>JAVIAB010000126.1:25827503-26427503 GCA_032433765.1 Megaustenia siamemsis
TGAACGACTGGGTGACTGTTTGAATGAGTGAACGACTGGGTGACTGTTTGAATGAGTGAACGACTGGGTGACTGTTTGAATGAGTGAACGACTGGGTGACTGTTTGAATGAGTGAACGACTGATCAACTGTTTGAATGAGTGAACGACTGGGTGACTGTTTGAATGAGTGAACGACTGGGTGACTGTTTGAATGAGTGAACGACTGATCAACTGTTTGGATGAGGGGATTACATTGACGGATCAAGGAATCGATAAATAAATGGATAGACAAATGTGAATTCATGAAGATAGCAATGGATTAGTGAGCTAATGTCTAGATGAGTAAATGGATAGACAAATGTGAATTCATGAAGATAGCAATGGATTAGTGAGCTAATGTCTAGATGAGTGAATGGATAGACAAATGTGAATTCATGAAGATAGCAATGGATTAGTGAGCTAATGTCTAGATGAGTGAATGGATAGACAAATGTGAATTCATGAAGATAGCAATGGACTAGTGAGCTAATGTCTAGATGAGTGAATGGATAGTAAAAGATGAGTGGAATATGATGATCGATAAATGGGCCACTGGTTGATAGGTAATTGATGTATGTATGGATGAATGTACGGATTAACAGACAGCTGGAATGAGAAAAAAGAAAGAAAATATGTGCAAAGTGGAATCAGTATTTGTGTGGGCTATTTTAGTATCATTTATGTGAGTGATCAGTTAATGGATGGATGAAAGGAGATGATTAACAATGGAGACAGAAAGACTGAAAAATAGATGAATAAAAAGCGTGAAAGTTAAATGGATGAATAAACAAATGAATGGCTGGAGACAGATAAATGAGAAAAACGAAGGGATGATGTGTAGGTGATTATTAAATAAAACGAAGGGATGATGTGTAGGTCATTATTAAATAAAACGAAGGGATGATGTGTAGGTCATTATTAAATAAAACGAAGGGATGATGTGTAGATGATAATAAAAAAAAGGAAGGTATGATGTGTAGATGAATTTTAAAAAAAACGAAGGGATGATGTGTAGGTAATTATTATTTTTTTTAAAATGAAAGGATAGAAATTAAGTATTTCTGAGAATCCTACACTTGTATAGTACTTCTATATGGATATGAATGAGTGTGATTAAGAAGGATTGATGAGAGAGAGCCTGTGAACTTTCACATTGTTTCTTCTATGTGGGTTCAAATGCTGGTGAACAACAGAATGAAATGTCAATAGTGCTATCATTTAACACAATCTGTCTGAGAGAGGTTTTTAGAATATTTTCATCATCATCATTTGGATCTGGATGGTCTAGAGGCAAGACGTAGGTCTCTGGATAAAAAGGTTCCGGATTCGAATCTCGAAACAGGGGATGGAAATTGTTCACTTTGAATCAGCGGTTTCTTCGTGGCTTTACTATCCCCAGATCTCTGGATAGTGATATCTGATGTCGAGTTCTCCTGGAAAACGGCAAATAAAAAGCAGGAGACCCCGTGTGCATTTTGCGCACGTTAAAAAACCCTTGGTTGTTGCAAATTGTAAATGTGAGGCCAAAATTTGCCGCAGCCCCAGGTGAACTTTATAGGAAAAAAATGTATCTAAATCGTTAAAACTCTCGACGATAAAAAACTAGAGTACAGCTGAAGTCGAAGAATATCTGCCTGTATGGCGAGGGACATGCTCAAATGGGAGCAGGTGTCTCACAACCATATGTTGCTATGGGAGAAGTACAAGTTCTTAAAAGCTTAAGTATATTACTATATAATTTTTTACGCCATATGTTGAGCAGAAGAGTAATATGAAAGAGGCCAAAGCAAAGAAAGAGAGCAAATTTCCAATATTAGGAAGAAACAATCATCATTTTTGGCCATGTAGTGAGAGGCGAACAACTGGAATATACTTTAACAACAATAATATATAATTTATTGGAAAAATTAGGGACTAAGAGATAGATGAAAGCAAAGAGAAAAAATACCATACAGCTTAAGAGAATGGCTTGGCAGAAAGTCAACAACAGAAATGATAAATAACTGTCGAGATCGAAAATTGTGGAGAGACATTAATACCTACGCCAGCAGGCCCGGTACTTGATGATTATGATGATGTTGTTGAGCAGTTATTTTAGTTTATTTATAAATATACTCAGTCTTCTTTTGATCGCAATGGTAGACTTTCTATCGTCTGTCAACAAAGAGCCAAGATATTAAAAGCTGTCTGCCCTAGAATTATTTAACCAAATCAAACAAATAATATTTAAAAAATACTCAAAAATTTGTAATTAAAAGAAAGTAAAACTAGTTGTAAGAGGTAGGAGTTGGAGCTAGATATGTCACATGCTAATGACGAGGTCGAGAAACAGTCATCACGAACTGGCGTATAGTGATCCCAAGATGTAATTTTAAAGGGAGGCAAATCAAGGACAGATAAACAGTGGGAGGGGGCAGTGGAAACAAATAAGAATAGTGAAGGCCAGACATAGGGCACTGTACAAAAGATGACCACTGACAGCACGAAGTTTATTATTGCTCAACAACATACTACAATGTTTACCAGCAACTGGTTGTTCTGTTTCTCTGTGACGTCACAAGGCCGACTAGAAACTACTTGTTTTGTCGGTCTGTTTTCCAATTGAAAAAACAAACGAGAGAAGACTTTCCAATGAACGTATAGACTGGCAGATAAATAGATTTATAAATAGATTGATAAATGAATAGGTGGAAGAATTTAATAGATTAGCAGAATGGAGGTTTGGGAGCCGCGATAGCTCAGTGGTTAGTGAACTGGACTACAAAGGACAAGAGGTAGGGTTCGATCCCAACCGACGGCCTCTAGTTCACCCAGCCTTTAATGGGACAGTTTTTTTTTTATGGGAAAGTAAAGCGGCACGGGCGTAATACCGACCACATTACCCCAAAAATCATGTGCCGAAGGTCTGTAAAATGTATGGTTCGAACACCATATTCCCTATACGCCACTTGGCGTGACGGGGGAACTTTACTTTTGCTTAGGTTGTTGCTGGTAGAATGGAGGTTTGGTGAAATTTTAATTGATGAGTATACGAATCCTTGGGTAAACATTATGTTGATTTATGGATAGGTGATGGATAGATTATGGATATATGATGGATATATGATGCATTGTGTTCGATTCCCGCTGTAAGCAGTGTGAAATGTACTCGTGGTTGGAATTTTGAAAAACTACTCCCCCCTTCCCACGGGTTAACAGAAATTGGTACTAGAGTAGTACTCTCGGAAGGTAAGGGATGCCGCATCGTATCGTGAGTTTCGATGCATGAAGCGATACTATCCTGAAGTCTTCGAACACTTCTGGATAGGCGGCCTAGCCGAGCACATAAGGGTGAAAATTATAGATAGATAGATAGATAGATAGATAGATAGATAGATAGATAGATAGATAGATAGATAGATAGATAGATAGATAGATAGATAGATAGATAGATAGATAGATAGATAGATAGATAGATAGATAGATAGATAGATAGATAGATAGATAGATAGATAGATAGATAGATAGATAGATAGATAGATAGATAGATAGATAGATAGATAGATAGATAGATAGATAGATAGATAGATAGATAGATAGATAGATAGATAGATAGATAGATAGATAGATAGATAGATAGATAGATAGATTAAATAGATTAGATAGATTAGATAGATAGATAGACAGACAGACAGACAGACAGACAGACAGACAGACAGACAGACAGACAGACGAACGGACGGACGGACGGTCGGGCGGGCGGACGGACGGACGGACGGATGTATAGATGGATGGATGGATGGATGGATGGATGGATGGATGGATGATGGATAGTTAGATAGATAGATAGATAGATAGATAGATAGATAGATAGATAGATAGATAGATAGATAGATAGATAGATAGATAGATAGATAGATAGATAGATAGATAGATAGATAGATAGATAGATAGATAGATAGATAGATAGATAGATAGATAGATAGATAGATAGATAGATAGATAGATAGATAGATAGATAGATAGATAGATAGATAGATAGATAGATAGATAGATAGATAGATAGATAGATAGATAGATAGATAGATGCATTTTGAAATGACATGAATTTTTATATATTTCTAGAAAGAGTGATATAAAAGATAGTTTGACAGACAAATTGCTAAAATATATCATGCTTTGTTAAGTATTCTTATATTTGGAGAGACAGACAGAGTAGCAAGCATTTATCCAGGTGCTGAAAAAAAAGACAAACTGATTGATAAGCATTTCATCATACGGACAAAAAGACAGACTGGTGTATAACATTTACAGTCTCAGAGACGTTTTATCAGATATGGATTCAGGAAGACTAAAACTGCAGTTTTTTTTAGATAGATTTAGACAAGCTGATGTGCATTTGATAGACAGATTTTAAATAAACTTTTGAACTGATGTGCTTAAAGGTATTCAAACAGACAAACAATTGGACAGACAGACATATTTAAAAAAAATGTCTGCTGACAAACACATACAATTTTATAGTAACACACTGCAAGCATAAACAGTTAAACCAATTTAGACAGACACGTTTACAAACAATTAACTGTAGACGAATAACAAAATGACTAAGCAGACATAATTTCATACAAACATGCATCAGACAGACCAGCAAAATTATAAATAATTAGGAAAAAACTCGCAGACTCATTAACAGACAAAACTTGCAGAGAGCTCAGAGACAAATAGAAAGACGGATAAGTTGACGATCAAATCGATTGACAGATAAATAACAAGATAGTTAAACAGACAGTCTGACAGACAATCAAACATACAGACAGACAAATAATTGTTGGCCTGTCGTAATCCTCAGACGGAGTAAGACTGGAGAACAGCTATGGGAACGCCAACGTTTATGTCAGCGGAAGATTCGATGGGGATAATATCCAATCCACATCCTTGACTGTCCTCCTGGCCGATGTTTTACTGGACGTGAAAGTGACGTATGGCTGTAAAATTAGCTACATTAAACGAGGAGGAGGCCTAGGGGTTACAGAGAGACTTTTGAATGTCAGTTTTTCCGGTGAGTGTCTTTTTTTTATATTTATTTATTGTGAAAGAGAAATGTAAAAAATAGTCAATGGATTGTGTCTTTCCTTCTCTTTCCCTTCTATTTTTTTTTCTTTCATTCTTTTCTTTTATTTGGTAATGGTAATGGTGAATTCTTACTCTCACCCTTTTCCTCTTCTTTTTTTCTTTCACATTCGTTGTCTTTGATTTTTTTTGTTTTTATTTCCTCCGTTTTCAGTTGTATTAATTTTATTTCTCTCATTCGAATTCTCTTTTCTCTTCTTTTTTTTTCTTTCCATGTCTCATTTTATTAACGTCTTCTTTTCTCTTTATATGCTCTCCTTCAGTTCTCTCCACTCTGTTTCAATTATACCATGCTGTGTCATTTCCTTTATGAACTTTTTTCTGTCTCTCTCAGTCACGTCCTTTCTGTATTATTCTTTCCTCCTTCCTCTATTTTTTTCCCTTGGTCTAATTCTTTAATTCTATAATGAACAGTTGCTCATTCAGTGAGCAATATTTCGTTATGTTTCTTCTATTGTGTTCACTTATTTTACTGACATTATTTTATTTCAATACTGTATTTTGAAAGTCGTTATCTGAAGGTACACCGTATGAAAGATGGCCGCAGACCGAAAGATATACTCTACGGACAACTGGCAGATGGTAAAAGAACTAGGGGGCGCCCAAAACTTCGATTTGTAGATGTGTGTAAACGCGACATGAAGACTCTGAACATAAACCCTGGAGCATGGGAAAACAAAGCTGCAGACCACAATCTCTGGAAAAACACTATAAAGGTTATTCCAAGATGGTGGATCTAGTCCACGTTCAAGTCAAAATGATGATCTACTTATTACATCTGCGCCGATAAAGCGGTGTCGTACGCACGGCAATATTCCATTTTTGACAAATTAAATGTTGTGAATGCGACCTTCCAACGTCTAGACTTGTACTGCGCTTTACGTCTCATTGGTGCTGTTCAAGACCGTCGTTGCATTTGCTTGACGCAATTTATTTAAATGTTACTCATTGATATGAAATGCTGTCAGCCGCAGTTTTATCTCTTTAGGGAATTTGCACCGTGTTCTGTTCATCGTAGGCTGCGTTCACTATAGTAATCAGGAATCTAAAGGGCGCGTTATTGCTGTGCGTGCGACATTGTCGTGTGTGCTACGTCATCGTAATGGCTCATCGTAAATCCCTAAACCGGCCGTACGCTAATCTTACGGTCTGTTGTTCGATGTGCGACGGGGATAATCTGACGACTAACTGTGTATTTATATGTTCACAATTGGAGTCAACAACGATGGCCTAACATCATCAAGCGCTATACATTGAAAAAAAGAATATTGTTGTTGTTGCGTTCGACAGCTTTTAACTCTGACGAAGTCCCTAGAGAATAGGAACTGAATTGTGCGTGTTAATCCAATCATTTTCCCTGGCAGCCGTGTGCACAGGGGTCCTTCGCCGCACAGGCAGATAACTCCGACTTCGGAGGCACTCGTGTTTTTCCGTCGATGAGTAACTGACGTTTCAAGCCGGGCCTCGCTACTAAGACCAGGGGTGGTTGTCGCAGAGAGAAATCATAAATAAAAATCCCAACCGGTGTAGCCGAGATTTGAACCCACAACCTCTCTGTCTCGAAGCCGACGTCTTACCAGTCCCCCATGGACTTGGAATATGAGGAAACTGCAACAAGGAACACTTTTCTTGCATAGCCTTCAATGGTTCCTGCCGCCTATCCACCATATACCAGAAGTTCACGTCCTCCCGAAAGTGATGATCGTCATATTTCTTTAAAAATGTAGAGCGCTTGATGATGTTAGGCCATCGTTGTTGACCCCAATTTCGAACATATAGACACACAGTTAGTCGTTCGATTATCCCCGTCGCACATCAAACAACAGACCGTAAGATTAGCGTACGGCCGGTCTAGGGATTTACGATGAGTCATTACGATGACGTACCACACATAACAATGTCGCAAGCACAGCAATGACGCACCCTTTAGAATCTTTATTACTCTAGTCTAATGTAGCCTACTACGAACAGAACACGATGCAAATTCCCTAAAGAGATAAACCTGCGGCTGACGAAGCAGTTCACATTAATGAGAACATATAAATAACTTGCATCAAGCAAATCCATCGACGGTCATGAACAGCACCAATGTGACGTAAAGCGCAGAACAAGCCTAGACGATGGAAGGTCGCATTCACAACACTTGATTTGTCGAAAATGAAATATTGCCGGCGTACGACATTGTTTTATCTGCGCAGAAGTAATAAGTAGATCATCATCCTGACTTTAACGCATAGGAGTGCAATTTAGAACCGAATATGACGATCATCATTTTCAAGGGGAACGTGAACTTCCGGTATATGGTGGATTGGCGTCAGGAACCATTGAAGGCTATGCAAGAAAAGTGTTACTTGTTGCAGTTTCCTCATATTCCAAGTTCATGGGGGATTGGTTGGTCTCGAGGCAAGACGCCGGCCTCGAGACAGAGAGGTTGTGGGTTCAAATCTGGGCTACATCGGTTGGAATTTTTATTTATGATTTCACTCTGCGGTAACCACCCCTGGTCTCAGCAGCGAGGCCCGGATTGAAACGTTAGTTACTCATAGACGGAAAAAACATGAGTACCTCCTAAGTCGTAGTTATCTACCTGTGCGGCGAGGGACACCTGTGCACATGGCTGCCTGGGAAAAATGGATTAACACGCAAAATTCAGTTCCCAGCCTCTAGGGACTTCGTCAGAGTTGAAAACTGGCGAAAGCAACAACAACAACAAATAAGAAGCAGACAGATTCATAGAGAAAGAGAATACACGACGAAAGAAAAGAAAAAATAACATTTCTAGGGGCGCTGAAAAATCCATAGTCAACTATGACTCCCGGAGGCTACTACTACTATTACTACTACTACTACTAATACAACTACTACTACTACTACTACTACTACTACTGCTGCTGCTGCTACTACTACTACTACTACTACTACTGCTGCTGCTGCTACTACTACTACTACTACTACCACTGCTGCTGCTACTACTACTACTACTACTACTACTACTACTGCTGCTACTACTACTACTACTGCTGCTGCTGCTACTACTACTACTGCTGCTGCTGCTACTACTACTACTGCTGCTACTACTACTACTACTACTGCTACTACTACTACTGCTACTACTACTACTGCTGCTGCTACTACTACTACTACTGCTGCTGCTACTACTACTACTACTACTGCTGCTGCTGCTACTACTACTACTGCTACTACTGATACTACTACTACTAGTACTACTGCTGCTGATACTACTACTACTACTGCTTCTACTACTACTACTACTACTGCTACTACTACTACTGCTACTACTACTACTACTACTGCTACTACTACTACTACTACTACTACTGCTGCTGCTGCTACTACTACTACTACTACTGCTGCTGCTGCTACTACTACTACTACTACTACTACTGCTGTTGCTACTACTACTACTACTACTGCTGCTGCTGCTACTACTACTACTACTACTGCTGCTGCTGCTGCTGCTACTACTACTACTGCTGCTGCTGCTGCTGCTACTACTACTACTACTTCCTGAAGAGAAATACAAATCCTGAGTCTCACGTCGTGGCGACTGCTTGACCAAGCGACCTTTATCCACCAGGTTCTATCGTTGCCCCCCCCCCCCCCCCCCGACATACACCAGCAATGGTACTAGGTGCCGTAAAGATAGTTTTTTTTTTTTTTTAGTTATCTGAAGGTGAGCTTCGGGCCCATCATGAGAAGAGGAAAGTTGGAATACTTGGTTACAACTAGCAAAATAAAAGGAAAGAGAGATCGCGGGCGACAAAGAGAGAAAATACTGGATAGCTTGGTGTCGTGGCATGGAAAACAGTCAACAACAGAACTCATACGATGTACTGTACTTAGAAGATTGTGGAGGGACATGATCGCCTAGGCCAACCGGTATGGCACATGATGAAGGTGAGCTATTGGCCGAATTGATAATTTCTCAAGCTCCAAACCAGGAGAAGGTGGTAAAGGTACCTTACCTTACTTCTTCCTCTTTTGATTCGCTGAATTATCGCCTCGGAAGTTACCCTCTATAATCATATTCAGTTATTATTATGTCTCATAGAAAAGGCGGGTTCGAATCCCGGTACGGTCAAAGGTTTTATTTTTCTTTTGGAGTTGAAATTAAAAACTCAGACCTTAACACCTCGCGGCGACCGCACTGGACAGCGGTCATTATTCTCTTGTCCAATATGTCCCCTTGGAATGAAATGATGCTGTAAAGATAGTTTTTTTTATTGTTTGATCTGTTTCTTCTACTGAGATCGTTTCTTATACTGGAATTACTTTATTTCAAACTTGAATTTGTGAAGTCATCCAGAAGTCATCCAGAAGTCATCCAGAAGTCATTCAGTCACACAGCTGAATCACACATGTTGTTGAAGATAACAACCTCAACGTTACGTTTATACTGAAGGGAGGTCAAAAAGTAATGCACACCAATTTTTTTCTCGGAAACTATTCGGGCAAAAAATTGTGAAATTTTCACAGATTGTAGCTGAACATCCCCTTTACACTACCTATTTTTCAACATAATCTCCGTCCAAGCGTATTGCCTTACGCCAACGCGAAACTAGGTCATGAATGCCTCGTTTGTACCAAGTTTTGTCCTGCTCGCGTAGCCATTTTTTAACTGCACGGATCACATCCTCATCATTGTCAAAGTGTGTCCCACGCAGGAATTTTTTGAGTGGTCCAAACAGATGGAAATCTGAGGGAGCCAGATCAGGGCTGTAAGGAGGATGGGGCAGTACAGTCCAACCAAATTTGTTGATTGCTTCCCGTGTTACCAGACTTGTGTGAGGGCGTGCATTGTCATGTTGAAGCAACACATCTGCAGATGGCTTATTAGGCCGATCTCTGTGGAACCGATTTTTGAGTTTTGTCAGTGTATTGATGTAAGCTGTCGAGTTAATTGTCTCACCTCTTGTCATTACATCAACAAGAATCACACCATCAATGTCCCAGAAGACAGTGATCATCACCTTTCCGGCTGATGGAGATGTTTTGAATTTTTTTCTTTTTGGTGACTGCGGATGATGCCATTCCATTGACTGCATTTTTGTTTCAGGCTCATAATAATGTGCCCACGTTTCGTCACCGGTAACAATTTTTGACAAAAACATTTCTCCTTCAACACCGAAACGCTCCAACAATTCAGAACAGAATGTTTTCCTTTGAACTTAGTGATCATTTGTTAGGCACCGAGGAACCCATCGAGCGCAAATCTTTGAATATCCGAGAGTTTTAAAAATTGCTATTGCACTTCCCTTGCTAACTGTAAGCTGCAATGCCAATTGCTGACTAGTGATACGCCTATCCTTACGAATAATGGCATCAGCCCGGTTTAACATGTCTGTGCTGGTAGCCGAGGCAACACGTCCAGAACGCGGTAAATCATGCAGCTCCACTCGTACACTTTCTGCAGCTTTAATTCTCTGAACCCAGCACCTAACTGTGCTCCTATAGACTGCAGAACATTTGTACACTGCACACAGTCGTTTATGAATGTTTGCCACAGTTTCTTTTTCCGCAACCAGAAATTCTATGACAATTCGCTGTTTGTAACGGACATTGTTGACAAGCTCCATTTTAACGGTTCATAGATTGCGTAATATTTATCAGAATGCTGTGCAATTTGGTGCACATAATTGGAACATGTCATATTCCAAGTGTGCACAATTTCATATTCCTATCTTTATTATTAGCCGAGAAAAAAATTGGTGTGCATTACTTTTTGACCTCCCTACGTAGTTCGAATGCACCAGAGATCAGATTCGCTGTTGTTACCAAACTCTGACACGTTTAATCCAATGCTCGGATATTATCCAGACAACTGTCAAACTTTTAATCATTTTATAATACTGTGCGACCTGTGGGCAGACGAAGAAAGAAAGGGACAAGAGATAATCAACATCAAATCAGTGACAAGGATCCAGAAGGTTAAATGTTATACTGGCAAGAGGCAATATTACCGCAACATTGTAGCGTTAAGACCTCTGTATTTATATCATCAGGTTGAATGTCCTCTGCAGAACGTTGCATTCACCATAGTCCGTCTGAAAGAATCTCTGTATTTGTATCATCAGGTTGAATGTTCTCTGCAGAACGTTGCATTCACCATAGTCCGTCTGAAAGAATCTCTGTATTTGTATCATCAGGTTGAATGTTCTCTGCAGAACGTTGCATTCACCATAGTCCGTCTGAAAGAATCTCTGTAATTGTATCATCAGGTTGAATGTCCCCTGCAGTACGTTGCATTCACCACAGTCCGTCTGAAAGAATCTCTGTATTTGTATCATCAGGTTGAATGTCCCCTGCAGTACGTTGCATTCACCACAGTCCGTCTGAAAGAATCTCTGTATTTGTATCATCAGGTTGAATGTCCTCTGCAGAACGTTGCATTCACCACAGTCCGTCTGAAAGAATCTCTGTATTTGTATCATCAGGTTGAATGTCCTCTGCAGAACGTTGCATTCACCACAGTCCGTCTGAAAGAATCTCTGTATTTGTACCTAATGTTCAATTTTACCTTAATCGTTCCTCTATTCTTGCTCTCATTTTGAAAACGGGGTGTGTCAGCCACGGCGCAGGTTTACGGGGAGAATCAGGACATACACGCATATACGCGTACTGATCCTGTGAGCAGTTCATCTTGTCTTGATGTTGTTCTCACCCTGCATCATGAAACAAGACAAAGAGGCAAGTTCGCATGGTCGCAAGACTTGTGCGCTGAAGTAGAAGAGGGAGAAGAAGAAGAAGACGAAGAACAAGAAGCAGAAGCAGAAGAGGAGGAAGTACAAGAAGCACAAGCAGAAGAAGAAGCAGAAGAAGAAGCAGAAGAAGAAGCAGAAGAAGAAGCAGCAGAAGAAGCAGAAGAAGAAGCAGCAGAAGAAGCAGAAGAAGAAGCAGAAGAAGCAGAAGAAGAAGCAGCAGAAGAAGCAGAAGAAGAAGCAGCAGAAGAAGCAGAAGAAGAAGCAGAAGAAGCAGAAGAAGAAGCAGCAGAAGAAGCAGAAGAAGAAGCAGAAGAAGAAGCAGAAGTAGAAGAAGAAGCAGAAGAAGAAGCAGAAGAAGAAGCAGAAGTAGAAGAAGAAGCAGAAGTAGAAGAAGAAGCAGAAGAAGAAGCAGAAGAAGAAGCAGAAGTAGAAGAAGAAGAAGCAGAAGAAGAAGAAGAAGCAGAAGAAGAAGCAGAAGAAGAAGAAGAAGAAGAAGCAGAAGAAGAAGCAGAAGTAGAAGAAGAAGCAGAAGAAGAAGCAGAAGAAGAAGCAGAAGTAGAAGAAGAAGAAGCAGAAGTAGAAGAAGAAGAAGCAGAAGAAGAAGCAGAAGTAGAAGAAGAAGAAGCAGAAGTAGAAGAAGAAGAAGCAGAAGAAGAAGAAGAAGCAGAAGAAGAAGCAGAAGTAGAAGAAGAAGCAGAAGTAGAAGAAGAAGAAGCAGAAGTAGAAGAAGAAGAAGCAGAAGTAGAAGAAGAAGAAGCAGAAGTAGAAGAAGAAGAAGCAGAAGAAGAAGAAGAAGCAGAAGAAGAAGCAGAAGTAGAAGAAGAAGCAGAAGTAGAAGAAGAAGCAGAAGTAGAAGAAGAAGAAGCAGAAGTAGAAGAAGAAGCAGAAGAAGAAGCAGAAGTAGAAGAAGAAGAAGCAGAAGAAGAAGCAGAAGTAGAAGAAGAAGAAGCAGAAGAAGCAGAAGAAGCAGAAGAAGAAGCAGAAGTAGAAGAAGAAGAAGCAGAAGTAGAAGAAGAAGCAGAAGAAGAAGCAGAAGTAGAAGAAGAAGCAGAAGAAGAAGCAGAAGTAGAAGAAGAAGCAGAAGAAGAAGCAGAAGTAGAAGAAGAAGAAGCAGAAGAAGAAGCAGAAGTAGAAGAAGAAGCAGAAGAAGAAGCAGAAGTAGAAGAAGAAGAAGAAGCAGAAGAAGAAGCAGAAGTAGAAGAAGAAGAAAAAGCAGAAGAAGAAGCAGAAGAAGAAGCAGAAGAAGAAGCAGAAGTAGAAGAAGAAGAAGCAGAAGTAGAAGAAGAAGCAGAAGAAGAAGAAGAAGCAGAAGAAGAAGAAGAAGAAGAAGCAGAAGTAGAAGAAGAAGCAGAAGAAGAAGAAGAAGCAGAAGAAGAAGCAGAAGAAGAAGCAGAAGTAGAAGAAGAAGAAGCAGAAGTAGAAGAAGAAGCAGAAGAAGAAGCAGAAGTAGAAGAAGAAGAAGCAGAAGAAGAAGCAGAAGAAGAAGAAGAAGAAGAAGAAGAAGAAGAAGCAGAAGTAGAAGAAGAAGCAGAAGAAGAAGCAGAAGTAGAAGAAGAAGAAGAAGAAGAAGCAGAAGTAGAAGAAGAAGCAGAAGAAGAAGCAGAAGTAGAAGAAGAAGAAGAGAGAAGAAGAAGAAGAAGAAGAAGAAGAAGAAGAAGAAGAAGAAGAAGAAGAAGAAGAAGAAGCAGAAGTAGAAGAAGAAGAAGAAGCAGAAGAAGAAGAAGAAGCAGAAGAAGAAGCAGAAGAAGAAGCAGAAGTAGAAGAAGAAGAAGCAGAAGTAGAAGAAGAAGCAGAAGAAGAAGCAGAAGTAGAAGAAGAAGAAGCAGAAGAAGAAGCTGAAGTAGAAGAAGAAGAAGCAGAAGAAGCAGAAGAAGAAGAAGAAGAAGAAGAAGCAGAAGAAGCAGAAGAAGCAGAAGAAGCAGAAGAAGAAGCAGAAGTAGAAGAAGAAGCAGAAGAAGAAGCAGAAGTAGAAGAAGAAGCAGAAGAAGAAGCAGAAGTAGAAGAAGAAGAAGCAGAAGAAGAAGCAGAAGTAGAAGCAGAAGAAGAAGAAGAAGCAGAAGAAGAAGCAGAAGTAGAAGAAGAAGAAGCAGAAGAAGAAGAAGAAGCAGAAGAAGAAGCAGAAGTAGAAGAAGAAGCAGAAGAAGAAGCAGAAGTAGAAGAAGAAGAAGCAGAAGAAGAAGCAGAAGTAGAAGAAGAAGAAGCAGAAGAAGCAGAAGAAGAAGAAGAAGAAGAAGAAGAAGAAGAAGAAGCAGAAGAAGAAGCAGAAGTAGAAGAAGAAGAAGCAGAAGAAGAAGCAGAAGTAGAAGAAGAAGAAGCAGAAGTAGAAGAAGAAGAAGCAGAAGAAGAAGCAGAAGTAGAAGAAGAAGAAGCAGAAGTAGAAGAAGAAGAAGCAGAAGAAGCAGAAGAAGAAGAAGAAGAAGAAGAAGAAGAAGAAGAAGAAGAAGCAGAAGTAGAAGAAGAAGAAGAAGCAGAAGAAGAAGAAGAAGCAGAAGAAGAAGCAGAAGAAGAAGCAGAAGTAGAAGAAGAAGAAGCAGAAGTAGAAGAAGAAGCAGAAGAAGAAGCAGAAGTAGAAGAAGAAGAAGCAGAAGAAGAAGCAGAAGTAGAAGAAGAAGAAGCAGAAGAAGCAGAAGAAGCAGAAGAAGAAGCAGAAGTAGAAGAAGAAGAAGCAGAAGTAGAAGAAGAAGCAGAAGAAGAAGCAGAAGTAGAAGAAGAAGCAGAAGAAGAAGCAGAAGTAGAAGAAGAAGCAGAAGAAGAAGCAGAAGTGGAAGAAGAAGAAGCAGAAGAAGAAGCAGAAGTAGAAGAAGAAGCAGAAGAAGAAGCAGAAGTAGAAGAAGAAGAAGAAGCAGAAGAAGAAGCAGAAGTAGAAGAAGAAGAAGAAGCAGAAGAAGAAGCAGAAGTAGAAGAAGAAGCAGAAGAAGAAGCAGAAGTAGAAGAAGAAGCAGAAGAAGAAGTAGAAGCAGAAGAAGAAGCAGAAGTAGAAGAAGAAGAAGCAGAAGAAGAAGCAGAAGTAGAAGAAGAAGCAGAAGAAGAAGTAGAAGTAGAAGAAGAAGCAGAAGTAGAAGAAGAAGAAGAAGCAGAAGAAGAAGCAGAAGTAGAAGAAGAAGCAGAAGTAGAAGAAGAAGCAGAAGTAGAAGAAGAAGTAGAAGTAGAAGAAGAAGCAGAAGTAGAAGAAGAAGTAGAAGAAGAAGCAGAAGTAGAAGAAGAAGTAGAAGAAGAAGCAGAAGTAGAAGAAGAAGTAGAAGAAGAAGCAGAAGTAGAAGAAGAAGCAGAAGTAGAAGAAGAAGCAGAAGAAGAAGCAGAAGAAGAAGCAGAGGAAGAAGAAGAAGAAGAAGCAGAGGTAGAAGAAGAAGAAGAAGCAGAGGTAGAAGAAGAAGAAGAAGCAGAAGAAGAAGCAGAGGAAGAAGAAGAAGAAGAAGCAGAGGAAGAAGCAGAAGTAGAAGCTCCCATTTAATATATCTAAACAAACAGACAATCCATATCGCAACATCCACATTACTCTCATTTCAATCCAAATATTGATTTTATCAGTTTAGTTTGTCAGGATGTTCATTTAATGATGTTTTATTTATATGTTTCATCCCGCCCCCCAGCCTCGCAATAACAAAAATACTTAGCTCACATCTTCCTGATATACTATAGCTATATATTAGGACGGGAGCTTAGTGGTTAGTGAACTGGACTACAACGGACAAGAGGTAGGGTTCGATCCCAGGCGACGGCCTCCGATTCACCCAGCCTTTAATGGGTACCGGATTTTGTTTTGGGAAAGTAAAGCGGCACGGGCGTAATACCGACCACATTACCCAAAAAAAATCATGTGCCGAAGGTCTGTAAAATATAGGGTCACTAACACCATATTCCCTATACGCCACTTGGCGTGACTGAGGTACTTTACTTTACTTTTTTATATATTAGGACAATAAAAGTGTAAGAGCAAAACAATAGAAACAGTTTGCAGGGACCTGTTAACTGAATAAACCACTAGAATAGCAACTATTATATGATATTTTGTCAATACATCCTAGATACAGAAAGACCTTAAATTTATTATGAGAAACATAATTGAAAAATGCAGACAATGCAACATAAATATGTTTACATGCTTTGCTGACTACTCAAAAGTATTTGGACTGCGCACAGCATTAAATGTGAAATATGACAGATATGAGGTTTTCACTTCACCTAATTCATACGGTAAAAATCGCTTCACACTAGCTATTCAACATGTATTGATATAGGACAAGGAGTAAAACTGGAGTGCATCCTCTCACCCTGTCTTTTCAATATGTATTGTTATAGGACAAAAGGAGTTAGACAGGGTTGCATATTCTCGCCCTATTCAATATGTATTGTTATAGGACAAAAGGAGTTAGACAGGGTTGCATATTCTCGCCCTATTCAATATGTATTGTTATAGGACAAAAGGAGTTAGACAGGGTTGCATATTCTCGCCCTATTCAATATGTATTGTTATAGGACAAAAGGAGTTAGACAGGGTTGCATATTCTCGCCCTATTCAACATAAATGCAATGAATATAACGAGAAATGTCATAGAAGACAAATAACAATATGTTGCTCTCCAACTGGAGGTCACACACTACCAGAAATATGATACGCTGATTATACAGAACTTTTATCCTCCACAAAAAGTGGCATTGTGAAAATGATAACAAATGTAATAGAAGAAAACACCACTTCTAACTCTGCGTAAACAAAAAATAAATGTACAACAGATGAAACAGATATAAAAATGTAAATATGTATTAATGGACAAGGGAAGAGTAGACAGTTTTAAATTGTTTGGTTTAGTGAAAGACATCAAGAACATCAATATTAGATCAACCATAGCTATGAGTAGATTAAAACAACTGCACGATGTATGTCAACGAGCTAACACAGGAAGAACTATTAGGTCTTTATGGGCCTGTATTTTACAAAGTCTACATATTTCAACGAGCTATCACAGGAAGAACTATTAGGTCTTTATGGGCCTGTATTTTGCAAAGTCTACATATGTCAACGAGCTATCACAGGAAGAACTATTAGGTCTTTATGGGCCTGTATTTTGCAAAGTCTACATATGTCAACGAGCTATCACAGGAAGAACTATTAGGTCTTTATGGGCCTGTATTTTGCAAAGTCTACATATGGCAACGAGCTATCACAGGAAGAACTATTAGGTCTTTATGGGCCTGTATTTTGCAAAGTCTACATATGTCAACGAGCTATCACAGGAAGAACTATTAGGTCTTTATAGGTCTGTATTTTACAAAGTCTACATATGTCAACGAGCTATCACAGGAAGAACTATTAGGTCTGTATAGGCCTGTATTTTGCAAAGCCTACATATGGCAACGAGCTATCACAGGAAGAACTATTAGGTCTTTATGAGCCTGTATTTTGCAAAGTCTACATATGGCAACGAGCTATCACAGGAAGAACTATTAGGTCTTTATAGGCCTGTATTTTGCAAAGTCTACATATGTCAACGAGCTATCACAGGAAGAACTATTAGGTCTTTATGGGCCTGTATTTTACAAAGTCTACATATGTCAAAGAGCTATCACAGGAAGAACTATTAGGTCTTTATGAGCCTGTATTTTGCAAAGTCTACATATGGCAACGAGCTAACACAGGAAGAACAATTAGGTCTTTATGAGCTTGTATTTTACAAAGTCTACATATGTCAACGAGCTATCACAGGAAGAACTATTAGGTCTTTATGAGCCTGTATTTTGCAAAGTCTACATATGTCAACGAGCTATCACAGGAAGAACTATTAGGTCTTTATAGGCCTGTATTTTGCAAAGTCTACATATGTCAACGAGCTATCACAGGAAGAACTATTAGGTCTTTATGGGCCTGTATTTTACAAAGTCTACATATGTCAAAGAGCTATCACAGGAAGAACTATTAGGTCTTTATGAGCCTGTATTTTGCAAAGTCTACATATGGCAACGAGCTAACACAGGAAGAACAATTAGGTCTTTATGAGCCTGTATTTTACAAAGTCTACATATGGCAACGAGCTATCACAGGAAGAACTATTAGGTCTTTATGAGCCTCTATTTTGCAAAGTCTACATATGGCAACGAGCTATCACAGGAAGAACTATTAGGTCTTTATGAGCCTGTACTTTACAAAGTCTACATATGTCAACGAGCTATCACAGGAAGAACTATTAGGTCTTTATGAGCCTGTATTTTGCAAAGTCTACATATGTCAACGAGCTATCACAGGAAGAACAATTAGGTCTTTATGGGCCTGTATTTTGCAAAGTCTACATATGGCAACCATATAGAACAGCAAAAAATCGTTGGTCTTTATGGGCCTGTAATTTCCAATGGCAACATATGACTGAGCTGCCCACCGATCTGCTGACAACTACATCAATGTCTTCAAATGGAAGTGTTACAGGAAATTACACAGAATACTATAGATGGAGAAAAGAGAAAATTTGTAAAATTTGCTTTTTGTCTTTTCTTTATTGTCACTATACTCTTTGGGTGTCGAGGGAGATTCAAAGTTCTAGTTATTGCCTTTCTGGCATCCACCATCATTGTTATTTGTTGATGTATCTTTTCTCTGGTGTCTGCTTTACTCTCGGTGTCCCAATGTCTCTTTTTCCGTCTCCTCTTCTTATTATGTAGGCTTCTTTGGTAAGAAAATACAACTTCAGAGAGCTGGTTGAAGAAGATAGTTTTTAAAATATTGGTCATGTAAGACAACAATACGATTCAAAGTCAACTTAGAGGATTCGAAGGTCTTTTCTTTATTATGAAGATTCTAAACATTCATTGCGGTCAACACATTACGAACAAAGAAATGATCAGGCATTAGCAACACCAATCAAGAAAAACAATCTATATCACTCATCATCAATATACATCAATCAATACAAACTTCATCCCAACGTTGTGTTACCAATGCCACTCCTGGACCCTAGATGCAAGAACAATAAGAAAAATAACCTCTACAGAGATGACATGTGTTAGACGAATGACAGGAAACAGCCAGAGAGACAAGATCAGAAATGTAGAACGGAGAAAAAAGCTAGAAATAGCCCCCGCCATGGAATACATAAAGAAACAACAGATAAAATGGTTTGACCACGTGATAAGGCAGAGTAATCAAAACACAACATAACTCAATAAACGTTGCGAGAATACCAAACCCAAGGGTCGACCACGAAAAAGATGGATCGATGAAATATTAAAAGCACTAGGAAACATAACAGCAGCAGAAGCGAACAGAAGAGTAAAATACCGCAAATTATATCTCCCATCGACGTTGAAAGGCAAATGAGGAAGAAGAAGAATCAAGAAGTAAAAAAAAACAGAATTTGGAAACGGCTAGGCCACGTTCAACGAATGGAACAAACCAGGGATCCTCACCAAGCATTGTCATGGACACCACCTGGTTAATGAAGAAGATAGCAAACCATTGGGGACATGGCGACGAAGCAAATATAATGAAATGACAGAAGTTCCCAAGTATTGGTAAGAGTTGTCAATGCTTACTCCAGACCGAATTGGGTGGATATCTCTAGTGGGTGCCCTATGCTCCTACAGGAGTTCAGAGTATTAAGAAGAAGACAAGAAAAGAAAAATGAAGGAAAAGAATAAACAAGTGGTTAGATATTATAAATATTGAAGGCATAGTTCTAGGTAAACGAGAAAGATGAAGACATATAAGAAATTAAGTACAACATATTACAGACGATCTGGGATTGACTGCTGCAAAGCCTGGACATCTAGCACATGACAAGGGGACACTTCAGAGTTTTTGTCACAGGAGTCAAATTCTAACAGGCAAGATAGATGATAATGTCTTTTCTACATTATTCCGAGTCTGCACAGAACTTAAAGATAGATAAGGGGGCTTCAGTAGCCGAAGTAACTTAACAGCAATAATACGCAAGCTAACTATCTAAATGCAATTACTTGTCTTCATCACTTAATGTGGACAAATACGCACATACTCACGCATACATACACATACATTCTTATAAAAATAAATAAACGGCATCGATAAAGAATGAGACAATAGACATTTGATAAACAAATTGAAGCTCTTAGTTTTAAGACGCGACGCTAATGCACTGTGTCCCAGAAACAGCACGAGCAGACGGGGATTTAAAGTCGATACGTGCAGTGCGACGGTTTTCATATTTTATAGCTGAGCTTATCCTATAATTGAATTATACAGACGCACTAAGAAAACCATAGCAAAAGGGCTGTCATGGAACCACCGGGGAAAAGAAAGCCCAGAATGCATGGAGAAGAGAAGTCAAGAAAACCGTTATGAGTATTGGCCTGGACTGGAGAGAGGTTGAGAAAATGTCCATGAATAGGGATGGATGGTGAGATCTTGGTCGCTGCAAAAAGGATTCTAAAGTGCCTTGATTTAATTTGATAATTCTGTAATTACCTGATGCATCGCTTCGAAACCTGCTTGGATTGTTCCTTGCCATTTGCTTGTATCATAGGTATGTGAGTGAATAACATATCACAGATAATAAATATTCAAAATATGAAATACTATGCGTAGCCGTGACGTTTAGCTGCAGAAAACATATGAAATAAACATAAAGTGGTATGGAGCAGTTAAACCAATAGACAGACAAGACAAACTACAGCGTTTCGGCAAAAGCCTTAATCAAGTATAACAAACAAACTGTACAAACTCATAAACCAAAGCCTGAAAACATAATACAGAAGGACATCAGGTCTCTCTCCCCATACACCCCCTTCCCACCCCCCCCCACACACACACACACATACACACATTTTACTTATTCAGTGAATTCAATGAAATGACTTAATCGATTCGGTTTCGTAGTAGGGACGTCGTCAAAATATATCAGAATATCAATCGAGGGTTGTAGGGAATAGACAAAGGGGAGAGTATATTGTTTTGTTCAAATTTAACTGCAAGAGAATTTGAGGATCATTGGAGAGAGCGCATGATGCAACGAATAATAGGGAAAGAGAGAGTGGAATCAAGTAAAGTAAAGTACCCCCGTCACGCCAAGTGGCGTATAGGGAAATATGGTGTTAGTGACCCTATATTTTACAGACCTTCAGCACATGATTTTTGGGGTAATGTGGTCAGTATTACGCCCGTGCTGCTTTACTTCCCAGAAAAAAAATCCGGTACACATTTAAGGCTGGGTGAACCCGGAAGCCGTCGATTGGGATCGAACCCTACCCCTTGTCCGTGGTAGTCCAGTTCACTAACCACTGAGCTATCGCGGCTCCCTAGAGAGTGGAATACCAAGAAAAATTCATTTGTATGCAAGATGATACAGAAGAGCTAGACATGACTGCAACAAACACTGGTCATCTCACATAGGAGGCAGAGAAAGCTTCAGAGTTGCATTCAAGGGAATTAACTATCAACAGTGACAGACTATTCAATAATATTGTATATATGTATGTATGTATATTAATATGTATGGACTTTGGCGTCTTGACAGACGGTTGATAGCTAGCATTTATGATGTGTCAATGGTCTGGTAATATATTAGTGTCTTATGATGGATGCTGTTTTACTGAGCAGCTTCTCTCGTGATCGAATCTGCCAATATTGAATAGACAGATTTGGCCGCAGAATGAACAAGATGTATTTGAGGTGTCTCGCCTCATCGTTCTATCGTATGCTGCCCTTCTTCCGGTCAATTTGGCGGCTAGGCGGCAAGAACCATTACGGTTCAGTCTGAAAAGTGTTCCTTGTTGCAGTTTCCCCATATTCCAAGTCCGATTTTTTACCGGAGCTACTGAGTTTAGCTCACACCGTGAGCTGTGTTTTTCATCCGGATCATGTTTCGACATTTCGATTGCTTACGATGAATGATGATGTCGTATGACGAAGAACAGTTCATCTGCGTTCATTTTGGTGCCGCTTGGCCTTATGTCTTTTGGCGTGTGATATAGCTGTTATGATGGGGACTGCAGCTGCCTTTCTTTGTTTGGATCCTTCTGTAAGATGAATTTTAATTGAGATGATTCCACAAGCACGTGCGGTTGAGCAATTACAATTTTAATTCGTTTTCAGTGATACTGGGGTCTTCAACTAACCACAACAATAACGATGCACCAGTTGGTAGCAACGAAATAACTGCTTGGCTAGTATCAGGTAGGTACGTCTGTAGTTGGAATGATGGCTACAGAGACGGCTACATTTATTAAACCACCTCATCTCTCTTTTTCGATATTCTCTTTGTTTACGATGAATGATGATATCGTGTGACAAGGAACAGTTGGCTGTGTCCACTTTCTGTGCGGTTTCGCCTTATGTCTTTTTTCGTAGCACTATGATGGGGACTACAGTTACCTTTATTTGTTTGGGAGATGAGTTAGTAATACGGATGATTCCACTGGCACGGGCGGTTGAGCAATTATGGATTTTAATTCGTTCGCAGTGATACCGGGGCTTTCCATAACCATAACCATCTCTCTGTTTTGCTAAGCACAAGAATCTTGCCGATGAAGAAGTAGTAGAACAAGAGGAAGAAATATCATATATTCTAATGGCGGACTGGTTGGTCTCCTGGCAAGATGCCGGATTTTTTTTTTTATTTCTCTCTGCGGCAACCCCACCTGGTCTCAGCAGCGAGGCCCGGCTTAAAACGTCGATTACTCATAGATGGAAAAAATATGAGTACCTCCGAAGACGGAGTTATCTGCCTGTGCGGCGAGGGACACCTGTGCACACGGCCTCCGGGGAAAAATGGACTAACACGCAAAATTCAGTTCCCACTCTCTAGGGACTTCGTCAGAAGTGAAAGCTGGTGAACGAAGTGAAAGTTATATATTCTAATAACTACCTGTTTTAATGTTTTATTTTCTATTTTCAGATTTACAAAATGTTTACATGGTCCAGACTGCAGATTCTAAGAAAACGCATCACCAGCAACGTCTTGCTCATACAACTTTAAATGAGACGAAAGAAAGTATGAGATGTCTGTCCCTAGATCTACCATTAACTAGTGTATATTCATTAACCTACCATTTAAATAATTATCATACATCTATAGAACTTTACCATACAGGATACATACCAAATGAACTAAAAACATCAACTTTCATTGCATTGCATAAAAGGAATGGTGCAGCTGAATGCAGTGATTTCAGAACAACAAGCCTAATGAGCCAGGTAACAAAAATGTTACTAAAAGTTATACAAGGAAGGATTCAGAATAAAATTAATACTGAATTAGATTAGCAGCAATTCGGATTCAGGAAAAACAGTGGGACAAAAGAAGCCATATTCAGCATGAGGACATTGATTGAAATGTACATAGAAGTAAACAAACCAATATATGCCTGCTTCATAGACTACACCAAAGCATTCGATAGAATACACAATAATCTACTTATAGACTGCCTAAAAGATATAAATCTGGATGACACAGACATACGACTGATATGTAATTTGTAGTGGGAGCAAACAGCAATAATAAAATATAACAAGGAGAACTCTACACCCATTGATATAAAAAGAGGAGTAAGACAAGGATGCATCCTATCACCAAGCTTGTTCAATCTATACACTGAGCAAATCTTTTAAAACATCACAGAGATGCCAGGCCTACAAATTAATGGAAAGATAATCAATAACCTAAGATATGCTGACGATACTGTACTACTAGCAGAAAATTATAAAGACAGACAACAATTGTTTAATGTGATAAACATAACAAGCAAAAAATATGGACTACATATGAATATCAAAAAGACTAAAACTATCATCATAAACAAAGAAAATTCTCAAGACCTACAATTAAATATCAAAGTAGAAGGAATACATCTAGAGACAGTTCAGAACTACAACTACCTTGGACTTACTATAACCAGTGATGGAAAATGTAAAACTGAAATAAATATAAGAATAGGTATGGCAAAAAGTGATTTCAATGCCATGAAAAATATACTGACATCAAAACAAATAACACCAGGGCTAAAACTAAGAATAACAAAATGTTACATCTCCTCAATATTCCTGTATGGTGCAGAAACATGGACATTAGACAAGAAAACAGAACAGAAAATTGAAGCCTTTGAAATGTGGATTTATAGATGAATGGGTAGAATTGGGTGGAAAGAAAAGAAAACAAACGAGGAAGTTTTAAAACAACTAAAAAAGAAAAAAGAACTACTAAACACAATTAGAGCAAGACAAATGCAATTTTTGGTCATGTTAAAAGACACAACAGCCTACTAAAAGTAATATTGGAAAGGAAAATACAAGGTATAAGAGGCAGAGGCAGACCAAGACTAACATGGACGAGTAACATCAAAAGAT
This sequence comes from Megaustenia siamemsis, assembly GCA_032433765.1. Taxonomy (NCBI): domain Eukaryota; kingdom Metazoa; phylum Mollusca; class Gastropoda; order Stylommatophora; family Ariophantidae; genus Megaustenia; species Megaustenia siamemsis. The sequence goes on from JAVIAB010000126.1 coordinate 25,851,664, forward strand.
AGACAAGTCAGCCTATGACAATCTGCACCATCAAAGCAAGAGACAGAGTGGAATGGCGCTCCATGGTAACCAACCTTCGATGCGGAGACGGCACTCAATGATGATGGTAGAACTTTCATTATAATAATACTTATTTTCTGTCAATATATTCAGTAGAACTATTAATATAGTTGTAATGATAAATGCGACAAACATTACGTTCTGCACCATGCAGGACGCACACTATAGAGCACTTAATTGTCTCGGGTCCTTAAAAGGTAAAGGGGCATGGGAGAATAAGTTACCAGTTAATATTATTTTTTACGTGGCAACCACCTTCCCCAAAGATAAGTAAAGCAGTAGTGTATATTATCTCTTACGTGCCTCTTCACAAAAATAATGTAAGTAAAGCAGTAGTGTATATTATCTTCTACTTGACTCTTCACAAAAAGTAATTTCAGTAAAGTAATAGTGAATAATATATTTTACGTGCCACTTCACAAAATAATAATTTAAGTAAAGCAGTAGTGAATATCATCTTTCACTTGACTCTTTACAAAAAGTAATTTAAGTAAAGCAGTAGTGAATATCATCTTTCACTTGACTCTTTACAAAAAGTAATTTAAGTAGTTGTACAATAGCAATAGTTAATATCATTTTTCACGTGACTCCTCCCCAGTAGCAAGTAAAGAAATCATTAACATTATCTTTCAAGTGACTCCTCCCCACAAGTGCATACATAACACATTCCTCTGTTCTGGGTATGCGATTATCTGCGATAAAGGAAGAAAGGACAGATTATCTTTAAAGATACTTGAAGAAGAAAAATCATTACGGTCACGAGAGACAAGAAATGGCCACAAACTGATCGTTACTGAAACTAGGACACGACAAGCAACGAAACACAATATTGATGCAGCTATAATTTGGAATTGGGCTAGGCTGAAGACTGAATAGAGGACTGAGGGATCGTGTAATAAGTGTCTTTTACTAGCAAAGTACTAAAGCCATTAGAATGCGTGCACTTTGTTATTATATGATGAAAAGGGAGAACAAACTTTTGAGACTGTCCCCTTATGTAGGAGGTCGACATTGTTAAAATAATTAACAATAAATCACTGTGTTCTGTAAAATAATAATAATTAATAACGCTCTTTCAGCCAAGCTTTGAAAATTAGAATCTTTAAGCACTAAAGTAAACTAAGCGCCAAGCAAAGAAAACTAAGCGCCAAACACAGAAAACTAAGCGCCCTCATCTCCAGGCTTGAAGTTGTAGTCAAGAACTACATTATTAATCTTTTTTTTTTAAAAAAGAATGCTGGTATAAATGAAATAATAACAGCAAATCAAATCTTGCCAAATAGAATTTTGAAAGACATTTCTTGAAAACAAAGAAATAGAACATTTCGCAGCATATGTAGAGACGCAGAATGGCACAGGTAAAAGCAGCTTTCCAAAAATTGAGGAAGATACAGTACAATCCATTTTTGAAAATAGAAACAAGAAAAAGAGTTCTTAAATGTTATGTAGAGTCATTCTTAACATTTGGATGTGAATCATGGATAAATGACAACAGACAAGAAAAATACTGGAGTCTGTAGAAAAGTGGTTTTACAGAAGAACGTTGAGGATACCATGGGCAGCTAAGAAAAGTAAAGAAAACATTCTGAAAGAAGCCAAATCAAAAAGAGAGCTAATATCAAATATTAGCAATAAACAATCATCATTGTTTGGCCATGTAATGAGAAGGGAATAGCTGGGATACATTGTGAAAACTGAAAATTGAGGGACGAAGAGATAGAGGGAAGCTAAGTGAAAAGATACCAGACTGCTGACGAGAATGGCTTGGCAGAAGATCAACAATAGAAATGATAAATAACTGTCGAGATCGAGAGTTGTGGAGAGCCATGATCACCTACGCCAGCAGGCACGATACTTCACGATGATGATGATGTATAATGTTTTGAAATAGAGTTTTAATTTCACCTACTTAGCCACATCATTTGCAGGTGAGAGGGTCGGAGCCTTTCCTTGCTATTAATATCTTCCTCAACTCACTGAGTCATGTAAAGGTAAATGTAGTCCCATCGCAATTACCGTTTGGCAATGACTCATCATCATCAAGTACCGGGCCTACTGGCGTAGGTGATAATGTCTCTCCACAACTTTCGATCTCGGCAGCTATTTATCATTTCTGTTGTTGACCTTCTTCCAAGTCATTCTCTTAAGCTGTCTGTTATTTTTTTCTCTTTGCTTTCCTCTATCTCTTCGTCCCTCAATTTTTCCAGTTGTTACAAAATATTTTAGTTGTTCTCTTCTCATTACATGGCCAAAAAATGATGATTGTTTCTTCCTAATATTGGAAATTAACTCTATTTTTGCTTTGACCTCTCTCAGACTATCTTCATTGCTCTTCTTAGCTGTCCATGGTACTCTCAACATTCTTCTGTAAAACCACATTTCTACAGACTCCAGTGATTTTCTTGTCTGTTGTCCTATTGACCATGATTCGCATCCATATGTTAAGACTGGCTCAACATAACATTTAAGAACTGGCAAACGACTAATGAACTATCAACCCTTACGTATGCGTGTGAAAGCTGGAAAACAACAAGAGATATAGTAACAAAGTTGAACGCATTCGAAAATAAATGTCTAAGGAAAATACTTGGTATATCATGGAACGAATTCAAAACAAACGAGGAAATTAGAGAAATCGCCAATCAACCACTAATATCTTCAGTAATAAAGAAAACACGATGGTCATACGTTGGACATGTGATGAGAAGAGATAATAACCGAATAGCAAAGCAAGCCCTCATATGGGAAACAACAGGTAAAAGAAAAAGAGGAAGACCCAGGGAGACACTGAGAAGAACATTGATGAGAGAGGCAAGAGCAGCAGGAATCGGCTCCCTCAATGAGATGGAACTGCTTGCACAGAACAGAGACAGATGGCGAGATTTGATAAAATATCTTTAAAAGAAAACTGCTAGAACAAAAAATGCATATAGGAGAAGGTGTATCTTGCCGGTTACGGCTCGAAAGGTCAATAGTTAGATAGAAATGACTAATGACAACAATATGCCAAGTCCTAGATTCAAGAGGTGGTCTGGCCAGTTGCATTCCACGGTGCTTTTCCTTTCCAGAGAATATTTCTGTTAAAATTAAACGAGTCTGGGATAGATATGAATTCTGTTATCAGCTTTGTTGACTGTAAAGTATCTGGCTGGGACTAAATCAAAATTGTTTTGTCAACTAAGATATTGAGTTAACAATTACGTTACAGCAGATGTGTTGACTATAAAACACATCTACCACGCAATGAATTATATAGGTAAGATCAGAGTCAATCTGGAGAGGAACAACTGTGGCAGAAATGTAAAATATAGGCCAGACTATGGACACCCTTTGAAGAAAACCTGCCACGACCAAACGCAAACAAAAAATTAATAATGTCCAGAAAGATGCCGTAAACTGTGTCAGTCACTGACATTTTTGTCTTTCAACGGCCAAAGAGAAAAAAATAAGATTATTTATCGAAAACATCATGCTTTAGTTAGTCTCTTCTTCCCACTATATGATCCTTCATAACAACACTTCCGTCATAGATTCTCTCCCTCCCACTGTATCATCCTTCATAACAACACTTCCGTCATAGATTCTCTCCCTCCCACTGTATCATCCTTCATAACAACACTTCCGTCATACATTCTCTACTTCCCACTGTATCATCCTTCATGACAACATTTCCTTCTTAGATTCTCTACTTCCCACTGTATCATCCTTCATGACAACATTTCCTTCTTATATACTCGCCCTCCCTCTGTATCATCCTTCATGACAACATTTCCTTCTTAGATTCTCTACTTCCCACTGTATCATCCTTCATGACAACACTTCCTTCTTAGATTCTCTACTTCCCACTGTATCATCCTTCATGACAACATTTCCTTCTTAGATTCTCTACTTCCCACTGTATCATCCTTCATGACAACATTTCCTTCTTAGATTCTCTACTTCCCACTGTATCATCCTTCATAACAACATTTCCTTCTTAGATTCTCTACTTCCCACTGTATCATCCTTCATAACAACATTTCCTTCTTAGATTCTCCACTTCCCACTGTATCATCCTTCATGACAACATTTCCTTCTTAGATTCTCTACTTCCCACTGTATCATCCTTCATAACAACATTTCCTTCTTAGATGCTCTACTTCCCACTGTATCATCCTTCATGACAACATTTCCTTCTTAGATTCTCTACTTCGCACTGTATCATCCTTCATGACAACATTTCCTTCTTATATACTCTCCCTCCCACTGTATCATCCTTCATAACAACACTTCCTTTTTAGATGTTCTCCTTCCTACTGTATCATCCTTCATGATAGCAATTCCTTCTTTAGTTTGTCTCTCCTTCCCACTGTACCATCTGTCATGGTAACGTTACCACTTCCCCAGTGTGGACAACACCGATGATATTGCTGACGACAATGGCTGTCTTGCTGTTTGCGCTGTTCGTTGTCTGTGTTCTGCTCATAGTGGATAGGTACAGAGGTGAGTGCAACGTTGCTGTTCTTTGCTCTTGTTCTTTTAAACAAACCCAACCATAACTATATGCTGAAAGTTTTACACTCCGCTTGCCCATTTACACCGGACATTCTTCGTACAGTGCACCCACATCATAAGGAAGACAATTCCCTAGGCAATTTCAAGTAATGTGCTAAATTCGTATCAATGAATGTTGTAATTTTACTCTTTTGTAATCTTTGCCCTACACAGCCTATTACTTTAGAGTTTTAATTGTCGTGTTTTTAACTTGCTCAACTTGAAAACTGAATGTATAGTTCATTCTCCGTCTCCGATAAGATCATGTACTAATCTGGTAAGAAGATTCCAAGTAAAGATCAAATCCTTCACAAGAGAATCAAACCTGAAACATTGAGGCGTGTACCGTAACTTAAAATACAGCCAATCCTCTACGGCAGAGCAACAAAAGGCCTTTACAATTCGTAGTGTCTAGTAGAGTAACAAGAAAACTCTTTCACTTCGCACTGTCCTTGAGCTTCCTTTCTCAGGGTGCTCCAGGTCAGTAAAGTAAAAGTAAAGTACCCCCGTCACGCCCAGTGGCGTATAGGGAATATGTTGTTAGTGTCCATAAATTTTACGGACCTTCGGCACATGATTTTTTAGGTAATGTGGTCGGTATTACGCCCGTGCCGCTTTACTTTCCCAGAAAAAAATCCGGTACCCATTAAAGGCTGGGTGAACCGGAAGTCGTTTGTTGGGACCGAACCTTACCTCTTGTCCTTAGTAGTCCAGTTCACTAACCACTGAGCTATCGCGGCTCCTGCTCCAGGTTAGATCCACACGAAATTCGTGCATTTGGGCTGAACCCATCTTTAGTTCTTTCTCGAGTATGTGAAGGGTGTGCTTCATACCGGTAAAGATTCTGAGAAGGGAATCTCAACACGTTAGTTATCGGTTGTACAATGAAGATAGTCTGTTGAACAAAACTAAACTCAACTAATCCACACAATTGATCTATGTCTGTAATGTTGTCACCCTTAACCAGTCTGTACACTTCTCATTATACTACCCATCAATTAACCATCAATAACTCAATAGACAGACAGCAGAGGAATAAATTGATCATCAATTCTAACATTCAGTCATAGTGAGAATGATGGCGAACATTGATACTCAAGTCGTACGTGTATCGACCCATAAGTCTGGGTACTTCTTTGTCTTGTATGATCGACTACTATATCACCAACCGGTATAAGTTACAGAAATAAAGCATCTCTAGATCGATAAATGGCAAATAGTAGAACCGGATACCATCCGATGCATAAATTAGGTGAAGATATAAAAGTCCTGTTTAAGCCCGCGGTTTTACTAGTTCTTCAAAGAGTAATGTTTACTTCTATAGTCTGTGACTGTCGAGGATGCTCTAAACATTGAATATCGTCAATAATATCAACTGACCGTTTTGAACTGAACGGCTTCTCAACAGGCTTTAAATATCGTTTTGTTCTGTTTGATAAAAGATGGGTTAACGTACCTTCATTTTATTCATTGGGAATTGGTATAGAGGTAGGTAGGCTGTAGTGAAAGTAGTAATTTAAGAAGAAAGAACAAGAACATATGTATGTCGCATCAAGTGAAAAATCCATTCTATGTCTCATTGGATGCAACATATAAATATATAGAGTGAGAGAGAGAGAGAGCGCGCGAGAGAGAGAGAGAGAGAGCGCGCGAGAGAGAGAGAGAGAGAGCGAGAGAGCGAGAGAGAGAGAAAGAGCGCGCGCGAAAGAGAGAGAGAGAGCGCGCGCGAGAGAGAGAGCGCGAGAGAGAGAGAGCGCGAGAGAGAGAGAGAGCGCGCGAGAGAGAGAGAGCGAGAGAGAGAGAGCGCGCGAGAGAGAGAGCGCGCGAGAGAGAGAGAGCGAGAGAGAGAGAGAGCGCGCGAGAGAGAGAGAGAGAGCGCGCGAGAGAGAGAGCGTGAGAGAGAGAGAGAGAGCGCGCGAGAGAGAGAGAGCGAGAGAGAGAGAGAGAGAGAGAGAGACAATGGAGAAAAGAAATGTGTATTTTGTTTTTATATAGAATCAGTCTTCAAATATAGAAATAAAACTTTCACAATCGGACAACAATTGAATAAATCATTGAAAGTAACAAAAGTGTGGTAATTACAGAAAAATGTGAATGTGATGGACAGTTGAAAGGAGTCATGGCACTGTTCTGTAAGAAGCGAGTCATGGCACTGTTCTGTAAGAAGCGAGTCATGGCACTGTTCTGTAAGAAGCGAGTCATGGCACTGTTCTGTAAGAAGCGAGTCATGGCACTGTTCTGTAAGAAGCGAGTCATGGCACTGTTCTGTAAGAAGCGAGTCATGGCACTGTTCTGTAAGAAGCGAGTCATGGCACTGTTCTGTAAGAAGCGAGTCATGGCACTGTTCTGTAAGAAGCGAGTCATGGCACTGTTCTGTAAGAAGCTAAAGCAAGAGACATGTTTTAACCAACATTAGGAGCAAGGAGAGCGGCTGGTCGAATCAATAACTCGCCAGGCTCTAAACCACGAGACCGCAGACTCGAATCCCGGAAGGGTCGGGTGGTTTTTTTTTTTAATTTCGGATGTGAAATAAAACTCAGACCCAAACACCTCGCTGCGACTACACTGGACAAGCGGCCTTTATGTTCCGTCTAAGTCACACCCCCCCCCTTTCTTTCCCCCCGACATACGCTAGAAATGGGAAAATGCCGTAAATATTTTGTTTCGTTTAGGAGCGGGACCCATTTTTTTAAAACACAATGAGAGAGGTACAAGTAGAATGTTTTGTGATAATTGTTTTTTTTCTCGGTCGCCAGCTTTGATCTCTGACGAAGTCCCTAGATATTAGGAACTGAATTTTGCCTGTTAATCCATTCTTCCCTTGCTGCCGTGTGCACAGGGGTCCCTCGCCACACAGGCAGATAACTCCGACTTCGGAGGTACTCATGTTTTGTTTCCCGTCGATGAGTAATTGACGTTTCTAGCCGGGCCTCGCTGGTGAGACCAGGGGTGGTTGCCGCAGAGAGAAATCATAAATAAAAATCCCAAATGATGCAGCCGGGATTTGAACCCACAACCTCTCTGTCTCGAGGCCAACTAGTCCCCCTTGATTGTGAGAATCAAGAAATGTTGTGGGAAGAAAAGATTGAGGGAAACGGATAGAACAGATACCAGGCAGTTTTTAAAATGGTTTGGTCATCACTATGTGCTATATCGGTTGGTGCAAGGAATTATGCCTTTCTACAATTCTTTTTCCACACAGCATGGTAGCATTTCTGTTTATGACTGTTTACCGTGTCACGACAACACGCTATCCAGTATCATTTCATTTTGTCGTCTGCGATATCTCGTTTCTTGTACTTTGCCAGTTGTAACCAAGCATTCCTACTTTCCTCTTCTCACGATGTGCTCGGATGATGTCGATCGTTTCTTTGATGTTTTCAGGGGCACCCTTTTTGTGTTGACCTCTTTAGTAGGAATTCCCTCGTTGGTAGAAAGTAAAAAAATAGAAATGATAAATAACTGTAATGATAGAAAGTTGTGGAGAGATATCATCTACCTCAGTCGGCACGTTGCTTGATCGTGATGATATCGTTGATATACAGATACAAACACATATACACATACACTATCACAGATACCCACACGCATATTAAACCAGATAAATTCTAATTAAAATAAAGTGTGTTGGAGAGAGTGTAAAGTTGATTGCGATGGACAAAGAACGACACTTTGCGTCTTTTCTTTTCATTCCAAACGAGAGAACATGAGTGCCTTACACATAACAGAGTGAACTCAATATAGCGCTTGATTTTCTCTTTAATTCTGAAGTTTGCAGGCTAAAAACGCAAAGATAAAGATAAGGTTGTGAATGGTGTGGATAATAATTTTAACGGCTTCTTCCTCATACAGATCGACAACAAACTCAGATAGACAGAAAACAGCATAAAGTTAGATAGAAAACATCATAAAGTTAGATAGAAAACAGCATAAAGTTAAAAGAGAGCAAAGTAAAAGGATTGAATTTTTGTCATTCTCGGTCTATGGCAGATGCTATTTGTCTTGGAATTGAAATCAGTTCACAAGAGCATATATTATCCAATCCGCTATGGCTTCCTCTCTCTCTCTCTCTCTCTCTCTCTCTCTCTCTCTCTCTCACTCACTCACTCTTTCTCAAATAAATAAAATCAATAATAACAGCAGAAATAATAAAAGTTGCGATATCGCGACAATCATAGCCAACAACACGCTTGGGTTTTGTCATTTGCCTGACCAGTTTACAAAGCAAACCTATTATAATTTGCCATTTATAATTTTCTGTTCTTTCATGGTTCGGAAGCTCTAAATGTTTATTAACATAAGCATGTTGGTTTACATACATACGAATATATATGTTTGTGCGTATTGTAACGAGAATATGAATTATCCTGAATGCAACGCAACGTTTCTAGTGTTTGGACATGTATGACGAAGTATTGTTCGATATAGTTGCAATGCATGTATAGTTACACAGCTGTATGTCATTGATACTTTAGTTAAGTTGTTTATTTGTGTCTTTCCAGAATGATGAAATACACATGCTTCTTCTATTATATCATAGTCATCATGTACCGGGCCTGCTGGCGTAGGTGATCATGTCTCTCCACAACTTTCGATCTCGACAGTTATTTATCATTTCTGTTGTTGACCTTCTGCCAAGCCATTCTCTTAAGCTGCCTAATATCTTTTCTCTTTGCTTCCCTTTATCTCTTCATCCTTCAATTTTCCAAGTTGTTATAATATATTCCAGCTGTTCTCTTCTCATTACGTGGCCAAAAAATGATGATTGTTTCTTCCTAATATTGGACATTAGCTCTAATTTTGGTTTGGCCTCTTTCAGAATGTTTTCATTACTCTTCTTAGCAGTCCATGGTATTCTCAACATTCTTCTGTAAAACCACATTTCTACATACACCAGTGATATTTTTATCTGTTTTCCTATTGTCCATGATTCACATCCATATGTTAAGACTGGTTCTACATAACATTTAAGAACTCTTTTTCTTGTTTCTATTGTCAAAAATGGATTGCATAGTATCTTCCTCATTTTTTTGGAAAGCTGCTTTTGCCTGAGCCATTCTGCATCTCACCTCTGTTGTACATCTACCATCTCACCTCTGTTGTACATCTACCATCTCACCTCTGTTGTACATCTACCATCTCACCTCTGTTGTACATCTACCATCTCACCTGTGTTGTACATCTACCATCTCACCTGTGTTGTACATCTACCATCTCACCTCTGTTGTACATCTACCGTCCTTCTATAATATATTCAAAGTGATTAGAAGAAGTTGCATCTTAAAGTTTAAAAACTGTTGTGGCTAAAAGTTGAATATTGCATCCCCCATAACCCTCAAATGTGCCATACTTTTATCTGGTCAATCTCAAGAATTAACCACTAACGTATCATCATTATCATCAAGTATCATGCCCGCTGGCGTAGGTGATCATGTCTCTCCAAAACTTTCGATCGCGACAGTTATTTATAATTTCTGTTGGTCACCTTCTGCCAAGTCATTCTCTTCAGCTGTCTAGTATCTTTTCTTTCTCTTTGCTTCCCTCTATCCCTTCGTCCCTCAATTTTCCCAGTTGTCACAATAAATTCCAGCTATTCCCTTCTCATTGTATGGCCCTATTGTCCATGATTCACATCAATATGTTAAGACTGGCTCTACATAATATTTAAGAACTATTTTTCTTGTTTCTATTGTCAAAAATGTATTGCACAGTATCTTCCTCATTTTCTTTTTTTTTTTTTTTTTTTTTGGAAAGCTGCTTTTGCCTGAGTTACTCTGCATCTTACCTCTGTTGTACATCTACCACCTGTGGTTAACAGTGTTCCCAGATATTTAAATTCATTTATATATTTTAGAATTGTTCAACCTGCCTTTGTTGTGCATTGCTGTGATGTCTCTTTCTTTGTTAAATGCTAACAAACTATGTATACATAAATATTTTACTTCGGATGTTTTAAAATTACAAATGTGTATATGGTGTCACAATTTGAAATCACTTCCATCATCATCGAGTGCCATCTCCGCAACGAAGGTTGGCTACCATGGAGCGCCATTCTGCTCTGTCTCTTGCTTTGATGGTGCAGGTTGCCATAGGCAGATTTGTCCATCTCTTGATGTTACTCGTCCATGTTAGTCTAAGTCTGCCTCTGCCTCTTTTACCCTATATTTTCCCCTCCAAGATTACTTTTAGTAGACTGTTGTGTCTTTTAACATGGCCCAAAAATCGCATTTGTCTTGATCTAATTGTGTTTAGTAGTTCTCTTTTCATTTTTAGTTGTTTTAAGACTTCATCGTTTTTTTTTCTTTTCTTTCCATCCAATTCTACCTATTCTTCTTTATATCCACATTTCAAAGGCTTCAATTTTCTGTTCTTTTTTTCTTGCCTAATGTCCATATTTCTGCACCATATAGGAATATTGAGAAGATATAACATTTTGCTATTCTTAATTTTAGCCCTGGTGTTATTTGTTTTGCTGTTAGTATATTTTTCATGTCATTAAAAGGATACTTTGTAAGTCGCGCCTCCCAGCACCAGAGCTGGAAGTTGTCGGCGACCCACAGCTGATGGCTTGCGCCAGGATCGGTGAACTATGACCATCCAGACCCTACTCCACCTCTCCGCGGTGCCTCTAGTAATAGACTAACCTGTCTATTCTGGCGAACCACAACACAACGCAGACACGCCCACTTAACTTCTTTTTTAAGGGCAGATGATAAAGAGGAATATTCTAGTCTACCAGAATACTCTGGAATACTTTAGTCATCGGGCGAACCCAAGCAAGCATGTCATTAAAAATTTTTTTTTGCCATTCCTATTCTTTTGTTTATTTCAGTTTTACATTTTCCATCACTGGTTACAGATTGGCCAAGGTAGATGTAGTTCTGAACTGTCTCCAGGTCTATTCCTTCAATTCTGATATCCACTTGTGGGTTTTGAGCATTTTCTTTGTTTTATGATCAAAGTTTTAGTTTTTTTTATATTCATATATAATCCGTATGTTTTGCTTGTCATGTTTATTTCATTAAGTAATTGTAGATCTTTCGGTTTTTCTGCTAGTAGCACAGTATCATCAGCGTATCTTAGGTTATTGATTATCTTTCCATTAATGTTTAGGCCTGGCATCTCTGTGATGTTTTTAAAGATTTACTCAGTGTATAGATTGGCCTTAAATAAACGCTACGAAAACGCCAGATTAAGAGGAAGACCGAGAAAGAGATGGATAAAGGGAATACTAGAGTCACTAGGAGGGATAACATCAGAAGAGGCCAACAGAAGAGCAAAGAATCGCAGATTGTTTCTCCCCTCGACGCCAACGGCAGCAGAGGAAGGATAGAAGAAGGAGTAGAAGAAGATAGATTGGTGATAATATACATCCCTATCTTACTCCTCTTTTTATATCAATGAAACCACTTCCATAAATTATCAATTTAATCAAAAGTGGGATGTACCTGGCTCAGAGTTCCTTCATAACCGCTGCTAAATCACCAAGACAGAACTAAAATGCCGTATATAAATCGAAGCAAAACAGCCGTGCATAACATTCTCTCTTTAATTTGATTTTCTTTAGTGGCAAGCTTTTATAATGGACGAGATTTAAATATTTATACAAAAGTTTCAACTTCATAACATATAAGCTTAGTTTATATTCTGACGTCAGATGATTCTCTCCACAGTAACAAAATAATTAATGACACGCGCGATTACGTTTTAAAAGCTCCGTTTTGTACATTCAAGCAGTCTTCTTTACTTGTTTTAGCTGTCCATAAAATTTGCAACATTATATAATTATGTTTCAACATTATACTGGTTAAATATTACACCGTTATTGAATATATATATATATATATATATATATATATATATATATATATATATATATATATACATATATATTTATATATATATATAATATAATATATATATATATATATATATATATATATATATATAGAGAGAGAGAGAGAGAGAGCGAGTTAGAGAAATCTCCAATCTACCATTAATATCATCAGCAATCAAGAAGAAACGATGGACATATGTTGGACATGTGATGAGAAGAAATAATAACCGAATAGCAAAGCAAGCCCTCATATGGGAAACAACAGGTAGGAGAAAAAATACTGACCCAAAGAAACACTCACTGAGAAGAACATTGGTCAGAGAGGCAAACAAAGACAACAGGAATCGACTCCCTCAATGAGATCGAGATGCTAGCACAGAAAAAAGATAAATGGCAAGATTTGATAAAAGATATTTGGAAGGATTGAGACTGCTAGAAAGGAAATTTCGAACAGGGAAAGAATATCCGAGTCTATGCGCTATGGGCAGGTTACAGTTAGAAAAGTCCATAGACAGATAGATAGTTTGACTATATATACTAACAGAGTAATTAGTAAAAGATATAGAAACCAGAATTCACAAGCCAAATGAGTTAACGTCTAAATAGTGTCGATTTAGAAACGTAACTGTGACAATGGGAAAATCATATCAATTAAGAGAAATATTGTTTACGCCTGAATTGTGCCAGCCATGAGGAATGACCTGTGTCAGACATGAGGAATGACCTGTGTCAGACATGAGGAATGACCTGTGTCAGGCATGAAGAATGACCTGTGTCAGACATGAGGAATGACCTGTGTCAGACTTGAGGAATGATCTGTGTCAGACATGAGGAATGACCTGTGTCAGACATGAGGAATGATCTGTGTCAGACATGAGGAATGATCTGTGCCAGACATGAAGAATGACCTGTGTCAGACATGAAGAATGGCCTGTGTCAGATATGAAGAATGGCCTGTGTCAGATATGAAGAATGACCTGTGTCAGACATGAAGAATGACCTGTGTCAGACATGAAGAATGGCCTGTGTCAGATATGAAGAATGACCTGTGTCAGACATGAAGAATGACCTGTGTCAGACATGAGGAATGACCTGTGTCAGACATGAAGAATGGCCTGTGTCAGATATGAAGAATGACCTGTGTCAGGCATGAAGAATGACCTGTGTCAGGCATGAGGAATGACCTGTGTCAGACATGAAGAATGGCCTGTGTCAGATATGAAGAATGGCCTGTGTCAGACATGAGGAATGACCTGTGTCAGACATGAAGAATGGCCTGTGTCAGATATGAAGAATGACCTGTGTCAGGCATGAAGAATGATCTGTGTCAGATATGAGGAATGACCTGTGTCTGACATGAGGAATGACCTGTGTCAGACATGAAGAATGACCTGTGTCAGACATGAGGAATGACCTGTGTCAGACATGAGGAATGACCTGTGTCAGACATGAGGAATGACCTGTGTCAGACATGAGGAATGACCTGTGTCAGACATGAGGAATGACCTGTGTCAGACATGAAGAATGATCTGTGTCAGACATGAGGAATGACCTGTGTCAGACATGAAGAATGACCTGTGTCAGACATGAAGAATGATTTGTGTCAGACATGAAGAATGACCTGTGTCAGACATGAATAATGATCTGTGTCAGACATGAGGAATGACCTGTGTCAGACATGAAGAATGACCTGTGTCAGACATGAAGAATGATCTGTGTCAGACATGAAGAATGACCTGTGTCAGAACCAAAGCATGACCTGTGTCAGACATGAAGAATGACCTGTGTCAGAACCGAAGAATGACCAGTGTCAGACATGAAGAATGACCTGTGTCAGACATGAAGAATGATCTGTGTCAGATATGTGGAATGACCTGTGTCAGACATGAAGAATGACCTGTGTCAGACATGAAGAATGACCTGTGTCAGAACCAAAGCATGACCTGTGTCAGACATGAAGAATGACCTGTGTCAGACATGAAGAATGACCTGTGTCAGACATGAAGAATGACCTGTGTCAGAACCAAAGCATGACCTGTGTCAGACATGAAGAATGACCAGTGTCAGTACCGAAGAATGACCTGTGTCAGACAAGAAGAGGAAGAAAAAAAAAATATGATGATGGTGATGAAGAAGAAGAAGAAAAAGATGATGATGATAAAGAGGAAGAAAAAGAAGATAATGATGATGTTGATGATAATGAAAAAGAAGAAGAAGAAGAAAAATTAATGAGCAACTTTTCTCTCGCCTCAATTAATCTTCCTCCTAGTTTATTACATACCCAAGACTCAACTTATAAGTGATACGTCAGGACCTATGTGATTTTGATGACCTATCATTGACCGAGAATTGCTGTATTATTTTATATAAGTGTAGGAATATGGTTTACCATTTGACTAAATATGGTCCTTAATTTGAATATATGAATTTCTGCGAGAATAAAAAATTGAACCTGTCATTACAGACTGTCTTACTTAATGTGGCGCTTTAATGATTTTCCTGTGATGTTTCCGCAAATATGTGAACAATTGTTTTGTTTTAAAAACATTTGAGGAGTTACTTCTTCATACGAAGAGTAGTATTAGGGGATAGTAGCCATGAGAGTATATAAGAACGTCACGCAGAGTAGCAAGCCATTTTAGGCTGCCACCACCACAAGGAGGATATGCTAGGTTAAAACTAAGACAGGGAACAGGCAAATAATTGCAATGCTGCGGTAAAGCTGGTAGCAAGGAGCCAATGGTGGGGTGTGCTAAACACTCCAAGGTATGGTGACAGCTTTACAAATAAAGAACACAACACAATACTGACGTTTCGGCCTGTGGCCTTCTTCAGAATACATGGACAACGACAACAAGCGGTGAAGCACAATTACTACATGTTAGATGATAAAGTGGAGGGCGAGGAAAGTAGGATGCAAAAATAAGAAAAGAGAGAAATGAATTTTACATGATGAGAGGTATGATGGGCGTCAAAATATATAAAATAGAAAAAGAGAGAGAAAAAAAAAAAAAAAAAAAAAAAAAAAAAAAAAAAAAAATATATATATATATAATAAATTGTACTTAGCTGAGCTCAGAGCAGGGAGCAGGAAAACTGTAATCCGTGCTGAAACCAGTCGGAATGACTAAATGACTAAAAGCGCAGAGAACGTGTATAGAAAGCAACACGTGACAAAGACAGGTCAGTAAAGAGGGCAAAAAGGATCAAATTTCGGGAAAACCAAAAAGGGGGGGGGGGAAAGGGGGCATAGACGAGGATACTCCTGGGACACAACAAGCAATACATATAAATCACTCAACAATGGAAGTGAGAGATCACGCGAGAGGTTAAGAGAAAGAAATAGAATGACACGACAAAGTAGTAAACTAGGCAGTGGGTGAGAGAGATGGACTCTACAGAATGGATGGCCTCGAACTGAACGAGTTGAGAGGTAGGTCAACGAAAGGAAGGATTGGATACTGGAGGAAGAGATACGGTGAGGAAGAATAATAAAGCCGGTATAATGAGAAGGGCGATAGAGGGGTGGTCCGGAGGAAGTTAGTCTATCGGGAGGTAGGGAAGTATTGGAGGAGGAGGTATGGAGAGGAGGGATAAGAAGCAGGTATGTGAAAACTGGATAGGGGGAGAGGCGGTAGGTCAGAAGTGAATGGAAAAAGAGAAAGTCTGGAAGAAGTGGAGCAATAGGGGATGGTGTGCAAGAGGTATGAACCATAGGAGGTAAAGAAGTAGGGAAATGATAGAACAAAGGGGGGAATGAAAGTGGGCATCAGGATAAGGGGGATACTGGAATAGTAGGTATAGATGAGTAGTGACTACAAGTTAATAGAGAGGAGAGGGGTGAGCTAGGAGTAGATCAGCAGAGGGGTGGTAGGAAGGACGAGGGACAATAGAGGTGGGCAGAGAGATCGTACGTACAGTCCAGGTGGAGAGGTGATATAGTGATAAAGAGGTAAAGGACATGAAGATAGTCAGAAGAGAAAAAGGTGTAGGGAGAGGGGGGGGGTTTAGGAGGAAGAAGGCAAGATGGGGGTTACTCAAAGAGGATATGAAAAGCAGGGATGGACGAGGAGTAGAGGACCCAAGAAGAGAAATAGGAAGAGAGGTCCATAGGTAGGAGGATGGAGTCGGAGGCAGGAGGGTCCTCAGAGGGACAGGGATACATTGATGCCACGAGGGGTGAGGCAGCCCCAACGAGCGATCAGACGGTGCTCAAGAGTGAGCCGACTGTGGTGATCAGAGGAGCATGATACTAGGCCAGTTACCAAGACATCAGTCTTACCTCGATGGCCCCTCGAGTTAAAGTGGGCTGCTACAGGAGTGTCCGCTTCTTGGGTGATGTCATTCAAGTGTTCACGGCACCTATCGCCGATTCTGCGACCAGACTGACCGATGTAGGTCAACTTGCATCGCTTACAGATGATGGCATAAATGATGTTCCGCGATGTGCAAGTGAATCCCTCTCTGATCTCGAAAGGACCATTAGGGAAGAGGACAGTGTCGGTCTGGAGAACGTGGTCACAAGTTTTACATACTCTCCGGTTGCAGCGGATAGTGCCTCGATGGCTGAAGTGGTCAGCAGGAAGACGGCCCCTGACAAGAAAGTCTCGGAGGTTCCGGTCACGTCTAAAGGCCACTAGTGGTGGGTCAGGGAAGAGCAGACGAGTAGTAGGGTCAGATCGAAGAATAGGGAGGTAGCGGTGGATGGTCCTAATAGCGGCGTAGTGGTGAGGGTGATGGGTGAGAGCGAGCACTACTCTATCAGAGGGGGGATGAGTAGAGGGGGTAAGAGCAGACTGACGTGAAGTGTGGAGAACTCGACGCAGGGCAGGGAGGAGAGCTGATTCAGGATAGAGACGTCGGCGGAAGAAATCAAGCATAAGGTGGGCATTGTGAAGGAAATCTTCGTCGTCTTGGCAAAGGCGACGAAGTCTGAGAAGCTGGGAATAGGGAAGAGAGTTCTTGCAGGATGTGGGATGAGAGGAGTCGTAGCGGAGGAAACTATGGGAGTCAGTGGCCTTGTAGAAGACCGAGGTGAGAAGATGAGAGGTGCCCAAGGAGACTAGGATGTCCAGGAAAGATACGGAGGAGGTGGAGATGTGGAAGGTGATGTGGATAGAGGGGTGGAAATGTCCGACATATTCGATGAAACGGGAGATCTCATCTTCTGGAAGGTCAGACAGACCAATGCAGTCATCAATGTACCTACGATACATGAGGGGAAGAGGGCCCTGGTAGGTATGGATGATTTGGTGCTCAAGGTAACCCATGAAGAGACAAGCATAGCTAGGGCCCATTTTAGTGCCCATCGCCACACCGCTGATCTGGGTGAAGAAATTGCCATTGAACTCGAAAGAGTTGAGGTTCAAGACTAATTCTGCTAGACGGAGGAGGACGCCAGTGGCGATGGAGGGTTGGATCCTACGGTCCAGGAAAAACTGAAGAGCTTGAAGGCCGTCGGAGTGGGGAATAGAAGTATACAGGGAGCAGACATCCATAACGAAGAGGCGGTAGTGACGATCAGGAAGGAGGGTGATAGAGGAAAAGATGTTAAGGGCGTCGTTAGTGTCTTTGACATACGAAGGGAGGCCCATAACTATGGGTTGAAAGACACTGTCGAGGAAGTCAGAAATGAGAACAGTAGGACATGAGATGGAAGAGACAATAGGACGTCCAGGAGAGTCAGGTTTATGTATTTTAGGCAGCATATAGAAAGAGGGTCTACCCAAGCAGTGGTCCGGAAGGATCATGCGGGAGGAGCTAGAGGGAAGTAATCCATCCTGAATGAAACGGAGGATCGTACGACGCACCACGGCGTTATTAGAGACAGTAGTGTCGTCGGGGGTGGGGAGGTAGAAAGTCGAGTCGGATAATTGTTTATCCCCTTCCCGGATATAAAGGTCTTTCCTCCATACCACCACAGAGCCGCCCTTGTCGGCCGGCTTGATGACAATATCATCACGTCGGCGAAGATCCTGGAGGGCTTGGTACTCTTCACTACTGAGATTAGAGCGTCGAAGTCTATGGGGACGAAGTGCCTTAATATCCCGGTAGGTACTGTTAATGAACTGGTCCAAAGCCTGTGATTCGCCCGAGCGGGGAGTCCAGTCAGATTTACGGGAGGAAAAGCGGGCAAATTCGTCTGTAGGAGGAGGTTGAGAGGAAGAGTTCGGATGATTAAAGTAATAGAGTTTGAGTCGTAGTCGTCTGTGATACTCCTGAATGTCCCGTAAAACTAAGACAGTCGTACATGACCCAGTATGGAGAGTGGATTTGATCATAAATGTTAGTTATTGTAAGCAGAACTTAAGTGGGGATCCTTCCAGTTAATACAACAAGAGGTCAACGCCTAGATTGAAATGTTTTATGACAGATTCCAGCATTTATTGATATTAAATATTTTATGATCGATTCTAGCACTTATTGATGTGAAATATTTTATGACAAATTCCAGCACTTATTGATGTGAAATATTTTATGACAAATTCCAGCATTTACTGATATAAATATTTTATGACAAATTCCAGCACTTATTGATGTGAAATATTTTATGACAGATTACAGTATAAAAGATATTAATTACTTTATGACAAATTCCAGCACTTATTGATGTGAAATATTTTATGACAAATTCCAGCACTTATTGATGTGAAATATTTTATGACAAATTCCAGCATTTACTGATATAAATATTTTATGACAAATTCCAGCACTTATTGATGTGAAATATTTTATGACAGATTACAGCATAAAAGATATTAATTACTTTATGACAAATTCCAGCACTTATTGATGTGAAATATTTTATGACAAATTCCAGCATTTACTGATATAAATATTTTATGACAAATTCCAGCATTTACTGATATAAATATTTTATGACAAATTCCAGCATTTACTGATATAAATATTTTATGACAAATTCCAGCATTTACTGATATAAATATTTTATGACAAATTCCAGCATTTACTGATATAAATATTTTATGACAAATTCCAGCACTTATTGATGTGAAATATTTTATGACAAATTCCAGCATTTACTGATATAAATATTTTATGACAAATTCCAGCACTTATTGATGTGAAACATTTTATGACAGATTACAGCATAAAAGATATAAAATACTTTATGACAAATTCCAGCACTTATTTTTGTGAAATATTTTATGACAAATTCCAGCATTTACTGATATAAATATTTTATGGCAAATGCCAGCACTTATTGATGTGAAATATTTTATTACAAATTCCAGAATTTACTGATATAAATATTTTATGACAAATTCCAGCACTTATTGATGTGAAATATTTTATGACAAATTCCAGCACTTATTGATGTGAAATATTTTATGACAGATTCCAGCACTTATTGATGTGAAATATTTTATGACAAATTCCAGCACTTATTGATGTGAAATATTTTATGACAAATTCCAGCACTTATTGATGTGAAATATTTTAAGACAGATTACAGCATAAAAGATATGAATTACTTTATGACAGATTCCAACATTTATTGATATGAATTATTTTATGACAGATTTGTTTTTTTATTAGTATAAAGTAATTTATCACAGGTTTTATCTTTTACTAGTGTGAATTATTTTAATAGACATGTGTAATTTTATGCGCTGAAGTATTTGCATTCCTTTCATGTTCATTATTTGTACAAATAACTTTTTTCAGGTAAAAATAATCGAATTGTTTGTGAAATAGTTATTTTTGTAAAGTAAGCCAAATCAATAATTTTCTTTTCGAAGTTATATCACAAGATGATGATTTCTGTTAAAGATAAATGGGACCATTATGGTCTTGTTTATTTCTCTGGGTATTTTAAGAGGAAAAAAAATCAATTATTTTCAATAAGTTACCTTTTTTTAAAAAAAGAACAAAACAAAAGGTAGGCCTGTTATTTGTCTGAGAAGAATTGTTTTGGTGAAACTGATAACCAATTACTGTTGAAATGGGGTAATTTGTGACCAAAAGGGATAAATCTTTGTTTTTTTAATTAATCTATGAAATATTATTTTGAAAGAGGAGATTGCATTATTCCCTGAGGTTATTTGATTAAAGAGGTAGTCAAATAGCTTGCTATTTTAAGAAAAGCGGAAGTCAAGTATTAGGGCAGAGTACGTCAAAGTACTAAGAAACTAAATCTAATATGGTGATATGGGGTAATTATAGGAAGTATGATAGCTAATAGATTGTTGTTTTAAGTAAATGATGATTTGTTGTTAGTAAATCTCGCAAACAGCAAGGAAGAAAATCGATTCATTCAAAACAAAATGCTGCAGAAAAATCCTTTAAGATACTCTGGATAATGAAAAAGAGCAATGAAGACATTAAAAGATTTAAGCGTTAAAAAGAACTGGTTTATATTATAAACACCATTCTATAGAGAAAATTTAAATAATATGGCTACGTCAAAAAAACACAGCTGGCTGGAAAGAAAAAAAGTGATGGAAGGCGTGGTTCCTGGACGTCGCATCAGAAGAAGACTAAGAACAATGTGGTTTCAGGTCAGGAGACAAATAAAAATAAATGAATATTATTATAGAGGGAAACTTCCGAGTCGATAATCAGCGAATCAATTCAGAGGAAGAAGTAAGTTTACAGCACTCGGAACAAATTACAAATAATCAACATAAAAAAAAAAAGAATAATATATAGACCAAAGCAGGATCGATCCCGTACTCAGTGGCACAGCATCTGGCCACGAAAAGCCAAACGCTAGGGAACACAACCGCTAACTTACTAGTTAGCTGAGTGGCAGTGTTCCCTAACGTTTGGCTTTTCGAGTTAGCTGAGTGGCAGTGTTCCCTAGGGTTTGGCTTTTCGAGTTAGCTGAGTGGCAGTGTTCCCTAGCGTTTGTTTTTCGAGTTAGCTGAGTGGCAGTGTTCCCTAGCGTTTGCTTTTCGAGTTAGCTGAGTGGCAGTGTTCCCTAGGGTTTGGCTTTTCGAGTTAGCTGAGTGGCAGTGTTCCCTAGCGTTTGGCTTTTCGAGTTAGCTGAGTGGCAGTGTTCCCTAGCGTTTGGCTTTTCGTGGCATTGCGCTGTGCCACTGAGTGCGGGTTCGATCCTGCTTTGGTCCATATATGGTTCTTTGTTGTTTTTTTTTCTGTTGATTATTTGCCATTTTTCCGAGTGCTGTAAACTTACCTCTTCATCTGAATTGATTCGCTGGTTTCAGGTCATCAAGGAGACCTTGAACTTGACAACAGAAGAAGTCAGAGATCTCCCTAGACAGATTTTCCTTTAGACGTGCTGTGGTGAATGCAACGTTCTGCAAAGGGCATTATACCTGATGTTTGTTGATGATTAGAGACATTTGACTGATGTTCTGTGGAGTAAAGATGTATATGTTGTAAAGGGAGGTGGTCCTGTTGACTTATTTGCCAGTATCATCATTTTAAAAGAGAAGCCGATGATTCGTGTAAATCACCATTTTAAAAAAGGAGCCGCGATAGCTCAGTGGTTAGTGAACTGGACTACAAAGGACAAGAGGTAAGGTTCGATTCCAATCGACGGCTTCCGGGTTCACCCAATCTTTAATAGGTACCGGATATTTTTTTCTGGGAAAGAAAAGCGGCACGGGCGTAATACCGACCACATTACCCCAAAAATCATGTGCCGAGGAGCTGTAAAATGTATGGTCACTAACACTATATCCCCTATACACCACTTGGCGTGACGGGGGTACTTTACATTTTTTTTACTCTACTACCATTTAAAAAACTGAGATGGAAACTAGTCAGTGGCGGATATTCAAAGTTGCCAAAGGAGACAACGGTTCCTCTAATATTTTATCCGATTACATTTCACATTCCAGCTCATTGAGTTAAAAGTCAGTGTACAACCAGCCACCGTATTCTCTAGCATAGTCAAGATATAGTTAAAATAACTAAATCCGTTACTAATAAATAGGATTCAATGTTTAAGGAGGTCAAACCTACTACAACCGTACAAAGACATCTATAGACCTTGCACAGAGTATGAGAACTAGGTAAACCGTTTCAGCAATCAGTTCCCTGTTGATAACGGAACAACGACTAAGCAGATGACGCTTTATCGCTCTTTTTTTAATATACAAAAGTAGAGCCAGTAGGTAGATGTCCTATTTTGTGTCTTCTGCAAGAATCGCTACGCTACATCTTAATAAAAAAGACAAAACTTAAACAAAACTTTAAGAGATGTTAATTTACGGCAAAACAGTATTTTTCTCATAATTTATAACGTTTATAACTAAAATCGTATGATGTAATAATAATTGTATTATTTTAGGGCAATAATTCATGGAACTATTTCACATAGCGCAAATTACAGTAAAGTGAATGTCACAAATTACCAGGTTAAAGGTCAATCTGACAGTTCGGTCTCATATTCTGCCCTCCTCAAGTTCGGAATCCACTATCCGTCGCTGGAACTAGCAGTTTGTTGGGAGTATCGTTTAGAGGGACAAACATTTGCTTTCATTATAAATTATCTAATAAATTATTCGTTTGTTTAGGGTGTCTCTGGAAGGAGTGGAGAGAATGATTTTTAAGTGAAGAATCGTATCTAGGGAGAAATAATTATTTTTGTGAGGTCTTGAGTAAGTTGTCAAAATAATTACTATGAAATATCAACTAACAGAAGAACAATATGTATGAAATATCAACTAATAGAAGAACAATATGTATGAAATATCAACTAATAGAAGAACAATATGTATGAAATATCAACTAACAGAAGAACAATATGTATGAAATATCAACTAACAGAAGAACAATATGTATGAAATATCAACTAACAGAAGAACAATATGTATGAAATATCAACTAACAGAAGAACAATATGTATGAAATATCACTTGACAGAAGAACAATATGTATGAAATATCAACTAACAGAAGAACAATATGTATGAAATATCAACTACCAGAAGAACAATATGTATGAAATATCAACTAACAGAAGAACAATATGTATGAAATATCAATTGACAGAAGAACAATATGTATGAAATATCAACTGACAGAAGAACAATATGTATGAAATATCAATTGACAGAAGAACAATATGTATGAAATATCAACTGACAGAAGAACAATATGTATGAAATATCAATTGACAGAAGAACAATATGTATGAAATATCAATTGACAGAAGAACAATATGTATGAAATATTAACTGACAGAAGAACAATATGTATGAAATATCAACTGACAGAAGAACAATATGTATGAAATATCAATTTACAGAAGAACAATATGTATGAAATATTTATTGACAGAAGAACAATATGTATGGAATATCAATTGACAGAAGAACAATATGTATGAAATATCAATTGACAGAAGAATAATTTGTTTGAAGAAAAACATTTTGAGAGAGGGAAGACCAACTTGTTTAAAATTTTATTTGAAAAGGCAGGCCAATTATTGTTTCAAAAAGGAGGCCAAATATTTTTTTTCAAAAAGGAGGCCAAATATTTTTTTTTGAAAAGGAGGCCAAATATTTTTTTTTTAAAAAGGAGGCCAAATATTTTTTTTTTAAAAAGGAGACCAAATATTTTTTTGAAAAAGGAGGCGAAATATTTTTTTGAAATAGGAGGCCAAATATTATTTGAAAAAAAGTGGCCAAACATTGTTTAAAAAAGGAGGTAGTATTATTTTTTCTTCTTTTTTTTCTGTTCACTGATACCGAAAGGTGTCGTGGTTTATATCATTTGTCGTTCTTGAGCTGCTCGAACTGTCTGAAATAGAGATTTTCCTTTGTTGTTACATGTCTCTATCACTGCATCTATTCATCATTCTTCTAGGTCTTCCTCTTGGTCTTTTTCCATGTTTTATCGAGAAGAGCGCCCTTGATGGTGATTGATGAGGATTCATTCTGACCAGGTGGCCCAACCATTCAAGTTGTTCTTGCTCTATATATTCTTGGCAGGATTTTATTCCTACCATTTTTCTTATGATTTCATTTGGTTTATAGATTTAGTAGATTCTATCTCTTCTTGTGTTGTTTGTTACTTTTCTTAAGCATCACATCTCACATGTATTGATCTTTCTTAAATGTGATTTAGAAAGGGTCCATGTTTGACTTTCATAGCACAACGTTGGTATGAAAATGCTAATTATCATTTTATGTTTAGCTACTATTTTTTTAATGTAGCTACATATTGATGCCCTGTTTATCATAAAACAACTAGCGGAGAAAACAATAGAGCATAATAAAACACTGTATACAGCTTTTATTGACCAAAAAAAGGCGTTCGATAGGGTGGACAGGGAACAACTATGGTCCGTATTGCCCTTGTACGGAGTGAGTCACCACCTAGTAGAGATATGCAAGAGCCTCTATGAAAGTAGTCGCACTACAGTAAGATCTTCAGCAGGCTACTCTAAACACTTCACCATTAACTCCGGAGTAAGACAAGGCTGCGTGCTTTCCCCCTTACTTTTCATCACATATATGGACAATATAAGCAAATTAGCATGCCCAATCAAAGGAAACATACCAACACGGATGACAACAAACGATAACACAGAAGAGAACGAAATATACGTACCAGAAAACAACAGAAGAGAGGAAGAAATAAATGAAATACTATTTGCAGACGACCAAGTTCTGATACATGAAACAACTGAGGACCTACAAGAACATATCAACAGGCTAAACAACACTTGTAAACAATACAACATGAAGATCAACATAAGCAAAACCGAAGTAATGGCAATAGCGAGAAAGGAAGAAAAACTAAACATCATAATAGATAATACATCTTTGAAACAAGTAGACAATTTTAAATATCTGGGTAGCACGCTAACACAAGACAATAACCAAGAAACAGAGATAGATATAAGGTGTAACAAAGCATGCCAAGTTATAGGCCAAGTATCAACACTATTGAAAAACAAAGCAATAACTACGGAAGCAAAAAGGGCAATATACAAATCAATTTTTCTACCAACTCTGAGCTATCAGTGCCAGAATTGGACGCTGGACTCTAGAACAATAAGAAAGATAACGACCACCGAAATGAAATGTGTCAGAAGAATGACAGGAAACAGCTTAAGGGACAGAGTAAGAAACACTGACCTGAGGAAGAAACTCGAAATTGAACCAGCCATCGAATACATAAAGAAACAACAGATAAATTGGTTCGGCCACATAACAAGATAGAAAGAACTAACAATGAATCAAAGAGCCATAAACAAACGCTACGAAAACGTCAGATTAAGAGGAAGACCGAGAAAGAGATGGATAAATGGAATACTAGAGTCACTAGGAGGAATAACATCAGAAGAGGCCAACAGAAGAGCAAAGAATCGCAGATTGTTTCTCCCCTCGACGCCAACGGCAACAGAGGAAGGATAGAAGAAGAAGAGGAAGAAGGAGCTACATATTGTTTGAAAAGGAAGGCCAGATATTGGTAAGAATATTACTTGTAATTTTAGACAAGAATTAAATATTCAAAAAAAAGATAAAATATGTGCATAGCGAAAGTAAGACAATAATTCAGATAAATATTATTTTGATATGCATATATTTGTTCTCTTTGCCAGATCATTGTAGAAACAGAAGACGGATGAGCCGAATGAAGAAGAACGCATGTGATTCAAGTGACAAGGATGCGGAGACTGAGCCAAGACCCCTTCCATCTCCACCATCTTGGACCTATCCGCAAGTGATTGGAGAGCCTCCTCCTAGAAGCCCTTATAATCGTCTGAGGTTTGGGGCTGTAAGCAGAAACCTGAGGGGTGTGAAATCACAATAGCTACAATGTGCCAACAAACACGTTTCACATATTTTTCAACATGCCACACAGTTACTAAAGGCAGTAGATGTAGAAAATTTGCAAACATAATCAGGCAAATTATAAAACAGTACCGATACATTTACAAACAGTTGTAGAGATGAAAAGTTGCAAAATATAACATTCGACATACAGAACAGCTTAGACAGCAGCAGAAAGTACACAGAAACAGAATATGCTTCACAGTCAGGGGCAGACAATTCACATAGAGTAATAGACAATCTATTTACAGCAGCAGATAACTCATGAACTTTAGAAAACAAATGTTTAGACGATAGAAGACAATATATAGACATTAGTAGACAATATATAGACATTAGTAGACAGTTCACAGACTAGAAAACAATACATAGGCTTTCTTTCTTCTTATTAGCTTCCTCTGTACCCGTTCAGGTATCAATGGAGATATAAAGTTCTGTTTCTCGAAGTTTTGGCGGCCTCAATCTTGTCATTTGAGGTTTTTTGGAACGTTTCTTTGATGTTGTCTGTAAATCATAGTCTGAGTCGCTGTTGAGTTGCTGAGTTACTGCTGAGTTGCTGAGTTATTACTGCCTCTTGCGCTTCCCCCTTCTCCTCCTTTAGTATACGCTTTGTATGGGAAAAACATAAACTAGGAGACATTTTGTAGACAGTAGTAGACAATATATAGACAGTAGTAGACAATATATAGACAGTAGTAGACAATATATAGATTGCAGTAGACAATATATAGACAGTAGTAGACAATATATAGACAGTAGTAGACAATATATAGACAGTAGTAGACAATCTATAGATTGCAGTAGACAATATATAGACAGTAGTAGACAATATATAGACAGTAGTAGACAATATATAGACAGTAATAGACAATATATAGACAGTGGTAGGCAATTTATAAAAGGTAGTAGACAACATACAGACTTTAGAGAACAAATACACAGACAGTAGCAGACAATTTATAGACATTAGTAGACAATATATAGACAGTAGTTGACAATCTATAGATAGTAGTAGACAATATATAGACTGTAGTAGACAATCTATCGACTGCAGTAGACAGTATATAGACAGTAGTAGACAATATATAGACAGTAGTAGGCAATATATAGACAGTAGTAGACAATATATAGACAGTAGTAGGCAATTTATAGACAGTAGAAGGGAATTTATAGACGGTAGTAGACAATTTACAGACTTTAGAAAACAAATACACAGGCAGTAGTAGACAATTTATAGACAGTAGTAGACAATATATAGACAGTAGTAGGCAATTTACAGATAGTAGTAGACAATATATGGACAGTAGTAGACAATATATAGACAGTAGTCGACAATGTATAGACAGTAGTAGACAATATATAGACAGTATTAGACAATTTATAGACAGTAGTAGACAATATATAGACTGTAGTAGACAATTTATAGACAGTAGTAGACAATGTATAGACAGTAGTAGACAATATATAGACAGTAGTAGACAATTTATAGACAGTAGTCGACAATTTATAGACCGTAGTAGACAATTTATAAACAGTAGTAGACAATATATAGACAGTAGTAGACAATTTATAGACCGTAGTAGACAATTTATAAACAGTAGTAGACAATATATAGACAGTAGTAGACAATTTTTACTCATAGTATACAATTTATAGACAGTAGTAGACAATTCACAGACCATATCATATGTAGTCTGGTAATATTGAAAAAGTTCAGATATACTTCAAGACATCTTACAAACATTAGCCAAAAAATAATCCTACAGTAATATACAATTCATAAACATATATGTTGAAAACTCACAGGCAGAAGCACACACCTAACAGATTACACAGACATTTCACAAAATTAAGTTGACAATTCACAGTCAGAAGCAGACAAATCAGAGATAGCAGCAGACGATTTATATTAAGCAGTAGGTGATTAAAAGATGTAATTGCAAACGGGAGTAAGTATTTCACAAATTCAGCAGAAAATAGTAGAAAGTTTAAGACAATTGCATATATTCAAACGGTGCAGTTCATTGATGGTAAGCGGCATTTAATTGAAAATGGTAACAAGTTGAAAGAAAACAGCAAGCAATTCATATAATCAATAGGTACTTTAAAAAAATTCAGTAACAGTAATTTTTTAAAATGTAACAATAAAAAAAATAAATGAGAACATTGATTGAAAAGTACACAGAAGTAAACAAACCAATATATGCCTGTTTTATAGACTACACCAAAGCTTTCGATAGAATACACCATAACCAACTCATAGACTGCCTAAAGGATATAAATCTAGACGACACAGACATACGACTAATATGTAATTTGTACTGGGAGCAAACAGCAATAATAAGATATAACAAGGAGAACTCTACACCCATGGACATAAAAAGAGGAGTAAGACAAGGATGCATCCTATCGCCAAGCTTGTTCAATCTATACACTGAGCAAATCTTTAAAAACATCATAGAGATGCCAGGCCTAAACATTAATGGAAAGATAATCAATAACCTAAGATATGCTGACGATACTGTACTACTAGTAGAAAATCCTAAAGATCTACAACAATTACTTAATGAAATAAACTTAACAAGCAAAAAATATGGACTATAAATGAATATCAAAAAGACTAAAACTATGATCATAAACAAAGAAAATTCTCAAGACCTACAATTAAATATCACAGTTGAGGGAATACATCTGGAGACAGTCCAGAGCTACAACATCCTGGGACATACTATAACCAATGATGGAAAATGCAAAATTGAAATAAACAAAAGAATAGCCTAGGTATGGCAAAAAGTAATTTTAATGCCATGAAAAATATACTAACAACAACACAAATATCAGCAGGGCTGAAACGAAGAATCGCAAAATGTTACATCTTCTCAATATTCCTGTATGGTGCAGAAACATGGACATTAGACAAGAAAACAGAACAGAAAATTGAAGCCTTTGAAATGTGGATTTATAGAAGAATAGGTAGAATTGGATGGAAAGAAAAGAAAAGAAAACAAACGATGAAGTTTTAAAACAACTAAAAATGAAAAGAGAACTACTAAACACAATTAGAACAAGACAAATGAAATTTTGGGTGCTTGTTAAAAGACACAAACGCCAAAAAAAGGTAATATTGGAAGGAAAAATACAAGTTAAAAGAGGCAGAGGCAGACCAAGACTAACATGGACGAGTAACATCAAAAGATGGACAAGTCAATCTATGACAGCCTGCACCATCAAAGCAAGAAACAGAGTAGAATGGCGATCCATGGTAGCCAACCTTCGTTGCGGAGACGGCACTCGATGATGATGATGATGATGATGAACAATAAAAATGACAATGTAGCAGCAGAAGTGTGTAAAACAAGTCTGCAGTATGTTAGTTGCATATACAAAATAAAGAGTATCTTGAAACAAATATATATTTTAAAATGATACCAATGGTCAAAATGCTACAGACATGAAAACAGTTAACAGGCATTATTTTTGAGGTGGCAAAAACTAAAATAATATTTTAATATTATGGTTATGGTTAGTCGAACGCCACAGTATCACTGCAAACAAATTAAAATCCATAATTGCTCAACCGCCCGTGCCAGTGGAACCATCCGAATTAAAACTCATCTCAATGAAGGATCAAAACAGAGAAAGGCAGCTCACTCCCCATCATAGCAGCTACAGCACATGCCAAAAGACATAAGGCCAAGTGGCACTGAAAATGAACACAACTGAAGTGTCCTTCGTCATCGATATCATCATTCATCGTAAGCAATCGGAATATCGAAACACGATCTGGATGAAAAACACAGCTCACAATGTGCGCAAGGCACTAAACTCAGGAGCTCCTGCAGCAAGCCGGACTTGGAATATGATGAAACTGCAACAAGGAACACTTTTCAGACTGAGCCTGAATGGTTCCTGCCACATTTCCGCCATATTTACCGGAAGTTAAATAAAATATATGCTTTAAAAATATGATTGACTCTAGTTTCCGAGAACTACAAGTTCATGTTACCTATGTATTTGCGGTCTATAGATATGCTAGGGTTGCCAGATACACCGTTTTTTACGGATTTCTCCGTTTTTTTCACGTAATTCGATGACTCCGTTTTATCTTTGCCCGGAGTCGCTAAAACACCGTATTTTAACGCTCACGTAAATATTTTTTTAAATATCGATTAAATAATGTATAAATTCGTAGTAAATAATATTAATTAAACCATTCGGCGGTTTGTTTTGTATAATTGTTTCTGGATCATACTTTTAAGTGCGCAAATTGTAGTTCCGCGCTAAAATATTGAAGCGATTTAATTTCCGTCCTAGCCCACGACAAGAATCAATTTATTTCCGATCATCGATGTGGAAACACAGTTTCACCGCTCCATCCAATTCAATCCTGGCATCTACATATTATTAGTAAGTTTATTTTAAAGTTTGTTAACATTATTTTATAATGAGTGATATGGATTTAAAGAAGTCTCCTCCAAAGAAGAAATTAAAATTACAACTACAACACAATCAAAGTTACCGTAAAGTGTGGGAAAAATCGTTTTCATGGGTTAAACCAGGACCTAACGAACATCGAGATTTCTGTGTGTTATGCAGAAAAGATTTTAGTATTTAAATTTAAATAAGAAAATTGTCTTTGCAGAATATGAGCATTGTTTTATTTCTAGTTTCTGTATATAATTTTTCATAAATTTGTTTGAATATAAAGGCGAATTCATTGTCACTACCGTAACAATATACAAAATCATTTGTTCGTAAATATGTAATTAAAATTGAAGAAAACAAAATTCAGCGTAAAAGTACTCCTTTTTTTTTTTTTTAAATCTGGCAACCCTAAGATATGCGCGGGATGCAAATTGTAGTGACATTTTGCATAATTTATGGCAGTGACCAATAAAAACGGATCAGAAAACAGATGCTGCAATTATGCCTACATTTACATCACCTCTTTGAATAAATAACCAAGCTCTCATAATTAATGAGCATTATTTTAGAATGGTTTTTGTTTTGGCTTCTGAACCTATAAGATGCAGTACAGAAATGCCCAGGGCATAAGTGTATAGGTAAAGTACGGGACTTTGGGAATGTTCGAAACATCTTGTTACATTCGTTTTCAAAGAGGACGATTTTTATATTTGCCAAAATATTTCTGGTAGCCCTCAAAGTCAATTACAAACCAGGTTAGCAGAGTGTTTTTCATCGATTCCTTAAAGGCGAGTTTTAAGCTGTCTCCCTGCGTAACGATCATGTTTTACCTTCAACTGCAGTTTGGTCATTCGGCACATATGAAAGAAGCTGCAAGCATTAAACAGCTTTAGAGGTGTATAAACTACGATCAGCATCATTTGGTGACACTAGATTGATTGCTCTTTCTCTTGGGCTTCAGAGTGGATACACGATGCATTTCTCCTTTCTTTGTGAGTGGGCTAGTTGTGTAAGAAATTGCCACTACATAAAACGCATGGTCCAATCAGGCAACTATTGCAGCCCCGCAGTAAGAACGTTGAACATGCGACACTTGTAGACACCAGTAATATTTTGTTAATGCCCTTGCACTTAAGTTGGTTCTTATGACACGCTTTGCCAAAGCAACTGTTAAAACAGGAGAGGCTTTCACGTACATCTTCAGAAAATGTCAAAGACTGCGAGAAATTAAAATAAAGGATGGATTATTCGTTGAAAAATTCGTCAACCTATTTTAGATGATGAGTTCGTTTCTCGTGTTGCATGGCCAGGAAAAGGCTGCATGGGTAATAATCCAGTCAGTGGGGAAAACAGATTATTGGAAACAACGGAGCAGATAACTAGAATAAATTGTAGAGAGTCTTTCTCTGACGCTCAGTAAGCATAGCTGCAACATGTCTTTGAAGATAAGATTCATTTCTTGCACTCACATCTTAATTCGTTATATCAAACTATGGAGCAGTGAGTGATAAACATTGTTAGTTTTGGTTTTTACCAAGACGCTGCTGCTATGGGGGCAATTTATTGACCATGGACATTATAGCGGCTACAAAAGCATTAGCACGGCGTGAGACACAGCCTTATACACATTTGCATTTTCTCAGTGACTCAACGAGTGTGCTCAAAAAGGTCGCAACTGGCTATGATTGACGGCAGTGGTTAGAGTCTCTGGGGAGGTCTATTCTAAACAAATATCTACTACACCTTTGTGCCAGGGCACGCGGCTGTAAGGGGTAATGAAAGTGCTGACAGACTTGTCTCTTTAACTGATGTTGAGTGCGGAAGGACAATGGACTGCTGTACCATTATGAATGCGAAAAAAGACTAAAAATTACCCTAAATCCGAAGCTATGAAAACAAACTTCACGAATATTATGTCAAGACAGAAGATGCCAGACGAGAACGCTACGCAGGAATGCCAAGATGAATTGTTAACCAACACAACACCGAGGTAGTTAGTAACTACACGTTGATGGATATTCTTCTGAAGAGATCTTTACACTTATGGACTTGTCCGATGAATAATGAGGATGCTAGACTAAACTAAACTTTAACTAAAGTAAACTAAGCAAGGAATCTCGGCGATTTGAGTCCTTCAATTATTGCAGACTATTGCCGAACTTCAGTACAAGAAACAAATGAATAGGAATCGGACAGCCACTGAATTATGATGGAAAAGGTGCAAACGTTCATTTTAAAAACATTTAATAAAAAATGTTTTTAATGCATAAAACGTTTTTTTTTTTCTGGACTTAAAATGTTCCTGGTTGCAGTTTCCTCAAGGCTTGCTTGCTGCCAGCGGAAGTTTAAAGAGGTTAGTTCTCTGAGCGCGCCGTGAACTGTTTTTCATCTGGATCATGTTTCGATATTCCGATTGCTTACGATGCATGATGTTTGGTACGGCTTGGCCTTATGTCTTTTTGGCGTGTGCTGTGGCTGCTATGATGGGGACTGCAGCTACCTTTCTTTGTTTGGATCCTTCTGTTAATTCGCAAGATACCACTGGCACGGACGGTTGAGCAATTATGAATTTTACTTCGTTTGTCGTGATGCCGGGGCCTTCGACAAACTACAACTACAAATTTTTTTTCCTCTCATTTTATTTTGGGAATACCAATTAAATAAAAATGTAGATGATAATCTGAAACCTAATTTGAAAGATTAATTGCTCACCCTGCCAAGGATATATAGAACGAAAACAACTGAAATGATTTGACCACTTGGTTAGAATGAATCCTCACCAATCACCATGAAGGACGTTCTTCTCAAGAATGCATGGAAAAAGACCAAGAGAAAGACCCAGAAGAAGATGGATAGATGCAGTGACATAGACATGTAACAACAAAGGAAAATCGTTAATTCAGACAGTTCGAGCAGCTCAAGAACGACAAACGATATAAACCACGACACCTTTTAGGTATCAGTGAAAAGAGAAAAGAAGAAAAGTAGAAAGAAGAATTCATGATAAAATAAAGAGGCATACATTATTCACATTAGTGTAACGTAATTTTTCAAATTTCTCAGAAGCTAGCGCCAAAATTAATTGGTAGATTTCATACCTATTTTGAAATCAGCATCTCAAAATCATTAAGAGATGAGAGAATTAATTTCCGAAGCAAATGCCCAGCCTTTGAAAATGTGTAGATTAGTGTCATATGTTGCCGAAAGTTTCAATTGATTCACAAATCTCCTTTAATTTAATAAATATCGATTTAAAAGGTTTTTAACCATATTATTAGAAAGGCTTGCCAGTGTTATGGGAATTAGAGACTGAGATAAAAAGAGATCAAAACAAATTCGCGATATAGAATGATATAAGTATAAGAACTGCATGCAAAAAAACACTAAGTGTAGTACATGCAATGTCATGAAACATTTAGGGGGAAATACTTGGGAAATGATAGTGATAGAAAATTGAACATAACATAATAATGATGGGTTAAAAGCAATTTATCTTAGTGTAATTAAATAAGTACTGAAGGGAGGTCAAAAAGTAATGCACACCACTTTTTTTCTCGGAAACTATTCGGGCAAAATGTATGAAATTTTCACAGATTGTAGCTGAACATCCCCTTGACACTACCTATTTGTCAACATAATCTCCGTCCAAGCGTATTGCCTTACGCCAACGCGAAACTAGGTCATGAATGCCTCGTTTGTACCAAGTTTTGTCCTGCTCGCGTAGCCATTTTTTAACTGCACGGATCACAATCTCATCATTGTCAAAGTGTTTCCCACGCAGGCATTTTTTGAGTGGTCCAAACAGATAGAAATCTGAATGAGCCAGATCAGGGCTGTAAGGAGGATGGGGCAGTACAGTCCAACCAAATTTGTTGATTGCTTCCCGTGTTACCAGACTTGTGTGAGGGCGTGCATTGTCATGTTGAAGCAACACATCTGCAGATGGCTTATTATGCCGAACTCTGTGGAACCGATTTTTGAGTTTTGTCAGTGTATTGATGTAAGCTGTCGAGTTGATTGTCTCACCTCTTGTCATTACATCAACAAGAATCACACCATCAATGTCCCAGAAGACAGTGATCATCACCTTTCCGGCTGATGGAGATGTTTTGAATTTTTTTCTTTTTGGTGTCTGCGGATGATGCCATTCCATTGACTGCATTTTTGTTTCAGGCTCATAATAATGTGCCCACGTTTCGTCACCGGTAACAATTTTTGACAAAAACATTTCTCCTTCAACACCGAAACGCTCCAACAATTCAGAACAGAATGTTTTCCTTTGAACTCTGTGATCATTTGTTAGGCACCGAGGAACCCGTCGAACGCAGATCTTTGAATATCCGAGAGTTTTAAAAATTGCGATTGCACTTCCCTTGCTAACTGTAAGATGTAATGCCAATTGCTGACTAGTGATACGCCTATCCTTACGAATAATGGCATCAGCCCAGTTTAACATGTCTGTGCTGGTAGCCGAGGCAACACGTCCAGAACGCGGTAAATCATGCAGCTCCACTCGTACACTTTCTGCAGCTTTAATTCTCTGAACCCAGCGACTAACTGTGCTCATATCGACTGCAGAACATTTGTACACTGCACACAGTCGTTTATGAATGTTTGCCACAGTTTCTTTCTCCGCAACCAGAAATTCTATGACAATTCGCTGTTTGTAACGGACATTGTTGACAAGCTCCATTTTAACGGTTCATAGATTGCGTAATATTTTTCAGAATGCTGTGCAATTTGGTGCACATAATTGGAACATGTCATATTCCAAGTGTGCAAAATTTCATATTCCTATCTTTATTATTAGCCGAGAAAAAAATTGATGTGCATTACTTTTTGACCTCCCTACGTAGTTTATCATTTCCGAGCTATCTTCTAACGTCAGTTAGAAACTGTGCTATATTTGAGAGTCACCATTTGATTTGTGGGTAATTTGTGTTTTAAATTTGGTGCACAGGAGGACAAGTTTGTGGATTTTTGTTTCGTTTTCGTTCGCCAGCTTTGACCTCTGACGAAATCCCTAGAGATTAGGAACTGAATTTTGCGTGTTAATCCGTTTTTTCCCCCCTGGCAGCCGTGTGCACAGAGGTCCCTCGCATCACAGGCAGATAACTCCGTCTTCGGAGACACTCTTATTTTTTCCATCGATGAGTAATTGACGTTTCAAGCCGGGCCTCGCTGCTGAGACCAGGGGTGGTTGCCTCAGAGAGAAATAATAAATAAAAATCCTAACTGGTGTAGCCGGAAATTGAACCCACAACCTCTCTGTCTCAAGTTGGTCTTGCCTCGAGACGAACCAGTCCCCAGTTAGTGGTTTTGATATTTTGTGAGCAAATTACTTGATATTTATTGTTATTATGAGGCTGATGAGTGGGAGGATAATGTTATTGGGTAAAAAAAAAAAAGTAAAGTACCCCCCGTCACGCCAAGTGGCGTATAGGGAAATATGGTGTTAGTGACCCTATATTTTACAGACCTTCAGCACGTGATTTTTGGGGTAATGTGGTCGGTATTACGCCCGTGCTGCTTTTACTTTCCCAGAAAAAATCCGGTACCCATTTAAGGCTGGGTGAACCCGGAGCCGTCGGTTGGGATCGAACCCTACCCCTTGTCCGTAGTAGTCCAGTTCACTAACCACTGAGCTATCGCGGCTCCTACTAATTTTTTTTAGGGAATTAGTAAAACCCAGGTGTCCTCGCCAGGATTACGAACCCCGGCTGTTGCCGTGGTAAGCCAACCGCCTATCGATTGCGCTAACCGGACACCCAATGTTATTGGGTGCAGCCAAAAAAAAGGGGGAGTTTTTCGAAGATTTTAATTTATAGCATGATGGGGAGTTTATGTTTGTTGTCAGTTGGAAGACTTTGTTTATAGAAAGGCAGTTTTGTTCTTTGGCGAATTTGGAGCTTTCGTTCATGGCGGGTTGGAGATTTTGTTCATGGCGAGTTAGAGGTTTTATTCAAGGCGAGTTGGAGATTTTGTTCATGGCGAGTTGGAGGTTTTGTTCATGGCGAGTTGGAGATTTTGTTCATGGCGAGTTGGAGATTTTGTTCAAGGCGAGTTGGAGATTTTGTTCATGGCGAGTTGGAGATTTTGTTCATAGCGAGTTGGAGATTTTGTTCATAGCGAGTTGGAGATTTTGTTCATGGCGAGTTGGAGATTTCGTTCATGGCGAGTTGGAGATTTTGTTCATGGCGAGTTGGAGATGTTGTTCACGGCGAGTTGGAGATTGTGTTCATGGCGAGTTTTAGATGTTGTTCACGGCGAGTTGGAGATTGTGTTCATGGCGAGTTTTAGATGTTGTTCACGGCGAGTTGGAGATTTTGCGTGGCTCGATTAGAGGTTTTGCTCATTGAAGTCTGTGAGACGTTGTTATGTCAAGGTGTATAAAATCTAGTTCTCGGAAAAGGGGCGTTTCTCTGACATTCATGATAAATATGATGTTGTTTATGTCAAGACTTTTTCAGTAACGTCACATGATATGTTCACGTTTATCCAAGGCAACGCGATTCTGATGAAGTCTATGTATCTTCTTCTTCTTCTGCTGCGTGCAACATTTTATGCTCAGCATATTACACAGACTACGGAAGCCAACTGAGAGTATTACACAACAGGTCCTTTTTTGGAATCCCCAGGGGAAAAGACAAAGAGGAAGACCAAGGAATTCTTGGAGAAGACAGATAGAAGCAGAGATGAAGGTGATGGGGAAGATATGGAATGATCTTAAAAGAATGGCAAAAAACAGAACACTTGGAAAGTGTTTGTTGAAGACCTATGCTCCACTGGGAGCTAAAAAGGTAGAGGAGGAGGATATTACACATAATCCCATAAAGTTTTTAATTTCCTTTTTATTTTTGATATAACGTATGTAGAGTATTTCCATTTTAATTGTGATATACTGCAAACAGGGAGACGTGGAGAATATACGTTATAAAGCTAACGAGAATTGAATAGTAGGAGTGATACAGTTAAGTTGTAAAGTTCAACAAACAAGGAAATAATATACTAGACAGATTTGAAATTAAACGCCAGATGAAAATACTTCGTATACCGTGGCAAGATGTTAAGATTAGTGCGGAAGTAATAGAAATGACAGAGATGCCAAGATATCATTTAAAATAAAGAGAAGAACGTGGTCATGTGGGTCGTGTGATGAGTAGTGACAACAAGAGAATTTCAAAAAAAGTACACAAATGGGAAGAGGGGAATAAAAGAAAAAGAGGCTGATCTAGAGAAGCACTAAAAATAACACTGAGGTGAGAGTTGAAAAAAAGCAGGCATCTACTCCATCGTCGTGATTGAACAATGCACTCGGTATAGAGGTGTGTGACGAGATGCATTGCGGTTCCTGTTCAGGGCCTGACACTTGACACCAAAGTGTGTCAGATACGGAAGGTCTAGAATGTATGTTCTGTGTGCCGTCGTCGACTCGAAATGCCATATAGACATGTAGTAAAATATGAAAAATGGCAGAGACAAAAAATTGCGGAGATACATGATCGCCTATGCCAGCAGGCACGGTCTTGATGAAGATACATCTCATCACTCGAAAAAAGATTGAGAAACCGCAGCATAAAAAATTAGATGTTGGCCCGCAGAAAATAACCCAGTCAGGCTGATGTTATTCATCAAATAGTTTGTATAATATTACCTCTCGTGGCTACAGATCAGTCTCCGTTATGAAGTGCCACATCCTCCTCGAGGCGGATCTGGTAATTGCGAGTGTGAGCCCTCAGGTCGAAAGCACAACAGTTGGAGAATGAGATAATGTGATCCCAAAACTCCAAGTATCCTGCTAAGGTTATGAGTCAGAATGATATATAGCAGATGCAAGGACTGTACTCATATGGGCCCATATATTTAATTGATGAGTTTAAATAATTCTGGCCTAATCTTTATGGAAACCATATCCCTGTGCTTTGTATGTTGCCTGCTTGTTTGTGATTTATGTCAATTAAGATAACATACTGATTAAATTATGTTAAAATTGATTAGAAATTGAATGATGATACCAATCGTAGTTCATTGATGATTGCTGCGGTAATGATTTAGGCACGCCGATCGCAAATCAGTTAGAGAAGATAATGAGTCATAATAGAATATACAACTCTCTTCTTTATGTTTTCTATCACCAAGCTTGTTCAATCTATACACTGAGCAAATCTTTAAAAACATAACAAAGATGCTAAGCTTAAACATTACTGGAAAGATAATCAATAACCTAAGATATGCTGATGATACTGTACTACTAGCAGAAAATTCTAAAGATCTACAACAATTACTTAATGTAATAAACATGACAAGCAAAATATATGGAATAGATATTAATATCATCAAGACTAAAACTATGATCATAAACAAAGAAAATTCTCAAGACCTACAGTTAAATATTAAAGTTGAAGGAATATATCTGGAGACAGTTCAGAACTACAACTACCTTGGATATACTATAACCAGTGATGGAAAATGCACAACTGAAATAAATACAAGGATAGGAATGGCAAAAAGTAATTTTAGTGTCATGAAAAATAGACTAACATCAAAACAAATAACACCAGAGCTAAAACTGAGAATAGCAAAATGTTACATCTTCTCAATATTCCTGTATGGTGCAGAAACATGGACATTAGACAAGAAAACAAAGCAGAAAATTGAAGCCTTTGAAATGTGGATTTATAGAAGAATAGGTAGAATTGGATGGAAAGAAAATAAAACAAACGAGGAAGTTTTAAAACAACTAAAAATGAAAAGGGAACTACTAAACACAATTAGAACAAGACAAGTGATATTTTGGGGCATGTTAAAAGACACAACCGCCTTATAAAAGTAATTTTGGAAGGAAAAATATAAGGTAAAAGAGGCAGAGGCAGACCAAGACTAACATGGACGAGTAACAACAAAAGATGGACAAGTCAACCTATGACAGTCCGCCCCATCAAAGCAAGAAACAGAGCGGAATGACGCTCCATGGTAGCCAACCTTCGATGCGGAGACGACACTCAATGATGATATATATATATATATATATATATATATATATATATATATATAGAGAGAGAGAGAGAGAGAGAGAGAGAGAGAAAGAGAGAGAGTGTAGACAACCTGGTAACAAGCATTTAAGATTTTCAGTAGTTTGGTAATATTAGTATATTATGCTGGAAGATGTTTTACTGAAAAGCTTTTCTTCTGAATGAATCTGCCAATATTGGTTAGACAGATCCGATCGTAGAATGAACAAGATGTGCTTGTGGAACTAGCATCATCTCCCTGGGCCTGCCTCTTTTGCCTTCTGACTTTGACACTAGTGCTCCCTCGAATGTTGCCGTTCCGTTTTTTGTATTTTTTTTTCATTTGTATTTTTCATGTGCTACGATCTGATGCCAGATAGACTTTCCTAGTTTCTTTCGCTGATAGGGAATTCCCTCAAGGGAGCTTTGAAAACATCCTTATATCTCAGCACTGATCTGCCCTATGGTCTCTTGCAAATTAAAACAAAGAGAAATACGTTGTTTTGTAAAAGCTTTACGTAAGTGAGAAACATAACAAAAGTCGAACGTCGTTTCGGCCAAATAGACATTCAGAAACTTGGCCGAAACGTTGTTCGACTTTTGTCTTGTTTCTCACCTACGTAAAGCTGCTACCATACCACTTTTTTCTCTGTTTTTTTTTAAAAGAAATTCTCATTATTATCAACTTTACATCAGCTTCGCTTCTCTATGCATCTTGATGCCTTTACCCCTTTGGTCTCTTTCCGTCGTTTCCAGTACAATAAATATTTTGGGAATACGATTTTTGTTCATTTTACTCACGTGACACAGCCACCATAGTCTCCGATTCCAAGTATTGCGATGATGGATGGAAGTGTGGCTGGTAATCTTTTAGTTCATCGCTGTGAAATAAGATCACATTATGGGCAATCTTTGTTAGATGAAGTTTGTAGGATTGTGACGGTTATAGTTAGCTGTCAACAGGCCATCCTCATTGCAAGTCGAA
Organism: Megaustenia siamemsis; assembly: GCA_032433765.1. Classification (NCBI taxonomy): domain Eukaryota; kingdom Metazoa; phylum Mollusca; class Gastropoda; order Stylommatophora; family Ariophantidae; genus Megaustenia; species Megaustenia siamemsis. Next base: position 25,892,292 of record JAVIAB010000126.1, read on the forward strand.
CAAAAATTTTAGTGCTCAGATCTCAAGTTTTTTTTTCTATTCTATTTTATCCATGGACAGAACACAGCCTTGTCTGACTCCTTGTTTTATAAATTGAAATTGTCCTGTTTGGTTGTTAATTCGTATAGCTGCTGTTTGTTGCCATTTTGTTGCCATGGAACCAGTTTTATTGCAGTCAGGAATTCCCCATATCCACTCCACCACTTGTTACATCATTTTCTAAAATGCAGCGATAAATTATGTTGACAAGATCGTTCCGTGCACGCCCTACTGGATTATACAGGCGATGTTTTTTTTTCTCATATATCATCAGCATGTATCATACCAGTTCCCGTAAGCAATCATGTCCTTCCATATTTCTCTGTCCACAGTGCGTCGTATCAATTCTGTTGTTGACTGTTTACAGCGTAATGACACAAAGCTATCGTGTATCTTCTCTCTTTGTCATCCGCGATATCTCTTTCCCTCTATTTTGCCAGTTGTGAATTAATATTCCAACTTTCATATTCTTATGATCTGCCCAAAAAATGTTGATTGTTTCTTTCCAATGTTTTTCATGAACTCTATTTTTGTGTTGGTCACTTTGAGAATGTTCTAATTGGTCCCTTTAGCTGTCTAGGGACATTCTTCTGAGAAATCCCTTCTTGTAACTTTTAATTGTCGTTTCGTTTATTTGACCATGATTCACTTCCAACGGTTAGAACTGGCTCTGTATACTGATAGATTCTCCTTCTCAATTATTTTATCATAGACTTAATGCAAAAGATTTTTTTTTTACATTTTCTGAAATGCTGCTCGTTGTTAGGCGTCTGCTTTCCTTATTGTTATTATATTACCAAATGAAAACCCCCTTCAAATGTTAAGTCGGTCCTATTATATGGCTGTGAAACATGGAGAATAACAAAATTGACAATCACGAAGGTACACACTTTCATTAATGGATGCTTGCGCAGAATAAAGGGATGGAAATGGCAGGACAAAGTCACTAACGTGGAATTATGGAAATGTACCGGTCAAATACCAGTGGATAAAGAGATATAGTGAAGACGATGGCGATGGATAGGACACATACTACGGAAGCCAACTGAGAGTATTACACAACAGGCCCTTTTTTGAATCCCCAGGGGAAAAGACAAAGAGGAGGACCAAGGAATTCTTGGAGAAGACAGATCGAAGCAGAGATGAAGATGATGGGGAAGACATGGGATGATCGTAAAAGAATGGCAAAAAACAGAACGACTTGGAAAGTGTTTGTTGAAGACCTATGCTCCACTGGGAGCTAAAAGGTAGAAGAGAAGAAGAAGAGAAATGAAAACCCCACTCTAATTGAATAACATAGGCTTTTAGACATTTCGCCACCTGGTCTGATCGCAAATCAGTTAAGGAAAATTATATGTTATTTGGAATGTTATCTCACTGTTATGTTCTTCGTTCCTTTTTAGATTTTGTTTGTTTGAGTTGGCTATTTAGACAGTTCTAGCATTTATGTCTTTGTTCTTGTTTTAGTATTCATATGTTATTAATTAATTAATTAATACTGTTGTGGCGGTAATTTGATTTTTATTTGCGTGCTTTTGTGATATTCTCTCGTTAGTGTCATCGCTATTAAAGTAGATCTAATGTTACAAGAAAATAACTAAAAATGTCGATAAAACAAGCAAAGCAAACGAACGTTCAGTCCAAATTGTGTACAAATGAACAAACACAAACAAAAATATAATACATGTTTTAAAAGTTCAAATGCAAATAAAACATTTAAATTAAATAATTTTGAGCTTACTTAATACAAAGTTGATTAAACTTTTTTTTAAAAAATATGCAAAACGCAGGCCGCAAGAGAAAAATGAGAATAAATGTTGAGTTTTTAAACTAACAAACAAACTAACAAACAAACTAACAAACAAACTAACAAACAAACTAACAAACAAACTAACAAACAAACTAACAAACAAACAAACTAACAAAAACAAACATACCAATGGGAGATCAAAATTAGAGAGAATTAATCGAGAAAGATTGAAACAAGAAACGTTAAAACGAGGAAAAATGAAAGGGAGCCGATGATGGCGGATACAAACATGAATAGGGTATTTCCCATGAACATAAAACGGAAAATTGTGGAGAGGATCGAGCAGGAAAAGAACCAATCAAATAGTAAAAGTCGTGAAGACGCGGGAAATATTGATTCTAAAAGCGTAAGGTCACACTGTAATAGTGAAAATAAGAAGAATAGGTGAACATGATCAAAAATAACAAGAGATAAACCGTTAGCATTAACTGAGTAGTTAGTGCGCTTCCATCTTGGGCACAATATGGTTCGGGGTTCAATTCTCAGAAATTGCGGTTCTTTTTTTTTTTTTTCTGTGAAGCGATAGGCTCTGACATTTACCCAGCGTTTAAAAGTGGATAGAAAAGATTTTTCTTGGAAGTAAAAGTGGTTATGGTTATGGAAGGCCCCGGTATCACTGCAAACGAATTAAAATCTATAATTATTCAACCACCTGTGCATGTGGAATCATCCGAATTACTATCTCATCTTCCAAATAAAGAAAGGTAGCTGTAGTCCCCATCATAGCAGTCTCAGCACACGCCAAGAGACATAAGGCGAAACCGCACAGAAAGTGAACACAACCGTCTGTTCCCTGTCATACGATATCAGCATTCATCGTAAACAATCGGAATATTGAAACATTATTAAAACGGATGAAACGCACAGCTCACGGTGTGCATAGAGCACTAACTCAGTAGCTCCTGCAACAATCCGCACTTGGAATATGAGGAAAGTGCAACAAGGAACACTTTTCAGCCTTTAATGGTTCCTGTCGCCTATCCACCATATTGACCGGAAGTTCACGTCCTCCTGAAAATGATGATCATCATATTTTTTTTTTTTAATGTATAGCGCGTGATTATGTTAGGACATCTTTTTTGACTTCAAATCCGAACTATGAAACACAGTCATCGGATTATCCCCGTCGTACATCAAACAACAGACCGTAAGATCTCCCTGCAATGTTAATTTGTGATATTATAAACCAGCTCACATGTCTACCCTCTAACTCACAGCAGCCCTCTTAAATCTAGACAACATCCCTTCTGGCTAACATGAAACTCCGGGAGTCACCCCGCTGCTGCAAAGTCATGAACAAAGCTCCGTCATTTCGCCTTTTATCATTAGCGTACGGTCGGTCTAGGGATATACGATCAACCATCATGAAGACGCAGCACACACAACAATGGCTGCGCCCATAAATTACTCTAGTGAATGCATCCATCAACGCACGAAACACAGTGCAAGATCCCTAAAGTGAAACCTTCGGTTGACTTGTCAGAGCAGCCCATATTAATGAGTTGTAACATGTAAATAATTGGCGTCAAACAATAAAGGCGGTTTGGCGTAGTAACAGCCATATCACACAAATACGTCGTTGGTCTTGACAAAAAAAAAAGATATAGTCATTAACATATTATTCTTCCTATGCCTGTAAGGCGTGAAAGAAAATTGTATTATTTTGCATTAGCAATCGGTTAGAATGTATCATTATGGCAACTGGCCAACATCGCTATTAATATGATATTAGTGGTATGAGTTGAACCAGTGACAGACCGTCAGAATGTGCCAGAAGGCCATGGATAACCATTGCAACCAACTTTCCATTTGGACACGAGTCCTGACAATTCAGGGCTGGATTTAGAATAAGTGAGGGTCTATGTTAAATGAAACTTTGAGACTTCCCCGACCTTAATTAAAGATGAAGAGCACAATGTCTGACAATACGTGAAATTATATCATCAATTGATTGAATGTCGTCTCCTCATCGAAGGTTGGCTACCATTGAGCGCCATTCCGCTCTGTCTCTAGTTTTATAATGCAGGTTGTCATAGGCTGACTTGTTTGTCTTTTGATGTTACTCGGCCATGTTAGTCTTGGTCTGCCTCTGCCTCTATTACCCTGTATTTTCCCTTCCAATAATAGGCTATTGTATCTATTAACATGCCCCATAAATGTCATTTGTCTTGTTTGAATTGTGTTTAGTAATTCTCTTTTCATTTTTAGTTGTTTTAAGACTTCATCATTTGTTTTCTTTTCTTTCCATCTAATTCTTCTTGTTCTTCTATAAATCCACATTTCAAAGGCTTCAATTTTCTGTTCTGTTTTCTTGTCTAATGTCCATGTTTCTGCACCATACAGAAATGATGGGGCCTCGGTAGCTAGTTGGGAAAACCACCCGACTGGACTACCGACGTTCGCACAACCCGTATTCGATTCCCGCTGGGAGCAGTGTGAATTGTGCTCGTGGTTGGGAAAAAAAAAAATACTCCCACGGTCGACCCAGCCGTTGGCAGAAATGGGTACCAGGGTATTACCCTGGGAAGGTGAGGAATGTCGCCTCGCATCTGAGTTTCGATGCTTGAAGCGACACTATGCAGAAATCTCCGAACATTTCTGGATAGGCTGCCGAGCACATATGGGTGAAAACTCGCGTGCTAAGATGCCGGTTCTAGTCTCGTACTTTACCTTTACAGAAATGATGGGGAAAATATATCATTTCACTGTTCTTAGTTTTAGCCCTGATTTTATCTATTTTGATGTTAGAATATTTTTCAAGGCATTAAAATCACTGAAATCACATATACTGGCATGAAAAAGGTGTAGCCCAAAACAAATTCTGAACATTTTGTAGGCTCCTCTGATTGTGTGCCCTAAACTATAGCCTATTTAGCTTATAGGTAAATCCGGCCCTAATTGACACCAACAGACCCGCCCTCTCCTCCTTTATTTTACACGCCTCTGGCATGTAGCGACATGTTATTCTCAACAGCTTATATGCCTGCCTCTGGCACTTTCTATAACGGAATCTACCTCTGTGTGCTGTCTATAGCGAGGATGTTATATTGACCTCTGGTTCTTTCTTCCCTATTTCATCATTAATTTTTTATTGGGTGGAGGGGAGAGATGATGACAGTGAGTGGTCTCTAATTAAGCGCACGTCTTCCCATGTCATAAAAACTGCACGTCTTCTCACGTCATAAAAATTGCATGGATGTAGTTGAATGTGAAAAAGCAGAAGAGTTCATTAATGAAAACTTAGATTATCGCACTTGTACAGTTATATATCACCCAATGATGTACTTACACTTTGTTTTATATTGCCTTAATTATTTTATTGTATATTGTTCCCTTTTATTTTTTCCACATTAGTATTGATAAATGACCACAGACAGTAAAGCCGAGATGAACTTTCTAGCCAGTACACTTTTATAGAATACTATGGACAGCTACGAAGAGAAATGAAAACTTTCTGAAAGAGGCCAAAGCAAGAGGAGCGCTAATAATATAATATTAGGAAGTAACAGTCGTTATTCTTGGCCATGTAATGAGAAGGGAACTGGTGGAATATATTGTAACAACTGGGGAAAATTGAGGGATGAAGATATAGAGGAAAGCCAAGAAAGGGAAGCAAAAGATATCAGACAGCTTAAGAGAATGGCTTGACAGAAGGTCAACAGCATAAATTATAAATAACTTTCGAAAGTTGTGGAGAGACATAATCACCTACGACAGCAGGCACGGTCTTGATGATGATGATGATGATGATGCCGTCATAACCAGCTGGTTGAGATTTTATCCCCGATTGTGTCCCTTAAATAGATAATAAGTTTTCCCTACCTAGACAGACACAGCTCAAAGTGTTACTGTTGTGAAAACTGGTAAATGTCACATTACCCATAAATCAGGGACGGACGGTGTGTTCGAAACTTGAGGATGTTGTACTTTTAAGTTGACCTTTAAACTTGATAATTTGTGACATAAAGGTTGCTGTACTTTACGCTGTGAAAAATAGTTCATTCAATCCGTCAATTATCGTAATTATAATGATATAATATTTTAGCTATTTGTACTGTAAGTGATGAAAAGGCATGGTTTTGCTATTACTAATAATATCATACAGTTTTATTAAAGCTGTGTTTCCTTGAAATAAAGACAAAGAGCAGTTATTCTAAGTAGGCCTTAGATATGGCAGCTTCCTATTGGCTCTACTTGTTCATGTTTCGATAAAGAGATAGAACGCCATCGTATTAATTGCTCCTTGTAACCAGGAGCTAACAATTTGCAGAAATGGCCTACCTAATTCTTATACACATTGCAAGGTCCATAGATACTGTTTTACGGTTGTAGTAGGTTTGACTTCCATAAATATTTAAGCCTATTTATTAGTAACTGCTAGAATTATTTGAACTATATAACGGCAGTCTCTGGAATGCGGTGACTTGTTGTTCACTGACATTTCGCTCGCTGAGCTGGAGTGTGATTGTGCTATGTAATCTGATAGAATATTAGAGCAATGGTGACCGTTGCCTCCTCTAAACATCCGCCGCTGCTATAAATACGACCTTGGTTACCAACAATTTTTACTTACTGCATCTTGTTCATCTTCATCTTCCTTTTAACTTCCCTTGGAGCATAGGTCTTCAAAAAATACTTTCCAAGCCGTTCTGTTTCTTGCCATTTTTTTAAAGATCATTCCATGTCTTTCCCATTCTCTTCATCTCTGCTTCCACTTCTATTCATCTCTGCTTCCACTTCTCTTCATCTCTGCTTCCACTTCTCTTCATCTCTGCTTCCACTTCTCTTCATCTCTGCTTCCACTTCTCTTCATCTCTGCTTCCACTTCTCTTCTCCGAGAATATTTTGTCACTTCTTCTTCTTCTACCTTTCAGCTCCCTGTGGCGCATAGGTCTTCAACAAACACTTTCCAAGTCGTTCTGTTTCTTGCCATGCTTTTTAAGATCATTCCATGTTCCCCATCATCTTCATCTCTGCTTCTGTCTGTGTTCTCCAATAATTTCTTGGTCTTCCTCTTTTCCCCTGGGGATTCCAAAAAGGGCCTGTTGTTTAATACTCTCAGTTGGCTTCCGCAGTGTGTGTTCTATTCAGCGCCATCGTCTTCGTTGTATTTCTTGATCCACTGCTATTTGACTGGTACAGTTCCATATTTCTGCGTTAGTCTGTATCTTCATGATTGTCAATTTAAGAATGTTTTGTGGCTTGTCCATATTTAAGAGGTTTTTGGGGCTTATTTTTTTTTATTTTTACATTATGAAATAATGATGATAGCCAGTCCCATGACCAACCCTCCTTTTTCACCTCTTACGAACATGCCTGGTAGGGCTCAGCGCTACAATTCTTTACTCCCCTTTCGGCCCAGACAAGAGGTCGAGTTCGATCCTGATCGACGGCTTCCAAGTTCACCCAGACTTAAATGGGTACCAGATTTGTTTACTGGGAAAGTAAAGCGGCGCGGTCGTAATACCGACCACATTACCCCAAAAATTATGTGTCGAAGGTTTATAAAAAATTATGGTCACTAACACCATATTCCCTTACGCCAGTTGGCGTGACAGGACCCTTTACTTTACTTTTTACTTTCGGCCCAGGGCAGCGCACGGGTGACTACTTCTAATGGCACAAGTTTATTTCTATAAACACAATAGTTATTTAAAATACAGCCTATACATTTATCTATATGCATATGTAATTTCAAGTACAGTCCATGTATATGTATGTACCTTTGATTTTTATCCTCAGATGACACAGGATATGATTCAGAATCCAGCATGCACTACTGCAAACCTTTCGATGACCTAGGGGAAAGTACCCAAGAGAAACCTTCACTTCAAACATTCGGGAAATCATCTCCCTTGTATGCCACACCCCCAAACACAATTAATGCCTAGATTTTATAACTTAAATGGGATAATTGGTAACTGATCGAACTGTGAATGATTAGAAATACTTAATGAGATGATTGGTGGTAGAGATAGATGAGAGAATGTGAGTTATGAATTGAACATTTAACATCTTCATGAATGAAAGAATGAAATGTGTTATAATAATTTTTTTTTAAATGTACATAAAGGAACTAGATGAAGAACTAACATGAATATTTACTATTATTTGTTTTAAGTAATGACGATAAATAATGTAAGGGGATTTATTGTAATGAGAATGACGTATATGAGAAAACCAAACCTGTGTTAAGTAAAAATAAATGATTCAACAAGAGATGTGAATGAGATCAGTGACATAGGCTCAAACAGTTTGCTCGAACGTTGGAGGGTGGCGTTTATCCTTCTGATGATCAGATTTGTCATATGCAGCAAAAACTCGACATAAAGTGTTTACTTACTATCATCCTTGAAGTTGAGTCATTGCAAATTCCAGAAGAACAGTTAACGTCTGTTTATATCTGCAAGATGAAAGTTAATCCGAAACAAATAAAGCATTTAAAGTCTATGAAGTCATAAGGTGGACTCTTAGACTGACCCTCTTATAATCCGACTGTAAGAAATTAGTGAACTAAATCTAAATGATTATAGGCTAGACATTGAATCACATACACAGCTGTTTGTTTTGTTCACAAAGTGGCATTTAGAGTTCCAATCCTCTAAACTTTGCATAATTTTTATAGATGAAGCCTAGTCTCTTCTATACATTCTCTTCATCATCAAAACTGATGTTTTATAAAAGTGGTTCTAGTTTGTGACACTCAACCATTGAAATATAATGTGAAAAGTGTAAAGGTAAAGGTAATGGTAAAGTACGAGACTTGAATCGGGGTCTTAGCACGCGAGTTTACACCCATATGTGCTCGGCCGCCTATCCAGAAATGTTCGGAGATTTCTGTATAGTGTCACCTCAAGCATCGAAACTCAGATGCGAGGCAACATTCCTCAACTTCCCAGGGTAATACCCTGGTACCCATTTCTGCCAACGGCTGGGTCGACCGTGGGGGTATTTTTTTTTTCCAACCACGAGTACAACTCACACTGCTCCCAGCGGAAATCGAACACGGGTTGTCCGAACGTCGGTAGTCCAGTCGGGTGGTTTGCATGTTTTAGTCAGATATATTTTTGTACACGACTGCTTAGGTCGGCTTAGGGAGGTTAGAACCAAACACTTAAAAGATTATTAGGGAGGCTTAGGGAGGTTAGAACCAAACATTTAAAAGATTATTAACGTGACACTCTGTGGTGTGAAATATTGACCATTCATGTCATTAAAATGTAATATAGATCTTGTACTAGTGAAATTAAATGTAGCATGCAAGAATCATATGGGATATATGTTTATAAAGTTAGCAAAAGGGCAAAACGGCTGAAATATATGTGTGAAAACAGCTGTGCATCTTAAGAAACGTAATTGATAGAATATAATATAGCTTGCAACTGGAAAATATAAATGTCAAGGTGTGAAAAAGGATGTGGCGAAATAAATATGTAAATTCATTGATAAAATGTCAAAGACAAGTACGCGATTTCATTAGAATAATTCTTATAGTAATATTTATTTTAATGAATGCATGAAACAAAGGTCACAACCGAAATAACATTCCAGAAAGTAATACTGTGTGTGACAAGATGAGATAGAATCAGGAATAACGAGACATTGACAATTGTTGGGTCTATGTCAGCGCTGACTTACATTCTTCTTCTTCCTTTCAACTTCTCAATGAACGCAAGGCTTAAACAAATGTGTTTTCCTCAAGCCGTTTTGTTTTGTGTCACTTTCTTAAAAGTGTTGCATATCTACCATATATTTTTGTTATATCAGTTTATAATTATCTTCTCCTGTTAATTTTTAGTTTTTACCCCTGAGGGTTCCCAAACAACGGCCTGTCGTATAATACTTTCAGCTGACATCCGAAATATGTCTTAACTATCTATCATTATCGTCTTTATCGCGCTTATTGTGTTAGTAATTTTGCGATAACATTTCAATTTTCCTTTGATAACAAATCCACTGATTAAAGTATGCATCTTCCTGTCTGTTTTTTTTTCTCTCTTCATATTTTCACCCATGTAATAAAATTACATTTTTCAGTGAAGTTGAAAATGTAACTTTTCAATATTTGCCAAACCGCCCGGCTCTCCATAAAAGTACCCATTTAAGGCTGGGTCAACCAAGAAGCAAATCCGGTATTTTGTCGTTAGCGCCCAAGTCAATTACCCACAGGCTTCGCCACTGCACGTGCACCAATGTACGTATACAAACGCTGTGTGATAACGATAATGAGGACAGAATAAAATTATAAGGGAGTTAAGTATTAAACCTATCAGTATTTAAAGAGTGGAGTCCAGTGGGTGTTCTTACTCGCTGTCGATCTACAACCATTCCTCCTGGCGTAGGTAACCATGTTTCTTCATTGATCTCTATCTCTTCATCTGCATATATTTGTTGTTGTTGGGAAACTGAGTGTCCATTGAGTCAGTGGTTTTAACTCTCTCCTGGACCTGGGTAGTAAGTCCCAATATTTAGACTTCTCGGATAGCGGGAAGGGGGGGGGTGGAGAGAAGAAGAAAAAGGAGGTCCGGTGTGCACTCTGCACACGTTTGAAACCCACGGCAGTTAAAAGTCGAAAAGATAAGGTTAGAATGGTCGCTGTCAGAGAAAATAGTATTAAATTACAAGTCTACCAAAGTCAAAATATTATTTCAGCACCTTGCCCAATTCACCTGTCCAGGATTATATATATAAGCTGACAGGATAGAGTGAGAGCGGGTTTGAATTCCCGATAATTGAAACAGCTCATTTGACAATGACGCAGATAATACAGCTCACATCACCATCGCATGGTTGCTAGAGAAAGATGTGATGGTACGGAAGGGGCCCAGCTATAGTTCTGATTGAAAATATATTAAAAAAGAGGGTAATTGATGGAGGTAGCTGCAAATTATTGGGATATCCGGACTCACATTTAAAGTAAAGTACAAGACTTGAATCGACGTCTTAGCATCTGAGTTTCCACCCATATATGCTCGGCCGCATATCCAGATTTGTTCGGAGACTTCTGGACAGTGTCGCTTTAAGCATCGAAACTCACGATGTGATATTACGCACCTTCACAGAGTAATGCTACCCTGGTACATATTTCTGCCAGCGGCTGGGTCGACAGTGCTTCTTTTCCCCAACCACAAGTACATTTCGCACTGCTTCTAGCGGGAATCGAACACGGGTTGTCCGAACGTCGTTAGCCCGGTCGGGTGGTTTTCCTAATTAGGTTACCGAGGCCCCCAACAATTACCTACACACACTTGTAGGAAGTATGCCTTGCCACACCCGCTTTTGCCCTGCTGGAGATAACCAAGTTTATCCAGAATTTAAATTAAGCTATAGTTAAAAGTAAGGGGAGATAATCTTTCTCACTTTTATTATTATTTGCTTATATGAGTATGTTGTGTTGCAGAACTATGGTTGTCTTTTTGGCAAAATATTGTATACTATATACATACATATATATTTGTATATTAAAAAAAAAATCTTTTACGGCATTATCCCACGACTGGGATCTACCAGGGTGACATATCGGACATAAGAATAAAGACCGCTTGTCCTGAACGAAGTCGCCATGAAGTGTTCATGTCTAAGTTTTTATTTCACTCTCGATAGAGAAAACATTTTTTCCTGTCAGGATTCGAACCCGCGTCCTCCTGGATATGTGTATATGTACATATAATTTTAACAAATGAGTAATATTTGCGTTGTAAGCAGACATGAAGTGGTGTGGCTAGATCACCATAAATAGCTTCAAACGGAATAGCTACAGCAGTTTTAGTGAGCTCCTAAAGACATAGACAAAAATGTGCAGATTAAGTACAATGTGGCAGACAACGTTCGATCAAAGATACAGAATGTGGGTAACATGCAAATATAGACCACTGACTGATTAGAGAGGTAAAATCGTTCTCTACGGTGCGATGGGCAGCTTGTCAGTCACAACAAAAACAAGAAGAACATATTTATTTAAAGTCGAGGTAGAAGGAAAGGAAGAAAGAATAGGAGAAAAGAAGATTACAAATTAAAAAGGGCTTAAAATAAACGATACTAAAATTGGTAGAAATCATGTAATTATTAAACTGTGTATGTATCATACACAATCAAACAGAGGAAAATATTTATACATATGGGTACAATTATTTTCTTGTGTACTGTTTCCTTCAATTGGTTTGTAAATCGTGTGTCTGTTACTGGAACTTACCTCGTAAAGACATACATATATTAAACGGTTTCTTTTATGCTGTGCATGTAGTTTGTGCAGTTTTTGAGTAAAAAATATGTGCGTATCAAAATGGTGTTCCTCTAAGTTTTTTCTTTATACACTTGTTTATGCCATGTAAGAGGGCAAACTGTTCTTATGTAAGTGTGCAAGCAAAAGATGTAAGAGGGCAAACTGTTCTTATGTAAGTGTGCAAGCAGGAGATGTAAGAGGGCAAACTGTTCTTATGTAAGTGTGCAAGCAGGAGAAGTAACAGTGCAAACTGTTCTTATGTAAGTGTGCAAGCAGGAGAAGTAACAGTGCAAACTGTTCTTATGTAAGTGTGCAAGCAGGAGAAGTAACAGTGCAAACTGTTCTTATGTAAGTGTGCAAGCAGGAGAAGTAAGAGTGCAAACTGTTCTTATGTAAGTGTGCAAGCAGGAGAAGTAACAGTGCAAACTGTTCTTATGTAAGTGTGCAAGCAGGAGAAGTAACAGTGCAAACTGTTCTTATGTAAGTGTGCAAGCAGGAGAAGTAACAGTGCAAACTGTTCTTATGTAAGTGTGCAAGCAGGAGAAGTAACAGTGCAAACTGTTCTTATGTAAGTGTGCAAGCAGGAGAAGTAACAGTGCAAACTGTTCTTATGTAAGTGTGCAAGCAGGAGAAGTAAGAGGGCAAACTGTTCTTATGTAAGTGTGCAAGCAGGAGAAGTAAGAGGGCAAACTATTCTTATGTAAGTGTGCAAGCAGGAGAAGTAAGAGGGCAAACTGTTCTTATGTAAGTGTGCAAGCAGGAGAAGTAAGAGGGCAAACTGTTCTTATGTAAGTGTGCAAGCAGGAGAAGTAAGAGGGCAAACTGTTCTTATGTAAGTGTGCAAGCAGGAGAAGTAAGAGGGCAAACTGTTCTGATGTAAGTGTGCAAGCAGGAGAAGTAATAGTGCAAACTGTTCCTATGTAAGTGTGCAAGCAAGAGATGTAAGAGGGCAAACTGTTCCTATGTAAGTGTGCAAGCAAGAGAAGTAAGAGTGCAAACTGTTCCTATGTAAGTGTGCAAGCAGGAGAAGTAAGAGGGCAAACTGTTCTGATGTAAGTGTGCAAGCAAGAGAAGTAACAGTGCAAACTGTTCCTATGTAAGTGTGCAAGCAGGAGAAGTAAGAGTGCAAACTGTTCCTATGTAAGTGTGCAAGCAAGAGATGTAAGAGGGCAAACTGTTCCTATGTAAGTGTGCAAGCAAGAGAAGTAAGAGTGCAAACTGTTCCTATGTAAGTGTGCAAGCAGGAGAAGTAAGAGGGCAAACTGTTCCTATGTTAGTGTGCAAGCAGGAGAAGTAAGAGTGCAAACTGTCCCTATGTTAGTGTGCAAGCAGGAGAAGTAACAGTGCAAACTGTTCCTATGTAAGTGTGCAAGCAGGAGAAGTAAGAGTGCAAACTGTTCCTATGTAAGTGTGCAAGCAGGAGAAGTAAGAGTGCAAACTGTTCCTATGTAAGTGTGCAAGCAGAAGTAAGAGTGCAAACTGTTCCTATGTAAGTGTGCAAGCAGGAGAAGTAAGAGTGCAAACTGTTCCTATGTTAGTGTGCAAGCAGGAGAAGTAAGAGTGCAAACTCTTTCTATGTAAGTGTGCAAGCTTAAGAGTGCAAACTGTTTTTATGTAAGTGTGCAAGCAGGGGAAGTAAGATTGCAAACTGTTCCTATGTAAGTGTGCAAGCAGGAGAAGTAAGATTGCAAACTGTTCCTATGTGAGTGTGCAAGCATGAGAAGTAAGATTGCAAACTGTTTCTATGTAAGTGTGCAAGCAGAAGTAAGATTGCAAACTGTCCCTATGTGAGTGTGCAAGCATGAGAAGTAAGATTGCAAACTGTCCCTATGTAAGTATCCAAGCAGGAGAAGTAAAATTGCACAGTGTCCCTATGTAAGTATCCAAGCAGGAGAAGTAAGATTGCAAACTGTCCCTATGTAAGTATCCAAGCAGGAGAAGTAATAGTACAAACAGTGCATGGGAGAGAATAATCTTTGCATGCAAATGTTAAAGTAATCCTGCAAAATTGACACATTGGAATCAAAATTCCAAGAACTAGAAAATAACGATGTCATAATATGACTAGCCCATCCTTACAAACATCTTAAAGAAAGAAAGTATAGAGACAATACTAATATAGTCAACATATTTAATTAACGCAAACAAAAGCAAATAGCGAAGCGAATCAATAACACTAAATCTAAGTAACTCTAAATTGCTTTAAAAAATACTCGCAATGCAACCATATAATGTGATCAACTAGTTCATTAACATACCGTAGAAACGTCTTCTTCTTCTACGTTTCCGCTCCCTGTGGAGCATATGTCTTCAACAAACACTTTCCAAGTCGTTATGTTTCTTGCCATTCTTTTAAGATCATTCCATGTCTTCCACATCATCTTCATCTCTGCTTCTGTATGCCTTTTCCAAGAATTTCTTGGTCTTTCTCTTTGTCTTTTCTCCTGGTGATTCCAAAAAAGGGTCTGTAATACTCTCAATTGGCTTCCGCAGTGTGTGTCCTATCCAGCGCCATCGTCTTCGCAGTATCTCTTTATCCACTGGTGTTTGACTGGTACATTTCTATAATTCTATGTTAGTGATTTTGTCCTGCCATTTCTATCCTTTTATTCTGCGTAAGCATCCATTAATGAAAGTCTGTATCTTCATGGTTGTCAATCTTGTTGTTCTCTATGTTTCACTGCCATATAATAGGACTGACTTAACATTGGAGTTGACAATTTTTATTTTTGTATTTAACCTAATTTCTTTGGACTTCCATATGTTTCCCAGTGCAACAAAGGCTCCTCTTTCTTTTGAAGCGTAGCAACACCAGAGATGGGAACCTGTGAAGATGTTAGTAAGTTCACGCACAAAGAGATTTGCCAGTTTAAACATCTTTTGGACATTGTTAAAATCCAAATTATGGATAATGAAAGGTGTGAACTTTCAAAATTAGTATATCGATTTGAATGTAAAGAGAGGAACAAAAAGATAATTTCAAGATCATTATAATTTTACACAAGCTGCAATAAAAATAAACTTTAATAATGTGTTCATCAACAAAGAATGCATCTAAGAATTGCTGAAATAGTTCAGACAAGAGAATTTTAGACAATAACAGGCAGACGCTAGATATAGATATGCCATATTTAGAAATAAATAAAAGCCTAGGCCAAATAACGCTACTCTCATTTTTTGCCTTTTGAAAAAGCCCCTACTGAGATATTGAGACATTGTCCGTAATAAAGTGTTCATCAATCCGTTCTGACTTTTGCAATATTCCCACATACTTTCAACATTCATCATCTTTGCAATATCTGTCTCAGTGTTTTATGTTAAAGTGTTTCTTGATCTTTCCAATGTCTCGTTTCTCTTTGGGTTCAAGGTAAGACATTGTATGGTAATACTTGTAGTTTAACTTCCGAAGCGAGTGCCCCATCCATGCCCACTGTCTATTACTTATTGTTTCTTCCACTGTGGGTTGATCCAACTCATTACTTTAACTGACCATTCTACACCTCGGAACTATAAGCAAGGAATTCTTTGGACTGGAATTCATATGTGAGAGACAATAACGTGAAAGGGGTGATAGAGAGTGATGGACAGTAACGTGGAGGTGGTGATAAAGTGGAAGAACAAGCATATTTTTCCAAGAGTAGTGGAAAAAATATAAGCAATGTTAGTCTGGCGTGAAACACAAAGTATATTTCATACACAGGGTGAGATTGAGAGATGATATTGTTGTCCGGTTATCCCCACTACATAATCCGATGCAATGTTATTTGCGTTTTAAAGCAGAGAACGGTTCACTTATATCTTTAAAATACCACTGGGGGCTGTAGGAATCTGGTGTTACAAAAGAATGTTCAGAATACCATGGACAGCTAAGAAGAGTAATGAAGACGTTCTGAAATAGGCCAAAGCAAAAAGAGAGCTAATTTCCAATATTAGGAAGAAACAGTCATAATTTTGTGGCCATGAAAAGAGAAGAGAAATGCTGGAATATATTGTGACAACTGAGAACATTAAGGGACGAAGAGATAGACGGAAGCAAAGAGAAAAGATACCAGACAGCTTAAGAGAATGGCTTGACAGAAGGTCAAAAACAGAAATGATAAATAACTGTCGAGATTGAAATTTGTAGAGAAACATGATCATCTACGCCAGTAGGCATGGTACTTGGTGATGATGATGATGACGATGATGATGGTGATGATGATGATGATGATGATGATAGTGATGCTGATGATGGTGATGATGATGATGGTGATGATGATGATAAGGATGATATAAAAAAAAGTTTAATGGACGTATGCTTGCATGCTTTCGCCCGATGATTAAAGGAATACACTTCTTCATCATCCGCCCTTAAAATGACGTTAAGTGGGCGTGTCTGCGTTGTGTTGTGGCTTGCAGTAAAACTGTGATATTTGCGCCTTTCGGCCCAACACATCCGACTTCAGCAAGTTATTTTTTAGAACCGGGTTATCTTCCTTCTTCGATCCCTACTCTCTTGGCCAGTCTAGACATGTTAGTCTATTTCTAGAAGCACGGCGAAGAGGTGGATTAGGGTCTGGATGGTACTGGTTCACAGATCCTGACGCAAGCCATCAACTGTGGGTCGCTGACAGATCTGCTACTGTTAAGTGTCTTGCTTCCTAATGAACATATGAAAATGTTATGCTCTCCCCTTCATTTTCCCCACCACAAAACGATCCTTTATTGTTTATAACAACAATATAATAATAACAGCAAAAAGACAGAGGTAATGGTAACAACAAAGAAAAAGACATCACCGCAGTGCAAAATAAAGACAAGTGGAACAATATTAAAACAGGTAAATGAATTTAAATATTTGGGAACTTTGTTAACCTCAGACGGAAGATGTACAAAAGAGGTGAGATGCAGAATGGCTCAGGCAAAAGCAGCTTTCCAAAAAATGAGGAAGATACTATGCAATCCATTTTTGACAATAGAAGCAAGAAAAAGAGTTCTTAAATGTTATGTAGAGCCAGTCTTAACATATCGATGCGAATCATGGACAATAGGACAACAGACAAGAAAATCACTGGAGTCTATAGAAATGTGGTTTTACAGAAGAATGTTGAGAGTACCATGGACAGATAAGAACAGTAATGAAGACGTTCTGAGAGAGGTCAAAGCAAAAAAAGAGCTAATTTCTAATATTAGGAAGAAATAATCATAATTTTTTGACCATGTAATGAGAAAAGAACAACTGGAATATATTGTAACAACTGGAAAAATTGAGGGACGAAGAGATAGAGGGAAGCAAAGAGAAAAAATATCAGACAGCTTAAGAGAATGGCTTGGCAGAAGGTCAACAACAGAAATGATAAATAGCTGTCGAGATCGAAAGTTGTGGAGAAACATGATCACCTACGCCAGTAGGCTCGGTACTTGATGATGATGATTAATGAACAAGATTTCATTCAGATGTTGAAGATCGTTCAGCCGAAAACTAAATTCTTTGTTTAGCCTTGTCTTGTTCACAAACCTGAAGCTTCCTAGTTGTTGTCTTTTATTGTATCTTAATCTAATCAGCAGGGCCTGATAATACACAGATAAAGATGATACAGGCTCTAGAAGAGTTTGGCGTCGAAGTGATCACAGACATATGCAATGACATATACCATACAGGATTCATACCAAACGATCTGAAAACATCAACTTTCATTGCATTGCCTAAAAAGAATGGTGCAGTTGAATGCAGTGATTTCAGAACAATAAGCCTAATGAGCCAGATGACAAAAATTTTACTAAAAGTTATACAGGGAAGGATTCAGAATAAAATCAATACTGAATTAGATGAGCAACAGTTTGGATTCAGGAAAAACAGTGGGACAAAAGAAGCAATATTTAGCATGAGAACATTGATTGAAAAGTACACAGAAGTAAACAAACCAATATATGCCTGCTTTATAGACTACACTAAAGCTTTCGATAGAATACACCATAACCAACTTATAGCCTGTCTAAAGGATATAAATCTAGACGACGCAGACAAACGACTAATATGTAATTTGTACTGGGAGCAAACAGCAATAATAAGATATAACAAAAAGAACTCTACACCCATGGACATAATATATACTGATGATACTGTTCTACTAGCAGAAAATCCTAAAGACCTACAACAATTGCTTAATGTGATAAACATAACAAGTAAAAAATATGGACTATAAATGAATATCAAAAAGACTAAAAATATGATCATAAACAAAGAAAATTCTCAAGACCTACAATTAAATATCACAGTTGAGGGAATACATCTGGAGACAGTCCAGAGTTACAACTACCTGGGACATACTATAACCAATGATGGAAAATGCAAAACTGAAATAAACAAAAGAATAGGTATGGCAAAAAGTAATTTTAATGCCATGAAAAATATACTAACAACAAAACAAATATCAGCAGGGCTGAAACTAAGAATGGCTAAATGTTACATCTTCTCAATATTCCTGTATGGTGCAGAAACATGGACATTAGACAAGAAAACAGAACAGAAAATTGAAGCTTTTGAAATTAGGCTTTATAGAAGAATAGGTAGAATTGGATGGAAAGAAAAGATAACAAACGATGAAGTTTTAAAACAACTGAAAATAAAAAGAGAACTACTAAATACAATTAAAACAAGACACATGAATTTTTTGGGGCATGTTAAAAGACACAACAGCCTACTAAAAGTAATATTGGAAGGAAAAATACGGTGAGACTGAGAGTAACAAGTTGTTCCAAACGATCCGCATCTAGATGATAATGAAAGCTGCATCTGAGGTGAAAGGTTAAAGTTCGCGCAAACCGGAAGCAGATTCGTAACATCTTTGATTTTGAAAAACATTTCATTTTTCGGTGGGGAAACGGAAGACAAGAAATTACAAATTTGTGAGGGAACATCTGCCTCATAGAATAGAATGTCTCAATTAATTGAAAGTTGTCAAGAATTGTTTCTGACTAGCGATCTTTATAAGGTTCTAGGAGTGACAAATGAGGCAACAAAACAAGAAAGTAAGGGTTCGGGTTTGTTTTTAAACGTAAATACAATATAATATATATCCAATATAATATATTTATATATATTATATATTCAATTCAATATTATATAATAAATAATAGGTATAGAGTTAAAAATAAAAAAGAAGTCAGTCTGAGTCTTAACTTAACTTAGTTACTTAGTCACTTCTAGTGACTTAGTTAAGTTAGTAGTAATAGTAGTAGATTTATATACTATAACTATATATAATAGTCTATTAAATAAAGTTAAGTATTACTAGCAGAAAATCTAAAGATTTACAAATAATTAATGAAATAAACATGACACATTGATTGACAGGCACACACAAATGGATTGATTAGGTACTTTGATAAAAATTTCGAAATAATCTGTTGTGATTTAAAACAAGCTAGCTAGATAGCCCTTGATGTAAGCTAAACAATGATACCTTAATTATGGCTGTACGACAATTAGAAAAAAAGTTATTAATTTTTAAATGAATTAATTTTGACTTAAATTGAATAAGAGGAACATAGAAGAAAATATCATTGGACCCGTTTGGATAGTTGTCCATGCCTGGAAAATTGAGAGTTGGCCGATTATGATGGCACAATTCACAATGGTTTATAATATAAAGGATGATTGATTAGATGTCAATATATCAAAATGACTAAACAGACAAACTAAAACTACTATGATCATCATCCCATCATGGTGCCATAACGGTTGGCGTAGACCGTAGGATCATGTCCTTCCATAATCTTCTAACCACAAGCCAGTCGATCATATTAATTCTGTTGTTGACTGTTTTCCATGCAATGGCACCAAGCTATCTAGTATTTTTTATCGTTGGCATCCACGATATCTCTTTCCCTATATTTTGCCTGTTGTAACCAAATATTCCAACTTTCCTCTTCTCATGATTATGATGATGTGCCCAACAACTATTGATTTTCTTTTTTTTTTATGTTTCCTTAGGAGCTCCCTTATTAACATTCATTACTTTCAACGTTCTTATGAGAAATCCCAACTCTGTGACCTCTATAATGTCTAATAGTATTTTCATTTGTTTGTTTACTGTCTGTGATTCACTTCCATAGGTCAGAATTGGCTCTGTATAGCACCAATGAACTCTCTCACACCCATTGACGTAGATGTGTTGCATAAGATGTTTTTCATTTTCTGAAATGCTATTTTAGCCTGAGCTATTCTGCTTTTTATTTCTATGGTACATCTTCCATTTGATGTTGTTATTGTATCATACAAATGATCATAAACAAAGATAATACTCAAAACTTACAAGTGAATATCAAAGTTGAAGGAATAGACCTGGAGACTGTTCAGAGCTACAACTACTTTGGACGTACTATAACCAGTGATGAAAAAATGTAAAGCTGATATAAACAAAAGAGTAGAAATGGAAAAAAGTAATTTTAATGTCATGAAAAATATACTAATATCAAAACAAATAACATCAGGGCTAAAACTAAGAAGGGAAACTAAGAACTAACTGTAGATAGAAGATTGTAGAAGGACATGATCGCCTACACCAACCGGTATGGCACATGATGATGATGAAAACTATGAATGGCAAAATGTTACTCAACATTCCTGTATGGTGCAGAAACATGGACATTAAACAAGAAAACAGAACAGAAAATTAAAGCTTTTGAAATGTGGATTTATAGAAGAATAGGAAGAACTGTATGGAAAGAAAAGAAAACAAACTATGAAGTATTTAAAAAAAAAAAACTAAAATTGTAAAGAGAACTACTAAACTTGATTCAAACAAGACAACTGAGGTTTTTGGGACATGTTAAAAGATGCATTAACTTACTCAAATTAATTTTGGAAGGGAAAATAAGGTAAAAGGTAAATCAAGATTAACATGAATGAGTAACATAAAAAAATGGACAAGTCAGCATATGACAATTTGCACCATCAAAGCAAGAGAAAGAGCGGATTTGTGCTTTATGATAGCCAACTTTCGATAAGGAGACGGCACTCAGTAAATGCATGAATTAATATTTAATTTAAATTATATACAATTATCATTTAAATTTATATTCTTAACAAAGACTAAAATAATTTTCTATTTTAAGTTTAGTTTCAGCACATTTATTTTGCAGAAACAAGTGATCACCACTTGCCATTTGTTGGCCTCGCAACAAATAAAACTACAGTGTTTTTCAAATACTAAATATTATGTTAGAACTTTGCCTTTGTGTTGTTTCTTTCTTTAATTATCTAATAATTTTACTTATAAATAGTAAAAGATTAAAGCAAGACTGATTAGATTAGCACTTTGGAGACATCAGGCTAAAATGCTAGCGACCCTGTTTGGACACACCTATTTTTTTAATACATAACAATTTCAAGAAATTTAGCAATATCTGCTGCTGTTTGCTATTGTATGATTGTTTGGTCCGAATGTTCAGGAAAGGATTTACAATGTTATGATTGATTTGTATAAGAAAAATCACTTAAAGAATGTGCTATAATGAGTAAAGAAACTAAAATAAACCGACAAAATGCAAAATGTCTAGTAAAATATTTCTAATCAACAGTAACAGTAACATCATAATCTACTTACTTATCAAGTATACCCAAATATATATATACATTTTTATAATAGTTTCAATCATTTTAAAGCACAAACAACATATTTATTATCATTCACAGTGATAGAGTGTTAAACATTGAAAACAATTCAAACAATTTTTTCATCTATCGCTATACTGAATAAATCCTTCGATCATCAAATTCAAATTGAAAATTAACTTTTTTGAAATTATACCCATAGACAAAGAGAATCCCTATGAATTCATCAATTTAAAGCACAGATTATATATCTAAAACATTAATAATCTTACACTGCGAGAATAGTTCAAGAAACCATAAAATGTATATCGCGCATCACAAGATGATGAGATGTCGGCAAGTTTCAGTTACATTTTCACAACAAAATCGTGACAAATGACAGAACAATACACCATACTTTTTTAAACTAGCAAGCGGAAACGATCATGTATTGAATTTTAAAAAACGTATTTATTTAAATCATAACATCAGCTATTTTTAATGGAACAAACACGCCTGGCAGTGGCCAATTGTCTGTAACGGTATGTGGCCACTGCCAGTTGCTGGGTTTCTAGTAAGGTTTAGAGAACCATAAAAAAAATCTTTAAAAATGCTGAAAAGTTTGTAAATTTCAGCATACAATTGTTGAAGACGTTTAAGATGTTACTATTGTGCATGTTCTTCATTACCATCAGAGACACCCTAGGTCAGTCAACAAATGTTACTACATCCAAAGTATCTTTCTCCCGTGTGTTACCGGGGCCTCATTATGTGGGAAGTAAAGAATAGTGACACTGTGACCTTCCAGGCATGTCGTAAGAGGTGACTAAGGAGGTTGATCGATGGCTAGACAAGCTGTCATTGTAAAAAGCATTGTTATGGAAACAGAACCATAGATTTTAGAAGCAGTGATCTCTGCAATATGTGCCATTTTGGCACGCAAGGTTTCTGTTTTTGAGATTGTGGTTCTGCCCTATGTGCCATCTTTGGCTCGAAAGGACAACTGATAGAAAGATAGAAAGTATCTTTATTATTTGTTATTCCTTCTTCTTTAGTGTTTTTTTTTATATAGCGGTGATAGGGCAGTGGTTAGTGAACAGGAGGAGGACAAGATATTGGGTACAATCCCTTTTGATGGCTGCCAGGCTGCCTTAAATGGATACCAGATTTTTTTTTTTATTGAAACAAAGATGGGCATTTGGCATCATTCAGATTACATTGTTCAGAAAAAATGTGTCCATGGTAAAAAAAAAATAGACATAACACGTTCCCTGTGTGCCATGATAGTGATGAGGTTCTTTCTTTCTGTTTTACTACTACAGAATTGCTGTAATATTTGTCTGTCCATCTGTTCTTTGGTCTTTCTTGTCGTCTAAAACCAGCCCTTTCATTTTTGGATGTTTAATTCTTCTTCATCCCATAACCCTTGGGGTCATTGTGGCACCACTGACAGATTTAGCCAACTTTTTTAATTTCTCTCTATCTGCAGTCATCCTTCGGGACTCTGCAAAGTTCAGACAAGTCCATTCTTTGGTTGGACTTCTTCTCATCTCTTCTCTAATTACCTCTCCTTGCTCCTTTCACTGTTCCTTTGCAAAATGATCTTCATAGATTAATTGTAACATTTACATTTTCAGTAAAGAAAGCATACTACAAGAAGTCTCTGACATGCCATCCGGACAGAGTATCTACGAGTGACAAACAAACAGCAACAAGGAAGTTTCAAGCTCTCTGCCAGGTCTACAACATATTATCAAATGATGGACACAGAGCAGAGTATGATGAAACAGGTGATCTGATACACTTGCATTTTATTTATCTTGTACCAATGTTAACTGTGCTTGTGTCCCAAAAGTATCCATATCATCATCATCATTGAGTACCGGGCTTGCTGGCATAGGTGATCATGTCGATCCACAACTTTCGATCTTGACAGTTATTTATCATTTCTATTGTTGACCTTCTGTCAAGCCATTATCTTCAGCTGTCTGGTATCTTTTCTCTTTACTTCCCTCTAAGCATACAAGAGACATTAAAAAACTTTTTGTGCAGAATAAAATTATCATAGTTGGTGTACATTAGGAAGTGTAATACTTCTTTTATGGAATATTCTGAACATGTCTATTCTTTTATTCATAGCAAAGGTGAATGCGACATAAATTAGCAGAATGGTCTGAATGTAGTTTTGAGAGAGAAACAAAACTCAAGATTTTCAAATCAAATATATTATCCAACCATTATTTATGCATACAAGAGCTGGAAAACAAATAAAGAAATAAAAAAAAAATGGAATCATTTGAAAACAAATGCCTCTGGAAAATACTTTACATACCATGAAATGAATTCAAAACTTGTGCATAAAAAAAGAGAAATGACAAAGCATCCAAAAATATAATTATTTATCAAGAGAAGATGGTCATGTGTTGGCCATGTGATGAGAAGAGAATGCGTGGGAATCTCAAAGCAAGCCCTCCAAAGGGAACGGGAGGGTAAAAGAAAAAGTGGCTAATGTAGAGAAACACTTAAAAAGCGCTTTGAGACAAGAAGCATTAACAACAGACATCAGCTATTTTACCAGTGTTGAGAGGCTTGCCCAGAATAGGGACATGTGGCGAAGTCTGACACTTGATAGCAGAGACATGAAGAGTCATTTCTGCCTCATGTATCGTCTCTTTGACTCAAAATGGACAATAGTTTTTTTTAGTTGGTTGGAATATATAATATTGAGTGACAGAGAATATAAGGCAAACTGAAATGCAGAATTGAAATATCCTAAAGTATCTTTACCAACATGTTCTCTTATCTAAACAAATGCCATCAAATCTAAAACTAAGAATCTTTCTTCTTCTTCCATTAATTCCCTGTGGAGCATAGGTTCTCAACTAACACTTTCCAGATGATCCTGTTTGGTGCTATTTCATAAGATCATGGCTACTCCATTCCTTTATCCCTGCTTTCTCCTGTCTATTTAGGGAAAGCTCACCAGCCTCAATAATATGTTGTGACAAAGTATCATATATGAGATTGAACAATTGCAGCTGCTTTGGAAACAGTGCAACAAATGCCACTTTCATGACAAACATAGAAGAAGAATCAATCTCCATTTGATATCAATAACAGTGTTTTTATCAATGTTATAATTTTCTAACATCATTAATAATTATTGATTTCTGCTAAACAATTTATTTTCTTTCATCGAAGGAAACGTTGGTGAGGAGACTTCAGTTGATGAAGATAAAGACTGGGAGAAGTATTGGAGACTTCTATTTCCAAAGATAACTGCCAAAGATATAGAGGAATTTTCTAAAAAGTATAAAGGTATACTTTTTTTTTTTTTTTTTTTTTTTTTACATTTAAAGAAGAGACAAATAGGTTGTGAACTAGTTTTTGTTCATTTAATACTTTTTGGTCGTTAATGTATTAATGTTTGAGTCAGTCGAAGGCACCGGTATCAAAGCAAATGACCTAAAAATCCTTAATTGCTCAACCACCCGTGCCAGTAGAATCATCCAAATTAATATCTCACCTCATTGAAGAATCCAAACACAGAAAGGTAACTGACAGAGTCTTCCTGTTAGTCTGCTCATATCAGCTCAGATGTCATAATCATTCTTTGAATATATATGGGTCTAGGAATATATATTATTGACATTATGACATTAAACCCAGTTGTGTTGAGTAGTAATACATCAAATGTCTTATTTTTGTATGGTCTGAACAAAACTACAAATGTCTCAATTTAATTTAGTCTTTTTCATCTCAATCCAAGGTAGGGCAGCAGGTAATGAATAGATCTATTGAAGACAAGAAGTGGGATTTGATCTCAACTGCTTATAGGTTCACCCAGATTAAAATGGGTACAGGCTTTTTTGATGAGAAAAAAACACGGCACTGGGAAAACAAAACTCATAGGCACTCATTATTTTCCCTATATGACAAGGGACATAACTAGTTTCTTTTCTTCTTTCATTGTTATAAAGGTTTTTGGGGACTGGTTGGTCTCGAGGCAGATGTTGTGGGTTCAAATCCCGGCTACACCGGTTGGGATTTTTATTTATGATTTCTCTCTGCGGCAACCACCCCTGGTCTCAGCAGCGAGGTCCGGCTTGAAACGTCAGTTACTCTTAGACTGGAAAAATATGAGCACCTCCAAAGTCGGAGTTATCTGCCTGTGCACATGAGGAATCCCTGTTCCAGGGTCAAATGGATTAACACTCAAAATTCAGTTCCTAGACTCTAGGGACTTCGTCAGATGTAAAAGCTGCCGAATGAAAAAAAAAATAGTTTCAAGTGGGTTATCATCAGTATTTGGTGGTTTCTTTCAGACAATGTCTTGCTGAACAGCTTTGCTCACTGTTGAATCTGCCAATATTTGAATTGTAGGCTGCAGAATGAGCACAGTGTATTAATTGCAGTAAGCAACTTTGTCTTAAAATGACTTATATGAAATATAAGTGTGCTGAGACTGCTATGATGGGGACTACAGCTACCTTTCTTTGTTTTGGAGATGAGTTAGTAATTCGGATGATTCCACTGGCACGGACGGTTGAGCAATTATGGATTTTAATTCGTTTGCAGTGATACCGGGGCCTACCATAACCATATGAGTTTCAAGGAATGTTAGACATTATAGAGAAGAAAAGCAAAAATGGAACAATATTAAAACAGTTAAATGAATTTAAATATCTGGGAACAATGTTAAGCTCATATGATAGATGTACAACAGAGTTGAGATGCAGAATAGCTCAGACAAAAGCAGTTTTCTAAATAATGAGCATGATACTTTGCAATCTATTTTTGACAATTGAAACAAGAAAAATAGTTCTTAAATGTTATGTAGAGCCAGTCTTAACATATGGATGTGAATCATGGTTAATAGAACAACAGACAAGAAAAAAAGTAAGCAAAACATATTTATATTTCCAATATTAGGAGGAAATAATCATCAATTTTTGGTTATGTAATGAGAAGGGAGCATCTGGAATATGTTGTGACAACTGGGAAAATTGAGGAACGAAGAGGCAGAGGGAAGCAAAGAGAAAAGATACCAGACAGTCTAAGAGAGGCTGGACAGAAGGTCAACAACCGAAATGATAAATAACTGTCGAGATTGAAAGTTGTGGAGAGACATGATCACCTAAGCCAGCAGGCATGGTACTTGATGATGATAATCATAATTATAATATGATGTAATATATGTTATAATATCATATTACAATAAAATGAACAATATCAGTTTTTAAAAAAGTAGTAAAGAGGTCCTCCATGCCAAGTAGCGTATAGGGAAGATGGTGTTAGTGACCTAATTTTTACAGACCTTCGGCACATGATTTTTTTTGGGTAGTGTTGTCAGTTTTATGCCTCTGCCGCTTTACTTTCCAGAAAAAAAATCCAGTACCCATTTAAGACTGGGTGAACCCAGAAGCCATCAATCATGATAAACAATATCAGTATAATAAAGTAATGGTCTCATATATAGGTTCAGATGAAGAGCTTGGAGATCTGAAGAACACATACGTGACTGCTGAAGGAGACATGGATATCATTATGGAGAACATGCTCTGTAGTAGCTATGACGATGAGCCAAGGTTTACCACATTGATCACTGACCTCATTAAAGGAGGACAATTGCCAGATTTTTCAGCTTTTTCCAAAGAAAGCAAAAGGAAGAAAACTGCTCGAATGAAAAAGGTAATATTGATTGACATTAAAAAATTATAGAAAATACTTTTAAGACTGAGATTTGTATTAAATCTTCATACTCTTAGATTAGTACCTGATAAGTAAAGTAGATTAGATTTTCCTTTCAGTTAATATAATGAGCTGTTCCATTTTTTTGGTACAATAGATTTTTCCTTTCTGTTTAGTACAATAGGTTCAAATGAAGACCTCTACACCCATGGACATAAAAAGAGGAGTAAGACAAGGATGCATCCTATCACCAAGCTTGTTCAATCTATACACTGAGCAAATCTTTAAAAGCATTACAGAAATGCCAGGCCTAAACATTAATGGAAAGATAATCAATAACTTAAGATATGCTGATGATACTGTTCTACTAGCAGAAAATCCTAAAGACCTACAACAATCGCTTAATGTGATAAGCATAACAAGCCAAAAATATGGACTAGATATGAATATCAAAAAGACTAAAAATATTATCATAAACAAAGAAAATTCTCAAGACCTACAAATAAATATCAAAGTTGAAGGAATACTTCTGGAGACAGTCCAGAGCTACAACTACTTGGAACATACTATAACCAATGATGGAAAATGCAAAATTTAAATAAACAAAAGAATAGGTATGGCAAAAAGCAATGTTAATGCCATGAAAAATATACTAACAACAAAACAAATAACAGCAGGGCTGAAACTATGAATAGCAAAATGTTACATCTTCTCAATATTCCTGTATGGTGCAAAAACATGGACATTAGACAAGAAAACAGAACAGAAAGTTGAAGCCTTTGAAATGTGGATTTGTAGAATTGGATGGAAAGAAATTATGAAGTTTTAAAACAACTAAAAATAAAAAGAGAACTACTAAATACAATTAAGACAAGACAAATGAAATTTGTTGGGGCATGTTAAAAGACACAACAGCCTACTAAAAGTAATATTGGAAGGGAAAATACAAGGTAAAAGAGGCAGAGGCAGACCAAGACTAACATAGACGAGTAACATCAAAAGACGGACAAGTCAGTCTATGACAACCTGCACCATCAAAGCAAGAAACAGAGTGGAATGGCGATCCATGGTAGCCAACCTTCGTTGCGGAGACGGCACTCGATGATGATGATGACTTAGTACAATAGGTTTTTCTTTTCTCTTTAGTACAATAGGTTTTTCTTTTCTCTTTAGTATAATAGGTTTTTCTTTTCTCTTTAGTACAATAGGTTTTTCTTTTCTCTTTAGTACAATAGGTTTTTCTTTTCTCTTTAGTACAATAGGTTTTTCTTTTCTCTTTAGTACAATAGGTTTTTCTTTTCTCTTTAGTACAATAGGTTTTTCTTTTCTCTTTAGTGTAATAGACTTTTCCTTTCTCTTTAGTACAATAGGTTTTTCTTTTCTCTTTAGTACAATAGGTTTTTCTTTTCTCTTCAGTATAATAGGTTTTTCTTTTCTCTTTAGTACAATAGGTTTTTCTTTTCTCTTTAGTGTAATAGATTTTCCTTTCTCTTTAGTACAATAAGTTTTTCCTTTCAGTTAATATAATTTTTTTAATTTGTTGGTTTTGGTATAGTAGGTTTTTCCTTCCGGTTTAATACAATAGATTTTTCCTTTCTGTTCAGCATAAATAGGTATTTCCTTTCTGTTTTGTATAATAGACTTTTCCTTTCTGTTTCATATATGTTTTTCACTTCAGTTTGGTATAATAGGCTTTTTCTTTCTGTTTGGTATAATATGCTTTTCTTTTCTCTGTTTAGTGTGTTTTCCTTACTTTATTTTTAGTGTAGTTTATTTCTCTTTGATTTGTTTAGTGAATATTGTAATATTTTTTTTACTGATTTTCCTTGTTCTTCTTTCCTTTGGTTTTCCCATCTGTTAAGTGTTGTAAGTACCCTTTCTCTGTTTTGTGAAAGTTTTAATGTGGCTTTTGTTTCTCCTTTTGATCAAGTCTCTCATGTTTTTGTTTATTATATTATGGATTTCTCTGTTTTATGATGATATTATATTACTTCTGTTTGCTGTATTTTTCTTTTCTTAATTTAGCTTATGTTTTGCCTTCATCATTTGTATGCTGTGCTCTTCCTTTCTCTGTTAGGTGTAATAGATTTTAATCTTTTCTGTTGAGTGAATTTTATCATTTTTCATTATTTTGTTGTTTTCATTTTTTTTTAAATTTTTTTGTTTTGCTTGGGATTTTATTTTACTGTTGTTTTTTTGTCTTTGTTTATTTAAAGTTCACATTTTACAAATATTTGCTGTGCATACCCTTTATGTTTAGTGTGAATATAATTTTTCTATTGACATATTTTTCCTACTTTATTTAACATATACTTTTCTTTTTAAGTTGTTTGCCATTTTATATATTACTGTATTTAGTATAGTTCAGTCATCTAACTGCCATTCCTTTTCTATATTTTACTTTTTTTTATAACCACCATTTCTTTCATTTTTTGTATTTGACTAGCCACCATTCCTTCCGTTATTTATGTATGACTGGCCACCTTTCCTTCCATTATTTATGTTTTACTAGCCACCTTTCCATTAATTTTATTTGTGTTTGAGTAACCATAATTCCTTCCAGTTTTTGTTTGACTAGTCACCATTACTTCCATCATTTATGTCTACCTAACAACTATGTATTTCATTATTTGTGCTTATCTAGCCTCCATATTTCCTCTTACCAATCTACCATTTGTAAAATGTGCTGAGACTCCTGCATTTTGCATTTTATTGTTTGCAACAGGCACAAGCAGAAGCTAAAGAAGCAGAAGAAGAGGCCAAAAAACTGAAACTTGATGACACTGAGGACTCTTTAATAGCGGCTATTGCACAGCAACAAGCTTCACGGGCAGCCCAAGCTGACAGTTTTCTATCTCAGTTAGAGGCTAAATATGGTGGTGGAGCTAAAACAGGAAAGAAAAAACAAAAAAATTGAAATAAATGAAATTTATTTACATTTTTTTCAATGTAGCCTTGATTATGTGCAATGTGTTGATGTAACTGGGAACAAGAAAACTCTTTCATCATCTTGATGTTTTCTTTTTCAAGAAGTTGAAGGAATTGTTAAATAAATATCATTACTGATTGCAAGAATTCTAGGCAGTGACATAGGTGATTAGTCATGTCTAACAAATAAAGCGAAGTATGCATGCTGATAACCCCTGTAGTCTGATGATCATATACAACTTTACTCTGTCCTTTCAACTTGCCTATTCTACTTCTGCCCAGCTTAACTACACTACTATCACTCACATTGTAGGAAGCAATCACAAGATCTCTCTCTTATCAAGCTCAAGTGTTACCACTATTGGTATTGCTCAAGCGAGTCTGACAAATCATTGTCCCCAAGTGATCACACATCAGCAGGTTCATAAAGTTTTCTAAGGTCTGATTCTTCAAGATACGGAGTCCCTTCACATGCACTATTAAAGGTCATTCTATGCTTTATTTTAAAAGTACATTATGGTCCATAAGATTATGATCATTAAGTTCAATGAAGAGGCCAGCTGTTGTGTTGTGCCTAAGAAATTATGCTCAACAAACATACCAAATAATGCCAAGCCACAAAATAAAGATATAATTGAATCTATATTCTTTGCTGATGATCAGGCCATAATAGCTTTCAAAGAAACAGAATTTCAACATCCTTGAATATAAAACAGCATGAACAACATAAAAATAAACATTGAGAAAAGAGAAGTCATAAAAATAGGAAGACACAAACAGATGCTTAACATAGCTATATAAAACAAGTAACAAAATTCAAATATTTGGGAACAACAATCTTGGAAGATAGTAAAGTTGATAAAGAAATAGACATCTGATGCAACTGAACAAGCCAAATGAAATTTTGAGACAGCAAGACCCTACACTTCAACATGAAGAAACATCTTATACAAAGTATATTTATTCCAACACTGCTATCAGTGCCAAACATGGTCACTTATGGCTACACATCAAATGAATTTTGTCACCACAGAGATATGTCTGAGAAAAGTACTTAGAGTGGCGAGAAGATGCATAAATAGAAATTATATTATAAGAGAAGGGGTAGACATTGAGCCAAACCAAAACGATATACAGAAAAAACAAATAACTGGTTTGCCCATTTAAAGCCGTGTATTTTCTGTATCAGCTGACCCCTTTTAGCAGAAGATAAGAAGTCTTGTCTTGATGAAGTGCTATATGATCATCTGTTTCCACAGATTTCTTTGTATGATCATATATACATCACCAGATACTTGAACCACCAATGTACCTTAAGTATTTGACCCTTATGGCCTCTGCTCTTTTCACGACCACTGGCACGCTCCAGTTTGCGACCCTTGTAACTACACTTGGCCTGGTGTGACTGTGTGGAACACCAGGGGTAAATTAAAATGCTTGTATGCCTTACATGCTTACTTGGGACCCTGGCCAATGCAGTGTCCCGACCTTTTGGGAACTCGAAGCGCCAACTGTTCCGCGGTCAAAATCTCTCCTCCTGCTCTACCGATAAATCAAGAACCTGTTCAGTAACCCGCAGATTACACACTCTCGGTTTCATTAGAGAGTGTTTGCGAATATCATCAGCGATAGCTCTCATCATGACACTAACTACTTTGCTACTGAAACTTCCTAAACATTAAGCTCTGTTTTCTTGCTGGCATTATATAAACCAAAGAAAAAAAAACAAATGATGAAGTTTTAAAATAACTAAAAATGAAAAGATAACTACTAAACACAATTAGAACAAGACAAATGAAATTTTTGGGGCATGTTAAAAGACACAACAGCCAAATAATAGTAATATTGGATGGGAAAATACAAGGTAATAGAGGCAGAGCAGACCAAGACTAACATGGACGAATGACATCAAAAGATGGACAAGTCAACCTATGACAATCTGCACCATCAAAGCAAGAGACAGAGTGGAATGGTGCTCCATGGTAGCCAACCTTCGATGTGAAGATGACACTTTGTGATGATGATAAAAACCAATCCCCATTTTGTACTTATATTTTAGAGGAAAAAAATGATATCACTGTTTGTTATAATGAATGTATGGTATTTCATATAAAATTGTATACATTTGTCTACTTCCAACAAATACCTAATCTAACTAGGAAATAATACCTTTTAAGCTTTGCCATTAAAACCCAGACATTCATCTCAGCTAAATGAAGAGTCGCTTGAAGTCTCTTCTAAATCAGAATCTTAGATCTCATGCACATCATCCAGTACATGCTGCCACACTTTTTAAATGTTTCAACCACTGTGTGGTATGTTCTTAGTTTTCATAGCAGTCCAGAAAGCTTTGACCCATTCACAAACTTGTGAATTGTGAAGCTTTTTCCTTCTAAATAGTGTAAACTCAAAATCTAAAGATTGTGTCCAACTGTTCAGATAGAAAGTAATCCAGTTCTCATCTTCTGCCTGCTGCTCCTGTGTTCTCAAGGCGATTGCTTCTCTCCAAATCAGCTCTTGCAAGAGAAATAGATGTAGCTGTGTTGTAAAATACGAGACTTGAACCGGCATCTTAGCACGTGAGTTTACACCCATATGTGCTCGGCCGCCTATCCAGAAATGTTCGGAAATTTCTGTATAGTGTCGCCTCAAGCATCGAAACTCAGATGCGAAGCAACATTCCTCACCTTCCCAGGGTAATACCCTGGTACCCATTTCTGCCAACAGCTGGGTTGACCGTGGGGTATTTTTTTTTTTTCCAACCACGAGTACAATTCAAACTGCTCCCAGAGGGAATCGAACACGGGTAGTCATGAGTCCAGTCGAATGGTTTTCCCAACTCGGCTACCGAGGCCCTCCGCTGTGTTGTATTGTCATTTATAACAATGTACACATTTTTTTCTAATTTATCCCAATGTGGCAGACTTCATCACGGCATGTTTGGGTGCTAGATTACCTTCCATCTTCAATTTCCACCCCTCTTGTCCAGACTACCAGTCTCTTTCCTGGCACAAGGGGGTAGTAGGATCAATTCAGGTTCACTGATTTTGATTCAAGCTGGTGCTATCTTCATCCAGCTAAGATGGAAATAAAACACACATACCATTACTTACAGAAACAAGTATAAACATTCTAAGTTCTGCCAAAACATTTTTGTCACTTATTATTTTTTTATCTATTCATTATGATAAATGCTCTTTTCTTCACAAGTTTATATTCACTTCATGTATTTTTCTGGTTGGTGCAGCAGACCAAGGCAGCCACTTAGTTCAATCAAGTTCAGGACTAGTGGCATTGTTGCTGCAATGTGGTTTCAAGTGATTTTTTATGGTTGGGGTTTTCAATTGTGGAGACAGTGGGAGTCTGGTCGCATTCACCTGCCCTCAAAGTCAGCATGGTTTTGGCATCGGCGTGTTGGGATAGTCCTGCACACGACAGGCTGTGGAATGGTACTTGGTTCCTGCTTTGCCCTGGGACAGGGTGTGCTCAACTGCAAATTTCTTACCAGCT
The DNA here is from genome assembly GCA_032433765.1 of Megaustenia siamemsis. NCBI lineage: Eukaryota > Metazoa > Mollusca > Gastropoda > Stylommatophora > Ariophantidae > Megaustenia > Megaustenia siamemsis. The sequence goes on from JAVIAB010000126.1 coordinate 25,926,069, forward strand.
GGACTGCAGTCAGATTGAGTGTTTCACCAAAGTGGAGGCCTGACATCATTTGTTGGGACAGCGATTCTTGGGGCATGCTCACTGACCATGAGGTCTAAACTAGAATTGGCACAAGGTGCATGGAGATTATGCTGCTTGTGACGGCCGATACAGTGGCCCAGATGAGCCCATTTTGAGCTGCACATCATTTTTACAGAACACAGCTCAATCAATGGAGTGGTATGAACACTTTGTTGGTTACTGGAATGGGAGCTGAACTAATATAGGAATGCACAGCCTGCTGTTAAAACATTCTATTCTAACGTCTAGGTCTTAATGTATTTTTTTTATTTGTAGAATTTTGAACTCACATCTTTTCCAAAATTTCTCAAATCCAGTGGTAGCACTATAAAATTCTACTGACATTTTGTTCCATACAGATTTAGATTGAAAACCACTGCAATTAATGTTATAGTCTGTAATTAATAAATGTTGGTGACAATGTAACACCTACTTTCATGTTATTAACATTTTTCAGTTTGTTGTGATTACATTTGCTGGATATTCTTTAGCATGAAAATAAAGACTATCATAACAATAATCTTAATCAGTCTTATTAAGTCTTAATATCAGAGACAGAGAATTAGCTGCAAGAACGGATAGACATAATAGTAAAAGAAAGCAACAAGAGAGGTCACAGTATGAATAGGAAGAAAATAGAAGTAATGGTCATATCAAAGTAACAATCATCACCATCATGCAGCATAAAAATAAATAGGACAAATCTGAAACAAGTGCAATGTTTGAAATACAAGGGCACAATAATAACATCAGATGGAAGAACCACGGAAATTATAACAGAACAGCTCTGGCCAAAATAGCACTTCAGAAAATGAATAACATCTTATGCTATAAGTCTATGTCAATAGCAGTGACAGAGTTCATCAGTGCTGTATAGAGCTAATTCTGACCTAAGGAAGCAAATCATGGACAGTAGACAAACAAATGAAAAGACAATTTAAGGCCACAGAGATGGGATTTCTCAGAAGAATGTTGAAAGTTCCCTGGACAGCTAAAAAGACGAATAAGTAAATTCTCAAAGCGGCCAACACAAAAAGGGAGCTAAAAAACAGCAGCAAGTAACAATCAACATTTTTCAGGCACATCATGAGAAGCAGGAAGTTGGAATACTTGGTTACAACTGGCAAAATACAGGGAAAGAGAGATCGCGGACGACAAAGAGAAAAGATACTAGATAGCTTGGTGTCATGGCATGGTTTTATCTATTTAATATAGTGTATTCCTTCCCTAACCTCTTCATCTCTGTTCCCACATCTACTTCAAGTTTATTTTGAACATCTCCCTTGAAGTTCCACAAAAAGCATGTCGTGTAACACTTTCAACACCGTGTGTCCTATTCTAGCACCATATTCTTTCACACTATAGGATTATTTTGTATTTGATTCGTATTTTTAAAAATATTGTGCGCGCAGAAGAAAATAGCATATATAATATATTATGCAACATGGGACATAAATACTTGAAACGATTTATAGAATTAAGGCAGTTATTTCCCTCGATAGCGATGACCATCAGAAACGTAACATCGTGTAGAAAAAGGATTCCTACTTGCCTTAATTAGTGTGGAGAATAGTCTTAGTGTCTATATTGTTATTTGTCTCGCGGTACATTTGTGCGTGATGTGGTTCACTTCACGTGAGGCCGACCCATTTTCTCAGACAAAAATCTATCATTTTTAGTAAACCCACGAAGTAAATAAAAAATATGTCCATATTTGGGAATTTAATCCGGAATCGATATATGAAAGCACTGCAAGTAGCATTCGTCATTAAACCCGTAACCTTGATGGTAGTTATGCAACAGTAGATAGCATCTCCACAATTTGATTCCACCGTTCAAGTTTAATATCTGCTTTCAGCGATGTAGTGCAGATTAAAGCTATCAATTATGTGATGCCTTCCAGCCTCTACCTTGCCTTTTGTCTGGTATTGTAGAATGGTGTTACAATATTAGTTGTCGTTATTGTGTACTATTGACAGCGTGCAAGTCTTTAATTATGACCCCCTTTTCAGTAATGTTTCATCCGTTCATCTTATGTACTTACATACGTAATGACAAATCAAATTCGCCCAGAAGCAACAATATACCTGGTAGGAAATGCAGTGAAGGAAGTAGATCACTTTCTATATTTTGGAAGTTGCATAGATCAAGAATGCGACACAACGACAGATAGAAAAGACACAAAGAAAGGAGAAATGAAAAAAAGAACAATTCGTATGGTTTAAGCTTTAAGTAATTAATGGACGACACAGTTGAACAACGTTTTGGCTCAAGAGGCCTTCAGCAGTAACAAACAACATACACACAGATGTGTCAGTAAACAAAATTAGCCCTACATAGCTAACTAATAGTGATAAAACGAAATAATTTTTTAACTAAAGTGAGAAATAAAAATGTGTCCCTGTGTACAGCACTATGGCCAAAAAGAAAATGAACGAGGGCTAAGTCCGCGCCTTATACCCGATGTAGTTGACCAGTTAAGCGTGCCAAAACAGGTGGGAGGGTTAAAAAACTGTGGGGGGGGGGTTAACATATATAACCATATAGGTTACCTTAACTATAATGCCACCGGCAATGTCTATACGCATATGCAGCCGTGCGAGAACACACAGACCTGTATCTATTGTCCTTTCAAGCCGAAGACGGCACATAGGGCAGAACTGCAATCTCAAAAACAGAAACCTTGCGTGCCAAAATGGCACATATTGCAGAGATCACTGCTTCTAAAATCTTTGGTTCTGTTTCTATAACAATGCATTTTACAATGACAGTTTGTCAAGCCATCGATCAACCTCCTTAGTCGCCTCTTACGACATACAGACCTGTGTGCATATATATATATATATATATATATATATATATATATATATATATATATATGCACACTTTTACGACTTTCGGCAAATTCACAGAAAGGGCTTGGAACATGAAACTAACACTGAAGACCAAACTTTTAATATATCAAACTTGTGTGCTTAGCACACTATTATATGGATCTCAAACCATACTCAAATCACGAAAAAAGATAAAATGTCTTCCACATGCGATGTCTCCGCAAAATAATGTACATCAAATGGCTGGACAAAATAACCAGCTTAACCGTCCTGCAACGTGCTAAGACCCCAACAGTCATGTCGATGCTCAGATGTCGAAGACTAAGATGGCTGGGGCATGTCCAGCGAGTGGAAGAAAAACGCATCCACAGGCAAATACTATATGGTGAACTAACTCACGGAAAAAGACAAATCGACATACCTAAACTACGATATAGAGATATCTGTAAATCATCTCTGAATGACTTCTCCATCTATGGAAATGACTGGGAACATCTGGCAAGAGATCGCACATCATGAGAGCATGTATAAGAAGTGGTATAACATCATTTGAGACTGTGCTAAGACAAAACTTAGAAGAAAAAAAAACTCATGGAAAACCCCGTAGAACAGTGAGCCTGAGTTCTTCATTCTGTGGCTGTGTGTGTTTTTCAAACAATTAGCCACGAGAGTAGCTGTTCGACAAAAACAAAACCTCACAAAAATACACAATAGCTTCCACTAGACCATCTGACAAGACGAAAAGGACCATATATATATATATATATGCGTACAAAAGCTTGTGAAAAAGTGTGCGTACATACCCCAAAAGTATCCACACCTAGATCCGTGTGTATATACAAAGAATAGACCAGAAGAATGCATGGTACCCAAAAGGATGATGAGAGTTAGATGTCTGATAGTGGGGTTTACTAAGAACAGGTAAGGTACCCTGTAGTGTAGGTAGAAAGGGTATCGCCTTGCACACAAGTAAAATTCCAGGCACAAGAGATGTAGGGGACCACCGAAGTGTCGCAGTGTGGTCTAGTAGAGGAGAGCTGTGAATAGCATAGCATGTGCACATACAAATGTTCTCACAAATGAGCACGATTAGAATATGCAATATGGAAGGAGCAGTTACAGGGAAACTATATATTTGAGTGTGATACATTCATGCCTCTTGAAGTCAGCGAACCCAATTGGACTACAAGGCTATTCTCCGATGAGAATCGGCTTCTGTCGCCCTAGTGACAAAGGACATTACTGGTGATACGGATGTCGATTTTGCCCTTGTGGTTTGAAGAATTGAAATGGGACGCCACTGGAGTGCCATTATTCTGTTGAACATATCGAAGGTATTGACAAAATCTTTTCGCTAAACGTCTCACTGACTCGCCAGTATATGTTATGTGGCATAGTTGGCATATGATTGCATAAACGATATTGCGACACAAAGAAAATAATTAGAATAAGAATAACAGTGACTTTTAAAAACCTTGATAAAATATGGACGTCAAAATTGCAAGACACAAAAACACATCTCTAGATTTTCAAATCAAAAGTATTATCCAACCATGGTTCTACATGCGAGAGCTGGAAAACAACTAAACATTTAAAAAAATTGAATTTTATGGTGTTTGAAAGCAAGTTTCTCAAGGAATTACTCGTGGAATTAATTTAAGACTTGCAGAAATAAGAGACATGAGAAAGATTCCAAAAATGTCAACTATAATCAAGAGAAGTAGGTGGTCATGAGAAGAGAGACCAAGATAATCTTAAAACAGACCCACAAATGGAAACCAGACGGTAGAAGAAAAAGAGGCCGACCCAGTGAAACACTAAAATAATGCTGAGGCGAGAGGCATCAACATCAGGTATTAGCTATCTTGCCTTGCCGAGATTGAATAACACGCCAAGAACGGAGTCGTGTGGCGAGATACATTGCAAGTCTTGTACAAGGTCTGATGCTTGATCTATGTTGATCCTCAGACACAGAGACTAGAAATTCTGCACTATGTGCCGTCTTCGGCTCGAAAGGACAATAGATAGATCTATTTCAACAACATGTGTTAACTTCCTCTACTTTTTTTATCACCATTGATTCTTACTATCAAAACGCTACTATAGAATGACACATACAACTTGTGGGCCTCGCTTGCCTAATTGGGAAAACTACCCCACTAGCTACCGACGTTCGGACAACCCGTGCTCGATTCCCACACGAAGCAATGTGAGTTGTACTCATGGTGGAAAATATACCACCACGGTCGACCACCCAGCCGCTAACAGAAATGGGTGCCAGAGTAGCAACCTGGGAAGGTGAGGAATGGCGCCTCGCTCGTGAGTTACGATGCTTGAGGCGACACTAGACAGGAGTCTCCGAACATTTCTGGATAGGCGGCCGAGTATATATGGGTAAAAACCTGCGTGCTAAGACGCGGATTCAAGTCTCGCACCTTTACTAACACACATTGTTGTGTCCGTATTACCTAAACGTTATGACTCTTTCCCTTTCTCCTAATTTCTTCATCTTTGCTATTTCTTGTAAGACCTTGCTTGCCACGATTTCATTGTAAATCCTCCCCTGTGAAAGACTTTGTGACAATGTGGTTAGTGTTCTATCTACTGTACTCAGGGGTGTGGGTTCAATTCCCAAATGTGGAGACACAGCTCACGGTGTGCACAGAGCACTTAATTCAGTAGCTCCTGCTACTGTGGGTTCAATTCCCAAATGTGGGGAATTTTTTTTTTATTGGACTGATACGGCTTCGAGGTTAACACAGGCACGGGAATTTTATCTGAAAAGTTGAGCGGCCTGGCGTGACGTTAATCACATTATCCATAAAAGGTATCGACTTTCATTGAAAAATATGGACAATAGTCCACAATTACAAATAAACGTCATTAGGCGTAAACAGAACTCTTGATAAACTTACCTTCGATGTCCCCTTCGTTTTGACCATAACTTTTGTTTCACTTTCCTACCTATCTCAAGTTGGCCATAACTCTTGCTTAACTTTTACAACACCTCAACTTGACCATAACTCTTGCTTAACTTACAACCTATCTCAAGTTGACCATAACTCTTGCTTCACTTACAACCTATCTCAAGTTGACCATAGCTCTTGCTTAACTTTTACAACATCTCAAGTTGACCATAACTCTTGCTTAACTTATAACCTATCTCAAGTTGACCATAACTCTTGCTTAACTTACAACCTATCTCAAGTTGACCATAACTCTTGCTTAACTTACAACCTATCTCAAGTTGACCATAACTCTTGCTTAACTTACAACCTATCTCAAGTTGACCATAACTCTTGCTTAACTTATAACCTATCTCAAGTTGACCATAACTCTTGCTTAACTTATAACCTATCTCAAGTTGATCATAACTCTTGCTTAACTTACAACCTATCTCAAGTTGACCATAACTCTTGCTTAACTTACAACCTATCTCAAGTTGACCATAACTCTTGCTTAACTTATAACCTATCTCAAATTGACTATAACTCTTGCTTAACTTATAACCTATCTCAAGTTGACCATAACTCTTGCTTAACTTATAACCTATCTCAAGTTGATCATAACTCTTGCTTAACTTACAACCTATCTCAAGTTGACCATAACTCTTGCTTAACTTACAACCTATCTCAAGTTGACCATAACTCTTGCTTAACTTATAACCTATCTCAAGTTGACCATAACTCTTGCTTAACTTACAACCTATCTCAAGTTGACCATAACTCTTGCTTAACTTATAACCTATCTCAAGTTGACCATAACTCTTGCTTAACTTATAACCTATCTCAAGTTGACCATAACTCTTGCTTAACTTATAACCGAGAGCTCTAATGTTGACCATAACTCTTGCTTAACTTACTACCTCTTTCACGCTAATTGGGAAATAAACCGTGTTAGGCATATGATAGAAAACAGTCTGGTAAATCAGATAAAGAAATGATGAACTAAGAAAAAAGTTATTATTTCTTCCCAAAAGAAACAACTAAATAGGTTTGGCCACGTGATAAAACAGAAAGACTAAAATGCAACATAATGTGTCTTCAATAAATGCTGCGAGAACATCAGACCTAAGGGCCGGCCACGAAAAAGATTAATTGGTGGATTATTAGAAACACCAGAAAAAATAACAGCAGAAGAGCCCAATAGAAGAGCAAAGGGAACTATGTCTCTCCTTCACTTTGAAAGGTAAATAAGGAAGGAATGTCCCGGCCATAACTAACTAAAACATTTAATTCTGGGAGAACGAGATTGGTGATCTGCTCTTGTCACGGCAGGATCATCAAGCCACAGTTGATCAAGACATATCGCCTTTCAGCTGAACTTCCTGCTAATAGTTTACGTTAAAATAGACAGGCCAGTGAAGTGACTTTCAACGTAATATCCGTAGTAGTGAGGTCTGTTGGTACAGAAGGTATTGTTGTACAATATCTCTAAAGTGGGAACGATTCTCTTACAGAAGGTATTGTTGTACAGTATCTCTAATGTGGGAACGATTCTCTTACATAAGGTATTGTTGTACAGTATCTCTAATGTGGGAACGATTCTGGTACAGAAGGTATTGTTGTACAGCATCTCTAATGTGGGAACGATTCTGGTACAGAAGGTATTGTTGTACAGCATCTCTAATGTGGGAACGATTCTCTTACAGAAGGTATTGTTGTACAGTATCTCTAATGGGGGAACGATTCTCTTACATAAGGTATTGTTGTACAGTATCTCTAATGTGGGAACGATTCTCTTACATAAGGTATTGTTGTACAGTATCTCTAATGTGGGAACGATTCTGGTACAGAAGGTATTGTTGTACAGCATCTCTAATGTGGGAACGATTCTCTTACAGAAGGTATTGTTGTACAGTATCTCTAATGTGGGAACGATTCTCTTACATAAGGTATTGTTGTACAGTATCTCTAATGTGGGAACGATTCTCTTACATAAGGTATTGTTGTACAGTATCTCTAATGTGGGAACGATTCTCTTACAGAAGGTATTGTTGTACAGCATCTCTAATGTGGGAACGATTCTCTTACATAAGGTATTGTTGTACAGTATCTCTAATGTGGGAACGATTCTCTTACATAAGGTATTGTTGTACAGTATCTCTAATGTGGGAACGATTCTCTTACATAAGGTATTGTTGTACAGTATCTCTAATGTGGGAACGATTCTCTTACAGAAGGTATTGTTGTACAGCATCTCTAATGTGGGAACGATTCTCTTACATAAGGTATTGTTGTACAGTATCTCTAATGTGGGAACGATTCTCTTACATAAGGTATTATTGTACAGCATCTCTAATGTTGCAGTTGAATGCGGTGATTTTAGAACAATAAGCCTAATGAGCCAGGTAACCAAAATTTTACTAAACGTTATACTGGGAAAGATTCAGAATAAAATCAATTTGAATTAGTTAAGCAGCAATATGGATTCAGGAAAAACAGTGGGACAAAAGAAGCCATATTCAGCTTGAGGACATTGATTGATAAATACATAGAAGAAAACAAAACAAATATATGCCTGCTTTATAGACTACACCAAAGCTTTTGATAGAATACACCATAATCATTTATAGACTGCCTAAAAGATATAAATCTGGACGATACAGACATACGACTAATATGTAATTTGTACTGGGAGCAAACAGCAATAATAAGATATAACAAGGAGAACTCTACACCCATTGATATAAAAAGAGGAGTAAGACAAGGATGCATCCTATCACCAAGCTTGTTCAATCTATACACTGAGCAAATCTTTAAAAACATCACAGAGATGCCTGGCCTAAACATTAATGGAAAGATAATCAATAACCTAAGATATGCTGACGATACTGTACTACTAGCAGAAAATCCTAAAGATCTACAACAATTACTTAGTCTAATAAACATGACAAGCAAAAAATATGGACTAGATACGAATATAAAAAAGACTAAACTATGACCATAAACAAATAAAATTCTCAAGACCTACAAATAAATATCAAAGTTGAAGGAATAGACCTGGAGACAGTTCAGAACTACAACTACCTGGGACATACTATAACCAGTGATGGAAAATGTATAACTGAAATAAACAAAAGAATAGGAATGGCAAAAAGTAATTTTAATGCTATGAAAAGTATACTAATATCAAAGCAAATAACATCAGGGCTAAAACTAAGAATAGAAAAATGTTTTATCTTCTCAACTTTCCTATATGGTGTATAAACAAGGACATTAGACAAGAAAAGAGAATATAAAATTGAAGCCTTTGAAATGTGGATTTATAAAAGAATAGGTAGAATTGGATGGAAAGGAAAAAAAAAACAAACGATGAAATCTTAAAACAACTAAAAATGACAAGAGAACTACCAAATACAAATCTAACAAGACAAATGCGATTTGTGGGTCAAGTTAAAAGACACAACAGACTACTAAAAGTAATTTTGGAAGGGAAAATACAAGGTAAAAGAGGCAGACCAAGGAATTGACGAGTAACATCGAAAGATGGACAAGTCAGCATATGACAATCTGCACCATCAAAGCAAAAGACTGCGAAGTGATGCTCCATGGTAGCCAACCTTCGATGCGAGACGACACTCAATGATAATAATATCCTGATATGCAATACATTCGTGACGTCAGACAAACAACTTCTACCCTTGTGACATTTATGGCCAGATTTACTTGCATTTTGCTGCCTGCTTTCTATACTACATCTATAAAATTTCGTTTCCGCTAATGTCAAAGGGAAAATACAAAAATGATAGTTGTTATCTTTAAGATAGTTGTTAGTTCCTGTCGTGTCTTTTAGAAAACCTGGTAACATTTTGAATTGATTCAAGGCTCGTAATCATTAATGATTAACTAGCGGAAGAGAACGTTAAGTTTTAACTAAACTTCATGTTTAATGCATCCATTCTACCACAAAAAATAAACAAAAAGAGACTTTAACGTCCATTACCATCGTGTTTACCCCTAGAACTTTTGTTCCGGCAGTTTAAAAGATAAAAGGTAAATTAAAATTACCACCCAAGTTGGATACCTCTGTGCAATGAACGAGTATCAAATATTTCCATGGGAGCTAGGAGGACAACGCGAGGGTTTTATCCACAAACCCGAACCATTGTCGATTGCTGTTCATTGAACAAACACGGGATTGTCCCGGCACAAATTCGATTGGATATTGCCTGCCGCCACATAACTGATCTGAGGACACTGCTCACGACTTCGGCTCGCTTTTGGGGAATTCAACTTGGGAAATCGTTAAGCCAAGTGGTTTTTGTGTAAAAAAAAAAAAGAAAAATAGTCGCAGTCGTCTTTATTTCTGGGAACTATCAGCAGTAATATAGTGGCTTTGAAAAAAAACTATCAAATTGATATTTACTGTCCGAATTTTAATTGGAAATATTTTCAACTTAGCGTGATAATTCTGACTGGACAGTTTTGTGAAAATTAATGCTATAAGTGTATTTAGATAATGTAACAATAATTTGTTTACAGAGACTGGAAAACAAATAATCTGTTAATTGTAACTGGAAATAGATTTTAAATTAACGAGCTATTTTTAATGTGACGAAGTGGTGATTATTGGACTAGTTCATTCATTTATTTGGTGACCAGAACTTCAAACCAACCAATTATTTGTTGGCTTCTGTGATAGTGTTCTGTAACTGGATTTATCTGCGAGCCGTAAAGGTAACTTGTTGTCATTTTGTTTCCTTTAATTTTCCTGTAATCTCGTCATCCAAACTTCTTCATTCTCTTTCTCTGTTACTTTTACTCTCATCTAAGCTTGCTCAACCTTCTTTTTCATTCTCCATCCCTCTTCAACTACTACTTCGTCTTTCTTCTCAGTCAATCGTTACTTATTTATCAGCTTTCACTAATCCTTGTTTCTCTTCATTCATTTTGAATTTACTTCATACCATTCGTCGTTTTCGTCTTGTTTCACCCTCATCTCTTCCTCGTGTTATTCTATCTATCTATCTATCTATCTATCTATCTATCTATCTATCTATCTATCTATCTATCTATCTATCTATCTATCTATCTATCTATCTATCTATCTATCTATCTATCTATCTATCTATCTATCTATCTATCTATCTATCTATCTATCTATCTATCTATCTATCTATCTATCTATCTATCTATCTATCTATCTATCTATCTATCTATCTATCTATCTATCTATCTATCTATCTATCTATCTATCTATCTATCTATCTATCTATCTATCTATCTATCTATCTATCTATCTATTGACCTTTCGAGCCGTAACCGGCCCATAGGGCGTAGACCAAGATACACCTTCTCCTATATGAATTTTTTGTTCTAGCAGTTTTCTTTTAAATATATTTTATCAAATCTCGCCATCTGTCTCTGTCCTGTGCAAGCAGTTCTATCTCATTGAGGGGGCCGATTCCTGCTGCTCTTGCCTCTCTCATCAATGTTCTTCTCAGTGTCTCCCTGGGTCGTGTTATTCGGTTCATCTTTTATTCTTCATTTCTTGTTATTTCTATGATATCATTGTTATTCCCTTCCCCCCTCCCCTCCCTCCCTTTAACTTTCTTAATTCCACTATTTTTTTTTTACATATTTTTATAATATTCCAATTCTTGTTTATTATTTTTCCTCCTTTTTGTTTGTGAATTTTCGCTTGATTTCACTTTTCAATTTACTCTTTTAATTAAATAAGTTTTGCAGTCTTATTATACGCGTTTCTTTTTATTTATCCAGTTCTTTTTTTTTCAATATTTTTTTTATCCTTCTTCTGTCCTCGCCTATTTCTCTTCTTTGTCTCACACCATTCAATCCTTTTTATCATTCAACTTTTATAGAATTCTCGTTATAGGTTTTCAGGAATTTCACTGTCTCAGTTTAAAATATTTGTCTCCCCTCATTTGAAAATATAATGTTGCCCATATGAGCTTCGATTATCACATCTGGGTGGGGTATGAGAAAGCGTGATTTGATTTAACTCACTACCCGGAGACAGTGAGTTCTGGGTCAGGGGATAGAAGTCTACCATAGGTTATCTTGCTCGTCTGCGTGGACAAGACGATTTAGTATCTTACACAAGTATGTTCGTTGACAAATTATTAATATAAGGAGCAGGCAGCTCAGTATCTTACACACTCATTTTTACAGAGACTGCATGCTCGGCGAGACACTTTATTGAACACACCCACTAAGTTTGGAGTGGGAAAGATATGTTGAACACTTTGATAAATACACAATGTTTTCACAAATATTCACATTTCTACTTATATGTTCACATTTCTACTTATATGTTCACATTTATACTTATATGTTGACATTTATACTTATATGTTCACATTTCTCTTTTCAAATGCCAATGTTGGTTTTGCGTACTTAACTTTAAACACGGGGCTTCCTATAATCGTCCGACTTCGATAGGATTAGATAATCGATATAACAGACTTCAAAATCAGTGATCACTGGACACTACACAAGAATCTATCGTTCGAAATGCACCTCGAAACAGTTTTCTAATGATTTAAGGCGAGAATCTTATTTTAAAATTACACCACTATTTTCCCACTCCCCGAACCCTTAATATGTGAAATATAGAGATAGATATGAAATCACTGCATTTTACAAATTATTTTTCAATATTTACTGCACTCGAACGCGGATTACGTGTCCCGATCTCTTTCCCGATCACACTGGAAGATCCTAACGCATTAGCGCGACTTCTGTAGCACCGACGAGGGCGTCTGGAGTAATGTCGAAAAATTGGCCAGTATAATTTCAATGTCTGTAAGAATTACGTAATCACAGAATTAGAATATAAACTCTGCTCTCCTGTGTTCTTCTCTCTTTCTCCCCACTACATCCCTCTTTTCCAGCTTTTTATTTGTTTACAATTTGGGTCATCTTTGCACATTTTTAGAACCACTCCTCGCAGGACTTTATTCGTTGGTGTCTCGACTACTATGTATTGACTAACAGAATTTACTGTTCCGTTACACTTTTGATTATTGTTTTGAAAACTTTTCTTGGGCTTTTAAGATGTTTTGTTGAATCTTGTCTTCTGATGAGGAGCTCTTGAATCGAAACGTTGGTTTACCTGGTCTTACAATCGGAAAACTTAAAAGTAATATTATTATCTGATTCTTCTTCTTCTACCTTTCAGCTCCCTATGGAGCATAGGTCTTCAACAAACACTTTACAAGTCGTTCTGTTTCTTGCCATTCTTTTAAGATCATTCCATGTCTTCCCCATCATCTTCATCTCTGCTTCTATCTGTCTTCTCCAAGAATTTCTTGGTCTTCCTCGTTGTCTTTTCCCCTGGGGATTCCAAAAAAGGGCCTGTTGTGTAATACTCTCAGTTGGCTTCCGGAGTGTGTGTCCTATCCAGCGCCATCGTCTTCGCTGTATCTCTTTATCCACTGGTATTTGACTGGTACATTTCCATACTTCTATGTTAGTATTATTATCTGATTACATCTATTAAATATTACTATGAAATTGTAAATTATTATTCTGTGCAGTTGAAGATTCAGAAACACGAGAGTGAAAACAAACAATATACATATATGCGCACATACATATCAATGATAAAGTAAATGCTCCATCCATGTCTCGCTAGGCATATTGGGAATGTGCTGTTAGTGACCATATTTTTCCATGACAATAGTAATTTTTGGATGATGTGGTCGGTATCATGCTGGGACGCCTTTACATCCCAGAAAAATGTCTGGTACCAATTTTTAGTGGCTAGGTGAGACCTGGAGCTTTGTAAGTTCGAAAAAAATTCGCCGCTTCTAGGATTGAAACCACACTAACCACTCAGCTACCGATGCTCCTGCATGTGTATGTATGTATGTATGTATGTATGTATGTATGTATGTATGTATGTATGTATGTATGTATGTATGTATGTATGTATGTATGTATGTATGTATGTATGTATGTATGTATGTATGTATGTATGTATGTATGTATGTATGTATGTATGCATGTATTTATGTATGTATGTATGTATGTATGTGTGTGAGTGTGTATGTGTGCGTGCGTGCGTGTGTGTATGTGTGTGTTTGTGTGTATGTTATATGTGCGTGTTTATGTGTGTGGGAGTGGGGGTACGGGGTGTGGGTGAGTGTGGGGGTGTGGGTGTGAGTGGGTGAGTGTGTGTGAGTGGGTGTGTGTCTTTGTGGGTGTGCGTCTCTGTGTGTGTGTGTCTGTGTGTTTGTGTCGCTGTCTGTGTCTCTCTGCGTGTCTGTGTCTGTATGTCTGTGTATGTGTGTCGCTGTCTGTGTGTGTATGCTACTCTGTGTCTGTATGTCTCTGTGTGTGTGTCTGTCGCTGTCTGTGTCTCTATGTGTGTGTGTGTGTCGCTGTCTGTGTCTGTGTCTCTATGTGTGTGTGTGTGTCGCTGTCTGTGTCTGTGTGTCACTGTTAGTGTCTCAGCGCGTGTGTCTGTATGTCTGTGTGTGTGTTTGTGTGTGCATGCGTTTTTCTGTGTGCTTTTTTTTGTTTGTGTTTGTGTCTTTGTTTGTGTGTCTGTTGCGTGTGCGTGCGCGTGAGTGTGTATATACCCAAACATAATACAGGTTAAATATTTATATATCTTGCATTCACCCGGTGATTAAAGAAACATTTGCTCACATGGATAGTTCTGATTCAATGATCGCGACGCAAGCTACCCTTCACACATGTTCATGTATTAGACATCAATGTATAGTCTGTCTATTGTCTATTATTAGCCTGCAGTTTTCTTTCATCGGTAAAGACTAGACATGAACAACGGATAGAGGACGAGTCTTATAGGAATGTGGAGAAGATATCGACATATCGGTCCAATGAAGATAGTTGAAGTAATCGATGGCCATTTGACAAAACGATAACATTGATGTGATAGAGGCAGAGATGAGAAGATTTGGAAAGATTCAGCAGAGTTAGCAAAGGGCGAGATTGCGAATTAGGACAGGAGGCTATGTTATAGAGTTAGCGAGAGAGAGAGAGAGAGAGAGAGAGAGAGAGAAGAGAGAAAGTGTGTGTGAAAGGATTTATCTGAAAGAAAAATAGTTCGAGAGCAATGTTAGATTTTAAAAAAAAACAGGAGTGAGAGAGACAGAGAGGATGATTTCATTGTTGCTACTGATAGGCTGTATTCAGGGCGTAGATATTCTGTCACCGTTTCACGTCATTTCCACTTCTCTAACCATCGTAATCCCATCTTTCATGTTGTATAGATCTCAACTACGGCAGAGCCTGGTCAAATAATCAATTGTTGCTAGAAAACGTACACGAGTTAAATTATTATTTAGGTAGTCTCCCATGCTGAAAAGGCTTAGACGTTAGATCGTAGTAGACGTTAGATTGTAGGAGACGTTACATCGTAGGAGACGTTAGATCGTAGGATGCGTTAGATTGTAGGAGACGTTAGATCATAGGAGACGTTAGATCGTAGGAGAAGTTAGATCGTAAGAGACTTTAGATCGTAGGAGACGTTAGATCGTAGGAGACGTTAGATCGTAGGAGACGTTAGATCGCAGGAGACGTTAGATTGTAGGAGACGTTAGATCGTAGGAGACGTTAGATTGTAGGAGACGTTAGATCATAGGAGACGTTAGGTCGTAGGAGACGTTAGATCGTAGGAGACGTTAGATCGTAGGAGACGCCTCTAAAAGAGTTGTGTATTTTGCTCTCACCGCCGTTTTTCTTACGCTCTCTGCCAGGGGGTGTGGGGGTGGGGGGGGGAGGATTAAAAAAATAACCCATAACAAAACACATCAAACAAATAAATAAAGCTGCAATTGGTGATTTCTTCTTGAAGAAGTAAGTTGTTGGCAACACCCAAGTATTGTCTTTATAAGGAGGTAGTAGCGGAACAGATGTTTATTTTTTACATTTTTTTATTTACAAGTGTAAATATGTTTAAGTGTAAATATGTATTCTATTTTTTAGTTTAAAAAAGAGAACATATTATCGACACATTTAATGTTTTGAGTGAGACCTTCCACCGTCTAGACTTGATCTGCGCTTAACGTCACATTGGTGCTGTTCATGACCGTTGTTGGAATTCTTTGACGCAAGTTATTTCCATGTTACACATTAATATAAACTACTTCGTCAGCCGCAGATTTGTCTCTTTGGGGAATTTGCTTCGTGTTTTGTTCGTCGTTGGCTACTTACACTTGAGTAATCAGACAGAAATCTAAAGGGATTAAGATTATTTGTTCGGCGACATTGTTGTGTGCTACGTCATCGTAATGGTTCCCTAGACCGGCCGTGCGCAAATCTTACGGTCTGCTGTTTGATGTGCGACGGGGAAAATTTGACGACTGACTGTGTGTCTATATGTTCGGAATTGGAGTCATCAACGATGGCCTAACATCATTAAGTGCTACGACGATCATCATTTCCGGGAGGACGTGAACTTCCATGGTATATGGTGGTTAGGCGGCAGGAACCATTGAAGGCTATGTCTGAAAAGTGTTCCTTCTTGCAGTTTCCTCATATTCCTAGTCCGGCTTGTTGCAGGAGCTACTGAGTTAAGTGCCCTGTGCACACCGTGAGCTGCGTGTCTCATCCGTTTTGATCATGTTTCGATATCCCGCTTGTTTACGATGAATGATGATGTCGTATGACAGGGAACAGTTGGCTGTGTTCACTTTCTGCGCGGTTTCGCCTTATGTCTTTTGGCGTGTGCTGAGACTGCTACGAGGGGACTACAGTTACCTTTCTTTGTTTGGGAGATGAGTTAGTAATTCGGATGATTCCACTGGCACGGGCGTGTTGAGCAATTATGGATTTTAATTCGTTTGCAGTGATACCGGGGGCTTACATAACAAATAACCAATTTTTTTTTACAAATTGATATTTTAAATACAATCGTCGAAATTTGTATGGTATTTCCAATCGAACTCACGTTTACTTATCACCAAATCCTCACGCTACAAGCACGCTACTGGCGCTTCAAAATAGTAGTAGATTAACGGAAGTTAATATCCCCTAGATTAATACACACAAGAAATTGAGTAGTTACATAGTAACGGATGTGGTGTTATGAAGAATTGTTTTTAAAGTAATAGAGGATGCTCCAATTTTTGTAAAGTGGGTGAGACGAGGCTGGGAGGAACACTGGATAATATAAGGTTAGTGGAACACATGTAAGGAAGCGGGAAATGTCAAGAAATTAAAAATTGTAAGAGTATATAAACTAGTATAAAATAGATCACATAATGTGAGAAAGAGATATAACATGGGTAGGGTAGTATAGTAGTTACCAATACTTTAGGTAGAAATAATAGCAGCATATAATTATAGCATAGGCACAGAATAACATAGCAAGTTTTGGGAATGGAAAATTTTAGCTGTTGTTGGAAAGTTGCGGAAATAGATGTAAACTTGACTTGACCGTCACGTGTCCAGAAATTAGGTTGATTAACAAACTTGTGGGCAGGTTAAGATTATGAGAGAGATATTACTCTTAGGGTTCATGTTAGCGTTATTTTTTTTAAATCAGAGGTTAACTAAGATGGGGACTTGTTTTGTAAAGTTTGACACAAAAGTCATCTACAGTTGAAATTTGCATACATCCATTGTCTGAGAGATCACTAGGGCAGCGGCTAAGCCAATAAATTATGCAAATGAGATAGAGGTATTAGAATTATACAATATTTTTAGAGAGAAGATCGAGATAAAGAAACACCCAAAAAATGTAAATGAGACGAGCTTACTCCAGCTTCCACCGAAACTGCCTAAAGACTGACGTGTGTTTATATAGCTATGGACTTCCACAAAGTTAGTTAGTTTTTATCAAATAGAGATGTCGAAGAAAGATCCAGAGATAGGTCAGTCAGGAAGACTTAATTTAGTTGAGATGTGTTAGAAGTTAGATTTAGAAGTTTTGTGCTCCAGAGAACAATAGTAAGTAAATTAAGAGTAGCATTGAATAAGTCAAGACATAGATAAAGAATAGCAAGTGTCAAGCAAGATGAGTTGTAATATTTGATAGACTGAAAGATAGACATAGAAATGTCACAGACAATATGTACTAAGAGATGTCTCAGTTTCCAGTCTAAAGATATTAATCTGGAGAAAACTAAGACGATTCTATCACATGATTAAAAATGTTGGAAGGTTCTCATGAACGAATCGACAACGGTCATCAGAAGAGCAAGGGCAACATTTAATTGATTGGATGCCTTATACATCATTATATTCAGAAGGAAAGAAGTGGGAAAACGGCTCCACATATTTATTTTTGTGACTATGCCTATTCACATGATCTTTTTTTCTTGTTTAGTGGTCACATACATTTCTAAATGTATAGTTGTTTAAATCTGAAACAAGTGCAACGTTTCAAATACTTGGGCAAAATAATAATATCAGATGGGAGATGCACCACAGAAATAAAAAGCAGAGTAGCTCAGGCCAAAATAGCATTTCAGAAAATGAAAAATATCTTATGCAACAAATCTATGTCAATAAAAATGAGAAAAAGAGTTCATCGGTCTTATATAGAACCAATTCTAACCTATGGTACCGAATCATGGACAGCAGACAAACAAATGAAAAGACGATTAGAGGCCACAGAGATGGGATTTCTCAGAAGAATGTTGAAAGTTTCCTGGACAGCTAAAATGACCAATGAGGAAGTTCTCAAAGAGGCCAACACAAAAAGGGAGCTCTTAAAAAACATCAGAAAGAAGCAATCAACATTTTTTCGAGCACATCATGAGAAGAGGAAAGTTGGAATACTTGGTTACAACTGGCAAAATAAAAGGAAAGAGAGATTGCGGACGACAAAGAGAGAAAATGCTGGATAGCTTGGTGTCATGGCATGGAAAACAGTCAACAGCAGAACTGATACGATGCACTGTAGATAGAAGATTGTGGAGGGACATGATCACCTACGCCAACCGTATGGCACATGATGATGATGATAGCTGTATAAATCTACTTTTGAGGGACAGATATTCATTGTAGTTACACCACGTTAGTTAAATTGTTTTCTCGTGTTTTTATTTCTATTTTTGAGTGAAATAATCTGATCTTTAAATACTTGTTCGCCTTTGCTTTGACATCTAGTGGCAATAAGTTTGTTGCTTAAAAATAAGAAAGAAACAGCGAAAAGGAGAACTGACTTTATTCTACTTCTTTTGTCATATTTCTTGTTTCGTGAAATGTGTGCAGAGAAGAGTATGTTTAGCTACATGGGACTAGCTAGTAGTCTAATTTTAGACACCTTGGGGTTTTCTTTTGTGTGCTATGTGGTTAAATATACGGATGTATGCTTGTACGCATGTATAGTTAGGTACACATACTTTTTTTTTTACACATCTGTTCGTAGTGCACACACACATTTAGATATACACAGTTTATATGTGTCTTGTACCCACCTCCCACATTTTTAGAACCCTTCCGTCTTCTCACCTGACTGCCTGATCAGTGAGATATATAGTTGATCATCCCGCCTACTAATTTTAGTTCACTCAGAAGCTGACCACGCTATGGACCACAGAGAAGTGACTTTTTTATATTTCCTTTCTTGAGTATTTAGCACATTTTCGCCATGCAGTTAGATTTGTTTACATATCGTTATATATATATATTTTTTGCTTTTGTTGTTCCAGCTGAAGGCCTACTTGGCATAAACGTCGACTTTTGTTTTGTTAATTACCACGTAAAGCTGTTACCCTACCACTTTCTTTTTCTTCTTAAAAAAAAATGTGTCATTATCATCAGCTTCGTATCTCTTTGCATCTTGGTGCATCTTGATGCCTTTACTCCTTTAGTGTAATTTCAGCCACCATCATGTTGAACTTATTTAGTCTCTATGATTCCGCCTGTTCACATTTTCTTAGATCGTTAGTTACCTTGTATCCAGATATTTTCATGAAGTTAGACCCAGTTAAACAGTGAGATCGTCAGATGTGTTGTTATAATCATTCAGGCTATGTTCGTCACCGTCACAATGTTGACGTGTTGCACCAGACCAGGATTCGGCGCTGAAGTGACAGAGAAGTAGATATACAAACTTGACAGAGACATTGGCACAACATGTAACGCAGGTCTTAAAAATTGACTTGTGATCTAATCAACTTCTTTTTCTTCTTTACAATCTCATTTGCATTTAAGATTCGAAGGGAAAAACATAGCTTGCGATCTTTTGCTCTTTGGTTGGTCCCTCTTGATGTCACGTAGACGAATGTTTCTATCCATCTTTTTTCAAGGACATTGGGGAAACAAATAATATTACAACCTTATATAAAAAAAAAGTAAAGTACCACCGCCACGCCAAGTGGCGTATAGGGAATATGGTGTTAGTGACCATACATTTTACAGACCCTCGGCACATGATTTTTGAGATAATGTGGTCGGTATTACGCCCGTGCCGCTTTACTCTCCCAGAAAAAAAATCCGGTAGGCATTTAAGGCTGGGTGAACCGGAAGTGTCGGTTGGGATCGAACCCTACCTCTTGTCTTTTGCAGTCCAGTTCACTAACCACTGAGCTATCGCGGCTCTCTTACAACCTTATATACTTTGGTCTAATTCTGTTCTTAGTGTGTACTAGCCATTTGGAATGTGTTTATTTGCACCTGTTTATTTTATTTTGATGCATTCGACATGGTACCCTCGTTGCACATAAGACAAATCAAGCGTTCCGATTTCTTCCGAAGTATATCCTTCAACATGCAGGGACTAACGGTACTGGTATTGTGTTTATTGACATCTTCTCCGGATTCCTGCTACCGCTCCCGCCTGGCATCTCCAACCCTGATATGATAATCGTACAGTATGCTCATAGTTAGGGATATGGCCATTTTTAAAGTATTTTTTTTACTGTCCACTATTCCAGAAAGAAATCATAATGTCAACGTGGTCTATTGCTCTTCCGTGCTTAACATTAGCCAAACTGGCAAGGCTGTCAGAACGTTCATTACCTATCACACCCATGTGTTCTGGTATGAAAATTGAGCAGACTTCTGTTGGACTATCGAATCAATTCAGAGGAAGATGTATAGTTACAGCACTCGGGAAAAATGACAAATAATCAACAACAGAAACTAGTAAACACTAAGAATAGAATTAGACCAAAGGTTGTAATATTCTTGTATCCCAATGCCTTTGAAAAAAGATGGAAAGAAACATTCGTCTACGTGACATCAAAAGAGGCCGATCAAAGAGCGTAAGACCGCAAGCTATATTTTTCCCTTTGAATCTTAAATGCAAATGAGATTGTAAAGAAGAAAAAGAAGTTGATTAGATCACAAGTCAATTTTTAAGACCTGCGTTACATGTTGCGCCAATATCTCTGTCAAGTTTGTATATCTCTTCTCTGTCACTTCAGCACCGAATCCTGGTCTGGTGCAACACGTCAACATTGTGACGGTGACGAACAGAGCCTGAATGATTATAAAAACACATCTGATTAGTTAGCAGAGTTGGCAGTGTACCTTAGCCTTTGGGTTTTCGTGGCAAGGCGCTGTGTCAAAGAGTACGGGTTCGACCCTACTTCGGACCATATATTGTTCTCTGTTTTTTTTCTGTTGTTTTTTTTTGTCATTTTGTGCTGTAAACATACCTCTTCATCTGAATTGATTCGCTGATTATAGCCTAGGAAGTTTCCCTCTATAACAATATTCATTGATTATTATCTGTCTCCTCTCTTCTGTTAGACTAGACCTCCTCAGAAACCCCAAACACTGCCGTCGAGCCGGGAACGCTGCAATTTTTCTGAGCATACTCCTTGAGTCACTGAGGAAACTCACACACTTGTATAAGTCTGTGTCTCAAGCCATGCTTTAATGACAGCCATAATTTCCATGGTCAAACTACATGTAGTTAATACGAAAGCACAAGTGTTTTCCTTCGCAATTCTGCCACCTACATGAGCCACTAAAACCCACGAGCTCCGTATGTGCCTACAGACCTATTTGTATAAATTATAGCGTTACTCTTAAAAGAGTTCTCGAAAATATGCTTGTCTTGTTACTTAGCCAAATCATTAAATTTAATAATTTTGTGATGTATTCTACTGCGTTGGTAATCCTCATATGTCTTCTTACTTCTTCACTTCATATTTAGTCTTGCAAGTTGACTTCTTCCATAAGCTTAACACATTTCACTTCGATTATATTTATCTCATTGATTGTTCTAGCGTCCACGTTTGACATTGATATCACAACGTTGTGTCTAATCAACGAGTTTCTTAAGATAACCGGAAAATCGATAGCGAAGGCATTTATGAAATGAACCACGTTTATCAACGTCATACGTTTGCATTCTGCAAGCAGGAGGAATATGAATGATGCCATAAGATGCTAGCAGTCAGGGCGCCATGGACTAGTGGCTAGCGTCAGAGGAGTTAGCGAACCATAGCTGAAAGAAATCCTTTACGTTATGGTTCTTGAAATTTTCTGCTAAAGAGAGAGCGGATAGAAGAGTGAGTATATGTCAGAGATTAAAATAATGTCGTGATGAAATCAATGTTTTGCACAGGGAAGATGCAAGAGAGCGTAGTTTGGTTGTAAACTGCGACCCAACGTAAGAAACCATAATGTCAGTTCAAGGGTAGAAGAATCCTATCTTTCATGCAGAAACAACACATACAATGGTTTACTCATCTAGAAAGAATGCTATACGATGTATTACCATACAAAGCATATACTAAAAGACGTATATATGGGGATAGGCGGCGGGAACAAATGGAGGCTATGCATGAAATGTGTTCCTTGTTGCAGTTTCCTCATATTACAAGTCGCATGTCTGTGTTAGTCACCTCTAGTGACTCGGGCAGATGGTGCTCGTAAACCTGGGAAGGCCGACCATCTAAGGGCAGAATCCCCCGACAGAAAAGATCAACTGCTGCCTTGCAGGAAGATTGGGGACAATCAAAGGCTAAGGAAAGCAAACCTGAAAAAATGCTGGCTGAAATCGGATGCACTGGGCCACTGGCGCAGAACACAGTGCAACGTATTAACGGGTGTTCAGTCAGAGTGGATCTGACAGACTCTAATTGTGATGTTCTGTCTGTGGGGGCGATCAACACACTTAGCCTGACAGCTGACTTCATATGAGAGTCTGGAATCCTTACTCTGATTGAGTCCTGAACGCAGAGAGAGAGAGAGAGAAAAGACGTGAAGAGAGAAGAGCAAGTGAAAAGACCAAGAGTAAGATGTACAGTCAATATAAAAAAAAAGCCACTACAATATCAACTAGTAACGGTCGAAGCCGGTAGAAATGTGAAAACCAGAACTTTGTTGTATCTCCCTTGACACCTGGATGGTACAAGAGGAAGTAAAGAAAAAAGAAAGAAAGAGAAAGAAGAACAAGAAAGAAGTGGCGTTATGTTATTTTCAATCTGTCTGTTTAATCTAAGAACCTAACAGTGGGTATAACACATAAAATGGTTGATAACACATGAAATAAACAGTAACAGTAGTTTACTTAACAGACCTAACAGTAGGTAGTAACAGTGTAGCGTATTGGCTTGGCTACTGAAGTGAACGCGGGCTCCAACCCACACTGTCAATCTCCAATCCATCTTGCTGTGAAGAAGTGGGGAGGGCAACTGTCTCGTTGAGTTGTGGCAGATTATAATGTAAACATAGGAATACAAGGAAACTCCCTAGAGAACAGTTCCCTATAGACGTAAAGGTAAAGTATGAGACTTGACTCGGCGTCTAAGCACGCGAGTTTTCACCCATAGGTGCTCGGCCGCCTATCCAGAAGTGTTCGGAGACTTCAATCGTCGAAACTTACGATGCGAGGCGACATTCCTCACTTTCCTATGGTGCTATCCTGGTACCCATTTCTGCCAACTGGGTCGACCGCGGGGGTATTTTTTTTTATCCAAACACGAGTACAATTCACACTGCTTTCAGCAGGAATCGAACACGGGTTGTCTGAACGTCGGCAGCCCAATCGGGTGGTTTTCCCAACTAGGCCTCCGAGGCTCCCAGCTAGAGATGTGTTTTGCAATAACAACGAGAAAGATCAAACCCCAGCCCCACTTTTCCATGAAACAATTTCACGTCAACAAATGTTGGAGTTTAAAACCGGTTAAATTTCATACTTCACTCCTCTGCGAAATGTTAAGTTACGGAACATCCTTCACCGTTAAGATCCGAGCGAGCGCTGTAAATCTCTGTCAGCAATGCACGCGCACTGCTTGAAGTTGATTGATGGCTGCCTGTCACAGACGGCTGAAAGCCGCGGTGACCTCGCGCATGAATTTTTCCGCTTGATTACATCTGAATGTTGATAACGATAAATCTGGAGCTAACCTAATTTTATAGTTGGGCAATTGTAGAACGCAACAAATGTTTCAGCTCCTTACACTTTAGCTACAACAACATAATGATAGAAGACACTTTCAATAGAATTTGCATTGTGAGGCATTCTGATCATCAGCAGCTTCCCACCTTTGAGTATTTTATTAGCCCTTTAGTCCTATCAGTCCTTCAGTTCTATCAGCCCTTTAGTCCTAGCAGCCCTTTAGTCATATCAGTCTTTAGTCCTATCATTCTTTAGTCCTATCATTATTTAGTCCTATCAGCCCTTCAGTCATTTCATTCGTTAGTCTTTTAGTCCTATCAGCCCTTTAGTCATATCATTCGTTAGTCTTTTAGTCCTATCAGCCCTTTAGTCATATCATTCGTTAGTCTTTTAGTCCTATCAGCCCTTTAGTCATATCATTCGTTAGTCTTTTAGTCCTATCAGCCAAAGAGTCCCATTTAGTCCTATCATTCGTTAGTCTTTTAGTCCTATCAGCCCTTTAATCATATCATTCGTTAGTCTTTTAGTCCTATCAGCCATATAGTCCCATTTAGTCTTATCAATCGTTAGTCTTTTAGTCCTATCAGCCCTTTAGTCATATCATTCGTTACTCTTTTAGTCCTATCAGCCCTTTAGTCATATCATTCGTTAGTCTTTTAGTCCTATCAGCCCTTTAGTCATATCATTCGTTAGTCTTTTAGTCCTATCAGCCATAAAGTCCCATTTAGTCCTATTATTCGTTAGTGTTTTAGTCCTATCAGCCCTTTAATCATATCATTCGTTAGTCTTTTAGTCCTATCAGCCATATAGTCCCATTTAGTCTTATCAATCGTTAGTCTTTTAGTCCTATCAGCCCTTTAGTCATATCATTCGTTAGTCTTTTAGTCCTATCAGCCCTTTAGTCATATCATTCGTTAGTCTTTTAGTCCTATCAGCCCTTTAGTCATATCATTCGTTAGTCTTTTAGTCCTATCAGCCCTTTATTCCTATCATTCGTTAGTCTTTTAGTCCTATCAGCCATATGGTCCCATTTAGTCCTATCATTCGTTAGTCTTTTAGTCCTATCAGCCATATGGTCCTATTTAGTCCTATCATTCGTTAGTCTTTTAGTCCTATCAGCCCTTTAATCATATCATTCGTTAGTCTTTTAGTCCTATCAGCCATATAGTCCCATTTAGTCTTATCAATCGTTAGTCTTTTAGTCCTATCAGCCCTTTAGTCATATCATTCGTTAGTCTTTTAGTCCTATCAGCCTTTAGTCATATCATTCGTTAGTCTTTTAGTCCTATCAGCCCTTTATTCCTATCATTCGTTAGTCTTTTAGTCCTATCAGCCATATGGTCCCATTTAGTCCTATCATTCGTTAGTCTTTTAGTCCTATCAGCCATATGGTCCCATTTAGTCCTATCATTCGTTAGTCTTTTAGTCCCATCAGCCCTTTAATCATATCATTCGTTAGTCTTTTAGTCCTATCAGCCATATAGTCCCATTTAGTCTTATCAATCGTTAGTTTTTTTAGTCCTATCAGCCCTTTAGTCATATCATTTGTTAGTCTTTTAGTCCTATCAGCCCTTTAGTCATATCATTCGTTAGTCTTTTAGTCCTATCAGCCCTTTAGTCATATCATTCGTTAGTCTTTTAGTCCTATCAACCCTTTATTCCTATCATTCGTTAGTCTTTTAGTCCTATCAGCCATATGGTCCCATTTAGTCCTATCATTCGTTAGTCTTTTAGTCCTATCAGCCATATGGTCCCATTTAGTCCTATCATTCGTTAGTCTTTTAGTCCTATCAGCCCTTTATTCCTATCATTCGTTAGTCTTTTAGTCCTATCAGCCCTTTAGTCATATCATTCGTTAGTCTTTTAGTCCTATCAGCCCTTTATTCCTATCATTCGTTAGTCTTTTAGTCCTATCAGCCATATGGTCCCATTTATTCCTATCATTCGTTAGTCTTTTAGTCCTATCAGCCATATGGTCCCATTTAGTCCTATCAATCGTTAGTCTTTTAGTCCTATCAGCCATATGGTCCCATTTAGTCCTATCATTCGTTAGTCTTTTAGTCCTATCAGCCATATGGTCCCATTTAGTTCTATCATTCGTTAGTCTTTTAGTCCTATCAGCCATATGGTCCCATTTAGTCCTATCATTCGTTAGTCTTTTAGTCCTATCAGCCATAGTGTCCCATTTAGTCCTATCATTCGTTAGTCTTTTAGTCCTACCAGCCCTTTAGTCCTATCAATCGTTAGTCTTTTAGTCCTATCAGCCATATGGTCCCATTTAGTCCTATCATTCGTTAGTCTTTTAGTCCTATCAGCCATATGGTCTCATTTAGTCCTATCATATCTAAGACCGACAGATCTGGATATTGCCATGAAGTCTAATACATGGCAACAACTGATAGTGAATGAGTATCTGGGTCTATGCCCTATGGGCTGACTACGGCTCGAAAGGTCCGTAGATATAGATAGATAGAACAACTGATAGGCTTTCTGTAGTTTCAGTTCAAACTAAAATAGTAATTTCATTTTACTACTCAGCGCGTATAACAAAATCTTCCTTCCTTCCTTCCTTCCTTCCTTCCTTCCTTCCTTCCTTCCTTCCTTCCTTCCTTCCTTCCTTCCTTCCTTCCTTCCTTCCTTCCTTCCTTCCTTCCTTCCTTCCTTCCTTCCTTCCTTCCTTCCTTCCTTCCTTCCTTCCTTCCTTCCTTCCTTTACTGAGAAATATTTTGTAGTATTTTATTATCTGATTAATCTCTTCTGCTGTCATGCTTCCGAGTATTTTTTTTTTTTTACATCCCTTTTATTTGGTGCATGGTAAAAAATGCTGTAAAGTGTTATTTTTGTCTCTTGCCACTTATTTGTTTCCCAGTAATGGTGCCATTAACCAATGGACACAATTACGCTGATAAAATTATTTATAAAACCATTACATAATTAACTTCTACGTAAACACAAGTCTGTAATTTGCAAACGCTTAACAAATGGATCAGCAGGTAAAAAGTATACAACTTTAATGCTCAAAAAACATTAACGTAAATGTCTACAATCCAGCAGCTTTACGCATTTTCTGAACTGCTTCAATATCATATCCGGCTTTGCAAGTCGCCGGCCTCGAGACAGAGAGGTCGTGAGTTCAAATCCCGACTTCACTGTTGGAATTGTTATTTGTGATTTCTCTCTGCAGCAACCACCTCTGGTCTCAGCAGCGAGGCCCGGCTTGAAAGGTCAATTACTCATGGACGGAAAAAAATGTGAGTACCTACGAAGTCGGAGTTATCTGCCCTTGCAGCGAGGGACCCCTGTGCACACGGCTGCCCGGGGAAATCGGATAGCGTAAAATTAAGTTCCTAGTCTTTAGGGACTTCGCCAACGGTGAAGATGACGAACTATATATATATATATATATATATATACATACATAGCCGGATTGTGGGTGAATTTGAGCTGACAGCTGTTGTTTTTTTTTTTTTTTTTTTAGAGGCAGGGTTTAAAATACATTTAAACTGTTAAAAACAAGAAAAGAATTGTCACTTCTTTTGAGAAATGATATGTCTTTTCCTTAAAGAAATGACACATGACTTCCCTAAAGAAAACACATGTCACTTCCCTAAAGATAAGAAAAGTCACTTCCCTAAAGAAAAGACACATCACTTCCCTAAAAAAAAGAAACGCCATTTTCTTAAAGAAAAGACACGTCACTTCACTAAAGAAAAGACACGTCACTTCACTAAAGAAAAGACACATCACTTCCCTAAAGAAAAGACACGTCACTTCCCCAAAGAAAAGAAACGCCACTTCCCTAAAGATAAGAAACGTCACTTCCCTAAAGAAAAGACACATCACTTCCCTAAAGAAAAAAAAACGCCATTTTCTTAAAGAAAAGACACGTCACTTCACTAAAGAAAAGACACGTCACTTCACTAAAGAAAAGACACATGACTTCCCTAAAGAAAAGACACGTCACTTCCCCAAAGAAAAGAAACGCCATTTCCTTAAAGAAAAGACACGCCACTTCACTAAAGAAAAGACACGTCACTGCCCTAAAGAAAAGACACGCCACTTCCCTAAAGAAAAGAAATGTCATTTCACTAAAGAAAAGACACGTCACTTCCCTAAAGAAAAGACACGCCACTTCCCTAAAGAAAAGAAATGTCATTTCACTAAAGAAAAGACACGTCATGTCTCTAAGAAAAAAGAAATGCTGCTTTGTATGTAAATGGGAAAAGGCTAGGAATATACGGAAATTAAACTAAAACACTTTCGAAAAATAGACGAACCACTTTCACAAAGAAAGACAATCCACTTCCTCAAGGAAAAGATAATTCACTTCTTGACAGGAAGAGACCTTTCTGTAAAGAAAATATGAAACAACATTCGCAAAGAAGGGGCGACCCACTTTCATAAAGTAGGAACGGTTTACATTTGAGAGAAGAAAAGACAAGCGGGCTTTAATAATGAAAGGGCAGGCAACTCCTTAAATAAAAGACAACTCCTACCACACAGAAGAGATGAGACACATCTTTAAAGAAAATAAGAACCAACTCCTACAGGACAGAAATCGATTCTGCTTAACAATTCCAGATCTTTCTTCTACATAATAATCATTCTGGCCAAATTTATTGGCTTCGATACCCATCGGAGACAAGCACTCAGATGAGCTATCTTTTTAACATATCGATCTGGCCCTCAGTAAAAATAAATTCGTCGGGGGCCAACATTTCTTTCATATGGAAATCTATTATACAAAGGGCAGGAAAATATAAGCCTTTAGCTCACTTTTCCTCTTTGGGTCATTTCGATATTCTGGTTTACAACGATGGGGTCCAGGGGTGTCTAGGATCGTAAACTTTGCCACATGCAATTTATTTTCGTTATCCTGAGCGTATTGAAATAATTCGGGGATAAAAGAAAAACACGCGTTGGGAACAGTGTGGTGTCTTGTCTCTTTCAATCTTTTCAGGAAGAGTTGTGGGGAGCTTCATATGTCGTGCCTGAGTCATCTACGTCCCGTTGGTTCTATTGAGTCAATTCTGTCCAAGGTTGTCTGTGATGCTGTAAATCTATTTCTCCCTTGGCTCCAGTATTGACAATTAGAGAGTGAAGTTCACAACTCCGGAAAAGGTTCTACTTTAATATCCTCGGTGTCGCAGACAAACATCGTATTACCAACAAAAAATGTGATCTGGTTTTCTTTCTTTCTTTCTTTCTTCTTTCTTTCTTTCTTTCTTTCTTTCTTTTTCTTTCTTTCTTTCTTTCTTTCTTTCTTTCTTTCTTTCTTTCTTTCTTTTTCTTTCTTTCTTTCTTTCTTTCTTTCTTTCTTTCCTTCTTTCTTTCTTTCCTTCTTCCTTTCTTTCTTTCTTTATTTTTATTTCCTTTTATTTATTTCTATTTCGTTCTTCCTTTTTTTTCTTTATTTCCGCGCTTAAGAAATGTTTAAACTAGTTTGTCTCTTCCTCTATCTACAGAAAGAAGCCCTTGTCCCTAAGACTGTGTACTGTCTATTTGTTCTATGTCCATATCGTTTGGCCAGGTTTCATGTCAAGGTTCGGTGTTGTTCCAGGATCAAAGACAGCGATCCGAGACATGACCCATCTTCCTCTATTCCGAAAGTGGAATTCATCGGTTTGTGTTATTTTTAAAAAAAAAACGCCGTGAAGAACATGTGGCACAACACAAGCAAGACGGTAAAACTAAAATGACCGAAGACGTGTATTCTCCCGATAACAACTTACAGATGTGAATCATGGATAATCTCGCAAACAGCAGGGAGGAAAGTCGATTCATTCGTGAAACAAAATGCTACAAGAAAAAAAACCTTAGACTTTAAAAGTATAAATAAGATAATAATGAGATAATGAAAGGATCAATGAAGAAATATTAAAACATTTAAACATCAAAAAGAAATAGTTTGTAAACACCAATCTCGTCATCGTCATCATGTGCCATACCAATTGACGTAGGCGATCTTGTCCTTTCAAAATTCTCTATCTACAGTGCATCGTATCCATTCTGTTGTTGACTGTTTTCCACGTCATGGCACCAAGCGTATCCCGACGTTGCGCTATCAATGCCAGTCCTGGACCCTAGATGCAAGAACAATAAGAAAAATAACCTTTATAGAGATGAAATGTGTTAGACGAATGACAGGAAACAGTCTGAGAGATAAGATCAGAAATGAAGAACTGAGAAAAAAGCTAGCGCTATAGCCTCCGCCATATGATATATAAAGAAACAACAGATAAAATGGTTTGGCCACGTGACAAGGCAGAGTGATGAAAACACAAAACAACGAGGCCACAATCGACGTTGCGAGAATACCAGACCTAAGGTCGGCCACGAAAATGATGGATCGATGGAATATTAGAAGCATTAGGAAACATAACAGCAGCAGAGACGAACAGAAGAGCAAAAGGCCGCAAATTATATCTCCTCCGACGTTGAAAGGCAAATGAGGAAGGAAAGAAAAAGAAGACACCAAGCTATCTAGTATTTTCTCTCTTTGTCATCCACGATCTCTCTTTCAATTTTTTTTGTCAGTTGTAACCAAGTATTCCAACTTTCCTCTTCTTATAACGAGCCCGAAAAATGTCAATTGTTACTTTCTGATGTTTCTTAGAAGCTCCCTTTTTGTGTTGACCTCTGACAATTTCCACGTCGGTCTTTTAGCTGTCCAGGGAAATCTCAACATTCTTCTGAGAAATCCCGTCTCTGTGACCTATAATCGTCATTCACAATTGGCTCTTTTGTGTTGTTTTTCCTGAAGGCTGACTGAAGATTTTCTATGTGATGGTTTTCTCTGGATGTTTTATCGGTCTGATATGGACTAATCTTTTCATCACCTTACCCAGACTGTTTGGTGTACAGTTTGTTTTGTCGATTTTAATGTTTCCCTTTCTTTATGATCAATTGGACGATTGCTAATTAGAGTCATCAATGATGTGAAAGTGATTATGGTTATAGTTATTCGAAGACCCCGGTATAATTGTAAACGAATGGAAATCCATAATTGCTCAACTGCCCGTGCCAGTGGAATCATCCGAATTAACATCTCATCAAACATCCAAACAAGAAAGGCAGCTACAGTCCTCATCATAACAGATACAACACACGTAAACAAAATAAGGCATTTCCGCACCGAATTGAACGCATCGGAACTGTCCTTCGTCATCATCATTCATCGTAAGCAATCTGAATTTAGAAACACCATCAGAATGAATCATATAGCTGACGGTTTGCACAGAGCACTATGAAAGTGATTATCAGAAGGGACCCCTTTGAGTTGTGTTTTGAACTTTCAATTTAAGAACTCTAAGAAAAGGCTGGGGGCGAGCCTGACCAAGGGTCAACCTTATTCCGCATTCTGTGTCCGGAAGCTCGCGAGACATCCTGACTGAAAGTATTACTATCTTCAACTACCTGCCTGTAATGATTGAAACTGTAGCCTGTACACAACTTCCTGATCAGTTCCATTGTCCAAGTTTAGCCAATATTTGTCCAGATCTTATCCTACTCAACAGCGCTGGTTGGTGTCCTTATTGTGTGTTTGATAATTGTCCAGATAATCAGTAATATCTCCATGAATATAGGTTCACATACAGAGCTCCTTACTTTATTAAAGAAAAAATATTATTCTGGTGCTAGCTTGTCACAATATCACCTTATGGTAAAGACCATCCTACAGGGAACAGTTAACTGCAGTGTACAGAGATGTAAAGATAGTAGAAAACAAGCAGGCTGATAATGTGAAAGACCGGACATTTGAATAAACAAATTCCGCCTTCGATAGGACTATGTCTTAAATATTCAAGATCACTTGAAACAAATCAGATCTGTTCAAATACGACTCGAACCTGATATCCTCTGATTGAGAGGCCAGAACTTTACTTCAGCAGCAACTGCTAATCATTTAAATAAACAAGTTTATGTCAACATTGGGGAACGGCGATAGCTCAGTAGTTAGTGAACTGGACTACAACAGACAAGAGATCGAGTTCGATCCTGATCGACGGCTTCTGGGTTCACCAAGCCTTAAATGGGCACCGGATTTTTTAAGGGAAAGTGGATCGGCATGGACGTAATACCGACCACAATACCCCCAAATATCATGCATGTACCGAAGGTCTATAAAAATTATGGTGACTAACACCATATTCCCTATACGCCACTTGGCGTGACGGGGCTCGTTACTTCTCTTTTTTTAAGGTCAACATTGAGGCCACCAAATGTCCATTTCGTTTCGGGCGTCGTTTCTTCAGAGGATCAAACCAACGAAGCTACAGTTAATCACTTCATAAGTATCGGCCGACTTCCGGTGTCATGGCGACTACGTGTTGTCGTGTTTATAATTCGGCTCTTGTTGATATATTTAAATGATTTATGCGACAGTCTAGTTGTGAAATTATGTGTTGCTATTCCACGTTTGATGTATATTCTACTTCTGACGGGTGGATGGACTGTGAAATTTATCGATATTTAAGTGGAATATGATTTATTCTTCCTTTGTGTCGTGTGTTCGCGGTTCGATAGGCAAGCACATGGTTCGACAACAATGTCGTCGTTAGCCGGGTGTGTTCAACCCGTATGTGAAAAGTCTGTGACGGTGGATGGGGCGGAAGAATTTGAAATAATCAACAGCCCAGAAAGCGAAAACAGCGAAGTGTGTGGTACACATGAGGCATATTCAGAACACGAAAGACGAATGTGACAGACCACCGTGAAAGAGATTGGAGCCTCATCACGTAACAGTCCAAAGAAAACCATGGAGAGAAATTCTAACTACTGTTTTAGGAACGAACTAAAAATAGCCACATGGAATGTTAGGACCTTATACCAACAAGGAAAACTAGAAAATCTTATGGCAGAAGCGGAGCGATTAAACATAGATATTTTAGGCATATCAGAAAAAAAGATGGAAGGAAAGGGGATACATACAAGACGATAAATATACATTTATATACTCAGGTAACACTACAGAACACCAAAGAGGGGTAGGCATACTAATAAAACGAGAACTACAAAAATATGTAAATACTCACTTGACATACAACGATAGGATTATATTAATAAAAATGAAGGCAAAGCCATTTGACATAGTAATAATACAGACATACGCACCTACTCAAGACTACACAGATGAACAAATAGAAGCATACTATGAAGATCTAAATACAGTTATGAAGCAAGTGAAATCTACAGACATCTTGATTGTAATGGGTGACATGAATGCAAAAATAGGAAGAGGCAGATATAAGACCATTATAGGAAATCATGGTTTAGGAAAAAGAAATAACAGAGGAGAAAGATTAATTCAATTTTGTGAAGAAAACAGGCTAATAATATGTAACACCTACTTTGAGCAAGAGAAAAGGAAATTATACACACGGAAAAGCCCTGGAGATAGAAAGAGGAATCAAATAGATTATATAATGATAACAGACAGATTCCGGAACAGCGTCAAGAAAGCCAAAACCTATCCAGGAGCAGATATTAATTCAGATCACAATCCTGTATTGATTAAAATGAAAATCAAATTAAAGAAAAAGATACAAAATACTTATTCAGCAATACCAATAGATACAACAGCTTTAAATCAGAAAGATGTAAAGAAACTTATACTGTACAAGTAAAGAACACATATCTGAAGCTGCTAGAAGAAGGGATTGAGCAGTACAGAAGAGAAAATCCTGAAGAAAAAGTCACAACCAAATGGCAATTGCCTAAAACAGCATACAAGAATCCTAGATCACCTTACCCAAAAAGTAAAGTAACAAAAAACAAAAATGGATAACTGACAACATTCTAGAAAAAATGGAAGAGAGAAGACAAGCGAAGAACACTGCCAGATACAAGGAAGTTGATAATGAAATACGAAAAATGTGAAAAAGGCAAAAGAAAACTGGCTCAACCAAAGATGTCTAGAAGTCGAAACTATGGAAACTAAACAAAATTTAAGAGGAATGCACACAGAAATAAAAAAAATGACTAATAAAGACAAAAAAGCTGCAGGAAACAGGTGTATTGCAAACAAAGAGGGAAGAATGGTAACAGACAACAAAGATATAATAGATAGATGGCAGGAATACATAACATAATTATTTCATGACGAAAGGGACAAAAAAACCATTTATAAAATGTACATCCAGCTATAAAATCCTGAAATCTGAAGTAGAAAAAGCTATAAAAATAATGAAAAAGGGAAAGCAGCAGGACCTGACAATATACAGATATAGATGATACAGGCACTAGAAGATTTTGGCGTTGAAGTGATCACAGACATATGCAATGACATATACCATACAGGATACATACCAAATGAACTAAAAACATCAACTTTTATTGCATTGCCTAAAAAGAATGGTGCAGTTGAATGCAGCGATTCTAGAACAATAAGCCTAATGAGCCAGGTAACCACAATTTTACTAAAAGTTATACAAAGGAAGGATTCCGAATAAAATAAATACCGAATTAGATGAGCAACAATTCGGATTCAGGAAAAACAGTGGGACAAAAGAAGCCATAAACAGCATGAGGACATTGATCGAAAAGTACATAGAAGTAAACAAACCAATATAAGCCTGCTTCATAGACTACACCAAAGCATTTGAAAGAATACACCATAATCAACTTATAGACTGCCTAAAAGATATAAATCTGGATGACACAGACATACGACTGATATGTAACTTGTACTGGGAGCAAACAGCAATAATAAAATATAACAAGGAGAACTCTACATCCATTGATATAAAAAGAGGAGTAAGACAAGGATGCATCCTATCACCAAGCTTGTTCAATCTATACACTGAGCAAATCTTTAAAAACATCATAGAGATGCCAGGCCTACAAATTAATGGAAAGATAATCAATAACCTAAGATATGCTGATGATACTGTACTACTAGCAGAAAATCCTAAAGATCTACAACAATTACTTAATGAAATAAACATGACAAGCAAAAAATATGGACTAGATATGAATATCAAAAAGACTAAAATTATGATCATAAACAAAGAAAATACTCAAGACCTACAATTAAATATCAAAGTTGAAGGAATACATTTAGAGACAGTCCAGAACTACAACTACCTGGGACATTCTATAACCAGTGATGGAAAATGTACAACTGAAACAAACAAAAGAATAGGTATGGCAAAAAGTAATTTCAATGCCATGAAAAATATACTAACATCAAAACAAATAACACCAGGGCTAAAACTAAGAATAGCAAAATGTTACATCTTCTCTATATTCCTGTATGGTGCAGAAACATGGACATTAGACCAGAAAACAGAACAGAAAATTGAAGCCTTTGAAATGTGGATTTATAGAAGAATAGGTAGAATTGGACGGAAAGAAAAGAAAACAAACGAGGAAGTTTTAAAACAACTAAAAATGAAAAAAGAACTACTAAACACAATTAGAGCAAGACAAATGAAATTTTTGGTCATGTTAAAAAACACAACAGTCTAATAAAAGTAATATTAGATGGGAAAATACAAGGTAAAAGAGGCAGAGGCAGACCAAGACAAACATTGACGAGCAACAACAAAAGATTGACAAGTCAACCTATGACAAACTGCACCATCAAAGCAAGACACAGAGTGGAATGGCGCTCCATGGTAGCCAACCTTCGATGCGGAGACGGCACTCAATGATGAAGTATCGGCCAAAAAGGCACCTCTACTACCCGATGATGTTTTTTAATATGTACAATGCACAGCGGGTAAAACGGGGACAAGTCTTATTTATTGTATTTGTACCTATAGTACATACCAATGCCAGGTTTGCATTTGTACCTATAGTACATACCAATGCCAGGTTTGCATTTGTACCTATAGTACATACCAATGCCAGGTTTGCATTTGTACCTTTAGTACGTACCAATGCCAGGTTTGCATTTGTACCTATAGTACGTACCAATGCCAGGTTTGCATTTGTACCTATAGTACGTACCAATGCCAGGTTTGCATTTGTACCTATAGTACGTACCAATGCCAGGTTTGCATTTGTACCTATAGTACGTACCAATGCCAGGTTTGCATTTGTACCTATAGTACGTACCAATGCCAGGTTTGCATTTGTACCTATAGTACGTACCAATGCCAGGTTTGCATTTGTACCTATAGTACGTACCTATGCCAGGTTTGCATTTGTACCTATAGTACGTACCAATGCCAGGTTTGCATTTGTACCTATAGTACGTACCAATGCCAGGTTTGCATTTGTACCTATAGTACGTACCAATGCCAGGTTTGCATTTGTACCTATAGTACGTACCAATGCCAGGTTTGCATTTGTACCTATAGTACGTACCAATGCCAGGTTTGCATTTGTACCTATAGTACGTACCAATGCCAGGTTTGCATTTGTACCTATAGTACGTACCAATGCCAGGTTTGCATTTGTACCTATAGTACGTACCAATGCCAGGTTTGCATTTGTACCTATAGTACGTACCAATGCCAGGTTTGCATTTGTACCTATAGTACGTACCAATGCCAGGTTTGCATTTGTACCTATAGTACGTACCAATGCCAGGTTTGCATTTGTACCTATAGTACGTACCAATGCCAGGTTTGCATTTGTACCTATAGTACGTACCAATGCCAGGTTTGCATTTGTACCTATAGTACGTACCAATGCCAGGTTTGCATTTGTACCTATAGTACGTACCAATGCCAGGTTTGCATTTGTACCTATAGTACGTACCAATGCCAGGTTTGCATTTGTACCTATAGTACGTACCAATGCCAGGTTTGCATTTGTACCTATAGTACTTACCAATGCCATGGTTGCCAACCTTCGATGCGGAGACGGCACTCAATGAATGAATGACGTCCAATTATTAGTCTACAAGGAGACGAGCGACAAAGAAAAGATGGACAGACGAGATCAGTGAGAGACTCAATATAATTAGGATGACTACAGCACAAGCTACATAACTAGCGATATAAGGAAAGCTAGACGATACCTCTATGTCTACACCTATCCGTAGTAGAAGTAGGACACACGATCACAGAAACTCAGGTTGTACAACCAGCGCTACCCAGAAAGCTGCACATATCTCCTTCTCTGTTACACCTTGGGTTACCAGGTTTTTGTCAGGAAAGAAAACAGATTGCCTCTTTTGGTCAGGAAA
The DNA here is from genome assembly GCA_032433765.1 of Megaustenia siamemsis. Lineage (NCBI taxonomy): Eukaryota > Metazoa > Mollusca > Gastropoda > Stylommatophora > Ariophantidae > Megaustenia > Megaustenia siamemsis. The sequence continues at coordinate 25,963,344 of JAVIAB010000126.1, forward strand.
AAACGGAAGCTTGTCTGTTTTAGCAAGGAAAAAGAAAGTTTGTCTGTTTTAGCAAGGAGAAAGAAAGTTTGTCTGTTTTAGCAAGGAGAAAGAAAGCTTGTCTGTTTTAGCAAGGAGAAAGAAAGTTTGTCTGTTTTGGGTCAGGATAAAAGGAAGCTTGTCTGTTTTAGCAAGGAGAAAGAAAGTTTGTGTGTTTTAGCAAGGAGAAAGAAAGTTTGTCTGTTTTAGCAAGGAGAAATAAAGTTTGTCTGTTTTAGAAAGGAGAAAGGAAGCTTGTCCGTTTTAGTCATGACAAATGGAAGCTCGTCTGTTTTAGTTAGGAAAAATGAAAGATTGCATGATTCAGTTAAGAAAAAAAGAAAAATAAAGATTGAATGTTTTAATCAGCAAAGAAAGGAAACTTGTTTGTTTTATTCAGGAAACAAAAACGATTGCATGTTTTAGTCAGGAAAAAAAGGAGGCTTGTTTGTTTTAGGCAGAAAAAAAGAAGATTGTCTGTTTTAGTCAGGAACAAAGGAAGCTTGTTTGTTTTAGTCAGAAAAAAGGAAGATTACCTGTTTTAGTCATGAAAAAAGGAAGCTTGTTTGTTTTAGTCAGGAAAAAAGGAAGATTGTTTGTAAAAAAGGAAGATTGTTTTGTCAGGAAAAAGGGAAGATTGTTTTAATCAGGAAAAAGGAAAGATTGTTTTAGTCAGGAAAAAAGGAAGATTGTCTGTTTTAGTAAAAAAAAAAGTGAAGATTGTCGTTTTAATCAGAAAAAGGGAAGATTTCCCAGTTTTTGTCAGGAAAGAAAAGTAAAGTTGTCACTTTTTGTGAACCATTTACGGTGCTTTATGACACTAGCACTTGATGTGACAAGTAGTTTAAAAATGCTGCTTTATACTACCACTGTTGCTACCTACAACTACTGCTGCTACCTACAACTACTGCTGCTACCTGCAACTACTGTTGCTACCTACAACTAATACTGCTACCTACAACTACTGTTGCTACTTACAACTACTACTGTTACCTACAACTACTACTGATACCTGCAACTACTGTTGCTACCTACAACTAATACTGCTACCTACAACTACTGTTGCTACTTACAACTACTACTGTTACCTACAACTACTACTGATACCTACAACTACTGTTGCTACCTAAAACTACTACTGCTACCTACTACTACTACTACTGTTACCTACAGCTACTACTTCTACCTACAACTACTACTGTTACCTAAAACTACTACTGTTACCTACAGCTACTACTGTTACCTACAGCTACTACTGTTACCTACAGCTACTACTGTTACCTACAACTACTACTGTTACCTACAACTACTAATGTTACCTACAACTACTCCTGCTACCTAAAACTACTACTGCTACCTACTACTACTACTGTTACCTACAGCTACTACTGTTACCTACAACTACTACTGCTACGTACACTACTACTGTTACCTACTACTACAATTACTGCTACCTACAACTACTACTGCTACGTACTACTACTGCTACCTACACTACTACTGTTACCTACTACTACAACTACTGTTACCTACAACTACTACTGCTACGTACAACTACTATCTATCTCTATCTATCTATTGTCCTTTCGAGCCGAAGACGGCACATAGGGCAGAACCACAATCTCAAAAACAGAAACCAAAATGGCACATATTGCAGAGATCACTGCTTCTAAAATCTATGGTTCTGTTTCCATAACAATACTTTTTACAATGACAGCTTGTCAAGCCATCGATCAACCTCCTTAGTCGCCTCTTACGACATGCTTTGAAGGACAGTGTCACTATTCTTTACAACTACTACTGCTACCTAAAACTACTACTGCTACCTACTACTACTGCTACCTACTACTCCAACTACTACTACTACTACCATGGTCTTTGCAACTTTACAGTAGGCCCACTAATTGAAGGTACTGGAGTTTCCATATTTCTTCAAATACACCTGATTACGTAACTTAACTTTTTTCTTGGAACGACTGGTCATTCATATTGAACTACTGTCTACTACACACTACACAGATCCAAACATTCGAATTACTGCTCTACACATCACAGATCATATCGACGAGCCCGGAAGTATTAGATTACGTAGTGTTGATCAGTGTTGATCAGTGTTGACCAGTGTTGATCAGTGTTGACCAGTGTTGATCAGTGTTGACCAGTGTTGATCAGAAAGAAACAATCAGCATTTTACAGGAACATCATGAGAAGAGGAAAGTTGGAATACTTGGTTACAGCTGGTAAAATAGAAGGAAAGGGAGATGGTGGACGACAAAGAGAGAAAATACTAGCTAGCTTGTTGTCATGGCATGGAAAACAAGCAACAATAACATTTATACGATGCCCGATGGATAGAAGGTTGTGGAAAGACATGATCGCCTACGCCAACCGGTAAGGCACACGATAATGATGATGATGAACATAGCTCAACCATAGATACCAAGTTACTACATCGAAACTATTTATGCTTTTACAAGCCATAAGGAAAATAATGTAACATTCAATTTCCTGCGAATTTTAAAATATTATCCAATAATTTTGTGGACAGGAGAAAAACGTAAGAAATCAGTTTATTGGAGAAGGACAAAATAAGCCGTAAAATGTAATTTAAAAACTTAAAAATCTTACAAGAAAACGTAAGACTTGGTAACCCTAGTTATACCTGACACTACAAGGAAAAATGCAAGAGAAGAGAAGTGTAGTTTGTAAAATCTTGTTGCAGCTATATGAATGTTATCACGTCCATGTTATAACGAAGTAACTAATTTTCAGGCAAGGTAAAATTGTTTTTCTATTAATTTGTTGTCAATCATTCTGTTATGTCTTGTTGATTTATTGCTAATTATCAGGGCTTTGATAATGTCATTATCTGTTATTCTTAACGCTACATTTTTTGCTTTAATTAATTGACTTTTAACACGATTGTTTACGGTGATTCTCAAAATGGGCACACTGGGCACACCGCTTAAGATTACAAGAAAACTCCCTTAAATGTTTTCTGTTAATCCCCCCACCCCCTCACCCCACATTTTTCTCTAACCATATTTCCAGTCCGAGGGCTGGTTGGTCTCGAACAAGACTCCGGCCTCGAGACAGAGAGGCTGTGGGTTCAAATCCCTGCAGCACCAGTTGGGATTTTAATTCATGATTTCTCTCTGCGGCAACCACCCTAGTCTCAGCAGCGAGGACCGGCTTGAAACGTCAATTACTCGACGGAAAAAAAAATATGAGTACGCCTGAAGACGGAGCTATCTGCCTGCGCGGCGAGAGACTCCTGCGCACACGGCTGCCAGGGAAAAACGGATTGACACGCAAAATTCAGTTCCTAGTCTCTAGGGACTTCGTCAGAGGTAAAATCTGGCGAACGGAAAAAAAAATTCCAGTCCTACACCTTTATATTTCTTCCCGCTTTCCTATGTTTCCACAATCTTCTTTTTTATTCTTATGTTCTTCTTTTTGCTGTTTCACTCTATGTGTCTCCTTCCCACCATTCACTTTTAATATTCTAATCTCTTGTGTTCTCGTGCTGCTTCTTCGTGTTTTTCATATTCTCATATTTTTCCTTCTGTTGTACTGTAGTACAGCATCATCTTCATTATTTGTTTTACTTCTTACTCTTGCTCATCTTTGCATTATAAAAACGTTTCTCTTCATTCTGTCTTTTCATATCCTCTTTTAAGTTTCCATTTTCTTTCGTTTTGACTTCATTTTCTTCCGTCCTCTTTCTTTCTTTCCTTTTTATGTCTTGTTTTCTTCTTCTTCTTTCGTCGTCTTCGTCTTCTCCTTTTATTCTTTCTTTTTTTCATCCCTCCTCTTCTTCTCCGTCTTTCTTCTTCAAATTCTCCTCCTACTTCTCATCCTCGTCCTTTTTTTATTCTTCTTTTTCCCCTTTTCCCACTTCTCGTTTTATGTTTTCTCGACTTTATCTCCTCATTTTTCTTCTTATTTGTTGTCCTTTTCTTTTCCTTATTTTCCTCCCTATTATTCTTCTCTCCCTACAGTTCCTCCTCATTTTTTTTCGCTTTCCGTTCTTATGCTTTCACTTATTATTTTATTATTTCTTCTTCTTCTCCTATTCTTCATTCCTTTTTCTTCCTCGTCTTTCTTCTTGCATTTTTATTCTTCCATTTCTTCGTCTTCTTTTTCTTCCTCCTCCTCATCTTTCTTCTTGTATTTTTCTTCTTCCATTTCTTATTCTTTTCTTCTTCCTCTTTTCTATTCTTGTTCTTCATCTTCGTTTTCAGATGTATTTATTTTTAGCATCTCAATCTTTGTAAATTTATTCCTCGTCATGACATTATTTTTTGCCTTTCCAATTTTGCTAGGACCTCATTTTGCTTTCTTAATTCCAGTTTTTTTACGATGCTCCCCTCCTCACAAAAAAATATTTCACCCAAGGCCCTAAACATCTTCAACTTTAGATTTGGAAAATGGTCGAAACACGTTCACTGAAGTGCCTTGCCTATAACCAAGTAGTTGTCTTAGCCTCAGGTCCTTAAGCCATTTTTTATGCCAGTTTCCTAAAAATCTCTTGACCTAAAATGTCAAGCACATTGCCAGAAAATCTCATGTTAAATATCCCTATAAATGTATCACACACAAATGGCGAAAGTATAATTCCATTACCACTATTAATATTTTGAACATATTAAGGAAATGTGATTCCAATGACCCCGTCGAGATCACTTATAAATGTTTCCAATATGGCCTAAAAGCATAATTCATATCCCCCTCTTATAAATGATTTTAACATGTCCCCTCCACTTTCCGAAAATGTCATTGAAGGGGCACCTATGAACATTACCCCAAAGCATTTTCTTAAATCTCGGTCTTCAATGTGTTACCCTCCAGCTGGAACGAATTCTCTTGGTGGCCGTGCAATGACTCACTTTATTTCTCTCTCTCTCTCTCTCTCTCTCTCTCTCTCTCTCTCTCTCTCTCTGTCACTCTCTTTCTCTCGCTCTCTGGTCTCTCTGACAGCGGTTCTGGAAAGTTATATTAAAATTATAATTAGATTTGTATATACCATCACTCGAAATTATGTCTGTAAAAAAAAAAAAAGTAAAGTACCCCGGTCACGCCCACTGGCGTATAGGGAATATGGTGTTAGTGATCATAAATTTTACAGACCTTCAGCACATGATTTTTTTGGTAATATGGTAGGTATTACGCCCGTGCCGCTTCACTTTCCCAGAAAAAAAATCAGGTACCCTTTAAAGGCTGGGTGAACCCGGAAACCGTCGGTTGGAATCGAACCCTACCTCTTGTCCTTTGTAGTCCAGTTCACTAACCACAAAAACAGAATAGCTCAGGCCAAAATAACATATCAGAAAATGAATAACGTCTTATGCTACAAGTGTGTGGCAATAGAAGTGACAAAGATAGTTTATCAGTGCTATATAGAGCAAATTCTGATCTAAGGAAGCGAATCATGGACTGTAGACAAACAAATGAAAAGACGATTAGAGGCCACAGAGATGGGATTTCTCAGAAGAATGTTGAAAGTTCCATGGACAGCTAAAAAGACCAATAAGGAAATTCTCAAAGAGGCCAACACAAAAAGGGAGCTCTTAAAAAACATCAGACAGAAACAATCAACATTTTCTTGGGCATAAGTGGAAAGTTGGAATACCTGGTTACAGCTGCAAAAAAAACAGGGAAAGAAAGATCGCGGACGACAAAGAGAGAAAATACTAGATATCTTGGTCTCATGGCATGGAAAACTGAACAACAGAATTGATACGATGAACTGAGGACAGTGAATTGTGGAAGATCATGATCGCTTGCGCCAATCGATATGTCACACGATGATGATAGTTAGGTCTTAATGCTAACAAATTCAAATACCTAGACAGTCTAGTGACAAACGAAAATTCCCAAACAGCAGAGATAGAATCAAGATGCAACAAAGCTTGTCAAATAATTGGACAGCTATCACCACTATTGTCCAACAAGGAAATAACTCTAGAGGCAAAACGGGTACTGTACAATACAATCTACATCCCAACGTTGTGCTGCCAATGCCAGACCTGGACCCTAGATGCAAGAACAATAAGAAAAATAACCTCTACTGAGATGAAATGTGTTAGACGAATGACAGGAAACAGACTGAGAGACTAGATCAGAAATGAAGAACTGAGAAAACAGCTAGGAATAGTTCCGCCATAGAATATGTAAAGAAACAACAGATAAAATGGTTTGGCCATGTGACAAGGCAGAGTAATCAAAACACAACACAACGCGAGCCTTCAATAAGCATTGCGACAACACCAGACCAAAGGGTCAACCATAAAAACCGAACGGATCGATGTTCTGTTAGAAGCACCATGAAAAATAACAGCAACAGGAGTATACAGAAGAGCAAAAGACCGCAAATTGTATCTCCCCTCGACGCTGAAAGACAAATGAGGAAGGAAAGAAGAAGAAGAGGCTAACAATTTTAAAATCTATTTTTTTTTCTTATCTCAAAGCATGAAAATGTTATTGAGTTATTAGCGGGTCATCATCATTGAACTCCGAACATGCCCATAGGTGCTCAGATCCCCTCCTCAGCAAGTCTCGAAGTGTCCAGCGACTGAAGACTCCAGTTCTGGTGTTTTTTAATTAGTCTTCTTACACGCCCACTAAGTTTCTCGTTTCTGGCTGTGTCCATCTTAACTCCCATCACTTTCACCCGAAGGAGTGACGTGGACTCATGGCTGTCGAAGTCCTGTGTGCTTCCCACTTCCCGGAGGGCATTGATGATGTCTGCCCGATCCATTGGTTACACGTCCTCAACGACAGCACAGCTAGCCAACCTGCTCGCTCTTTCATTTTCCCGTACTCCGCCATTTCTTGGGACGTAGACAAAGGTGACCTTACATATATTTTACTTCTGCAATGACTCAACCCATTGCATAAGTACAGATTCCGCCTCCACTTTTCTTATCTGCTCATCGAACCACTCAGTATACATGCGTGGGTGTAGTCTTGTGACTCTAACCATTTGAATGCCTTGGTCACTGCCATCACCTCCATCATCAGGCTGCTTGTGGCCATAACGTATGCACCACTGTCGTCCTTGACTATTCTGCCTGCCGAGAGTGCTGTAAATGCCCATGTACTCCTGTGAAAATGTTACTTGTTATCAGCGAGCTACCGAAACTATGTTAACTAACTTAATTAACAAAACAGAACAGAACTAAGATAGTATTATAAGAACATTGATTGAACTTTTGTACTGCTGTATTACTGTAACACGAAATACATCATCATCATGTGTCCGACAGCACCGTCTACAAACACTGAGAAGAATTTTGGCTAAACCACTTTTGAAAAAAAACATGACAATTCATCGGGACCACTCAATATCTGCGTCTCATTTTTAGACTTCATCTTTTCCATGAACCAAATTGGATTTTCTTGCATTACCTCCCTTCCCGCCAAGTAATGCTTTATCCCCTTAATTTTTCGCTTTCTCTCTCTCTCTCTCTCTCTCTCTCTCTCTCTCTCTTTGTGTGTGTGTGTGTGTGTGTGTTTTCTCTGTCCGATTAAAAAAAAAAAACTCTCGTCGAACATTCCTTCACACCCTCTCTCTTTCAATCTGTCCATTGCTAACTCAGTTTTTTTTTTTATCTGTACATTATTTGAATCTGGTTTTCTTTTTTGTTCAATCTTCCTTCTTCGTGTCTTCCACCACACTCTCGTTCTCTTGTTTTCCCTGTTATTTCATCACACACTCACGCACATGCACTGTTTTTCTTTTCTGTTCTTTCTTTGTTGCTTTTTTCTTTCTTTCTTTCTTTCTTTCTTTCTTTCTTTCTTTCTTTCTTTCTTTCGTCAACGGTCGTCCTTCACACCCATTTTCATTTAAATGAATTCCAAGCTCACTTTATCTCTCCTCCTTCTTTCACTTCTGTCTATATTTATAACATAACTCTGATTTTCCTCACTCCATCTTCTTTACCCCTTTCCCTCCATGTCTTTCTCCTTTAATTTTCCCATCACATTAAAGGACACATTCCGCCTTTATTTTCTGGGTCTGTCTTTATGTAACATAACAGTGCAAGAGGGATTTATAACAAATGTTGAGTGAGATCAGATAACAATTTCAAACTTTTAATGCAAACAAAAGAGATTAATTTTGGAACATAACTTAAAAATTCGAATCATAGACTGAGGAGGAATGACTATTTCCATAGCGCAAAACCGGGAGCCGCGATAGCTCAGTGGTTAGTGAACTGGACTACAAATGACAAGAGGTAGGGTTCGATCCCAACCGACGTCTACCCATTCACCCAGCCTTTAATGGGTACCGGATTTTTTTCTGGGAAAGTAAAGTGGCACGGGCGTAATATCGACCACACTACCCCAAAAATCATGTGCTGAAGGTCAGTAAAATGTATGGTCGCTAACACCATATTCCCTATACGTCACTTGGCGTGACGGGGCTCTTAACTTTTTATAGAGCAAATCACCTGTTAGGTTACGACATGATGCTGTTCCTATTCCCATCATGATAACAGGGCATGAGGTTGGGTTGGTTATACCAAACTTCTAGATACTTCTAGATTCACTCAATTTTTTTTGAAAACATTCCGAACACTTCTGGATAGGCGGCCGAGTATATATGGGTGAAAAGTCGCATACTGAGACGCCAATTCAAGTCTCGTACTTTATTTTTTACTTTTACTCTCAATAAATCTGTTCTATGTTACTCTACACTATATAACTCTACTCTGATTAATTCTACTCTATATAACTCTACACTATATAACTCTGCTCTATATAATCTACTCTATATAATCTACTCTATATAACCCTGCTCTTTATAACTCTACTCTATAAAACTGCTCGATATAACTCTACACTATATAACATTACACTATATAACTCTACTCTTTTTAACTCTACCCTATATAGAGACAATTCTAACCTATGGAAGGGAATCACAGACAGTAGACAAACAAATGAAAAGACGTTAACAGATCACAGATGTAGGAATTCTCAGAAGAATGTTGAGAGTGCCATGGACAGCTTAAAAGACAAGTTAGGGAATTCACATCGAGGGCAATACAAAAAGCGACCTCGTAAGAAACATCAGAAAGAAACAAGCCAAATGATTATTTCTCTGACACATCATGAGAAGAGGAAAGATACAGGAAAAGAGAGATCGTGCCAACAAACACAGACAATATTAGATAGATAGTTGTGGAACGGTAAAAACTCAACAAGAGAATTGATACGATGCATCAAGGATACTTGTAGAAGGATAATCGTCTACGCAACCAATATCATCATCATCATGTACCCTGCCGGTTGGCGTAGGCGATCATGTCCCTCCACAATCTTCTATCCACAGTGCATCGTATCAGTTCTGTTGTTGACTGTTTTCCATGCCATGACACCAAGCTATCCAGTATTTTCTCCCTTTGTCGTCCGCGATCTCTCTTTCCTTTTATTTTGCCAGTTGTAACGCAGCCAATATAGCACATGATAATGGTGAGGATATACCTCTACACTATTTGACTTTTCTTTCTTTCCAAGTTCTCACTGTAACTTTTCTGTCTATCTAAAACTGCACTAGTTTGACCTTAATCGCTACGTATTCAAATTTCTCTTTTACTAGAACATCTGAACGCTAGATTGAAAGCTCCCCCCTTTGCGCCCATTTAACGTCCTCTTTGTCTGCTAGTCTCATTATATTCACTATGTGAGCCTTTCAGCTGTCCGGGCAACTGCAAACTATCCAGAGAAACCAGACCTCGGTGCCCTCTAGAGTACTTTAGCTTTTCTTACTTCCATTCTACGTTTTACTTTGTAAAATCAGGGACTGGCACTATATAGCTTTGATGGACTCTCTTTATTTAAAGAAAAGGCTATCAAGAAAACAACTAAAACAACTGAAAAAGCAGCATCAGGGAGAGGGTTGTAAAACAGCAAAATTGAGACACTGAATAATCATTTTAAAGAAAAAAAATACGTTAATGTGAGTATAGGTGAAGGGCGTTATATCGTTAATAAAAGAGTAGATGCCTGAATTATTAAATTGAACTGTTCTATTTTATAACATTTGAAACTGAGGTGGCCAGTGAATTTAGTTGCTGTAATTATTTTCCTCAAATCAGTGACCATTTAGTTAGTTGGACGGTTGGAGAGGTTCAGGTTTAGAGTTCGAACCCGCGTCCGTGCTATCACGAGGTCAGCACGATAACCACCACGCTACAATGCTCCCAGCTTTGGAACTAGCAAAAGCGAGAAAGATATCAAGCAAAAGAAGCAGAGAAAAAAATGACTACAAAGAAGCAGAAAAAAATGACGACGATAGAAATAGAGAACAATGGGCGGCAAGAGACGTAGAGAAAAATTGGTGACAAAAGAAGTAGAAAGAAATTGGTGCCAAGAAAAGCAGAGAAAAATGGGCGGCAAAGGAAGCAAATGAAAATTACACCAAGAGAAGTGGAAGTAAAATAAATGAGACATCTACAACAACAAAAATCAGACGAAGATATACTAAGACAACTACATAAAATAAGTAGAGAAAGAATGGAAGAGACATCTGCAGCAGAGAAGGAATTGGAATATTGAGAGAAGCCATCTACGGAAGAGAAGGAATATATAAAGGAAATATCTACAGAAGTGAAGGAATGGGAATATATAAAGGAAATATCTACAGAAGAGAAGAAATATATAGAGGAAATATCTACAGAAAAAAAAGAAATTGGAATATATAGAGGAGACATCTACAGAAGAAAAGAAATGGGAATATATAGAGGAGACATCTACTGAAGAGAAGAAATGGGAATATATAGAGGAGACATTTACTGAAGAGAAGAAATGGTAATATATAGAGGAGACATTTACTGAAGAGAAGAAATGGTAATATATAGAGGAGACATCTACTGAAGAGAAGAAATGGTAATATATAGAGGAGACATCTACTGAAGAGAAGAAATGGTAATATATAGAGGAGACATTTACAGAAGAGAAGAAATGGTAATATATAGAGGAGACATCTACTGAAGAGAAGAAATGGTAATATATAGAGGAGACATTTACAGAAGAGAAGAAATGGGAATATATAGAGGAGACATCTACTGAAGAGAAGAAATGGTAATATATAGAGGAGACATTTACAGAAGAGACGAAATGGTAATATATAGAGGAGTCATCTACTGAAGAGAAGAAATGGTAATATGTAGATGAGACCTCCACGATAAAAGAAGCCAAGAGAAAATAGAGGGGATATCTACGACAAGAGATGTAGAGGCAGAAATAGAAAAAATCTTTAGGACAAAATAATCAGAGAGATATACGAAGGAGACATATTTGACAAGAGAAGCAAAATAGAATCAAAGAAACATCTACGCCAAAAGATAAAGAGAGAAAAAAAGAGGAGACATCTATATCAAAAGATACAGAGAAAAAATAGAGGAGACATCTACATCAAGAGATACAGAAAAAACATAGAGGAGACATCTACATCAAGACATACAGAGAAAACATAGAGGAGACATCTACATCAAGAGATACAGAGAAAACATAAAGGAGACATCTACATCAAGGGATACAGAGAAAACATAGAGGAGACATCTACATCAAGGGATACAGAGAAAACATAGAGGAGACATCTACATCAAGAGATACAGAGAAAGAATAGAGGAGACATCTACATCAAGCGATACAGAGAAAGAATAGAGGAGACATCTACATCAAGGGATACAGAGAAAGAATAGAGGAGACATCTACATCAAGGGATACAGAGAAAACATAGAGGAGACATCTACATCAAGAGATACAGAGAAAGAATAGAGGAGACATCTACATCAAGCGATACAAAGAAAGAATAGAGGAGACATCTACATCAAGGGATACAGAGAAAACATAGAGGAGACATCTACGTCAAGAGATACAGAGAAAAATGGAGGAAACATCTACATCAAGCGATACAGAAAAAGAATAGAGGAGACATCTACGTCAAGAGATACAGAGAAAAAAGAAGGAAATATCTACGTCAAGAGAAGCCGTGAAAGGGTGCCCAGGGCTCTGTCTCGCGTTAATACAATTAATCTTCAACTCTGTATATCAGGAAGTTATTTTTTAAATTAAAGTAAAGGAAAGTACGAGACTTGAATCGGCGTCTTAGCAAGCGAGTTTTCACCCATATGTGCTCGGCCGCCTATCCAGAAGTGTTCGGAGACTTCTGGATAGTATCGCTTCAAGTATCGAAACTCACCATGGAAGGTGGCTTAGGATTAAATAGGATTAGGCTACCGAAGCCCAGATATTTTTTATTTCTTTTTTATTAATCGACTATAGAGTGTTGAAATGTTGAAAGTTCCCTGGACAGCTAAAAAGACCAATTATGAAATTCTCAAAGAGGCCAACACAAAAAAGGGAGCTCATAAGAAACACCAGAAAGAAACAACCAACACTTTTCGGGCGCATCATGAGAAGTGGAAAGTTGGAACACTTGGTTACAACTGGCAAAATAAAAGGAAAGAGAGATCGCGGACGACAAAGAGAGAAAATACTGGATAGCTTGGTGTCATGGCATGGAAAACGGTCAAAAAGAGAATTGATACGATGCACTGTAGATAGAAGATTGTAGAAGGACATCAACGCCTACGCCAACTGGTATGGCACATGATGATGATGATAGTTGGTGTAGAATTGAACACGCAACATTTAGTTGTATAACCTGCGGATTAACAACAGTGCTGATGATTCTCTCACCTAAAAAACTAACAGGGCAGAAGTTTTACCACAAAGATCCACACACTAACGACTTGCAAAGCAACAAAAAAAAAAAAACAACAACAATACCCAGAATGTAGTACAAATAAAAGCTAATACATGTTGTGTAAAGTCTATCTATCTTTTGACCTTTCGAGCCGTAGCCGGCCCATAGGGCGTAGACCAAGATATTCCTTCTCTTATCTGAATTTTTGTTCTAGCAGTTTTCAATTCTTTTAAAGATATTTTATCAAATCTCGCCATTTGTCTCTGTTCTGTGCAAGCAGCTCTATCTCATTGAGGTAGCCGAATTTGTGTAAAGTACAACTGTAAAAAAAAAAAAAAAAATTTAAAATACCCCCGTCACGCCAAGTGGCGTATAGGGAATACGGTGTCAGTGACAATACATTTTACAGACCTTCGACACATGATTTTTGGGGTAATATGGTCGGTATTACGCCCGTGCCGCTTTACATTCCCAGAAAAAAATCTGGTACCCATTAAAGGCTGGGTGAAATGGAAGTCGTCGGTTGGGATCGATCCCTACCTCTTGTCCTTTATAGTCCAGTTCACTAACCATTGAGCTATCGCGGCTCCCAAAGTACAACTGAGTTCTGATTAAATAAACATTTCTTTTCCGTAGAGGACATAATCTTTATCCCAACGTTTTTTTTTCCCGGAAATGCCAGCCCTTGACTCTAGATTCAAGAAAAATCAGAAAAATAACCAGAACTAACACGAAATGTGTTAGACGAATGGCAGGAAATAACCTGGGAGATAAGATCAGAGACGAAGAAGTGAGAGAAAAAAAAACTGTGGATAGTTCCCGCCATTGAATATATCTAGAAACAACAGATGAAATGGTCTGGCACGTGATAAGAGAAAGCGATCTAAACACAATACCACGAGCCTTTAATCAACTGGAACAATAGACTCAAGAGCCGACCACGAAAAAGATGGATGATCGATGTAAATACTAGAAACGCAAGGAAACATAACAGTAGCAGAGGCTAACAGAATTTCAAAAGATGTAAATTATATCTACCAATAGCAGTGTCGGTGGCTGAGTGGTTAGTGTGCTTGGTGGCTGAGTGGTTAGTGTGCTTGGTGGTTGAGTTGTTAGTGTGCTTGGTGGCTGAGTGGTTAGTGTGCTCGGTGGCTGAGTGGTTAGTGTGCTTGGTGGCTGAATGGTTAGTGTGCTCGGTGGCTGAATGGTTAGTGTGCTTGGTGGCTGAGTGGTTAGTGTGCTTGGTGGCTGAATGGTTAGTGTGCTTGGTGGCTGAGTGGTTAGTGTGCTTGGTGGCTGAGTGGTTAGTGTGCTTGGTGGCTGAGTGGTTAGTGTGCTTGGTGGCTGAGTGGTTAGTGTGCTTGGTGGCTGAATGGTTAGTGTGCTTGGTGGCTGAGTGATTAGTGTGCTTGGTGGCTGAGTGGTTAGTGTGCTTGGTGGCTGAGTGGTTAGTGAGCTTGATGGCTGAATGGTTAGTGTGCTTGGTGGCTGAGTGGTTAGTGTGCTTGGTGGCTGAGTGGTTAGTGTGCTTGGTGGCTGAGTGGTTAGTGTGCTTGGTGGCTGAGTGGTTAGTGTGCTTGGTGGCTGAATGGTTAGTGTGCTTGGTGGCTGAGTGATTAGTGTGCTTGGTGGCTGAGTGGTTAGTGTGCTTGGTGGCTGAGTGGTTAGTGTGCATGGTGGCTGAGTGGTTAGTGTGCTTGGTGGCTGAGTGGTTAGTGTGCTCGTTTCTTGATCAAAATGGTCCGGGTTCGATCCCCAACAGTGGCGGATTTTTTTCGGACAAGACTCCGGGGTTCACCCAGTCTCTAAAAATGGGTACCAGAGATTTTTTATGGGGAAGTAAAGGCGGCCTGGCGTGATACCGACCACATCATCCAAAAATGTGCCGTGGTCATAGAACAATATGGTCACTAACACCATTGACCCTCATATGCCCAACATGGCGTGGAGGGAACCTTTACTTTTTTTAAAAATTTCGCTGAAAGACAAATGTTCAAGGAAAGAAGAAAGAGAAGAGGAGAAAATCAAAGAAGATGTAGAAAAGAAGAAGTAGAAAAGATGTATAAGAAGAAGACACACCTTGATTCCACTTACTGGAGAATCAATCCCATATGTTACTTCTTTAACAATCTGAAGCCAAGCGGTGCATTTAAATTTAGTTGCAAGTCTGAATTCGTTTCAGAGTTTAATTCACTTCATTGGAAACCTCACCAAAGAAAAAAAAAGAATGAAATAAAGATAGAATAGAAAAGTGTCAAACACATTTGAATTTAATTACCTGCTCCTGTCAGGACCGATTAAAGCAGCGCTTCTCACGTTTTTTACTTTGCTAAGACCTTAACCGTCTTAGGTATTTGTTCTTTAAAAATAATGAAATGGAAATTATATTGTAAAATAATGATATTTTCATGAGTTCTTAAGCTTTTAACACACTGTGAAACTATGAGATCAGATAATAAAAGTAAACATGAAGAAAGAATAATATAGACACTAAGAGCATCACAAGTATTTCCAGTACAGAGTTGTCCACCCGAACTGGTTCTTCATCTACTTTAGTTTTTACTCTGATAAATCGGCGTAATATGAGCTGTGACGTTAGTTTTCGATAAGCCGCAATAATTGCGCCTTAACATCCGTTCTCGGTGTGGGTACACTTTAATTGTTCCAAAATTGTGCCCCGGGCAGGGGTCATTTTGGCGCGTTCTTTAAAGTTGTTAACTGCCAAAGGTTCTTAAGCACAGAGTGCACAGTTTAACACAGAGTGCACAGTTTAACACAAAATGCACAGTTTAACATAAAGTGCCCACCGTAGCTACTGTCTTTCATCGCTATCTGACAGAGCTAAGCATCAAAGTTCATTAGGACGAGACCGGGGCAAGTAAAAAAAAAAAGTAAAGTACCCCCGTCAGGCCAAGTGGCGTATAGGGAAATATGGTGTTAGTGACCCTATATTTTACAGACCTTCAGCACATGATTTTTGGGGTAATGTGGTCAGTATTACGCCCGTGCTGCTTTACTTTCTCAGAAAAAAATCCGGTACCCATTTAAGGCTGGGTGAACCCGGAAGCCGTCGGTTTGGATCGAACCCTACCCCTTGTCCGTGGTAGTCCAGTTCACTAACCACTGAGCTATCGCGGCTCCAGACCAGGGCAAGGCCGCAAATAAATTACAAATTAGAACAAATAAATTACAGATTAGAACAAATACATTACAGATTAGAACAAATAAATTACAGATTAGAACAAATAAACTACAGATTAGAACAAATAAATTACAGATTAGAAACTACAGATTAGAACAAATAAACTACAGATTAGAACAAATAAATTACAGATTAGAACTTATAAACTACAGATTAGAACACATAAATTACAGATTAGAACAAATAAATTACAGATTAGAACAAATAAATTACAGATTAGAACACATAAATTACAGATTAGAACAAATAAATTATAGATTAGAACAAATAAATTACAGATTAAAACAAATAAATTACAGATTAAAACAAATAAATTACAGATTAGAACAGATAAACTACAGATTAGAACAAATAAATTACAGATTAGAACAAATAAACTACAGATTAGAATAAATAAATTACAGATTAGAACAAATAAACTACATATTAGAAAAAATAAATTACAGATTAGAACAAATAAACTATAGATTAGAACAAATAAATTACTGATTAGAACAAATAAATTACAGATTAGAATAAATAAACTACAGATTAGAACAAATAAATTACAGATTAGAACTTATGAACTATAGATTAGAACAAATAAATTACAGATTGGAACAAATAAACTACAGATTAGAACAAATAAACTACAGATTAGAACAAATAAACTACAGATTAGAACAAATAAACTACAGATTAGAACAAATAAACTACAGATTAGAACAAATAAATTCTCACTGCCTGTGATGGCATTGAATCTCTGGACTTTCTTGTCCAAAGGCCGACGTCTTACACCTAGACCACACAGTCTTTCCCCGGACTAGTGAACTACCAGTTCAAACCTTCCTTTCATTTTCTACTTCTTTCCTTCATTTACACAACTTCTCATAGCATCCCCCCTTCCCCACTAGTAAGGACGCTAATTGCCACACGCTACAACATATGATGGAAAGTGTAAGACAGAATAAACAGACGAAGAGGATTGGCAAAAAGGCAACTTTAACAACACGACAAATAAAACCACATCAAAGCAGATAACATCGGGACTTAAATTACAAATTGTAAAATGTTATATTTACCCAACGTGCAGAAATCTGACCGTTAACTAAGAGAACAGAGCAGATAAGTAAAGCCTTTGAAAAGTGGATCTATAGGGAAATAGGGAGAAATGAGTGCAAGGAAATGAATGAGTGCAAGGAAATGAATGAGTGCAAGGAAATGAATGAGTGCAAGGAAATGAATGAGTGCAAGGAAATGAATGAGTGCAAGGAAATGAATGAGTGCAAGGAAACGAAGACAAAAAGGTAATTCTAAATCAGCTGAAATATGAAATAAAGAACTACTAAATACAATTTGAGAAAGACAACTGAAATTCTCGTGACAAGTGAAGAGACACAATACCCCACTAAAAGTTATCTTAGATAGGAAGGTGCAAGGTAGACGAGGCAGAGGCAGACCTAGACTAAAATGGACTGATAACATCAAAGGATGAACCTATGACAACGTGCGTCATCAAGACAAGAGATAGAGTAAAATGACGTTCCATGATAGCCAACTTTTGTTGTGGAGATGGCACTCAATGTTGACGATGATGATGATGATGATGATGATGATGATGATGATGAATTAGGAGTAGATACTTTGAGCTGCATTGTGGTTTACACCATGTATTTATATTTGTAACTTTAGATCCAAAACATCGAGAATAACTAGAATATTTTTGAATACCCGGTTCCCTTCTCTATTCAGTACCTACATGTATGACCAGTCTGTTACCACGCCTACCGTGGACAGATAGAGTAAGCATTTCATCAGGTTTGGATCACTAATCCAGACACAAGCGGTCAGCTATGAGTCCTTGAACACTTTCAGTCCAGATGCTATTTTGGGTCCATTTCTATCATGACTACTACATGTCTCATAAGCAATCTACGAATTGGCCTAGAATGGTGACTGCACAGTCTTCATCAACACTGACATACAAATAAAATATCATCATCATCATCATCAAGTACCGGGCCTGCTGGCGTAGGTGATTATGTCTCTTACAACTTTCGTTCTCGACAGCTATTTATCATTTCTGTTGTTGACCTTCTGCCTAGCCATTCTCTTAAGCGGTTTTGTATCTTTTCACTTTGCTTCCCTCTATCTCTTCGTCCCTCAATTTTCCCATTTGTCACAATATATTCCAGCTGCTCCCTTCTAATTGCATAACCAAAAAATGATGATTGTTTCTTCCTAATTTTGGAAATGAGCTCTCTTTTTGCTTTGGCCTCTTTCAGAACGTTTTCAATACTCCTCTTAGATGTCCATGGTATTCTCAACATTCTTCTGTAAAACCACATTTCTACAGCCTACAGTGATTTTCTTGTCTGTTGTCTTATTGTCCAGATATTTCCATATTTTAAGACTGGCTCTACATAACATTTAAGAACTGTTTTTCTTGTTTATGTTGTCAAAACTGGATTTCATAGTATCTTCCTCATTTTTTGGAAAACTGCTTTTGTCTGAGCCATTCTGCACCTCACCTATGTTGTACATCTGCCATCTGCCATCATTGTTCCCAGACATTTCAATTAATTTACCTTTTCTAAACACCGTTTCAGTTGTCATTATTGTGCATTGCGGCGATGTTTGTCTATGACGCATATATTCCAACCTTACCTTGTCCGTGGCGGTGCTTGTCTTAATTAGAAATATAAATATGCATTTATGGATTTGTTAAAGAAGACTTGTCACTCCCTTCGCCTCTAGAACCGCTTGATGCCCTACACCATTCTCAACTTCTCTATTACTTTGCGCCTTTCTCCATTTCTCTCTTCCTATAAATGCGCCTTTCTCCACTTATCTCTTCATATACATACGCCTTTCTCCATTTCTCTCTTCCTATATATATATATATATATATATATATATATATATATATATACGCCTTTCTCTACTTGTCTTTTATGTATATACGCCTTTCTCTACCAATCGTTTCCTGTATATACGTCTTTCTCCACTTATCTCTTCATATATATATATATATATATATATATATATATATATATATATATATATATACGCCTTTCTCCATTTCTCTCTTCCTATATATATATACGCCTTTCTCTACTTATCTTTTCCTGTATGTACGCCTTTCTCCATTTCTCTCTTCCTATATATATATATATATATATATATACGCCTTTCTCTACTAATCTTTTCCTGTATATACGCCATTCTCTACTTATCTTTTCCTGCATCTACGTCTTTCTCAACTTATCTCTTCCTATATACAATCAAACTAAGGATGAACCAGTATGATACCTGAATATTATCAGTAACGTAAATTGAATTTTCAAACTGAAAACAACAGAAATTGACACATCAAGACTCCACTGTTCGGCAAACGTTCTAAAGATAATTTCCAGACGTTTTAGTTGGAAAATAAATGTTCAATCACGAACTAAATAAAACAAAATGAAATGATGAACAAATGCAATTAGTGATAAGTGTCGATGCTGTTGCATGCAGACAAATTATTTAGGACGGATGTGGAAGCAATCAGAAAAACTGTTATGTAGGGAACATCGATGGCCATGGAAAAAAATGAAACTAACAAGAAAAAGCCAAGCGGAGAACAGTGGAAAGAGAAATGAACAGTGTGAACCAGACCTTGCGAACAACGAAGAACTATCACGTGCCACGTAAATCGGAAGAACTTTGTTGGTAATCCTTAGGTCACCATAATAAGTGCAGGCCACTTGTCGGTCTATGGCCAAAGATAAGAAGCTTAGTTATATAGAGCCAATATTGTTTTCCGGATATGAGTCGAGGATAATAGACACAAATTTGCAAAGATCTATAATGACAACATATATGTGGTTTCTTGGAAGAAGGTTCCGAATATAATGAGAACCTAAGGAATAAAAGGTAGAAATAGAGAGCTAAAGAAAGAAATCTAAAGAAAATAATAACAGAAATAATTATAAGGCTAGTGAAATTCATTGGATATTATGTTTTGTATGTGAGGGAAGGCGGTTGATAGCAACAGCTGGGAGTTTTGAGCCTGTTATCTGTTCCCATATACGCCTTTCTCGTCATATCCATTCCAATAGCCGCCTTTCTCGTATTCTTTCTTCCTAAATACACCTTTCTCTACTTCTCTCTTCTTATATATGCCTTTCTCAGCTTCTTTCTCCCTTTCCTATATAGCTGTTAACTTGCGGCAGGATCGGTAACTCATAATCATCCTGACCCTACTCAGCTTCTTCGCGGAGCTTCAGAAACAGACTAACCGGTCTAGTCTGTCAAAGCGAGTAGAGATCGATGAGGGAAGGCAAACCTGTACTAAAACATGCAATGCTGATGTCGAATGTCCGGGTAGAAAGTCGCAAATATCACAGTTCTACTGCAAACAACACAACACATCTACACACACTTAAAGTCCTTTTAGGACCGGATGATGAAGAGATCAATTCCTTTAGTAATTATCAAGTGAACGTCAGAAAGAACGAAAAGAACATTTATATTGACTATTTAAAGAAAAAATGATAACGAGACAATTGGTGGCAGTGTAAGTCAAGGAACTCGGAGATGACAGATCTGACATGCAATGACAAAATTGTTACGATTAAGACCAGGCGTTAGATGGTTTTATTACTTAGTCCATAGATGGTTTTATTACTTAGTCCATAGATGGTTTTATTACTTAGTCCATAGATGGTTTTATTACTTAGTCCATAGTTTTATTACTTAGTTCTATGATGGTTTTATTACTTAGTCCATAGATGGTTTTATTACTTAGCTCTTAGATGGTTTTATTACTTGGTTCTTAGATGGTTTTATTACTTAGCTCTTAGATGGTTTTATTACTTAGTCCTTAGATGGTTTTATTACTTAGTCCTTAGATGGTTTTATTACTTAGTCCTTAGATGGTTTTATTACTTAGTCCTTAGATGGTTTTATTACTTAGTCCTTAGATGGTTTTATTACTTAGTCCTTAGATGGTTTTATTACTTAGTCCTTAGATGGTTTTATTACTTAGTTCTTAGATGGTTTTATTACTTAGTCCTTAGATGGTTTTATTACTTAGTTCTTAGATGGTTTTATTACTTAGTCCTTAGATGGTTTTATTACTTAGTCCTTAGATGGTTTTATTACTTAGTCCTTAGATGGTTTTATTACTTAGTCCTTAGATGGTTTTATTACTTAGTCCTTAGATGGTTTTATTACTTAGTCCTTAGATGGTTTTATTACTTAGTCCTTAGATGGTTTTATTACTTAGTCCATAGATGGTTTTATTACTTAGTCCTTAGATGGTTTTATTACTTAGTCCTTAGATGGTTTTATTACTTAGTCCTTAGATGGTTTTATTACTTAGTCCTTAGATGGTTTATTACTTAGTCCTTAGATGGTTTTATTACTTAGTTCTTAGATGGTTTTATTACTTAGTTCTTAGATGGTTTTATTACTTAGTTCTTCTTACATACGTCCTCTTGTACATACGGCCTTTATTAAAGATCTTCTCTGCCGCTTGTCTCAAACAAGTCTTTAAGTCCATTATCGGAATTGGAGTCAAAAACGATGTCCTAACATCATCAAGCGCTATACATTCTAAAAGAATATGACGATCATCATTTTCAGGAGGACGTGAACTTCCGGTCAATATTGTGGATAGGCGGCAGGAACCATTGAAGACTATGTATGAAGAGTGTTCCTTCTTGCAGTTTCCTCATATTCTAAGTCCGGCTTGTTGCATGAGCTACTGAGTTAAGTGCTCTGTGCACCCCGTGAGCTGTGTCTCATCCGTTTTGATCATGTTTCGATATTCCAATTGTTTACGATGAATGATGATATCGTATGACAAGGAACAGTTGGCTGTGTTCACTTTCTGTGCGGTTTCGCCTTATGTCTTTTGGCGTATGGTGACACTGCTATGATTCGGACTACAGCTACCTTTCTTTGTTTGGGAGATGAGATAGTAATACGCATGATTCCACTGGCACAGGCGGTTGACCAATTATGGATTTTAATTCGTTTGCAGTGACACCGGGGTCTTCCATAACCATAACCATAAATGCAATAATATCTAACGAACTGGTTGTTGTGAATGGGATATATCCTTGAGTACCTAAATCATGGCACACGATGATATTATGTGTATTGGCATGGATGCTTGCATCCTTCAAGAAAATTTAAGATTTAATATTTTTTTTTTAATTTTAACATTTACACGAATTGAGCCTAACACCTTGCCAGTTAATGCAATAAAAGAGCCCAAGGTCATCGTTATTGGGTTTTGCAATGGGCATCAGCTGCTGGCTTTCATCTTGCCAATGTTGTACCACACCCACACACGGACCAAACGCGTCGTTGCTGCTATTTTGCTATATTTAAGCCGATTTTTATTATTATTACTATTTTTTTTCGGTGGCCATTCAATATTCATGACTTTGTGATTAAATCAGCGAATTTATTTTCCGATTAATTATTATTATTAAATTTTAATTTTCCGATCTGCTGGATTAACTGTTGTCGTGAACTGTACACAGAAACAATTAATTAATAAACAATTAGAAAAAAAGTATGCCCTCCGAGGTGTAAAAGAGAGAAACACTTGGACAACTACGAGTCCATATACTCCTTCGGATGAAAGATATAGGAGTTAAGATGGTCATAGGCAGGAACGAAAGAGTTAGTGGGAACTTAAGAGGTGTTTTTAAAGCAACAATGAACCGGAGTCGTCAGTCGCTGGAGACGTGTTGAGGAGGGGACCTAAACACCCATGGACGTGTTCAGAGTACAATGATGACGACCCACAAATAACTTAATAACTAAAAAAAAGTATGCGCGATACAAAACGTAAAACTAACTGGTGTTTCAGACATAAATATTTCATAATCTCTTCCTGTTCTTCCTTTTTATTCTTTAACATTCGCCCGACAATTACTTCTCTTCCTCGACTTTAATATCTTTCACGGCGTCAGATCTTTCCAAATCTTCAATCCAAAATATAACATCCAATGAAATTCGCCAGCCTTAGAATTATTACTGTTATTATTTCTATTTAGAATTCTTTCTTTAGCTCCCTATTTCTACCTTTGATTGCTTAATTAATCACGATATTTGGAACCTTCTTCACAGAAACTACATCTCTGCTGCCATAAGAGATCTTTCCAAATGTGTCTTCATTGTCAATGATTCACAACCACATAACAATATTGATTCTACATAATCTTCATCTTCTTTTACTTCATTTTCTTATTCTACTACCACTACTACTAGAGCTTCTCCCTCTTTCTTTTTTCTCATATCCTACTGTATCTTTTTCTTCTACACCTATAACGTCTTATTTTTGTTACAATTGTATCTTCTGTTTTTACTATTTATATTTTCTTTCTCTTTCACTTCTTCTCTATCTTCTTCTACAACTACTATTAAAACTTCTCCCTCTTGCTTTTGTTCTTCTACCTTTATTTATTTTTCTTCTCCTTCTTCAGTGTTAACACGACTATCTCTCCGCTCATCGACTTTCTCATCATTTAGAGTCATTGTCTTATTGTTTAACATGATGGTCTGACATCCCAATGGGTGTGATGTGCCCCTAGATGGATACACGATAGTGAGTCCAACTGTATATACAGAAGATATGTCGAAACTTCTTCAGCGTTTAACTCTTGTGATCGCACAAACGTAACTCTTTGTCCTGTTTCATGATGGGGTGGGGCTAGAATAACATCAACGCACAAGATGAGCTGGTCTCATGGTCAGTACTCGTAAAAGCGTGTGATTCCTGATATTTTCTCCTATTCCTGAGCCGCGGGTGACACACTCCATTTTCGGTAGCCTTAGCAGATTTCTATGTAAGTAAAGAGTAAATAACGAGATTTGAATCGGCGTCTTAGCACGGGAGTTTTACACCCTCATGTGCTAGTCCGGCTATCCAGAAGTGATCGGAGACTTCCGGATAATGTCGCTTCAAGCATCTAAACTTACGATGAGAGGCGGCATTCCTCACCTTCCCAGAGTACTACCCTGGTACCCATGTCTGCAGGCGGCTGGGTCGACCGTGGGATACCTTTTTTTTCCAACCAGGAGTACAATTTACACTGCTCCCAGCGGAAATCGTGCACAGGTTGTTCAAAAGTTGGTAGCCCTGTCGAGTGGTGAAGCCCCCTTCTAGGTAAGTATAGCGGAGAAGATAACACAATTACGTCTATGTACATTGGAGGTTTGGGAGCCGCGTTAGCTCAGTGGTTAGTGAACTGGACTACAAAGGACAAGAGATAGAGTTCAATCCTGTTCGACGGCTTCCAGGCTCACCCAGTCTTAAATGGGTACTGGATTTTTTTCTGGGAAAGTAAAGCGGCATGGGCGTAATACGGACCATATTACCTCAAAAATCATGTGCCGAAGGTCTATAAAAATTATAGTCACTAACACCATATTCCCTATATGCCACTTGGCGTGACGGTGCTCTTTACGTTTTACTTTTGAAGTTTGCTGTGTTCGTTATTCATCCACAAATGCCAGTGTTTTATTATAATGTCACTGTTTACTTTTTGAGTGAGTTCGAAGATGACTAGTAAGTTCGAAGATGACTGGTGAGTTCGAAGAGGACTAGTAATTTCGAAGATGACTAGTAAGTTCGAAGATGACTGGTGAGTTCGAAGATGACTAGTGAGTTCGAAGATGACTAGTAATTTCGAAGATGACTTGTGAGTTCGAAGATGACTGGTGAGTTCGAAGATGACTAGTAAGTTCGAAGATGACTAGTGAGTTCGAAGATGACTAGTAATTTCGAAGATGACTTGTGAGTTCGAAGATGACTAGTGAGTTCGAAGATGACTAGTAAGTTCGAAGATAACTTGTGAGTTTGAAGATGACTGGTGAGTTCGAAGATGACTGGTGAGTTCGAAGATGACTAGTAATTTCGAAGATGACTTGTGAGTTTGAAGATGACTGGTGAGTTCGAAGATGACTAGTAATTTCGAAGATAACTTGTGAGTTCGAAGATGACTGGTGAGTTCAGTAGACGCTTATAAGTCTCTGCCGCAATCTGTTAATTGAAGTTGATCTGTCAAGCCAAGAAAAATAACTTTGTAATGAAGATTGATGTATGGACAGATTGTTTCTCATATAAGGAATTTGTTTCCCTTCCACGCATTTGTCAACAGGAAGATAAAGTAGTATATCAAAGCGCTGTATTTGTTATAAAGAAAATACGGTAATATAACATGATGTTGTATTTGTTAAAAGGAAGATAAGGGAATATATATATTGACGTTGCGTTTGTTAAAAAGAAGGTAAGTTAGTATAACATGACGCTGCATTTGTGAAAAGACAGATATGACATACTAATAATAGAATAATTATATAATAAAATGACAATACTTTTATAAGAATGAAGACATGATTTAATAACATGACGTTGTATTTGTTAAAATGAAAACATGGTTTCCGGTAGAATAACATGAATCTGCATCAGTATGAAGGTATAAATAATAGAGCAACATAGCGTTCTATTTGTTAGAAGGAAGATATAATAGAACAAGATAGCGTTCTATTTGTGAGAAGGAAGATATGATAGAACAACATAACGTTCTATTTGTGAGAAGGAAGATTTGATAGAACAGCATAGCGTTCTATTTGTGAGAAGGAAGATATGATAGAACAACATGGCGTACTACTATTGGGAAGGTAAATATGATAGAACAACATGGCGTACTACTTGTGCGAAGGTAAATATGATAGAACAACATGGCGTGCTATTTATGAGAAGGAAGATATGATGAAAAAGTATGGCTGTCTATTTTGTTAGATGAGAGACATGACAACGTAACACAACTTTCTAACTGTTAGAGCTAAAACCAAAATATAAGAGTTTAATTGTATTTATTGTATGCACAAACAGGTTTGCCCCTGCCAGAACGGTCTAGCACAATTTCTTTCAATACTTTCCAGGTAGCATTGGAAGAAAAATGTTTTACAGAAGATTATAAAGATGCTGGGTCAAGCATGAACTCATGCGTGATTAACACAGCCAAAAATGGAATAGAAAGAGTTAACAACAGAGCGGTTTACAACATAACGATTGTGGTCTTGTGTAAATACGTGTTTGCATATGGCAGCCAGCATGGCATTTGATAACAATGATGTCAGCCGTGGTATAAATACAGCCCTGAAAGAAATTAACCCTTGCTTACATCATCGTCATCATCTATAGTGCAAATGACTGAGCACTGGCCTTAATCTTGCCAGGAAACAGAACATTTCCAGAAATCATTCGGAAACCTTACAGGCCACATTACATAGATCAGCACTCACGTTTATTGAACCAGGTTATTAAGGAGACGTTAACTGCGCCTTCCAATCGTGATTTGATGAACGGCACGCTTTCAAAATGTCCAAGTACAGGAACATTAGCATTAAATCGACCAATCTGGCGTGTAGCGAAAGTGACAACTGTAGACCGATGATGTTCGTACTTTTAAAGTCAATGCGCATTGATAAAGGCATAAAGTAAACATAAAAAATAAATTAAAGGTATTTAAAAACGGTGTATTTCCAGTGTTTCTATGTGGATTTCTATCTATCTATTGACCTTTCGAGCCATAGCCGACCCATAGGGCGTAGACCAAGATACACCTTCTCCTATCTGAAATTTTTGTTCTAGCAGTTTTCTTTTAAAGATATTTTGTATCAGGTCTACGTTTCATTAACAACATCGTTTTTACGATAGCGGCTTGTTAGACCTCTGATCAACAGTTCTATACCAAGCCGGAGAAAAATAATTCCTCCATTTTGGAAACAACCGATGGTTGTTACATAGGTAAATCCCTATGTGGATTTACAAAACTAAAATCCAGTTGGAAAGATTAGAATGTCACTCTTTGCTCTACAATTAGGCTGATGCGCACCCTTGTTATTTCGATTTAGCTTAGGAAACATGAACCATTTCACCTGAGCTACAGAAGAAATACAAACAATGACGATGAAAAGTTATCGTTAGTTTTTGGCAACTCCAACTTAGAATGTATCATAAATGAGAATGTTCCCTGAAGGATGCAATAATCGATCGAAGTATATTATAATCTTTTGATTGTTGTAGAGAAACATAAAATGAAATGAGTCGGCCACGTATTTCGATCGTTTGGCCTAACAAACACCATTCTACGAGGAACAGTGAAAGGAATGAAAAGGAGAGGTAGGCAGAGAAGGAGACTGAAAGATAACATCAAAGAATTGATAGGCCTCAGCGTTGCAGAGTATTAAAGAATAAATGAAAATAGAGAGAGATGGAGAAGGTTGACAAAGTCTGTCTGTGACCCTAACGATTCTCAGCGCAAAAGGATGAAGAAAATACGAATCTGATTACAGCAGAAACAGAAAAAGTCAAGACTATTTCAATTTCATGCAACATGTCTGATGACAATTCTCTGGAATACATTGACTAAACAGAATCGTAAACCAGGAATTACCCCAGACGTTTAATCTAAAACAGATGCACACATTGATTATAGGCAGTTATCCATGGATAATTAACCAGCCCAAAATAGACCAAGACACAATCACAAAAATTGCTATGCATGGAACTGTGGCAGACAAAAATAAAGAGAGACAGACCATAGACTACGTGACGGAGAACAGTGAAAACAGAAATACAAAGTATAGGCCAGACCTGGAGCACTAAGGAGATCACGCGGAGAAAAAGACCTTTATTTCTTTCTCTACAAGATATCGGGTACAAATAATAATACATAAATATTACATTTGATAAAGTAAATAAATGTTTAAATAAATTTAAATAAATGTTTGTCTACAACACAAGTATTCAGCCCTACTGGGAGATACTTGCATTAATAGGAAAGTACAAATATACAATTTATTTCCGGTCTGTGATCGTTACCCTATGCTATAGTCATTGAGAACGCCTTTCGTGCAAGACACTGCTGCAATAGCCAATTTTTTAGTTGGCTGCTTGGCAGTGTGCCAAGCGTTCGGCTTCTCGTGGCAAGGCGCGGTGCCACTGAGTACGGGTTCGATCCCACTTCGGACCATATATTGTTCTTCGTTTTTTTCTATTGTTGTTTGTCTGTCAATTTTTCCGAGTGCTAACACATACTTCTTTGTTCTATTATTCTCTACAAGATATCACAAGGTGTGCTGCTCATTGACTGTTCTGTCGCATTGTAATCGAGGGTACAAGAATAAGACATTTGGAAACTCTCTATAGGTAGCTGGAGTGACGGGGAAAACACCTTTAGAAATTATATTGTAAGAAAAAGGTTGGACACTGAATCAAGTCTAAACTACACACAGAAACAACAAATGAAATGGTTTTCTCATCTTGAACGAAAACCGAGAATTTCTATAGCGTACAAAACGTGTGTGGAGATAGAAGAAGAGCCCGTAGTTGGCTCAAAATAAGATGGATTGACATCATAGAAATGCTACAACACCATAGAAACGCTACAACACCATAGAAACGCTACAACATCATAGAAACGCTACAACATCAATTGACTACGACTGAGGTTATCAGAAGGTAGAAACTAGAATAGTGTATCTCCCTCGAACACCAAAGTGTATAAAAGTGGAAGTAATGATAGATAAATGGATGGGTGGATGGATGGATGGGTGGACGGACGCACGGACGAATATACATATATATATATATATATATATATATATATATATATATAGAGAGAGAGAGAGAGAGAGAGAGAAAGAAAGATATAAACGCTATAAATTTAAATCTGCAAGTTCAGATACCATTCGCTGAAGTCCACAAAAGTTAACCACGTGATATTTATTAAATTTAATTCCAATTTTATTTTCGTGACTAATATATTCAAATCTCAACATTCACTGACGGTTTCTGTTTGTATTTCAACAAATATCCGGTAAAATTAAAAGTGTAAATAAGCGAGTTTAAAAAAAAAGTTAAAGTACCCCCGTCATGCCAAGTGGCGTATAGGGAATATGGTGTTAGCGACCATAAATTTTACAGACCTTCAGCACATAATTTTTGGGGTAATGTGGTCGGTATTACGCCCGTGCCGCTTTACTTTCCCAGAAAAAAAATCCGGTACCCATTAAAGGCTGGGTGAACCCGGAGGCCGTCGGTTGGGATCGAACCCTACCTCTTGTCCTTTGTAGTCCAGTTCACTAACCACTGAGCTATCGCGGCTTCCAAATAAGCGAGTTATGTTTTTATATAATCCATATCTTGACTAAAGATTTCTTTTGCATCTCCGCAATGGTAGGAACATGTTTACAGACTCAAAGTCTAGCAACAGTTTCGGTCTATTAGCATCTTCCAAACATTCAGCACGTTTGACATTTGAATTTCTTTCTTTACAGTAGCAAAAAAGATGCAGATGGTATATTTAAAAAAAAATGTTTTATAAACAAATAGACTGCATCATCATCATCATGTGCCATACCGGTTAGCGTAGGCGATTATGTCCTTCTCCAATCTTCTATCCACAGTGCATCATATCAATTCTATTGCTGACTGTTTTCCATGCTATGACACTAAGCTATCTAGTATTTTCCGTCTTTGTCGTACATGATCTCTTTTTCCCTGTATTTTATCAGTTGTAGCCAAGTAATCAAACTTTCCTCTTCTCATGATGTGCCCTAGAAAATATTAATTGTTTCTTTCTGATGTTTTTTTAGGATCTCCCTTTGTTGTGTTGACCTATTTGATAATTTTCTCATTGGTATATTTAGCTGTCCAGGGAACTTTCAACATTCTTCTGAGAAATCCCATCGCTGTGGCCTCTGATCGTCTTTTCATTTGTTTATCTACTGTCTATGATTCGCTTACATAGGTCAGAATTGGCTATATATAATATCGATGAACTCTCTTTCTCACTGCTATTGATTTGTTACATAAGATATTTTTCATTTTCTGAAATGATATTTTTGCCTGAGCTAGACTGCAGAACTAACATTTAAATCAACGATTTCTGGACTTAAACAAATATATAGTAACTCTAACTTCAGATTGTTAAAGAAGGATGCACTGAAAAAAAAATAATTACATGAATTTGTGTAATCAACCCAAAATCTATTTGTTCCATTAAAGAAATATCCCTTTGTTTGTGTTTTTTTCCCTTAAAGGGACGTTTTAGACTCTAGCAGAAAATTTTATTTATAAAACAGAGACATTGATACAGGGAAGAGTCACAATGTCTGGCCATCAAGAGCTTGTATGTTTTCTTGTAAACGGTTGTGTTTACAATGACATTAACGTTTTCAGGGTTTGCTTTATAGGGGAAATAGAATTTGTTTGTGTCTTGTGTATGTGGAGTTGTGCTCTTTCTCTGCCAACTCAATAATTAAATCACTCTCTGATTCATTCTCGCGCTTTCACATTCACTCACTCACTCACTCACTCACTCACTCACTCACTCACTCACTCACTCACTCACTCACTCACTCACACACTCACACACTCACTCACTCATTCACACACTCACTCACTCACTCATTCACACACTCACTCACTCATTCACACACTCACTCATTCAGTCACTCACTCACTCATTCACACACTCACTCACTCATTCACACACTCATTCATTCACTAATTCACTCACAACTAACCCATCAATCCATTCACTCACTCACACGCTCAATCACCCACCTACTCACTCAAGCACCCTCTCACTCCCTCATCCATTCATTCACCCACCCACCCACTCACTCACTAACATTAACCATTCATGATGGATGGATGGATGGATGGGATCGGTTGGGCGGGCGGGTGGGTGGGTGGGTGGTCAAACCAGACCAGACCAGACCGGGATTTCGGGAATTTATTTCTACATCAAGGAAGACATTGGTTGTGACCATCTATACTGCCATAACTATAACCATCAACAACACTTTACAACTACAGCCATCTATACTACCATAACTATAACCATCAACAACACTTTACAACTACAGCCATCTATACTACCATAACTATAACCATCAACAACACTTTACAACTACAGCCATCTATACTACCATAACTATAACCATCAACAACACTTTACAACTACAGCCATCTATACTACCATAACTATATCCATCAACAACACTTTACAACTACAGCCATCTATACTACCATAACTATAATGGTCAATAACACTACAGCCATCTATACTACCACAACTATAACCATCAACAACACGTTACAACTACAGCCATCTAAACTACATAACTATAACGTTCAATAACACTACAGACATCTATACTACCACAACTATGACCATCAATAACACCCTTACAATCACAACCACCAATACTATTACTACTACACTCATCTTAGGGCATGTGTTTTATAGAACGTCAAAACTTTGCTAATGAAGCGATTCATTACTGATAGTTCATGTACACCCCGCACACCTTTGACATACAAGTTTGTCCTTTCTTTGTTCATGTTCTCCATTTTGTAAGTCTCTAGTACAAAAAGGCACGTACTAGATGGTCTGTTGCAGCGGGCCTTACCCAGCATGTTCTGGCCAGGGTTACGGAGGCGACAGCTAACAAAAAAGTTACGAAGGTTTCTATCGCATTTACAAGTCACCAATGGTTGGTCGGAGAATAGAAGGGAAGTGGTAGTGTCAGAGTGGAGGATAGGTTGATGTCGGTTCAAGATCGTGAGTGCAGCCAGATTTTGAGGGTGATGGGTTAAGGTAAAAGATAGAACAGTTATGTTTAAAGGAGGGCATGGGGTAGGGGTAAGATCTATGATGCAGGGTTATTAGGGAGAACTTTTTTTGAAAGCAGATTCTGGGTAATGACGGCGACGAAAGAATTCAAAGATACGGTGGGCTTGATCCCGAAGTTATCTTTATTACCTCTATAGCTCTTTATCGCCCTTGCTACCTCTATTTTTTCACTCTGTTTCTCATTTTCATCGTACCCTATTGGTCACCTTTTTTTTTCATCCTTCCTCATGAGGTACAAAGATGTAGGGTTCGATCCCAACCGACGGCTTCCGGGTTCACACAGCCTTAAATGGGTCCAGGATTTTTTTCTGGGAAAGTAAAGCGGCACGGGCGTAATACCGACCACATTACCACAAAAACCATGCGCTGGAAGGTCTGTAAAATGTATGGTCACTAACACCATATTCCCTATACGCCACTTGGCGTGACGGGGGCTCTTTACTTACTTACTTTACTTTGTACTCATGAGACACCCTTTCTAATTGTTCATTGTTTGATTCCTATTGGTCTAATAACACCCAACTTGCTGTATTGTCCATTAAACTTATAACAAACTACTACGTAAACCCAGACCACCGTCTCTTTCCGCCATTTTTTTATATCTGTGTTGTATTTTATGGCTTGGATTTATTTGCATAATTTGGAAGTTTGTTATACACGATGAAAGCTTTTTACGAAATGTCGTTGTTTGTCTTGCCTTTCTATTAGTTTAGCTGCTTCCCGCCATTTTATTTATTTTTACAACGAAAACTCATGGGAAGACAATAGCTACAGATGGACAGGATTACGTTGTCCAGAATTTTAAGCATTTCCGGTGGATCTGGAAAAATGAAGATATTTGGCCCGCAATAATAATGTTTGAGTGTGACATCTTTGGGTTACTATTATTTTTATTTGTGTGGGTTTTACAATACTACAAGACGGGCTTAATGTTGAGATTTAATTTAAAATAAAATGAGTACTGTAATATTGTTGAATCAATTATTTAAATTTTGGTGAATCAATTACCGAAATATAGGTGTATAAATTACTGGAAATCAGTGAATAAATTACTGAAGTGCTCGTGAATTAATTACTGAAATATCGGTGAATCAGTCAGGTCGTCGTTTTCTTATTCTTCTCTCAGGGCCGAGTTTAGACTTGGTCATGCTCTAAGTTAAATGAAACTTTGAGACCCTCTGTTCAAACAAAATTAATGCCAGAATGTCTTTATCGCTGATTACAATGTCCACAAATGTGATGCCCCCTCTGATTGTGGAGTCTAAACTGTAGCTTTAGATTTGGCCTCCGCTTACATTCCCCGGCACTGGTTCTTCTGCGTACACTCGACGTCAGTTCTCTTCCATTGTCCATTTTAGCGGGTGTTAACTACACGTAGAGGGAGCCCGAGTAGCTCAGTGGTTAGTGAACTGGACTACAAAGGACAAGAGGTCGGGTTCGATCCTGATCGACGGCTTCCAGGTTCGCCTAAAACTTTAATGGGTACCGGATTTTTTTCTGGGAAAGTAAAGCTGCATGGGCGTAATACTGACCACATTATCACAAAAATCATGTGCCGAAAGTGTGTAAAAATTATTTTCACTAACACCATATTCCCTATACGCCACTTGGCTGACGAGGCTCTTTACTTACTTCTTTAAGTACACGTAGACGCGTTATGATGTGGTTTGCACGAAAGCAGTTTATAAATATATGTTCAAGAACAGTTTAATGCCGATCTGTTAAACCGATAAAAATTATCACATTGAGTATTTGATCTAACTTTTAAGTTGTTTGTTATCTTTCTCAGTCAATCATTTCGCAGGTCTTCTACTTGAGCTGCATTCAGAGGCCCTGTTTGACAAGGGTAGCATAAGGTTGGTATCAATTATTTTATTTATCATTTGTTTCCTAGCTGTTAACGAGGTGTTTGGATGTATCAAAATCGGAGCTAGTTAGCGGTTATCATTCTGCAAACTTCTCTACTTCTCGCAACGCATTCAACGGTTTGTAGGTTACTGAAAGTGTCTCACTATTTATCGATTCTTTCCTCGTAAATTACTTCCAGCGGACTCTGAAGCTCACAATAGAATCATTTCGAACTTTCTATCCTTCTTTACAGAGCCTTTCACACCGACGTCAAAGCCGGTATAGAGTTTTGATTGAGTACCATTACCAGCGCGACAATACTTCATTCCGGCAGTCAATCTTTGCACGCCACACAAATCTGGCTTCGGAGAAACGTCGAATTCTCGGAAAACAATATTTTTTTTTAGTTCGACTTGACATAAAAACCTTCGATAGCAAATTAACTATTCTATTTCCTTTACCGCGTTGAGTTCACAACGATGGGAGAACGTGGTTCTTGTGTCTGATTATCTCACCACACTCGATCGAAATATTAAATAGAAATAAGCAGGAAGATTTCTTCTTCTACCTTTCAGCTCTCTGTGGAGCATCGGTCTTCAACAAACACTTTCAGCACCCTGTGGAGCATAGGTCTTCAACAAACACTTTCAGCTCTCTGTGGAGCATAGGTCTTCAACAAACACTTTCAGCTCCCAGTGGAGCATAGGTCTTCAACAAACACTTTCAGCTCCCTGTGGAGCATAGGTCTTCAACAAACACTATCAGCTCTCTTTGGAGCATAGGTCTTCAACAAACACTTTCAGCTCCCTGTAGAGCATAGGTCTTCAACAAACACTTTCCAAGTCGTTCTGTTTCTTGACATTCTTTTAAGATCATTCCATGTCTTCCCCATCATCTTCATCTCTGCTTCCGTTTGTCTTCTGCAAGAATATTTTGCTCTTCCTCTTTGTCTTTTTTCCTTGAGGATTCCAAAAAAGGGCCTTTCGTGTAATACTCTAAATTGGCTTTTGCAGTGTGTCCTATCCCGCGTCATCGTCTTCGTTGTATCTCTTTATCCACTGGTATTTGTGCTGGCACATTTCCATAATTCTATGTTAGTGATTTTATTTTGTCATGCTATTTCCATCCTTTTATTCTGCGCAAGCATCCATTAATGAAGGTCTGTATTTTCGTGATTGCCTTTTTTTGTTGTTCTGCATGTTTTACAGCCATATTTTAGAAAAGACGTACCATTGGAGATTTTAAAATTTATATTTTGTTTTTATATTTAACTTAATTCCTTTGGATTTCCATATATTTCCTAGTGCAACTTTGACGCCTCTTGTTTTTTGTACCCATGTTTTGGTATAATATAACCACAAACATGTAATAATTAGGTAGCCGCGATAGCTCAGTGGTTAGTGAACTGGACTACAAAGGACAAGAGGTAGTGTTCGACCCCAACCGGTTCACTTAGCTTTAAATGTCTACCGGATTTTTTTTCAGGGAAAGTAAAGCGGTACGGGCGTAATACCGACCACATTACCCCAAAAATCATGTGCCGAAGGTCTATAAAAATTATGGTCACTAACACCATATTCCCTATACGCCACTTGGCGTGACGGTGCTCTTTACTTTACTTTTTATGTTATATTTACTACATTAAATATCGTGCGGGACCGCAGGTGGAAATATTAAATTGGGTACCATGCTCTATAATTTATTCTGTGAATTTCTTCACGAACTCTCGTCCCCTGTTATCGTTTTATAATTTTTACACATTTTGCTAATTATACTAATTGTTATACAGAGGACAGAAATACATGTAATAGTAACTTGCATGCAAGGGTTCCTCGAGTGCATGAATATTATTTAAGGGCATCTTCGTGAATAGATAGGACACAACC
The DNA here is from genome assembly GCA_032433765.1 of Megaustenia siamemsis. Lineage (NCBI taxonomy): Eukaryota > Metazoa > Mollusca > Gastropoda > Stylommatophora > Ariophantidae > Megaustenia > Megaustenia siamemsis. Next base: position 25,998,717 of record JAVIAB010000126.1, read on the forward strand.
AACTATAGATTTACTGAGACCCGCTGGCAGATAATAAAACCAGAAAACCCACCAATTAGCTTGACGTGTTCACTTACAGGGCGATATAGACGGCTGACTTCACTCTACCCACAACCACCCATGCTCGCAAAGTTGAAAACATCGTTCTAGTTGGTGTTTTTCTAGGAAATCTCGCTCAGCCCGCAGGCCTTAGTAAAGCTATAGTAGACTGTGAATAAAGAGACAAATTCTAAGAGAGAGTAATCACAAATATTTATTAGTTCTTGAGAGTATTCTAAACATGCCTGACCAAAAAAAAACCCCATATGATAGATGATGCGTGTTTTCTCGTTTGGGCACTTTATGTTTCACCATTTCCGCAGCATCAGTTCTTCATTTTTTAATGGAGCCAGTAGTCGGGTGTAACGTGCACTCATATAAGGTACGGTGACATCTCACATTTGAAATCAATTCTCTCTGTGAGCTGTGCTGTCGGAATTCGCCATCAGCTAAGTCTTGCTTCAATCGTATATATATTTCCTCACATATTTTCTCATATTGTATATTGTTACCCTCTGATGTTACCCTCATACTAGAGTCACTAGGGGGAATAACATCAGAAGAGGCCAACAGAAGAGCAAAGAATCGCAGATTGTTTCTCCCCTCGACGCCAATGGCAGCAGAGGAAGGATAGAAGAGGAAGAAGACCCTCTGATGTGCAGCAGCTCTCTCTCTCTTTATCTCTCACTCTCTCTCTCTCTCTCTCTCTCTCTCTCGTTTCATCACTTCATCTCATGTCCCTCTGTCTACTTCTTCTCGACATCCTGCCCGACAATCCTACTCGATCATTCATGTTGTAGAATTGATCTGTTTTATTTTTATTGTTTGTTGGTGTTGTTCTCGTTTTCTAAAGAAGGTCACATGTAGGCCGAGACGTCATTATTTTGATGCATTCCTTCATTGTCAAGCTGTCACCATACAGCTTGTAAGTTACACCCCACTACTGGCCCCTTGCTACCAGCTTTACCACATCACTGCATTTATTTGCCTGTTCCTCCACCCACTTCATTTTTAATCTTTAGTCCCTGTTTATAATTATTTTGGGGTTCACTGTAATTGTCCATCTATGGGCATTAATCATGTCTCACGAGACGACTTTTCTTGTCTACATGACACTATCTTTGTTTCAAATAATTTATTCCATTATGTTTGAATGTACGCACCACTGATATAAGCTACATTATTGTTATAGAATTATATGTCTTACTAAAATCTATCTTTGTAGCCATACCGAAGAAGTCAGGAGCCACTGATTGTGAAGACCATCACACTATTAGTCTCATGTGCCATATGACTAAAATATTACTAAGAATAATCATGAGACGTGTAAGGAACAAAATAAAACCAGAAATAAATGAGGAACAATGTGGATTTATGGAAGGAAAGAGCACCAATAATGCAATATACATCTTAAGAACATTGATAGAAAGATCTATAGAAGTAAAGAAAGATCTATATATGTGCTTTATAGACTACATAAAAGCATTTAACAAAGTAAAGCATGTGGAAATAATCAATATGCTGGAGAAATTAAACATTGATGGCAAGGATCTGCGAATCATAAAAAAAACATGCACTGGCAACAGACAGCAACTATACGAATTAACAACCAAACAGGACAATTCCAATATATAAAACAAGGAGTCAGACAAGGCTGTGTTCTGTCACCGGTTTTGTTTTCAATTTACAGCGAATATATTATGAGATCAATAGTAGACAAAAAAGGAATTGAAGTCAACGGTCAGAACATAAATAATTTGCGATATGCAGATGACACAGTCTTAATAGCAGAGACAGAGAATGAACTACAAGAAATGATAGACATACTAGTAAAAGAAAGCAACAAGAAAGGTCTCAGTCTGAATAGTAAGAAAACAGAAGTAATGGTTATATCGAAGAAACAATCACCACCATCATGCAGCATAAAAATAAACGAGACAAATCTGAAACAAGTGCAACGTTTCAAATACTTGGGCACAATAATAACATCAGATGGGAGATGCACCACAGAAATAAAAAGCAGAATAGCTCAGGCCAAAATTGCATTTCAGAAAATAAAAAATATCTTATGCAACAAATCTATGTCAATAAAAATGAGAAAGAGAGTTCATCGGTGCTATATAGAACCAATTCTGACATATGGAAGCGAATCATAGACAGTAGACAAACAAATGAAAAGACGATTAGAGGCCACAGAGTTGGGATTTCTCAGAAGAATGTTGAAAGTTCCCTGGACAGCTAAAAAGACCAATGAGGAAGTTCTCAAAGAGGCCAACACAAAAAAGGAGTTCTTAAAAACCATCAGAAAGAACCAATCAAAATTTTTTTTCGGGCACATTATGAGAAGTTGAAAGTTGGAACACTTGGTTACAACTGGCAAAATAAAAGGAAAGAGAGATCCCGGAAGACAAAGAGAGAAAATACTGGATAGTTTGGTGTCATGGCATGGAAAATAGTCAACAACAGAACTGATACGATGCACTGTAGATATATATTCTGTCCATCTTTCCATTGTCTTCTCCTGTCCCATTATTATATTTCCTTCCTTTGATTTCACACATCCTGAAACTTTGACTTATTTTCTTTTTGTTAATTCATTTAACTGATTGTGCATACATTTTGAGTCTTTCTTTTGTTGTTTTTCCATTCCTTCACATTTCTGTTTTGACTATCCTTCCTTTGCTTCTCTGCATTTGTTTTGGATCTCTTTGTGCAATATTTTGTATGTCCGTTCGTCTTTCTTATGTTTTCTTCTTTCGTCCATTGGTTGTAATATTTCTTCTGTCATCCATATCTTTTTGTGATTCTTTTAGTCACTGGTATTACTCACTGTATAGCCACTGATGTCCTGTATTTTCTCAATAGCATTATATCTATTTTGTACTATCGTGCTGTACTTATCACTCATCTGTTTATCTACTCTTAGCATATATAGTTCTAATTTTATATTTCTTGGTGATTTCTGTGCCTTCCACAGTTTTATTCTTATCTTTCCAGCTACTGTTACATGGTCACTATTGCAATCTGCTCCTGGCCTTGATTTAACCGATGTTAGCCCATTCCTGAATCTTCTCTGTACCAGTATAAAATCAATTTGATTGTGTACATTTTTGTCTGGGCTTTACCATGTCCATAGTCGCCTAGGGTGTTGTTTGAACAAGGTGTTACCTATAATCATTTCATGTGTCTTTTCCCAATCTATCAATCTATCCCCTCTATCATTCGTCTCTCCAAGGCCATGTCCCCCAGTCACATTTTGCACTTTAGCTGTTCCTACCTTTGCATTGAAATCCCCTAATATAATAGTTATTTCTTGGGATTTACACTGTTCCATGGTCGCCTCTAGCTCCTCGTAAAAAATGTCAATGTCTTCCTCTTCGCTATTACTTGTTGGTGCATAAACTTGAATTATGTTGATATCCATTGGTCTACCATTCGATTTTACTAGCAGAATTCTGTCTGACACTGGCCAAAATATTTTCACTTTTTTGCTTCTTTCTCTATCTAACATGATGCCTAGTCCTCTTTCGTGTGTGGTTCCTCCAGAGTAAATTACATTTCCACTGTCGCGTTGTAGGGAGCCGCGATAGCTCAGTGGTTAGTGAACTGGACTACCACGGACAAGGGGTAGGGTTCGATCCCAACCGACGGCTTCCGCGTTCACCCAGCCTTAAATGGGTACCGGATTTTTTTTGGGAAAGTAAAGCAGCACGGGCGTAATACTGACCACATTACCCCAAAGATCATGTGCTGAAGGTCTGTAAAATATAGGGCTACTAACACCATATTTCCCTATACGCCACTTGGCGTGACGGGGGTACTTTACTTTTCTTTTTACTGTCGCGTTGTAATAATCCTGCTCCTTTCCATCTCATTTCACATAGTCCCAAGATGTTCAATTTCATTCACTTCATTTCTTGACTGATGTTTTCTAGTTTTCCAACCTGGAATGCTGATCTAATGTTCCAAGTTCCTATTGCTAGTGTCTCTTTATTTTTGATCTTGCTTAGATAAAGAGTGAGGAACAGAAAAAGATACCAAAGTTGAGGATATCAAAAGCAAGAGGAGTTTTTGTTGCACTGGGAATAAAGAAAATACAAATTGTCAACTTCAATGTTAAGTCAGTCCTATTATGTGGCTGTGAAACATGGAGAACAACAAAATTGACAATCATGAAGATACAGACTTTCATTAATGGATGTTTACGCAGAATAAAAGTCTGGAAATGGCAGGACAAAATCACTAACATAGAATTATGGAAATGTACCAGTCAAATACCAGTGGATAAAGAGATACAGCGAAAACGATGGCGCTGGATAGGACGCCAAATTATTGTTATAGTATTATATGTCATTACATGGCCAAAAAACGATGATTGTTTCTTCCTAATATTGGAAATTATTAGGAAGAAACAATCATCATTTTTTGGCCATGTAATGAGAAGAGAACAACTGCAATATATTGTAACAACTGGGACAATTGAGGAACGTAGAGATAGAGGGAAGCAACGAGAAAAGATACCAGACTGCTTAAGAGAATGGCTTGGCAGAAGGTCAACAACAGAAATGATAAATAACTGTGGCGATCGAAAGTTGTAGAGAGACATGATCCCCTACGCCAGCAGGCCCGGTACTTGATGATGATGATGTCTTAGTTTGTCATTCTTTTTTTTTCAGAAACAGGCATTTTGCCGCACCTTTGAGACTGTATTTGATCGTGTTTTCATTTTATCCCAATTTGCTGACACCACACATATAATATTGTATGTTTCCTCTTTTATTATCACATTTAGAGACTGTTTAACCGAATATACCCCTTAACGTTATGTCCTTTTATAATATTTTTTTCTCTTCCTTGACTGTCTGAAGCACGAAATATTGATATTTGATTATTTAAAACTCAACTCGAAATCAAGAACGTCAAAGTTGGACCAGAAATCTTCGAATGTCACAATGTCCTACGTGACCTCTGGGGGTCATTGAGCAAAATTCAAGTTTAAAGCAATCATTTTAATGTGACAGCAGTCGAGTGCTAAGAGTCTTATTAGTGACAGATGTAAAAGTTGCGTGCGCTCTTTTACTGATAGCCGTGTCTTGTCACGGTATTTTGACAATAAATGGATGAACGAGATTAAAGGTAATTAATGTTCGTCTAAAACAATATGAACAAATATGTGTATTGAAGAGCTTGTGTTTTTAATCTCAGGTTTTTTGGGCATCTAATTATAACATATTTGGGATCTAATTATAACATATTTGGTATCTAATTATAACATAATTTGGGATCTAATTATAACATAATTTGGGATCTAATTAAAATATATTTGGGATCTAATTATAACATATTTGGGATCTAATTATAACATATTTGGGATCTAATTGTGACATATTTCAAAGTTGCTTGGGCCCGGTTGGGCTATTCATTAAAAGTATATTTATGATTTCATGCGCTGTTAAAGATAATTTTTTTGATTGTTCTTTGAACATAGTGGAGTGTTAATGTGTAATATTTCAGTGTTTATCACAGTTAGAATCGTCACTTTGTAGGTTTATAATAATATATGACTGCTTAAATTCTGATCAAAATGTAGGAAAGAAGGCGAACAAAAAAATTAGTCGACCTACCAGCATAGATATCGATGTCACAGAATATGTAGACACGCATAAACAGACAAACAAATGAAAGACGATTAGAGGCTACAGGGATAGATTTTCTCAGAAGAATGAGGACCATAGACAGGTAAAAAAAAAAACAATTTGGAAATTCTCCAAGAGGCCATCATAGATAGAAAGCTCCTAAAAAACATCAGAAAAAAACATTCAACATTGATCGGGCACATCATGAGATGACAGTTGGAATACTTGGTTACAACTGGCAAAATACAGGGAAAGAGAGATTGCGAACGAAAAAGAGAGAAAATATTAGATAGCGTGGTGTCATGGCATGGAAAACAGTCAATAACTGAATTGATGCGATGCACTGTAAATAGAAGATTGTGGAAGGACATGATCACCTATGCTAAACAGTATTGCACATGATGATGATAAAAAAAAAAGTAAAGAGCCCCGTCACGCCAAGTGGCGTATAGGGAATATGGTGTTAGTGGCCATAATTTTTATAGACCTTCAGCACATGATTTTTGAGGTAATGTGATCGGTATTACGCCCGTGCCGCTTTACTATTCCAGAAAAAATCTGTACCCATTTAAGGCTGGGTGAACCCGGAAGACGTCGATCAGGATCGAATGTGACCTCTTGTCCTTAGTAGTCCAGTTCACTAACCATTAAGATATCGCGACTCTCATGCGTAACAATGCAAACCAAATATTGGGACAGCTATCACCTATAATTCAACACAAAGCATTATCTATCACAACCAGGAAACATCTTATACAGAGTATATGCATTTCCACAAGTGCCACCAATGCCAAACGTGGTCACTTACGACTTAGCACAAAAGAAAGCTTGTCACCACAGAGATGTGATGTCTGCAAATAGCGCTTGGGGTAGCCAGAAAAGACAGAATCAGAAATGATATTATACGAAAAAGAGTAGGCATTGAGCTAATCAATTTTAAAATATTGTATTACTGATTTTCTATGATGTCCTAGTGTTGTTGATGATGTCTCCCACCCCGTTACTTGTTAGTGTTTTGCACTCATGTATCTGTGCCTGTTCGTTGGTTGTTTATATGCGCTCAAATGTACAGTTGCTGAAATAAATGTAGAATAGATCCGTGTAAATTGAACTTAACTGAATCAATTATAGAGATTTCTAAGAGTTTAATTTGTTAGCATTACAAATGTTACACTGGTTATATGGATAACTATCGGAAAATAAAACTTATTGCTGTTTGCTTCTTCTCCGTCTACTGCTTCTGCTTCTACTTTTCTTCTTGATTTGGACTTTTGCACCGAGAGGAGAAATATTTAGCACTTTTTAATTTTTTTATTTTTAACCTCTTCTGGTGTCAAGATTGCAAATGTTTCTAAAATTCCGTGTTTCCATCTTTTAGTGGAAGGTGCTCTCTCCGTCTGTTGTTTTCACAGAGTTTGCTGACAGCTGTCTGGATTGTTTTTATCTTTCTTTCTATCTTGTAAAGTATCAAAATAGTTCGTGTATTGTTTCTCGATGTGCTCTCCTGCATGTGCAATTCTTGAGTGAATTATTCCAGTCTTCTCATTTCTTCGTTTCAAGTTTGTCTCAGAAACAGAATCGTACCATACTACACCTTCCGTATTGTTTTCTTCTGCTACTGCTACCATCAACAGACGAATGTTTCATGTCATTATCCGGCCATGACAAGGCATTAAGTTGGCGCAGATGCATTTTGTTATTGTTTACAGCAAGCCTTGATATTGGATCCTTTTGTCCAGCATATCCGACTTCATCAAATCATTTTTGGGAAGTGTTTGCGTTCCCTCTGCAATCCTTGCTCTCTTAGCCAGGATGGGAAATTTCTTATCAGGTCTACTATCTGGAGATTGATTACGATCTCGATCACTTTTGGTTCATTGGTCCTGACACAAGCAGTCAGATATGAGTCGCCGGTCGCTTTCATTCCATGTTGGCGAGTGTCTCAGGTCAACCATTTCGAATGTATTTATCTGTTAAATTGTTCTGGAATACTGAGTCTTACATTCACTCTATTCCTGATCAGAAGGGTAATGTTTCAAGTCCCAGAAGTGGCGAGTTTTCTTTTCGGACCGACACGGCTCCGGAGTTTATTCAGTCTCTAAAAAATGGGTACCAGAGTTGTTTCTGGGATGTCAACGCGGCCTCGTGTGATACCAAGAGCGTCAGCCCAAAATGGTGCCGTGACCATGAGAAAATAAGGTCACGAACACCATATTCCCCAAACGCCTAGCCTGTCGCCACTAATATCTCTGAGCATGCCTGCTGAAGGGGAGTCGTGATAGCTCAGTGGTTAGTGAACTGGACTACAAAGGGCAAGAGGTAGGGTTCGATCCCAACTGACGGCTTCCGGTTCACCAAGCCTTTAATGGGTATCGGATTTTTTTCTGGGAAAGTAAAGCGGCACGGCCGTAACACTGACCCCATTACCCCAAAAATCATGTGCTGAAGGTCAGTAAAAATTATGGTCACTAACACCATATTCCATATACGCCACTTAGCGTGACGGAGGGCTCTTAACTTTTTGGGAACCGCGATAGCTCAGTGGTTAGTGAACTGGACTACAAAGGACAAGAGGTAGGGTTCGATCCCAACCGACGGCTTCCGGTTCACCAAGCTTTTAATGGGTACCGGATATTTTTCTGGGAAAGAAACCGGCACGGACGTAATACCGACCACATTACCCCGAAAATCATGTGCTGAAGGTCTGTAAAATTTATGGTCATTAACACCATATTCCCTATACGCCACGTGACGGGGGTACTCTACTTTACTGCCCGCTGAGGCAGTTATCCTGAAAACACCCCAATACTTGTGACGTCACGAGCTATAGACAACTGACCTCATTTTACCCACAACGCACCCTGCTAGCAATGCTGAATGCGTCACAACTATTGGTCGGTTCCCCCTCAGCGGGCAGGCATTCGATATAGATGGCAACGGCTAGCAATTCAGGGAGTGAAGTCTTTAGTTGACTAGTCTGACATTGGTAACACAAGGATGGGTTGAAGATTATACTGAAGAGTGCACTCATTGCTTCTATGAGGCGCTGTTTGATTAAGAGTCTCTTATAAAGACGGCGCTGCACCTTGAGTTTATTTCCTTTGCTTATGTGATGTCATTATGTCCAGATTGCCTAAATATTTGAACACCTTCTCTTGCTGTGGGTCTTATTTCTCAAATAATATTAAATCAATCTTATTTATATTAACTTGCCTATTGCCTCTCTCTTAGCGCTCGCCTGTTAAGTGGGCGTTGAAGCGTTGTGTTTTACGTCAGAGTTGCGGAATTTTCCTTTCAGTCTGACACAGTCATTGTTGACGCGGATAGAATTTAATTGTTTAAAAAACGTTGCCCAGGAAGCGGCCTTTTTGGCCTCCTCTTTTAGAGTTTTGCTGCCAAATAGATTTTAGACGCAGAGAGCACACTGGCCATCTTGTATTGTGCTGCTTCCTGAGAACACTAGATATCAAATCTTACTATTCCGTGGAAGGACTCAGAGACTAGAAAGGATGAAACTACGGATTAAAAAAAGAAACATTATGACCTGCTGTCTCAGGATTCAAGCATGAACCTTCCTGTCCAGTGAACAAAGTTTTACCTCTCGAGAAGCTCTGGATTTCATTTGGAATTTCTTGTTCATAGAGTTCAATAAAGAGACAATTAGAGGCCACAGAGATGCGATTTCTCAGAAGAATGTTGAAAGTGCCCTAGAGAGCTAAAAAGACCAGTGAGGAAATTCACGAAGATGCCAACACAAAAAGGGAGCGTCTAAAAACATCAGAAGAAACAATCGATATTTTTCAGACACATTGAGGAAATTTAGAATGCTTGGTTACAACTGGAAACAATACAGGGAATGAGAGATGGCTGACAACAAAGAAGGAAGATACTAGAGAGCTTGATGTCATGAACTCTCAACATCAGAATCGATACGATGCACTGTGGGTAAAACATTGTGGAAGGACAAGATCCCATACGCCGATTGGTATGGCACATAATGATGATGATTGTTAAATGCAAGAAAAGCCGCTGTTGCTGTGCGGTGGTCAGTACGCTATTTAATTAGGAAGGTCCGGGTTTAAATCCCAGATGCGACGAATTTTTGTCTTCACCCGAAACACAATTTTTTGACGTACCCAGCTTCTGAAAATTGGTACCAGCCATTTTTCTAGGAAGGTAAAGCGGCCTGGCATTATGCCCATCTCATCACCTACAAAAAAAGTGCAACTAGAAAATCTGGTCATTGAAGTTCATGGACACTATTCCACACACGTTGTAAGGCGTCCTAGGAAACACTTTACAGCCAAGTACATTTTGGACACAGTCATTTGTTTCATCCAAAAGTAGTACTTTAGTTCTAAATCTTGAAAATTGTGCATCGTTTATGGACGATGTCCTGAACATAGTACATTCCCCTCTTTCTGAAAGCAAATTTTATGGAAATGGTTTTATTGGATGACACCAGGCACACTAAGTCAGATGTTCCGTTAAAGTAAATATTTATGTCTGGATATTTTAGTAGTTAATGTTCGTTACACAAAGATGGCAAATCTGAGAGTTTCGGGGGATGCCAAATTTAAATTTAACCCCAGAAGTTTGTATATGTTAAGGTACAGCCCTCTCTCTCCCTCTCTCTCTCTCTCTCTCTATATATATATATATATATATAATCACTTTAAATGTTAAGGTACAGCTTCCTCTAATCACTTTAAATGTTAAGGTACAGCTTCCTCTAATCACTTTAAATGTTAAGGTACAGCTTGCTCTAATCACTTTAAATATTAAGGTACAGCTTCCTCTAATCACTTTAAATGTTAAGGTACAGTTTCCTCTAATCACTTTAAGCGTTAAGGTAAAGCTTCCTCTAATCACTTTAAATGTTAAGGTACAGCTTCCTCTAATCACTTTAAATGTTAAGGTACAGCTTCCTCTAATCACTTTAAATGTTAAGGTACAGTTTCCTCTAATCACTTTAAGCGTTAAGGTAAAGCTTCACTTTGAATGTATAATAGAAAAAAAATTGTGCATTTTATATTTCTGAAAAAAAAAACGTATTTTAAGTCAACCAAATTATCAGTGACAAACAGCTGTGAAGTATTTTGAAAGATATGAAAGTGCCGAGTCTACCTACAGCCGTACTTCATTGCCTTCCATTGTAACAGATGCACATATTCCTGGAGTTATCTTTCACATTTACTGTTGAGGTTCACATTGGGTCCCGTGTTATCTAGGACAACACAGTTTATTTTCCCTGATCCTATCTATCCCTAACAACAATTTATTTGTTGTGTTGGCCTTATCGTTCAATCCTGTCTTTCTTTGTTATCACTGATGGTTGATGCACTCCCTTCTTATCTCTTTCTTTACACCGATGTTCTATTGTTTCCCCAAGATTTATTCACCTGCCATTATTTCATCAGTAAACAATAGTAGTACGACATTTTAAAGCGTGTTAACCGCTTGCTCGTGTTTCTGTTTCATGTTGATTTATGTCCAATATCCGTTTTATTTATGGTTTACTTTGAGCTTACTAAGACACCCAGGCAACGATATCTAAGGAGTGGTTATACTTCAAGCAACTTGATGCTGCTGTAAAGAAGAATGCCATTAAAATTGTTTGACTTCAAGGAAGGAATGTTTGTTTTCTTTCCACCCCCACCTCCACCCACTTGGACTTTAAGAGATAGAAACGCGACGTGTAGACTCTAACCTCTATATCTTGCTCTCTCATCTCAGTCTCGTTTTCTTGTCCCTGTAAAAATATTGATTACATTTTCTGCTGCACTTCTCTATTTACAAAAATATATTACTGGTCTATTTTTACTCAGCATCTCGACGAGATTATTTTATTTTCTATAGGAACACTCGTTTGTTTACATTGGTTACCTAGTAAATATTTGGACTGATTTTAACCAGTGATGGAAAATATACAACTGAAATAAACAAAACAATAGGAATGGTAAAAAAGTTATTTCAATGCCATGAAAAATATACTAGCATCAAAACAAATAACACCAGGACTAAGAATAGCAAATTGTTATATCTTCACCACATTTATGTATGGTAATGAAACATGGACATTAGACAACAAAACAGAACAGAAAACTGAAGCTTTTGGAATGTGGATTTATAGAAGAATATAAAGAATTTAACGGATAGAAAAGAAAATAAACGATGAAGTCTTAAAACAACTAAAAATGAAGTGAGAACTACTAAACACAATTCAAACTACTACTTCTATCAGCTTTGCTGGGATGGAATTTTTATTAAGTATAATAATTCCACCCTCGTGACCTTTCCTGTCCTGACTAAATGTTTGGCAGCCCCTGATCTTAAATCTGTGCTGAGGATTAAGGTGAGTTTCCTGGATGCAGGCAACGTCTATCTCCTCCTCTGCTAGTCTGATTGTTAGAGCTTGTTTTTTGTGGTATATGCCCTCCGCATTCCATGGTATTATATTCAGCTGTTTCTTGAAGCCTTTCCGGTCAGCGGTAGTTTCTCTCTGGTCCCATTTCCTAGCTCTCCAAAATGGATCAGGGTGACCATCAATAACTTGGGATGGACCCCTATGTGCCACGTGACCCAGCATTCAAACAAGACAAATGAAAATTATGGGGCATGTTAATGTACACAGCAGACAATCTAGCTAGAATAAGTAATCTTGGAAGGGAAAATACAAGGTAAAAGAGGAAGAGGCAGACCAAGACTAACATGGACGGGTAATATCAAAAGATCGACAATTCAGCCTATGACATCCTGCACCATCAAAGCAAGAGACAGAGCGGAATGGCACTCCATGGTAGCCAACCTTCAATGCGAAGCCAGCACTCTAAGATGATGGTGATGATGAAGATGAGTAAACGTTTACCTGCTTCTCAAAATCTATTGATACTTCCTTAGATTACTCTATTTTTATTCCACTGATCAATTAAGAAAATCAATCATTAAGATGTTGTAATCATTTTTACAAATTTCTATTTCTCTTGCTGTCAAAATAATGCATTTTCTAATGCCCGATTTATTCACTATTTTTTATTTACTGGGCATAACTCAATTAGAGTTTGTTAATTTTTTACATACGGTTACGTAAAAAATGTGAATATTAATGTACGTAACTTTCTCTTCCTCTCTCTCTCTCTCTCTCTCTCTCTCTCTCTCTCGTCCACTAGCAACCCTGTGTTCTCGTCCCCACACATATTACAATAGTCCTTTACTGTTTCACCTGACGCTGGTTTTCATACGCCACTTGTAGGGCAAGCCTACCTTTGAATGATTTCTCAATTATTGTGACGTCCGTTCGACTCATGTTCGATATATCTTACTAGACGTACAGTCTTACATGTATCTGGGCAGTAATATAGATAAGTAGGGAGGAACAGAGAATGATACTAAAATAAGGATATCAAAAGCAAGAGGAGTTTTTGTTGCGCTGGGAATTAAAAAAATAAAAATGTTCAACTCCAATGTTAAGTCAGTCCTATTATATGGTTGTGAAACATGGAGAACAACAAAATTGACAATCATGAAGATACAGACTTTCATTAATGGATGTTTACGCAGAATAAAATGCTGGAAATGGCAGGACAAAATTACTAAGATAGAATTATGGAAATGTACCAGTCAAATAGCAGTGGATAAAGAGATACAACGAAGACGATGGCACTGGATAGGACACACACTGCGGAAGCCAACTGAGAGTATTACACATGCCCTTTTTTTAAATCCCCAGGGGGAAAGAGAATGAGGAAGACCAAGAAATTCTTGGAGAAGACAAGACAGAAGCAGAGATGAAGATGATTGGGAAGACATGGAATGATCTTAAAAGAATGGCAAAAAAACAGAACGACTTGGAAAGCGTTTGTTGAAGACCTATGCTCCACAGGAAGCTGAAAGGTAGAAGAAGAAGAATTTATTCTTTTCTATAACGGAAGTGGAGACTGTCAAATTAGGAACATTATGTATACTGCGTGGTGGCTCTGCACTGGGCATGGGACTTTCATCGCAACCTCCAAAATTAGAATAATCCTGTTAAAACTATTTTTGCCTTCTTTAATAATTTGATTGGTAATGAATCTACGAGAAATGCTAAACTATAATCACCATAGCTACCCTTATCTCTCTCTCTCTCTCTCTCTCTCTCTCTCTCTCTCTCTCACATAATAAGGCTATGGTTAGTCGAAGGATACAGTATCACTGCAAAGAAATTAAAATCCATAATTGCTCAACCGCCCGTGCCAGTGGAATCATCCGAATTAAAACTCATCTCATTGAAGTATCCACACAAAGAAATGCAGCTGCAGTCCCCATTACAGCAGTTAAAGAACACGTCAAAAGACATAAGGCCAAGCGGCACAGAAAATGCACGCATCTGAACTGTCCTTCGTCATACGATGTCGTCATCATTCATCGTAAGCAATCGGAACATCGACACATGAAATGGATGAAAAACACATCAACGGTGTGTACAGAATATTAAAGTTGGTAACTGATAACAAACCGGTCTTGAGACTAGGGGGATCTGCAACAAGGAACACTTTCATACTGAGCCTGAATGGTTTCTGCTGTCTATCCGCCATATTGACCGGAAATCCATATACATGTATATATATATTAAATACTCAGATGGTAACACTCGGCGGCGACGGCACTGGACAAGCAGCCTTTATTGTCCGTTCCCATAAATCAAGGGACTTATCTGTTCCTGAGACAGCCAAGGCAAAATGTAGGTATAGTTTATATCTATCTCAGCTGAAATTTTAGTAAATATTTTAGAAATAATTTGCACACAAAAATTATTTTTTTTACACTGATATTTGAGTGTAATTATTATTCTGTTACAATTATTTCCAGGGAGCCGCGATAGCTCAGTGGTTAGTGAACTGGACTACCACGGACAAGGGGTAGGGTTCGATCCCAACCGACGGCTTCCGGGTTCACCCAGCCTTAAATGGGTACCGGATTTTTTTCTGGGAAAGTAAAGCAGCACGGGCGTAATACTGACCACATTACCCCAAAAATCCTGTGCTGAAGGTCTGTAAAATATAGTGTCACTAACAACATATTTCCCTATACGCCACTTGGCGTGACGGGGGTACTTTACTTTACTTTTTACAATTATTTCCGATTCACAGTTGCCTACTTATCTAAACACACACACACATATATTTACAATATAGTATACAGCAGGAGCCGCGATAGCTCAGTGATTAGTGAACTGGCCTACAAAGGACAAAAGAGGTTAGGTTCGATCCTGATCGACGGCTTCCGGGTTCACCCAGCCTTAAATGGGTACCGGATTTTTCTCTTAGGAAAGTAAAGCGGTACGGGCGTAATACCGACCATATTACCCCAAAAAATCGTGCGCCAAAGGTCTGTAAAATTTATGGTCACTAACACCATATTCTCTATACGCCACTTGGTGTGACTGGGCTCATTTCTTTTTTAACACAGCGTCTTTAGCACAGGACGTAGGCTTGCAATATAATGCATACGATTCCTGTTAACACATACACACACATACTCGCACCCAGAGACGGATTAACCATTAAGCAAAATAAGCACGTGCTTAGGGCATGAAGAGAAAGGCTTGGTAACACAAGCAGCCCCCACATTTAAATGAAAAAAAAAATTACATAAAGATGTGAGCCGCGATAGCTCAGTGGTTAGTGAACTGGTCTACAAAGGACAAGAGGTAGGGTTCGATACCAAACGATGGCTTCCGGGTTAACCCAGCCTTAAATGGGTACCGGATTTTTTTCTGGGAAAGTAAAGCGGCACGGGTGTAATACCAATCTACGTTACTCCAAAAATCATGTGCTGAAGGTCTGTAAAATGTATGGTCACTAACACCATATTCCCTATACGCTTCTTGGCGTGACGGGGGTACTTAACTTTTTTTTTACATTAAGATATTTATAGGCAATAATAACAAGAGCAGCCAGTGAGTGATGACCTCTGCCATGGTTCATGAAATTGAAGGAACCAAAAGTCCCCCACGTAAATAAAAGCAGGGGCTACTGTGTATGCAGTCTGTGAAATATACTTTATGCACAATGTCAGTGAGAACAAAAATACGGGCATAGTCCAAATGACATATATATATATATATATATATATATATATATATATATATATATATATATATATATATATATATATATGGAGGTGGGGAATACAAACTTTTAAATGGTTACGGCCCCTAATGGTCTTAATCTGGCCCTACTTAAATCACATGCAATCATCATCAAGTACCATGCCTGCTGGTGTAGGTGATCATGTCTCTTCACAGCTTTCGATCTCGAGAGTTATTTATCATTTCTGTTGTTGACCTACTGCCAAGCCATTTTCTTAAGCCTTTTGGTATCTTTTCTCTTTGTTTTCCTCTATCTCTTCGTCCCTCAATTTTCACAGTTGTTGCAATATATTCCAGTTGTTTCCTTCTCATTACATGCTAAAAAATTATGATTGTTTCTTCCTAATATAGGAAATTAGCTCTCTTTTCGCTTTGGCCTATTTCAGAACGTTGTCATTACTCTTCTTAGCTGTCCATGGCATTATAAACATTCTTCTGTAAAACACTATTTGTACAACCTCCAGTGATTTTCTTGTCTGTTGTTCCATTGTCCATGATTCACATCCATATGTTAAAATTGGCTCTACTTAATATTTAATAACTCTTTTTCTTATTTCTATTGTCACAAAAATGGATTGGGAGCCGCGATAGCTCAGTGGTTAGTGAACTGGACTACCACGGACAAGGGGTAGGGTTCGATCCCAACCGACGGCTTCCGGGTTCACCCAGCCTTAAATGGGTACCGGATTTTTTTCTGGGAAAGTAAAGCAGCACGGGCGTAATACTGACCATATTACCCCAAAAATCATGTGCTGAAGGTCTGTAAAATATAGGGTCACTAACACCATATTTCCCTATACGCCATTTGGCGTGACGGGGGTACTTTACTTTACTTTTACAAAAATGGATTGCACTATATCTTCCTCATTTTTTGGAAAGCTGCTTATGCCTGAGCCATTCTGCATCTCACCTCTGTTGTACATCTACCATCTGAGGTTAAGATTTCCCCCAGATATTTAAATTCATTTACCTGTTTTAATATTGCTCCACTTGTCTTTATTGTGCATTGAGGTGATGTTTTTTTCTTTGTTGTTACAATTACTTCTGTCTTTTTTTTATATTTAGGCTTAATAACACATATAATCACATACACATATACACACAAACAGACATATGCGCAAAGAGAGTGATATTTACAGTCACTAAATAACGGTAAGGACGGACAACCCGGAGGCCTCAACTTCATTACGTAATCAACTCAGCGTGGACTCACACCAATCGATGACGCGAGCAATGACGTCCCAGACACAAGTGAATAAAAGAGCTGTTCCGAACAGCAGCGCTTGGTCATTACTTCCACACTTCTCTCTTATTGCTACTTCTGTGCTGTTTATTACAAGATGGTGTACTTACGTGTTCAACATGTTTTGTTTTCTCAAACAAGCATTATTTTGTTCCCAGCCTATAGCGTTCACCTTAGCGCAACAGTTTATGTAGGAACCGATGTTCTCTGCTCTGAAATTTAATAGTTTATGCATTCTTGTACAATAGAGAGCTATCAATATATTTGTGTACAATAGAGAGTTATCAATATAATTTTGTACAATAGAGAGTTATCAATATAATTGTGTACAATAGAGAGTTTTCATTATAATTTTGTACAATATAGAGTTATCAATATAATTTTGTACAACAGAGAGTTATCAATATAATTCTGTACATAGAGAGTTTTCATTATAATTGTGTACAATAGAGAGTTATCAATATAATTTTGTACAATATAGAGTTATCAATATAAATCTGTACAATAGAGAGTTATCGTTAGAATTTTGTACAATTGAGTTATCATTATAATTGTGTATAATAGACAGTTATCATTATAATTTTGTATAATAGAGTTCTCTTTATAATTGTGTACAATAGACAGTTATCATTATAATCTTGTAAAATGGCTTGTTTCATAGATTATACCAAAGCATTTGACAAAGTAAAGCACCAAAAAATAATCAAAATTTTAGAAAGCATAAACGTAGACAGCAAAGACCTAAGAATAATAAAAAAAAACATGAAATGACAACAAACAGCGGCTATAAGAGCAGGAAATCAGTTGGCGATGTTTCAACGAATAAACAAGGGTGTTAGTCAAGGTTGTGTGCTGTCACCAGATTTGTTTAATATGTATAGTGAGTTTTTTTAAGATCCATAAGGGGCATGCTTGGAATAACAATTGGAGGTCATAATATAATCTAAGGTATACTGATGATACAGTCTTAATCGTTAAGAGTGAAAATGAAATGTTGGACATTATACTGAAGGAAAACAAAAATAAAGGACTCAGCCTTAATTGCAAAAAGACAGAATTAATGGTAACAACAAAGAAAAAGTCATCACCGCAGTGCAACATAAAGACAAGTGGAACAATATTAAAACAGGTAAATGAATTTAAATATATGGGAACATTGTTAACCGCAGATTTTAGATGTACAACAGAGGTGAGATGCAGAATGGCTCAGGCATAAGCAGCTTTCCAAAAAATGAATGAGGAAAGCTGCTACTGTACAATCCATTTTTGACAATAGAAACAAAAAAAAAAAACTGAAATATTATGTAGAGTCAGTCTTAACATATGGATGTGAATCATGGACAGTGGGACAACAGACAAGAAAATCACTGGAGGCTGTACAAATAGTGTTTTACAGAAGAATGTTGAGAATACCATGGACGGCTAAGAAGAGTAATAAAAACGTTCTGAAAGAGGCCAAAGCGAAAAGAGAGCTAATTTCCAATATTAGAAAGAAACAATCATCATTTTTTGAGCATGCAATGAGAAGAGATCAGCTGGAATATATTGCAACAACTGGGAAAATCGAGGGACGAAGAGATAACAGAAAACCCAAAACCCATTGTTGTTAAATAGACAACAGAAATACATAAAACCTATAAAATTATAAAATATACAACAGAAAAAAAGAAAACTCATAAAAATTATTACAAAATAGAGGCAATAGAAAAACCCAAAGCCTATACAATTAATGTAAAATATACAACAGAACAAACAAAACCCAAAGCCTATACAATTAATGTAAAATATACAACAGATCAAACAACACCCAAAGCCTATACAATTAATGTAAAATATACAACAGAACAAACATAACCCAAAGCCTATACAATTAATGTAAAATATACAACAGATCAAACAACACCCAAAGCCTATACAATTAATGTAAAATATACAACAGAACAAACAAAACCCAAACAATTGTTCCTTTTCAAACTTCCGCTCATGCTACGCGATACAATAACTAAACATCATCACAAAGCAAAGAATGTCTTTCCCGTGACAAATATTTGACGACGCTAACAAACACCTTCGTCCACATCTTCCAACACGATTCCTCAAATTCCTGCAGGATTACTAGAACACACTCGCCTCTCTCCCGAGAATTGACCCTAAATTCTTCCTCTCTCCCGAACTAATGACATAGTTAACAACATCATGTGTACGTCTCCTAGTTTGTACACAAGAGCCTCACGTCTTCTGGTTAGTACACATGGCATCACGGTATGTTTTCTTCTTGTGGCTTTCGTATGTACATAACGCTTCACGAATCTGCTTCTTCTTGAGGGCAAATTTGAAATGTCACTTTTCTTGCGTCATTTTACCACACCAGAAAGACAATAATTACAAATAAAGAAACATAATAGGAAGTAGGGAAATTAATATATAATAAACGTGAGTAAATAAATTACGAAATTAATGACTAAAAGAAGCGTTTACGAAATAATGTGCACTCGGCCGCTGGTCAGGTGTTCAGGGTTTAATTCTATCTTAACTGTTTCAGATTATTTCCCGATTATTAGGTTATCAATATTTGATCTCGTGCATTCATTCTCGGGCCGCAGACGATACATAGGGCGAAATGTCATACTTTTCCACGATTAACGATTTGCTGCTAATTTCTATAGATCTTGTTTGTTTCTCCGCCCCTTTGTTAAGCCTTCCCTGTTAATTGCTGTGTGTAGTGCGCCTCTTGGTCTGTCTTGTTTTTTTTTCACCAGATGATTTCCGCATGAAGCATAATGTCATTCATAATCAACATAATCATCATTATCATTGAGTGCCGTCTCCGCATCGAAGGTTGGCTACCATTGAGCACCATTCCACTCTGTCTCTTACTTTGATGGTGCAGATTGTCATAGGCTGACTTGTCCATCTTTTGATGTTACTCGTCCATGTTAGTCTTGGTCTACCTCTGCCTCTTTTACCTTGTTTTTTCCCTTCCAATATTACTTTTATTAGGCTGTTTGTGTCTTTTAACATGACCCAAAAATTTCATTTGTCTTGCTCTAATTGTGTTTAGTAGTTCTCTTTTCATTTTTAGTTGTTTTAAAACTTCCTCGTTTGTTTTCTTTTCTTTCCATCCAATTCGACCTATTCTTCTATAAATCCACATTTCAAAGGCTTCAATTTTATGTTCTGTTTTCTGGTCTAATGTCCATGTTTCTGCACCATACAGGAATATTGAGAAGATGTAACATTTTGTTATTCTTAGTTTTAGCCCTGGTGTTATTTGTTTTGATGTTAGTATATTTTTCATGGCATTGAAAAGACTTTTTGCCATACCTATTCTTTTATTTATTTCAGTTGTACATATTCCATCACTGGTTATATTATGTCCAAGGTAGTTGTAGTTCTGGTGGATCGTACAGCGTCGAAATATTGTATTATTTTCAACAAAATAATCGACGTTATGTCTATCGAAGAGCATTAGTTAATTGGCTTCTCTCTGATAGAAGCTGCAAATAGAATGTTTCTACGTCTTGTAGATTATTTTGTTTGTTGCTACGATCATCATCATCGCTGCACACCGGAGGGATCCATGCCCCCCCCACCCCTCCCCTCCACTCCAATTATATCCGCGTTTCAAAAGCTTCAATTTTCTGTTATGTTTTCTTGTCTAATGTCCATGTTTCTGCACCATTCAGGAATATTGAGAACATATAACATTTACTCTAAGTTTACCAACTCTTTAAAAATGGGTAGCAGAGATTTTATTTGGTAATGGCAGACCGCTTGGATTGGGTACGATTTTGTTTTTGGCTGGCTGACATAGCTGGAAACCACGGTTTCAAATCATAAGCTATGTCCGAATGCGTGTCTAACTGCTAAAACATGAGAGCAAACAAAAAGGAAAGACGAAGAGGAAATACCTTTTAGCCTACAAATTGTCGCCCTTGTTCAAGTTGAATGTTTCCTTAACAGGCGCCACTGAGATCAGCTTGTCAACCGTTTTGTTGTCACGAACGTCAGCATGATCCTGACAGTAGATTAAAATAATGTTTTTTTCAAAGAAATTAAGATCTATATATGTTATGTAGCGGAGACACTGATTCTGGACATTTCTTAACGTTGACATTTTAGAAAAAACATGAGTGAATATATGTTATTGTCATGTAGCTTAGATCGTGATGTCGATAATCATGTTTGTATAGATATTTGTCTTTTGAATGTGTGAGCGCAAGAACTGGTAACAGTTATTAAACAATAGTTATCGTTTGAATATGTGAGAATTGATAACATGCATTTAATCACAGCTCTCTGATGAACACATGAGTGCAAAAACCGATAACAGTCAGTGACTATTGTCTGTTGAACACATAATCGAAAGAACGTATAACAGTTGATCATATTTGTTTTGTCATATGCGAGCACAAGAACTGACTCAGTGACTCACATTTGTCTTGTCATATGCGAGCACAAGAACTGACTCAGTGACTCACATTTGTCTTGTCGTATGCGAGCACAAAAACTGACTCAGTGACTTACATTTATCTTGTCATATGTGAGCACAAGTCCTGACTCAGTGACTCACATTTGTCTTGTCATATGCGAGCACAAGTCCTGACTCAGTGACTCACATTTGTCTTGTCATATGCGAGCACAAAAACTGACTCAGTGACTCACATTTGTCTTGTCATATGCGAGCACAAGAACTGACTCAGTGACTCACATTTGTCTTGTCATATGCGAGCACAAGAACTAACTCAGTGACTCACATTTGTCTTGCGATATGCGAGCACAAAAACTGACTCAGTGACTTACATTTATCTTGTCATATGTGAGCACAAGTCCTGACTCAGTGATTCACATTTGTCTTGTCATATGCGAGCCCAAAAACAGACTCAGTGACTCACATTTGTCTTAGCATATGCTAGCACAAGACCTGACTCTGTGACTCACATTTGCCCTGTCATATGCGAGTATAAGAACTGACTCAGTGACTCACATTTTTCTTGTGATATGTGAGCATAAGTCCTGACTCAGTGACTCACAATTGTTTTGTCATATGCGAGCACAAGAACTGATTCAGTGACTCACATTTGTCTTATCATATGCGAGCACAAGAAGTGACTCGGTTGCTCACATTTGTCTTGTGATATGTGAGCACAAGTCCTGTCTCAGTGACTCACATTTGTCTTGTCATATGCGAGCACAAGAACTGACTCACATTTGTCTTGTTATTTGCGAGCACAAAACCTGATTCAGTGACCCACATTTGTCTTGTCATATGTGAGCACAAGTCCTGTCTCAGTGACTCACATTTGTCTCGTTATTTGCGAGTACAAAACCTGATTCAGTGACTCACATTTGTCTTGTCATATGTGAGCACAAAACCTCACTCAGTGACTCACATTTGTCTTGTTATATGCGAGCAGAAGACCTCACTCAGTGACTCACATTTGTCTTGTTATTTGCGAGCACAAAACCTGATTCAGTGACTCACATTTGTCTTGTTATATGCGAGCAGAAGACCTCACTCAGTGACTCACATTTGTCTTGTTATTTGCGAGCACAAAACCTCAATCAGTGACTCACATTTGTCTGCTGCCATCAGCGCGAGCGGAAGAAAAACTGATACAAGTCATCAACTCACATCTGCAGTGACGATTTCGATGTTTCATGCTGGAGGCGTTATTATTGCAATTTGACGTAATTACGCCTTCGACCAGCCAGCTACAAGTAGCCTTTAATTTTATTTTCTCTACTGAAAGTGAAAGAATAAAATGTCAGGTAAAGTCTATTAATTTGGAGATTAAACCAGGGACAAGCAATTCTTTTAGTGAGAGAAGAAATTGGATTCCCTTTGACGTTTATTTTCTACCCTCGGCTGCTTACTATAGTAATTTTCTAGTTTAAATGTTGTGCTTGTAAAGTTAATGCCATCGTGCACTTGCGTGTTACGACTCCGAACTCAGTTATACTTGGTCGAACTCAGTTATACTTGGTCGAACTCAGTTATACTTGGTCGAACTCAGCTATACTTGGTCGAACTCAGTTATACTTGGTCGAACTCAGTTATACTTGGTCGAACTCAGTTATACTTGGTCGAACTCAGTTATACTTGGTCGAACTCAGTTATACTTTGTCAATTGTTTATGTGGACTTTTTGTGAGAAAAAAAAATTAAATAAAAGTTTACATAAACTTTATCGCCTCATCCAATAGAAGAAACAAATCATACTACACCAAACCTGAAGCTTTGTTACTTATATTTGTTTTGGTTATGGAAGGCCCCGGTATCACTGCAGACGAATTAAAATCCATAATTTCTCAACCGCCAGTGCCAAGGGAATCATCCGAATTACTAACTCATCTCCTAAACAAAGAAAGGCAGTTGTAGTCCCCATCATAGCAGTCTCAGCACACGCCAAAAGACATAAGACGAAACCGCACAGAAAGTGAACACAGCCAACTGTTCCCTGTCATACAATATCATCGTTCATCGTAAACAATTGGAATATCGAAACACTTATATTTGTATCATCGTTATCAAAGGCCATTACAGCAGAATGTAAACTTGCAATGCAAATGCAAATGTCATCAGTTACTTAAAAATACATTTTTGGGACCGTTAAAGTTTTCACAGATTAACAGGTGCGCATCCGTTCATAGAAAAGTCATATTTCATTTGAAACATGTCAATCTCTTGCTTCTGTTCCCTAAATAAGATGTTTCGGAATTTCATTTAAAACTAAAAAAAAAAAATATTCCGCAAATTTGTTTTTCTTTTAAAAACCTGAATTAAACAACACGTGAGGATAACCGCCTCTTCCGATCACTACCTCGAAGTGTTTCTTTAAATAATCCAAGACATAGTAAACGTAATTTAGTCAAACACATGGACAATTAGCTTCCACTTTTTCAATACCAGCGCCCTCTGTGTGTCCAGTGTCCACACAGCAATGATAACGCCTGTCTGTGTCCAGTGTTCACACAGCAATAATAACGCCTCTCTGTGTCGTGTCCACACAGCAATAATAACGCCTCTCTGTGTCGTGTCTACACAGCAATAATAACGCCTCTCTGTGTCCAATGTCAACACAGCAAGAATAACGCCGCTCTGTGTCGTGTCCACACAGCAATAATAACGCCTCTCTGTGTCCTGTGTTCACACAGCAATAATAACGCCTCTCTGTGTCGTGTCTACACAGCAATAATAACGCCTCTCTGTGTCCAATGTCCACACAGCAATAATAACGCCGCTCTGTGTCGTGTCCACACAGGAATAATAACGCCGCTCTGTGTCGTGTTCACACAGCAATAATAACGCCGCTCTGTGTCCAATGTCCACACAGCAATAATAACGCCGCTCTGTGTCGTGTCCACACAGCAATAATAACGCCGCTCTGTGTCGTGTTCACACAGCAATAATAACGCCGCTCTATGTCGTGTCCACACAGCAATAATAACGCCTGTCTGTGTCAAGTGTCCACACAGCAATAATAACGCCTGTCTGTGTCCAGTGTCCACACAGCAATAATAACGCCTCTCTGTGTCGTGTCCACACAGCAATAATAACGCCTCTCTGTGTCGTGTCCACACAGCAATAATAACGCCTGTCTGTGTCCAGTGTCCACACAGCAATAATAACGCCTCTCTGTGTCGTGTCCACACAGCAATAATAACGCCTCTCTGTGTCGTGTCCACACAGCAATAATAACGCCTCTCTGTGTCGTGTTCACACAGCAATAATAACGCCTCTCTCTGTCGTGTCCACACAACAATAATAACGCCTCTCTGTGTCCAGTGTCCACACAGCAATAATAACGCCTCTCTGTGTCCAGTGTCCACACAACAATAATAACGCCTCTTTGTGTCCAGTGTCCACACAGCAATAATAACGCCTGTCTGTGTCGTGTCCACACAACAATAATAACGCCTCTTTGTGTCCAGTGTCCACACAACAATAATAACGCCTCTCTGTGTCCAGTGTCCACACAACAATAATAACGCCTCTTTGTGTCCAGTGTCCACACAGCAATAATAACGCCTCTTTGTGTCCAGTGTCCACACAGCAATAATAACGCCTCTCTGTGTCCAGTGTTCACACAGCAATAATAACGCCTCTCTGTGTCCAGTGTTCACACAGCAATAATAACGCCTCTTTGTGTCCAGTGTCCACACAACAATAATAACGCCTCTCTGTGTCCAGTGTCCACACAACAATAATAACGCCTCTTTGTGTCCAGTGTCCACACAGCAATAATAACGCCTCTCTGTGTCCAGTGTTCACACAGCAATAATAACGCCTCTTTGTGTCCAGTGTCCACACAACAATAATAACGCCTCTCTGTGTCCAGTGTCCACACAGCAATAATAACGCCTCTCTGTGTCCAGTGTCCACACAGCAATAATAACGCCTCTCTGTGTCCAGTGTCCACACAGCAATAATAACGCCTCTCTGTGTCCAGTGTCCACACAGCAATAATAACGCCTGTCTGTGTCAAGTGTCCACACAGCAATAATAACGCCTCTCTGTGTCGTGTCCACACAGCAATAATAACGCCTCTCTGTGTCCAGTGTTCACACAGCAATAATAACGCCTCTTGTGTCCAGTGTCCACACAGCAATAATAACGCCTGTCTGTGTCCAGTGTTCACACAGCAATAATAACGCCTGTCTGTGTCGTGTCCACACAGCAATAATAACGCCTCTCTGTGTCCAGTGTCCACACAGCAATAATAACGCCTCTCTGTGTCCAGTGTCCACACAGCAATAATAACGCCTCTCTGTGTCCAGTGTCCACACAGCAATAATAACGCCTCTCTGTGTCCAGTGTCCACACAGCAATAATAACGCCTCTCTGTGTCCAGTGTTCACACAGCAATAATAACGCCTCTCTGTGTCCAGTGTTCACACAGCAATAATAACGCCTCTCTGTGTCCAGTGTTCACACAGCAATAATAACGCCTCTCTGTGTCCAGTGTTCACACAGCAATAATAACGCCTCTCTGTGTCCAGTGTTCACACAGCAATAATAACGCCTCTCTGTGTCCAGTGTTCACACAGCAATAATAACGCCTCTCTGTGTCCAGTGTCCACACAGCAATACTAACGCCTCTCTGTGTCCAGTGTTCACACAGCAATAATAACGCCTGTCTGTGTCCAGTGGCCACACAGCAATAATAACGCCTCTCTGTGTCCAGTGTTCACACAGCAATAATAACGCCTCTCTGTGTCCAGTGTTCACACAGCAATAATAACGCCTCTCTGTGTCCAGTGGCCACACAGCAATAATAACGCCTGTCTGTGTCCAGTGTTCACACAGCAATAATAACGCCTGTCTGTGTCCAGTGGCCACACAGCAATAATAACGCCTGTCTGTGTCCAGTGGCCACACAGCAATAATAACGCCTCTCTGTGTCCAGTGTTCACACAGCAATAATAACGCCTCTCTGTGTCCAGTGTCTACACAGCAATAATAACGCCTCTCTGTGTCCAGTGTTCACACAGCAATAATAACGCCTCTCTGTGTCCAGTGTTCACACAGCAATAATAACGCTTTTCTGTGTCCAGTGTTCACACAGTAATAATAACGCTTTTCTGTGTCCAGTGTTCACACAGTAATAATAACGCTTTTCTGTGTCCAGTGTTCACACAGCAATAATAACGCCTCTCTGTGTCCAGTGTCCACACAGCAATAATAACGCCTCTTTGTGTCCAGTGTCCACACAGCAATAATAACGCCTCTCTGTGTCCAGTGTTCACACAGCAATAATAACGCCTCTTTGTGTCCAGTGTCCACACATTAATAATAACGCATCTCTGTGTCCAGTGTCCACACAGCAATAATAACGCCTCTCTGTGTCCAGTGTCGACATAACAATCCTAGTGCCCTCTCTGTGTCCAGTGTCGACATAACAATCCTAGTGCCCTCTCTGTGTCCAGTGTCGACATAACAATCCAGTCATCGTTCATCGTAACAATCATAACAGTCCAGTGTCCACACAGCAATAATAACGCCTCTTTGTGTCCAGTGTCCACACAGCAATAATAACGCCTCTTTGTGTCCATTGTCCACACAGCAATAATAACGCCTCTCTGTGTCCAGTGTCCACACAGCAATAATAACGCCTCTATGTGTCCACACAGCAATAATAACGCCTCTTTGTGTCCAGTGTCAACATAACAATCCTAGTGCCCTCTCTGTGTCCAGCGTCGACATAACAATCCGAGTGCCCTCTCTGTGTCCAGTGTCGACATAACAATCCTAGTGCCCTCTCTGTGTCCAGTGTCGACATAACAATCCTAGTGCCCTCTCTGTGTCCAGTGTCAACATAACAATCCTAGTGCCCTCTCTGTGTCTGGCGTCGACATAACAATCCTAGTGCCCTCTCTGTATCCAGCGTCGTCATAACAATCCTAGTGCCCTCTCTGTGTCTAGCGTCGACATAGCAATCCTAGTGTCCTCTATGTGTCTAGCGTCGACATAACAATCCTAGTGCCCTCTCTGTGTCTAGCGTCGACATAACAATCCTAGTGCCCTCTCTGTGTCTAGCGTCGACATAACAATCCTAGTGCCCTCTCTGTGTCTAGCGTCGACATAACAATCCTAGTGCCCTCTCTGTGTCTAGCGTCGACATAGCAATCCTAGTGTCCTCTCTGTGTCTAGCGTCGACATAACAATCCTAGTGCCCTCTCTGTGTCTAGCGTCGACATAACAATCCTAGTGCCCTCTCTGTGTCCAGCGTCGACATAGCAATCTTAGTGAACTCTCTGTGTCCAGCGTCGACATAGCAACATTTCCAGCGCCCCTCAATGCCTACACAACAATCCCACCGCCCACACGGTGCCTGCACAGTAATCCAAGTGCCATCTTAATTTCCAGCGTCCACGCATTAATTTAAGCGCCCCTCCGTGTCCAGCATCCACGCATTAATCTAAGCGCCCCTCCATGTCCAGCATCCACGCATTAATCTAAGCGCCCCTCCATGTCCAGTATCCACGCATTAATCTAAGTGCTCCTCCGTGTCCAGCATCCACGCATTAATCTAAGCGCCCCTCCGTGTCCAGCATCCACGCATTAATCTAAGTGCTCCTCCATGTCCAGCATCCACGCATTAATCTAAGCGCCCCTCCATGTCCAGTATCCACGCATTAATCTAAGCGCCCCTCCGTGTCCAGCATCCACGCATTAATCTAAGCGCCCCTCCGTGTCCAGCATCCACGCATTAATCTAAGCGCCCCTCCGTGTCCAGCATCCACGCATTAATCTAAGCGCCCCTCCGTGTCCAGCATCCACATAATAATCCGGACTTCTGTCTCTCAATCTTTCTCCTTCTCTCTCTCTATCTTTTTCCAAGTTCTCGTGACCTCTAAACCTATTCTTGGGGTGCTTGTAATGTCCGTTGCCTTAGACTATTCACGTCAATGATACATCCTCTACTGTCTTTTATGGACACACCACACCTACCACATAAAGTACTTCATGATATCATTTTCCCTCCATCTGCTACATCCACAAGATTAAACCTGGCGCCACTTCCATCTGAATAGGTCAATACCCGACAAGAAGCATGGCTCCACTTCCAAAATTTATGCGTCATGACTCACCACATTAATCCTAGTGTGACTTCCATCTGAATAGGTCAAGACACGACCAGAAGCATAGCTCCACTTCCAACATGTATGCGTCATGACTCACCACATTAATCCTAGTGTTGCTTCCATCTGAATAGGTCAAGACACGACCAGAAGCATAGCTCCATTTCCAACATGTATGCGTCATGACTCATCACATTAATCCTAGTGTCACTTCCATCTGAATAGGTCAAGACACGACCAGAAGCATAGCTCCACATCCAACATGTATGCGTCATGACTCACCACATTAATCCTAATGTCACTTTCATCTGAATAGGTCAAGACACGACCTCAAGCATAGCTCCACTTCCAACATTTATGCGTCATGACTCACCACATTAATCCTAGTGTCACTTCCATCTGAATAGGTCAAGACACGACCAGAAGCATAGCTCCACTTCCAACATTTATGCGTCATGACTCACCACATTAATCCTAGTGTCACTTCCATCTGAATAGGTCAAGACACGACCAGAAGCATAGCTCCACTTCCAACATTTATGCGTCATGACTCACCACATTAATCCTAGTGTTGCTTCCATCTAAATAGGTCAAGACACGACCAGAAGCATAGCTCCACTTCCAACATTTATGCGTCATGACTCACCACATTAATCCTAGTGTCGCTTCCATCTAAATAGGTCAAGACACGACCAGAAGCATTGCGTCACGACTCACCACATTAATCCTAGTGTCGCTTACACCTTCCACGCGTTAATACTCCCCATATTAATCCTAGCTCCACTTTCATCTGCTTGTACAAAAAGTCTGGGTTAGTGATATCTCATATCTTTGTGTGCATGTTTATGTTAGTCATATCTCATATCTTTGTGTGTGCATGTCTGTGTTTGTCACATCTCATATCCTTGTGTGTGCATGGCTATGTTAGTCCCATCTCATATCTTTGTGTGTGCATATCTATGTTAGTCAAATCTCTTATCTTTGTGTGCATGTCTATGTTAGGCATGTGTCATATCTTTGTGTGTGCATGTCAATGTCATTTATATCTCATATCTTTATGTGCATGTTTATGTTAGTCATGTGTCATATATCTTGATGTGTGTCAGTGTTAGTCATGCCTCGTATCGCTGTGTGCATGTCTGTATTAGTCACATCTCATATCTTTGTGTGTGCATGTCTGTATTAGTCACATCTCACATCTTTGTGTGTGCATGTCTGTGTTAGTCACATCTCATATCTTTGTGTGTGCATGTCTGTGTTAGTCACCTCTAGTGACTCGGGCAGATGGTGCTCGTAAACCTGGGAGGGCCTACCATCTAAGGGCAGAATCCCCCTACAGAAAAGATCATCTGCTGCCTTGCAGGAAGATTGGGGACAATCAAAGGCTAGGGAAAGCAAACCCGAATAAAATGCTGGCTGAAATCGGATGCACTGGGCCACTGGCGCATAACACAGTGCAACGTATTAACGGGTGTTCAGTCAGAGTGGATCTGACACACTCTAATTGTGATGTTCTGTCTGTGGGGGCGATCAACACACTTAGCCTGACAGCTGACTTCATGTGAGAGTCTGGGATCCTACTCTGATTGAGTCCTGAACGCAGAGAGAGAGAGAGAGTACAAAACTCCGTCACAATAATTCTGCTTCCACTCGTCAAGATCTCTACATTAATCGTCGCGCCTTTAAACCTTCAATTCGTTAACTCATTACTTTAATCCTAGCACCATTGTAACATTACATTCATCTACTAAATTCCTCTTTAACCTTACATACGTCAATCGCCAGGACTATTGCGTGTAATCCATTTTTTATTATCTATCGTCTCCGTACAGTAACCACAGCGCCCCAGCTAATTTCCACCCAACCATCCACCGAACTAAAATTTCCACCCATTCAGCGTCCCAATCAAATTACCATCCATCCAGCGCTCCAAAAATGTCCACCCATCCTGCACTCCAACCAAATTCCACCATCCAGCGCCAAAACCAATTTCCACCCATCCAGCGCCCCAATCAAATTTCCACCCATCCAGAGACCCAACCAAATTTCACCCATCCAGCGCCCCAAACCAAATTTCCATTCAGCCTCCAAACCCATTTCCACCCATCCAGCGCCCCAACAAAATTTCACCCATCCAGCGCCCCAAACCAAATTTCCACCCATTCAGCGCCCCAAATCAAATTTCCATTCGGCGCCCTAACCCATTTCCACACATCCAGCGCCCCCAACCAAATTTCCATTCAGCGCCCAAACCCATTTCCACCCATCCTGCGCCCCAACTAAATTTCACCCATCCAGCGCCACAACTAAATTTCACCCATCCAGCGCCACAACTAAATTTCACCCATCCAGCGCCACAACTAAATTTCACCCATCCAGCGCCACAACTACATTTCACCCATCTAGCGCCCTAAACCAAATTTCCATTCAGCGCCCAAACCCATTTCCACCCATTCAGCGCCCCAAACCAATTTCCACCCGTCCAGCACCGGATGCAGTAATCAAAACATAATTTCTCAACTCCGATATCTCGAAAGTTCCAGACTAATTCGACCACATTCAAGCAATATCCGTCACAATGAGAAAACCGCTGGTTTTAAATAACATCAAAGGCCAACATCGAAATTAATTTCCACATGTTTTTTCCTTTCCTGGCACAATTCCTCATTCTCAGGTTTCCTGATTACTTACATGTGTTAGGACCTTGTCTCGTCTGTTTCTCAATGATCTGTGCTTTGTTTGTAGCCATTTGCCAGAAGCAGGATAATGCCGTGGAAATGAAATTAGTTCAGGGGACCAGATATATCGGGGCAAACGTTTGAAATCGTTCATTCGTTTAAGATTCGGTTAGCATTTTGTGAAAATGTTGTAAGATGAAGCATATCATTTGTTGTTTAGATGGAATGAACGAACGAAAGAGAGAAAGAACGAACGAGAGAAAGAAAACGAAATTGAGGTAGAAGAAATAACGAAAGAAAGAAAGAAAGAAAACGAAATAAAGGAAGGCTAAAGAAATAGAGAAAGATGTAACGAAAAAGAGAAAGAAAGACTTAAATAAAACAAAATAAAGAAATAAGAAAGAACGAAACAAAGAAAGACGAAAGAAAGAGAGAATGAAGTAACGAAAATAAGAAAGAAAGAAAGAAAAAAGGAAGAAAGAAGGAACGAAAGAACGAAAGAAAGAAAGAAGGAAAAAGAGTTATTTTTCAGGCAATTTTTACGGATTATGTGGTGTATGTTTAATTGTTTCCGTAGCCTGTTTTCCACCGGGAACGCATTCCAGAACACTTTTATAATGTTAATGGTCCGAGAAACAATATCTTTAAATGTAACTGAACACTGGAACTGTCTCACTCGTATTATGTAACATAGAACTCCAGCTATAATAGTTGTAAAGCTAGATGTTGACTGCAGAGACAAAGTGATAGTAACATTTTCATCTTCGCTTGAAAAAAAAAAAGCAGTTGGGCTATTTAACGTAGAGAAAAATAATAGCATCTCTTGATCTTGAAACTGTACGAGCAGATGAAGTTTTTAACTATAAAGGAGTGACTTTGGAGAAGAGTGTAGATTATCGATCAATAAATGTGAATTGCTCTCTTGAGAATAGACGGTTTTATGAGAACTTAAAACAACGAACTGAATTACCTTCTGTAATAAGAGACACACAAATGCCAGAATGGATAATACCAACTACACCTGTTGGGATTGAAAAGTCTTTGTTTTTTTTTTACTTTTCCTTTTGAGATGATTGGATTTATAGAAAGGGATTCTCGTGATTTCCTGACAGTGCTAAAACTGCCTCTGAAATACTACAACTAATAAACGCTATCAAATACATTCATATTTCTGCTTCTGTATGTGATTATAGTTTTCTCCTAACATCTATCCATTTTTCAGTCGCCTGAAGTATTTATACCTTTACTGTTTTGTGTGTGTGTTTGTGTGTAGTTCTTGGAGAGGCCATTATAGTTTTGTCAAATCAAAGACATGCATATAAACTGATAAAAATGCGAAGCTGCAGTAGAGCTAATTACAAGGAGAAATGAAAATGTAAACGGCGTTGTTCTAATTTGTGTCCTCCATTATTACGTCACTGATTAAAAACCTGGTACTAATTTTTTTTACCTGAGGCAAAGGCGCCTCATAGCAGCAGAGCTGGAAGCTGTCAGCGACCAATAGCTGATGACTTACGTTAGGATCAGTGAACCTGACCCATCCAGATCCTTCTCTACCTCTTCCCAGTGTCTAGTCTGGCCAAACGAGTAGGGATAGAAGAGGGAAAGTAACCTTGTACTCACAAATAACAAGCTGAAATCGGATGTGTTGGGCCGAAAGACGCAATTGTAACAGTTCTGTTGCAAACTACAACACAACGTATTTACGCCTATTTAACGTCTTTCTAAGGACGGATGACGAAAAGGACAATCAATTCCTTTAGAAGTCATCAGATGAACGACAGAAAGAAAAGAAAGTCAGATACCCATTTTTCTCAACTTAGGCTACTGATTGTCTTGTTTTGATTGATCTTATTATTTCACAGGAAAAGTAAATTCACTTTGACATCGCTAATCTGTCGTCTCAACTGTATACAAGTACAACGCAAACCTGGGAGACGCGATAGTTCAGTGGTTAGTGAACTGGTCTACCTAGGAGGGGTCGGGTTCGATCCTAATCGACGACTTCCAGGTTCACCCAGCCTTTAATGGGTACCTGCATTTTTTTCTGGGAAAGTGAAGCTGCGCAGGGGTAATACCGACCACATTACCCCAAAGATCATGTGCCGAAAGTATCATATTCCCTATACGCCACTTGGTGGGACGGGGCTCTTTACGTTTTTTTTATTTTACATCAAAAACTTCTGGACAGCCGGCCTGACACGTATGGGTGAAAACTCGTGCGTTAAAACGGCGATTCAAATCTCGTACTTTACCTTTATTTTTACATCTAACTTTACATCTACCTTTACCTCTACCTTTACATCTACCTTTACCTCTACCTTTACATCTACCTTTACCTCTACCTTTACATCTACCTTTACATCAACCTTTACCTCTACCTTTACATATACCTTTTAATCTACCTTTACATATACATTTACATCTACCTTTACATATATCTTTACATCTACCTTTACATATACCTTTACATCTACCGTTACATATACCTTTACCTCTACCTTTAACTCTACCTTTACATCTACCTTTACCTCTAGCTTTACATCTACCTTTACCTCTACCTTTACCTGTACCTTTATATCTACCATTACCTCTACCTTTACCTCTACCTTTACATCTACCTTTACATCTACCTTTACATCTATCTTTACCTCTACCTTTACCTCTATCTTTACATCTACCTTTACCTCTACCTTTACATCTACCTTTACCTATACCTTTACATCTACCTTTACATCTACCTTTACATCTACCTTTACATCTACCTTTACATCTATCTTTACCTCTACCTTTACCTCTACCTTTACCTCTACCTTTACATCTACCTTTACATCTATCTTTACCTCTAGCTTTACATCTACCTTTACCTCTACCTTTACCTCTACCTTTACATCTACCTTTACCTCTACCTTTACATCTACCTTTACATATACCTATACATCTACATTTACCTCTACCTTTACATTTACCTTTACCTCTATCTTTACCTCTACCTTTACATCTACCTTTACATCTACCTTTACCTTTACTCTCGCCTCTGGAGGTGGGAAATGTTCACATCGAACCCGTGGATTCCTAGTGACTTTCGTCCCCAGTAAGCGAACCCTACACCCATGAACATAAAAAGAGGAGTAAGACAAGGATGCATCATATCACCAAGCCTGTTCAATCTATACACTGAGCAAATCTTTAAAAACATCTCAGAGATGCCAGGCCTAAATATTCATCATCATCAAGTACCGGGCTTGCTGGCGTAGGTGATCATGTCTCTCCACAACTTTCAATCTCGCCAGCTATTTATCATTTCTGTTGTTGACCTTCTGGGAAGCCATTCACTTAAGCTGTCTGTTATTTTTTTCTCTTTGCTTCCCTCTATCTCTTCGTCCCTTAATTTTTCCAGTTGTTACAATATATTCCAGTTGTTCTCTTCTCATTACATGGCCAAAAAATGATGATTGTTTCTTCCTAATATTGGAAATTAGCTCTCTTTTTGCTTTCACCCTTCTCAGAATATCTTCATTACTCTTCTTAGCTGTCCATGGTACTCTCAACATTCTTCTGTAAAACACATTTCTACAGACTCCAGTGAGTTTTTGTCAGGTCAGGTAATTTTACCTGCTACTGTATGCAGTAAACAGCACAACCTGTGGCTGCCCTGCTGCCTTGCAGGTAAGCTCGAGAGAGTAAAAGGCTAAGGGAGGGTACCCCGAAGTAAAACAACCCAACTGCCTTGTGGGTGAAACTTTTTAGTCAAAGGCTAGCGGAGCCAACCGTAAACAATCCGACGGAAGGCAAAAAAATACCGTCGTAACTTCTTTTTACAATCATGAATCGCCTAAACATTAATGGAAAGATAATCAAATAACCTAAGATATGCTGATAATACTGTACTACTAGACAATCCTAAAGATCTACAACAATTAATTAATGTAATAAAATAAGAAGCATAAAATATGGATTAGATATGAATATCAAAAAGACTAAAACTATGATCATAAGCAAAGATAATACTCAAAACCTACAAGTCGATATCAAAATTGAAGTAATAGACTTGGTGACAGTTCAGAACTACAACTATCTTGGACATACTATAATCAGTGATGGCAAATGTAAAACTGATAAACAAAAGAATAGGAATGACAAAAAGTAATTTTAATGAACAATTCACAGTTATTGATCTAGATGCGGGTCATCATCAGTGCCCTCCGAGATGTGGGAAGAGCACAGGACTTCCACGTCAACAAATCCACGTCACTCCTTCGGTTGAAAGAGATGGGAGTTAAGACCGGCAGAGCCAGAATTGAGAAACTTAGTGGGCGTGTAAGAAGACTTATCAACTAACACAGAACTGGAGTCGTCAGTCGCTGGACACTGTGGGACTTGCTGAGGAGCACCTATGCACATGTTTGGAGTGCAGTGATGATGACCCGCAAATAACGCAGTAACCCAATCACTCAATTTTAATGCCATGAAAAGTATACTAGCATCAAAACAAATAACACCAGGGCTAAAACTAATAATAGCAAAATGCTATATCTTTTCAATATTCATGTATTGTGCAGAAACATGGAGATTAGATAAGAAAACAGAACAGAAAATTGAAGACTTTGAGATTTGGATATTTAGAATAATAGGTAGAATTGGATGGAAAGACAAGAAAACTAACGATGAAGTTTTAAAACAACTAAAAATTAAATGAGAACTACTAAACACAATTAGAACAAGACAAGTGACATTTTTGGGGCACATTAAATGACACAACAGCCTATTAAAAATAATGTTGCAAAGGAAAATACAAGGTAATAGAGGCAGAGGCAAAACAAGGCTAACAAGGATAAGTAACATCAAAAGATGGACAATACAGCCTATGACAACCTGCACCATCAAAGAAAAAGACAGAGCGGGATGGCGCTCCATGGTAGCCAACCTTCGATGCTGAGACAGCACTCGATGAGTATCTTCTCCGGTCTGTGGGTAGTGAGATCCAATATCTGGTCTTACCTCTCTGGGTAGTGAGATCCAATATCTGGTCTTACCTCTCTGGGTAGTGAGATCCAATATCTGGTCTTACCTCTCTGGGTAATGAGATCCAATATCTGGTCTTACCTCTCTGGGTAGTGAGATCCAATATCTGGTCTTACCTCTCTGGGTAATGAGATCCGATATCTGGTCCTTACTCTGGGTAGTGAGATGCGATATCTGGTCTTCCCTCTCTGGGTAATGAGATCCGATATCTGGTCCTTACTCTGGGTAGTGAGATGCGATATCTGGTCTTCTCTTTTGGTAGCGAGATCCGATATCTGGTCCTCTCTGGGTAGTAAGATCCAATATCTGGTCCTCTCTCTGGGTCGTGAGATCCAATATCTGGTCCTTTCTTTGAGTAGTCAGATCCGATATCTGTTCCTCTCTCTGGGTCGTGAGATCCGATATCTGGTCCTTTCTTTGAGTAGTCAGATCCGATATCTGGTCCTTTCTTTGAGTAGTCAGATCCGATATCTGGTCCTTTCTTTGAGTAGTCAGATACGATATCTGGTTCTCTCTTTGAGTAGTCAGATACGATATCTGGTTCTCTCTTTGAGTAGTCAGATCCGATATCTGGTCCACTAAATAAATGCAAAAAACTGGGAGGTTTTGTGTGCACTCTCGCACTTTGAGAGTTAAAAAGTCGTAGAGATTAGGCCAGATTGGCCGCTGACGGGGACAGCTTATTAAGCAGATCTACTCATACTGATAACGGATGTGTCGGGTATAAAGGCGCAGCTCTGTCGTAAACCAGCGACACAACGCATTCACGTCGAATTAATGGGTGAATGCTGAGAAGAAGAAGAGTCTTTAACTACATTCACCATGGACACTTTTGATCGTCTTTGGTTTACTTACATCCAACTTCTAGAGATAGCGAAACGTAGCTGAACAAGACACACGTCACTGTCTGACAACAAAGTTGTCTAACTTACAAAGTAGACACAAAAGAAAAATTGCGAATCCAGTCTTTGAAAAAAAAGTGCACAGTAAATAACAATGTGACTCAAAGACGCAAAATATCAACGCATGACTTCCTGCTCATGCCTCACGCCCCTAATCTCTTTCATTCTCTTCCCCGGCATCCACTCATAATTTCAAGCAGCTAATGAGCTGACATTCTCCTCACGGAGAATCTTTAATGATCATATTATCACCAACTGCAGAACTCTGTATAATTTCCTATTACAGAATTTCAAATGGTTTTCTTTTCGTAGATTTCAAATTACGTAAATCAAATATCCAAGCTTTGTGATTGATGTAGGAATAGTAATATTGATGTAACAAAAGCAAGGAGTTTAAGAGAAAGGCGGTAACTACGATATCACGAACGCAAACAGAATCGAATGGAAATGAAAATAAAAGCGTGGTAGAGCAAATATCTTTCTCTTTACACAGAGAAATGTTGATACCTCTGGACTTAAAATCTCTTAATCAAACAAAATTCTCGATGACTTTGATACATGAAGACGTAACTTGTGATCATTAGATCCGCTCATTTGATCATAGGCATGGCGCCAAGTGAGTTCTTGTGCTCTCTGATTCTACAATACTGGTTTTCAAATGTGTAGTATATTAAAAAAATATTTATGTGAACAATATTGTAGTCACCACACAAGCGACAATGGCATACTTTAAGATTGAGTTTTCACCGACCATTTCGTAGGTCGTCAGTGCACTGACGGTGTGTGAGGTGCAAACATTTACAGATACCTATTGCCTGGACGGGCATTCTTGGTCGTTTTGTGCAGTGTGTGGTGGGTGTTGCAAAGGCTACAACGTAATCATCGGTACGTGTCACGGTAACTGTTCACATGGGATCTATGGAGACGACTGCACCAGGACTTGTCTCAGTGTCTGTCCTTTATGTGAGGAAAAATCCGGAAAATACCTACAATGTAAACATCCTGGCTACACCTGTAATGACAGTTGTCCCGATGGTAATTTTGGGCTACAGTGCAAACATACGTGTTCTGATGGCTGTGACATCATTTGTGACCCGGAAAGCACAGACTGTACGTGCAAGGAAACGTACTACGGATCAGACTGCACTCTCAAATGTCCGGATAATTGTTTGAATGACACATGTGAACAGTCAACCGGGAACTGTACATGCAAGGGAACGGTCTACGGGTCAGACTGCACTCTCAAATCTCCGGACAACTGTTTAAACGAAACCTGTGAACAGTTAATCGGGGCTTGCGTCTCGTATGTCGATGATTCCCATGTTAAGAAGAGTCTGCCGACTACAACCAACCCAAAATATAGATACCTTAATGTGTTTCTGCGCTGGACTTGGTTCATTTCTTGGTGTTTTTCCGTGAAGCCATGGCTCATATCTCGATGTGTTTCTATGCTAGTAATGGCTCATATCTTGATGTGTTTCTGTGCTAGCCATGGCTCATATCTTAGCTTGTGTGTGTGTTGGCCATGGATCATATCTTGGTGTGTGTTATGTTAGTCATATCTCATATCTTGGTGTGTCCGTGTTAATCATGTCTCATATCTTTATGTGTGTATGTGTTTAGTCATATCTCATATCTTAGTGTGTATCTGTGTTAGTCATGTGTCATATCTTTGTGTGTGCATGTTTGGGTTAGTGATATCTCATATATTTGTGTGCATGTTTATGTTAGTCATATCTCATATCTTTGTGTGTGCATGTCCGTGTATGTCACATCTCATATCCCTGTGTGTGCATGGCTATGTTAGTCACATCTCATATTTTTGTGTGTGCATGTCTATGTTGGTCATATCTCATATCTTTGTGTGCATGTCTATGTTAGGCATGTGTCATATCTTTATGTGTGCATGTCTATGTCAGTCATATATCAGATCTTTATGTGCATATTTATGTTAGTCATGTGTCATATATCTTGATGTGTTTCAGTGTTAGTCATGCCTCGTTTGGTCACATCTCATATCTTTGTGTGTGCATGTCTGTGTTAGTCACCTCTAGTCTAGGCAGATGGTGCTCGTAAACCTGGGAGGGCCGACCACATAAGGGCAGAATCCCCCTACAGAAAAGATCATCAGTTGCCTTGCAGGAAGATTGAGGACAATCAAAGGCTAAGGAATGCAAACCTGAATAAAATGCTGGCTGAAATCGGATGCACTGGGCCACTGGCGCAGAACACAGTGCAACGTTTTAACGGGTGTTCAATCAGAGTGGATCTGGCAGACTCTAATTGTGATGTTCTGTCTGTGGGGGCGATCAACACACTTAACCTGACAGCTGACTTCATGTGAGAGTCTGGAATCCTACTCTGATTGAGTCCGGATCGCAGAGAGAGAAATATGTAGTGTAACATGATTAAACTTGTGTGCTTAGCACACTATTATATGAATCTGAAACCCGGACAACACACTCAAATCACACAAAAAACTAAATGTCTTCCACATGCGATGTCTGTGCAAAATAATGCACATCAAATGGCAGGACGAACTAACCAACTTAACTGTCCTGCAACGTGCTAAGACCCCATCAATCATGTCGATGCTCAGATGTCGAAGACTAAGATGACTGGGGCACGACCAGCGAATGGTAGAAAAACGCATCCACAGGCAAATACTATATGGCGAACTAACACACGGAAAAAGACAAATCGGCAGACCTAAACTACGATATAGAGATATCTGTAAATCATCTCTGAATGACTTCTTCATCTGTGAAAATGACTGGGAACATCTGGCAAGCGATCGCACATCATGGAGAGCATGTATAAGGAATGGTATAACATCATTTGCGACTATGCTAAGGCAAAACTTAGAAGAGAAAAGACTCATGAAAAAGGATGTAAAGCCCTGTGGATCAGTGGGCCTGACTTGTTCATTCTGTGGCCGTGTGTGTTTGTCAAACATTGGTAGAATTAGCCACGAGAGAAGCTGTTCGACAAAAACAAAACCTAAAACAAATACACAATAGCCTCAACTACACTGTCTGACAAGACGAAAAGGGCTATAGTGTAACATGACCACTCATTTACTCACCGTGACGACAATAAAATACATTTTAATAATATAAATATAATAATCAATGAATAATAAAACAATATAATAATAATTTTTAAAATAATATAATTAAATTAACTATGATCGATAAACTGTGATAAATAAACTGTGATAGATAAACTGTGATAGATAAACTGTGATAGATAAACTGATATTACTAAATGATCATTTTTGATACACCATTATCTTCTACAATACATCATGGTAATCATGATGTACCAGGCCTGCTGGCGTAGATGACCATGTCTCTCCACAACTTACGATCTCGACAGTTATTTATCATTTCTGTTGTTGACCTTCTACCAAGCCATTCTCTAAAATGTCTGGTATATTTTCTCTTTATGTTATCCTAAAATGTTAGTGACTTCACTGTACTTAGGGCTACCGGACATTAGGATCTCACCTGTACTTAGGGCTACCGGACATTAGGATCTCACCTGTACTTAGGGCTACCGGACATTAGGATCTCACCTGTACTTAGGGCTACCGGACATTAGGATCTCACCTGTACTTAGAGCTATCGGACATTAGGATCTCACCTGTACTTAGGGCTACCGGACATTAGGATCTCACCTGAACTTAGGGCTACCGGACATTAGGATCTCACCTGTACTTAGAGCTATCGGACATTAGGATTTCACCTGTACTTAGGGCTACCGGACATTAGGATTTCACCTGTACTTAGAGCTATCGGACATTAGGATCTCACCTGTACTTAGAGCTATCGGACATTAGGATCTCACCTGTACTTAGAGCTATCGGACATTAGGATCTCACCTGTACTTAGAGCTATCGTACATTAGGTTCTCACCTGTACTTAGAGCTATCGGACATTAGGATCTCACCTGTACTTAGAGCTATCGGACATTAGGATCTCACCTGTACTTAGAGCTATCGGACATTAGGATCTCACCTGTACTTAGAGCTATCGGACATTAGGATTTCACCTGTACTTAGGGCTACCGGACATTAGGATCTGACCTGTACTTAGAGCTATCGGACATTAGGATCTCACCTGTACTTAAGGCTACCGGATATTAGGATCTCACCTGACATGTCCCGATTTGTAAGTGTTTTCCCGCGTCCGGCATTCATCATAAAATGATGAAAATAACGCCCCATGTGATCATCTTTTGCTTTCATTGGTGGAAAAAGTTCTCATTCTTGTTTATGAAATGTGGAGACGCATTTGTTCAGTGGTTAGTGAACTGGACCACTAAGGGCAAGAGACCAGGTTCGATTCTGATCGACGGCTTCCAGATTCACTCAGCCTTAAAATCATACCGGATTTTTTTTTTATGGGAAAGAAAAACCGCACGAGCGTAATGCTGTCCATATTACTCAAAAAATAATGTGCCGAAGGTCTATATGGACATATATCTTGATATGGGTATATCAATAGATGGAATTAGAAACATGAACATATCTATATATGGGCACTAACGTATTCCCTATACGTCACATGTCATGACGATGTCTTTTTTCTCTTACTTTATAAAAAATATCTTGCTTTACTTGTACATTGTCTGGACCTTGTTGTATTAAGTCTCAGCTTCATGACGTACAGTAGCCAGTTCGCTTCCTCGTTGCATTTCCTTCATTAACTCTTTCCGTATGATAAATATAAATATGTAGATTGACTCTTAAAACCCTGAACAATTTTGTCTCTGAAATCTCTTTCGTTGCATCGATAAAAAGCTTCCGTACGGAAAGAGTTAACAATGTATCCGGTACCTATATAAAACCATTGGGTGGAACATCGATTCTTTTAAGTCGGAAAACAATTTTACCCAAACTTACATTTCGACACCGACTCTTTTATTACACTGGGAAGGTGATGAATGCCGCCTCGCATTGTAAATTTCGATGCTTGAAGCGACACAGTCCAGAAGTCTCCGAACGCTTCTGGATAGGTGGCGGAGCACATATGGACGAAAACTCTAATGGTGAGACGCCGACTCAAGTCTCGTACTTTACCTTTACCGAGCTTTCAGGTCGTCAGGCGAGTGCACTATCAACAATGCCATCGATTTCTCTGTCAACACCATGATGAAACAATAGTCTTGTATGGGCCGTAGAAAAAAAGAGAAGAAATGGAATATTATGACAACTGAAAGTAATTGTTGGTTAAAGAGGAAGAGGAGAAGCAGGAATATAACAGACGGCTTATGGAATTGTTTAGTAGAAAGTCAACAATAGAGGAGATAAACAAATACACACACACAGAAAGTTGTGGAGTGACATGATCACCTACGTCATTTAATACGGCTCTGGTTTATAATTTGTGTTTTCTTGCTAGAAAGGACAAACGTAGTCTCTATTAGTAACTGGGGGATCCTAGTAATAACAGACTCCCACAAAAATCGGGTCTTAAAGCATGTAATTTAATTAGTCACTTGATGCTCCGTAAAATTACGAGCGTATATCATTACTAGTATGAGAAGAATGATATAATTCCAAAATATCAATAACCCCAATCCCTCCCTCATATTCTGAAAGTAAGACCTCAATTTCATCCTTTTTGGCTATTTCTCTCTTAATTTTCTGTAAAAAGTCGAAATTTAATTTGCGCAAGGAGACGTCTGCGTTTACATAACGGCGAGAAATAGTGCCTGTGTGTATGTCATTTTCTAGAGTTGGTGGCCTTTCACTGTAGTTGTCCTGTGTGCGCAGTAAATATTTTACGTTTCCGTGGCAGCACGAAGAATGTTGAACAAAATGTAAACAAAAAATGAGAGAACACGTTGATTGGAGACAATTTCGAAGTACCTGAAATGAGTGTCAGGTCGATTAAACAATTACGAATACTTTATCCTTTTAGAGTTTTTCATGTTTCTCTTTTACTGTCATCAAACTGTTAGGCTATACAGCAACGGGGAAACCCAGAGAGAGATGGATTGATGGAATCAAAGAAACATATAATAAAACTCGAATAAACAACAACAATCAAGGCTACACAACAAGCTAGGGCCATCTCATTAGACTTAACTCCTCTCTGCTACGTTACGCAGCATAAGCAGAAGATAAAAGAGGAAGATAGAAAAGACAAGATCAAATTCAGACGACGGTTCTCGTCTTCTCTACTGTTTACAGTTAAACGTTGGTCCTTTTCCTTCTCTTTCTATTAAAATAACACTATCTTTATCTTTACTTTCACCTAGCGACTGCGCTTCAATGCCCGCTATTATAAATGTAGATGCTCATTTTGTTTACAACAAATTACAATATTCAGGAAGATGGCGGGCGTGCTGACAGGACTTCAGAGAAATTAATCACTAAAGCCGATTTTCATTATTCTCACAAGTTTAATGCTTTTTTTAAATTATTCATTAGTGTAAATTTGATTTGGAAGTGATTGTGGCCACTCTTTTCGGTGATGTCTTTGAAATTGTCGCTCTAGCAGCCGACTTGACTCGCACTAGAGTTCATCTTTGCTAACGGAAGTATCGACAATGCAAAATGGCGGCATGTCACCCTGTTTTAGCAAGATAACATAGTCGCTTAAAACAGTTTCGATTGCTTTGTTTTAAATGTGTGTTTTCGAGAAACCTGGCGTGAGGAAGTGACCCTACACTCTCTAATGGATGGAGGTCGCTTGAAATCGTCGCCTGTGTCGCTGATTAGGGCTCTCCGGTAGTCGATATTGTTAACAAAATTTGTCAAACTCTTTCGAGGTGGCTGTGACATGAGTGTAGCGTACATGGGAAATTCCCAACTGCAACAAAACTGATTCCATGAACAAAACAGTACGATATTTGTACCTTCAGCCCGTCACATCCGACTTCAGTACTAGATTTTTGAGTACCAGTTTCCGTTCCCTCTTCGATTTCCACTTGGACAGACTAAGTAGCCTTTGTCAGGGCTACCAATTGGAGGTAGATAGTGTCTTGACCAGCTCTGAATCAATTAATCTTGATATTTCAATTAGTCATGAGTTGCTGGTCCCTTCCCACGCATTCAGATCCTGGCATCTTGGAACCCACGAACTTAAGATGATATAACATTAGGCCCAGTCCACTGTCCGTCTTCTTTACTCTCATGACGGTATGATATTATTGCATTTCTTTTGTGTTTATAAACCATTACAAAGAAAACTAAGCTGTCACAATTAAACTTTCTTTAATTGAAAATTATGTTTCCTTATCATCACTATATTAGTAACGCCTCCATTAGCATTTCATATGTTACCGGGTGGCAAAAAAGATCACAGCACAAAGCCTGAAATAGATAACCCCGGTGATGGTCCGTAGAAGAATTCCAGAAGGGTGGTTAATTATTATGTCAAAATGTAGACACTTTTCTTTGCTATTTTTAAAAATTAGAACTTGATAGCCCCCGAATAGCGGCATACAGCTCACTTTTTAAAATGTTCAGCTTACTGGGGGCTCTTTATTTTAATTGTTAGAAAACTGGATCTATTTTCTATTTTCCGTCTCTTATAGGTACTTGAAATAAAGTAAAGTACCCCCGTCACGCCAAGTGGCGTACAGGGAATATGGTGTTAGTGACCATACATTTTACAGACCTTCAGCACATGATTTTTGGTGTAATATGGTTGGTATTACGCCCGTGCCGCTTTATTTTCCCAGAAAAAAAAATCCGGTGC
The DNA here is from genome assembly GCA_032433765.1 of Megaustenia siamemsis. Lineage (NCBI taxonomy): Eukaryota > Metazoa > Mollusca > Gastropoda > Stylommatophora > Ariophantidae > Megaustenia > Megaustenia siamemsis. Next base: position 26,043,669 of record JAVIAB010000126.1, read on the forward strand.
CCATTTAAGGCTGGGTGAACCCGGAAGCCATCAGTTGGGATCGAACCCTACCCCTTGTCCTTCGTAGTCCAGTTCACTAACCACTGGGCTATTTCGGCTCCCATTATAGGTACTTGAAGACACATGAACTTGTATGCTTTAACTGTTGTTCATACTAGGTACACTCTGGTTTGAGAGTACTTCACTTCAACACGATCTCTGTCCCTCACCTTTAGTTTCTGCAACTTTCGCCACAAGTAACCGCCATCAGTTAAAATCCACCAGCTTTAAACCTTCCCGTGATGGCAGCTCTCTGCTACTGGCTTGAGCAAACATGGACAACTTAGGGTCAACATTTGCCCATCTTGTTGGTATAATGGTCGATGGAATTGCTGAAGGCAGGAACAATGGAAGTCCGACAAGCAAGCATTCGCTGGTAGTCTCTCACACGATAACATATTATCAACAAAGTTGAGGTTTGGTTTGGTTGTAGGAGGATGGGGAAATGGCGGGGGTTGTTTGTTAGCATTTCCCAGTGATATTTTCCCCATCGTGCAGCGGTTATCTGGTTGTTCCCATACAGATCATGCTGGCAAGAATTCTACCAATAGAATTAATTACTTTCCGGACAATAAGGACGAGTTTTTATTTACATAATGGAATCAAGTTATCTGGTTTTTAACTTTAAGTGCTTCTTCTTCTTGTTCGACTTCTTATTTTTCTTCGTCTTCCTCTTCTTCTTTTTCTTCGTCTTCCTTTTCTTCTTCTTATCTTTTTTTCTTGTTCGCATGTCTGTTTAGTAATATCCCCGACTAGGCTCATCTATACGAACATGGAATCATTTCAGAGAAAGATATATGTTTACAGCACTCAGAAAAAAATGACAAATAATCTACAACAGAAAAAAAAAACAAAGAAAAATATATGGTCCGAAACAGGATCGAACACGTACTCCTTTGCACAGCGCCTTGCCATGAGAAACCAATCGCTAGAGCACACGGCCAACTCAGCCAAGGAGCACTGGAAAATATTCATATATCTGTGTATACAGATAAAATAATCATATTAGTAGGTAATAAAAGTTTACACGCAGACAATAATTATTAGTAAAAAAAATGAAAATGTTAAAGAACTGACGCACCGTCTTCCTAAACTCCTACAGCTCTGAATTTTAAAACTGTCTGTGAACTGTCAAACTAAAACTAAAAAACACATTTTTTTTAAAGGTTATAACTCAGTGTTATAAAAAAGAGTTCTTAAATGTTATGTAGAGTCAGTCTTAACATATGGATGCGAATCATGGACAATAGGACAACAGACAAGAAAATCACTGGAGTCTGTAGAAATGGGGTTTTACAGAAGAATATTGAGAGTACCATGGACAGTTACGAAGAGTAATGAAAATGTTCTGAGAGAGGTGAAAGCAAAAAGAGAGCTAATTTCCAATATTTAGAAAGAAAAAAATCATCATTTTTTTGGCCATATAATGAGAAGAGAACAACTGGAATATATTGTAACAAACGGAAAAATTGAGGGACGAAGAGATAGAGGGAAGCAAAGACAAAAAATAACAGACAGCTTAAGAGAATGGCTTTTCAGAAGGTCAACAACAGAATGATAGCTGTCGAGATCGAAAGTTGTGGAGAGATATGATCACCTACGTCACTAGGCCCGGTACTTGATGATGATGATAACTCAGAACTGTGTGCTGTTGGTATAATTTAATATCCTTTTGATAATGTCATGTATCCCAAATCATCATCATCATCATCATGTGCCATACCATTTCCCGTAGGCGTTCATGTCCTTCCGTAATCTTCTATCTACAGTGCATCGTATTAGTTCTGTTGTTGACTGTTTTCCATGCCATGGCACCAGGCTATCCAGTATTTTCTTTCTTTGTCGCCTGCGATCTCACTTTCCTTTTATTTTGCCAGTTGTAACCAAGTATTCCAACTTTCCTCTTCTCATGATGTGACCAAAAAATGTTGATTGTTTTTTTCTGATGTTTTTATTAAATCCCTTTTTGCATTGGCTTCTTTGAGAACTTCCTCATTGGTCTTTTTTGGCTGTCCAGGGAACTTTCAACATTCTTCTGAGAAATCCCATCTCTGTGGCTCTAATAATTTTTTTATATGTTTTTCCACTGTCCATGATTCGAATCCATGGGTCAGAATTGGTTCTATATAGCACCGATGAACTCTCTTTCTTATTTTTATTGACATACTAAAGGGAGGTCAAAAAGTAATGCACACCAATTTTTTTCTCGGAAACTATTCGGGCAAAATGTGTGAAATTTTCACAGATTGTAGCTGAACATCCCCTTGACACTACCTATTTGTCAACATAATCTTCGTCCAAGCGTATTGCCTTACGCCAACGCGAAACTAGGTCATGAATGCCTCGTTTGTACCAAGTTTTGTCCTGCTCGCGTAGCCATTTTTTAACTGCACGGATCACATCCTCATCATTGTCAAAGTGTGTCCCACGCAGGAATTTTTTGAGTGGTCCAAACAGATGGAAATCTGAGGGAGCCAGATCAGGGCTGTAAGGAGGATGAGGCAGTACAGTCCAACCAAATTTTTTGATTGCTTCCCGTGTTACCAGACTTGTGTGAGGGCGTGCATTGTCATGTTGAAGCAACACATCTGCAGATGGCTTATTATGCCGAACTCTGTAGAACCGATTTTTAAGTTTTGTCAGTGTATTGATGTAAGCTGTCGAGTTGATTGTCTCACCTCTTGTCATTACATCAACAAGAATCACACCATCAATGTCCCAGAAGACAGTGATCATCACCTTTCCGGCTGATGGAGATGTTTTGAATTTTTTTTCTTTTTGGTGACTGCGGATGATGCCATTCCATTGACTGCATTTTTGTTTCAGGCTCATAATAATGTGCCCACGTTTCGTCACCGGTAACAATTTTTGACAAAAATATTTCTCCTTCAACACCGAAATGCTCCAACAATTCAGAACAGAATGTTTTCCTTTGAACTCTGTGATCATTTGTTAGGCACCGAGGAACCCGTCGAGCGCAAATCTTTGAATATCCGAGAGTTTTAAAAATTGCGATTGCACTTCCCTTGCTGACTGTAAGCAGTAATGCCAATTGCTGACTAGTGATACGCCTATCCTTACGAATAATGGCATCAGCCCGGTTTAACATGTCTGTGCTGGTAGCCGAGGCAACACGTCCAGAAAGCGGTAAATCATGCAGCTCCACTCGTACACTTTCTGCAGCTTTAATTCTCTGAACCCAGCTACTAACTGTGCTCCTATCGACTGCAGAACATTTGTACACTGCACACAGTCGTTTATGAATGTTTGCCACAGTTTCTTTCTCCACAACCAGAAATTCTATGACAATTCGCTGTTTGTAACGGACATTGTTGACAAGCTCCATTTTAACGGTTCATAGATTGCGTAATATTTATCAGAATGCTGTGCAGTTTGGTGCACATAATTGGAACATGTCATATTCCAAGTGTGCAAAATTTCATATTCCTATCTTTATTATTAGCCGAGAAAAAAATTGGTGTGCATTACTTTTTGACCTCCCTACGTAGATTTGTTGCCTAAGATATTTTTCATTTTCTGAAATGCTATTTTGGCCTGAGCTATTCTGCTTTTTATTTCTGTGGTGCATCTCCCATCTAATGTTATTATTGTGCCCAAGTATTTTAAACGTTGCACTTGTTTCATATTTGTTCTGTTTATTTTTATGCTGCATGATTGTTACTTTGATAGGACAATTACTTCCGTTTTCTTACCATTCAGACTGATTCCTTTTTTTATTGCTTATCCCAAATAACCATGGATCCGGAAGGCCTCACCCATTAATTGTATAGTTTTTTTTTCCAGCTTTTAGAAGTTTGTTAAAATGTTATTTTAATTTTCAATTTTTTTAGAAATTATTTTAAATAATGCAAATTTAACTGGAATTGTCAAAAGTATATTAAATACGCCAATCAACCGATTTCCATTGTCTTTGGAGTCGTTAAAATTAAACGGTCTTTGGGATCCGTAGGTGAACTTTCATTACACTTCTATGCGCTTGATACTCCGGTCAACTAGAGAGATTGCAAGTGGAATTTCGCACCTAGGACTAGTAATCCCGTACCGGCCGCCGAAACCCACATTCATACCTTACGAAAATTGCGTTTTTGGTTGAATGTACGGAACTATTTTCCTTGCGAAGTCTCCGTTAAAACCGCTGGAATGTCCAGTCTAATCGAAAGTATTATCACCTGTTACATTTCATGAAGTAGGGGCTACGTTATTACGCGAATACAGAGTGCTTTGTACCATGGGAACTACCGAATTGCAGACAAAAATTAACATTTATTTTCCTAATCTCATAATTTTAAAATTAATGTTGTTATTGGTTTATATTTCGTTAATGAAATCCGCTGAATTGGTCCGCGATTCACAAAATTGGTCTCGCGGGCATTAATTTGGACCACGATTATATAGAAGAATGTTAAAAATACCATTAACGAATGAAAGGAGTAATTTGAATGTTATGAAAAAATACGTCACGACAAACATAAAATGCGTTACTAACTTACGAATTGGCTAAATATGTTGCAATCCTGTACTATATGTTCGGCATATAATGCGAGAGCATTGGCTGTGTAAAAGATTTTATTGAAATTATGTAATTTCAGTTTTGTTTTTTTTAATGGATAATCTGTATCTAGCAGCAATGGCTGAAAGCTGTTAAAAACTAATAGCTGACTGTTTGCACCAGAACCAGTGAATCAGAACTATCCAGATCCTCTCCACCTCTTCGATGTGCTCTTAGAGACAAACAAACCATTCTAGTCTGGCCGATGAGATCGAAAAATTGGAAGGCAACTCGGTAGTCAAAGAACGCCGAGGTCTGCGATCATTCTTTGATGTTATCTTCCCATCGAGAGACTGGTTGGTCTCGAAGCAAGACGCCGGCCTCGTCGAGGCAGAGAGGTTGTGGGTTCAAATCCCGGCTACACCGGTTGGGATTTTTATTTATGATTTCTCTCTGAGGCAACCACCCCTGGTCTCAGCAGCGTAAATTACTCATCGACGGAAAAAATATGAGTACCTCCAAAGTCGGAGTTATCTGCCTGTTCGGTGAGGGACCCCTGTGCATACGGCTGCCAGGGAATATGGATTAGCACGCAAAATTCAGTTTCTAGTCTCTAGGGACTTCGTCAGAGGTAAAGAGCTGACGAACGAAAATAAAAATTCCTCGATGTTATCTTCCCACATTTCTCTCTGTCTACCCTTCCTTCAATATTCCTTTTACAATGTCCTGCCATGCCGAATGGCTTTTGCCAGACCAGATGTTCGAGAACAATGCCAAATGATTTAATTGTCCCTTTCTTATCAATAAGAAACAAAATATGTACTCCAATTGCTTGTGGTATCTTTTTGTGAACCTCTTTATTTGTGATACGATCTATATACTAAAATACAACCTAAGAAAATGATTAACGATTATTAATTGAGAGAGACCTCACTTCCCCTAACTTTTACTATCTCTGGTAACGGTTTGTATCAAAACAGACCCTATTGAGGAGGTGAGGAATGTTGTTCTCAAACAAATGTCTGGATCTGCTGAAATAAAAAAAAAAATTAAAAAAAGTCAAGTACCCCCGTCACGCCAAGTGGCGTATAGGAAATATGGTGTTAGTGACCATACATTTTACAGACCTTCGGCACATGATTTTTGGTCGGTATTACGCCTGTGCCGCTTTACTTCCCCCCCCACCCCCCGAAAAAAAAATCCGGTACCCATTTAAGGCTGGGTGAATCGGAAGCCGTCGGTTTGGATCGAACCCTACCTCTTGTCCTTTGTAGTCCAGTTCACTAGCCACTGAGCTATCGCGGGTCCCTGATCTGCTGACATGGATACTCAAAAAGCCTGTAGGATAGACAAGCTCATATTTACTTTTAGAAATAAAACCAGAGTAATCGTGAAAGTCACTGCAACCTCCACATCTTCTTTCTGGATTTATGGTTTCTCGGCTGGCATCGGTGAGTAATATCATCATCAAAATCATCAATATCATCAAAATCATCAATATCATCAAAATCATCACTATTATTAAAATCACCATCATTAAATGCCGTCCCATAAGCAATATCAGCATTCATGATACGAAACATATCTGTCGTTAACAAGAACTGGAACAATTTATATTTTCACGAACTGACACTACCAAATAGGAATAAAAGTAAAATATAAGTTAGTGTACTAGGTAACTATTTTAGGATACTAACTTCATCTCAACGTTATGCTATCAATGACAAACTTTGACGCTGTATACTACTTTAAGACACAGTCTTTATTCCAACGTTGTGATATTAATAAACAAATGAAAAGACGATTAGAGGCCACAGAGATGGGATTCTCAGAAGAATGTTGAAAGTTCACTGGACAGCTAAAAAGACCAATGAGGAAGTTCTCAAAGAGGCCAACACAAAAAGGGAGCTCTTAAAAAAACATCAGAAAGAAGCAATCAACATTTTTTGGGCACATGAGAAGAGGAAAGTTGGAATACTTGATTACAACTGGCAAAATAAAAGGAAAGAGAGATCGCGGACGACAAAGAGAGAAAATACTGGATAGCTTGGTGTCATGGCATGGAAAACAGTCAACAACAGAACTGATACGATGCACTGTAGATAGAAGATTGTGGAGGGACATGATCATCTACGCCAACCGGTAAGGTACATGATGATGATGATGTGATATTAATACCAAACTTTAACGCTAAATTCAAGAATAGTCAATAGCATAAATACCACCGAAATGTAATGTGTCAGCCGCATTATGGGAGACTACGTCAGAAGCACAGTAGGAAGTGAAGAGTTAGAAAATATTTAAACCACGTAGAACTTCTAAAAAGAACAACAAAAAGATGGCTTGGTCGCGTGAAGGATAGAAACAGTTAACATGATCCATAGTAATCAACAAAGCAATAAGAGATCAAGAGTATACATGGATAATCAGAACACTAGAAACACTAGGAAGCGTTACACAAAGAGACCAGCTAAAGAACAAAACACCACAAATATTTTCTTTAGATGAAACTTTCAAAAGGTACAACATAGAAAACAGAGCTTCTACTAAAAGTATCGGAAACAAACAATAGACAATTTTTCGGGCACATTAAGAGAAATGAAAAGATGGAGTGTTTGGTTACAACTGGCAAAATACAGGAAAAGAGAAAACGCGGACGACAAATGGAGAATGAACTAGAGTGTCGTGGCCATTTATCTACACGTTCAACAACATAAATTATACGATACACTGTGGGCAAATCGGGCGTAATACCGACCACATTACCCCAAAAACCATGTGCAGAAGGTCTGTAAAATGTATGGTCACTAACGCCATATTCCCTCTTGGCGTGACGGGGGCACTTTTTTTATTTTTTACAGTGGGGCAAATAATTGTTGGGGTGGGGGGCATAATCGCCTACACCTACCGGTATGGCACATAATGACGGTCTCTTCACTCGGCTGAAAGACAAATGATGGAGGAAAGAAGAAGTATAAATAAAATAGCAATCCGACAGCTCAATAATAAAAATCATTGTATGCTACACACGAGGGGTATATTCATTGCATATCTTCAGATAATTGTTAAAAGAAATAAAAAAAATAAGGCCTTCCTGCGAGAGCAACGTTGATTGGTTGATTCCCACAACATTGATGGCCATCTGGATTGTTTACCGAGGAGAAGAAAATAAAGAAAGCATTGATTAAACTTAGGTAAAATAAAAGAATCTGCTGCAAAATGATGCATCGAAAATGTATAAAACATTGATCTTAATACTTTTTTTTTGCGTTCTGTGAAAGGTAAAGATGAAATAGGTGATATGTTGCGCTTGTTTTATATTTTATGTTTGTTGCATTTACAGTTTGATCCTGTTTCGTTCTAGTTGCAACTTTTCGTTCTAGTGAAGATCTGGCTAGACTAGAGAGAGATATATTCTTTCAGACAGGCTGAGGTGAATGCAACGTTATGTGGGAGATTGTTCTGTCTATCTTTTGATGTTTACTCGCCCATGTTAGTCTTGGTCTGCCTCTTTTACCTTGAATTTTCCCTTTCAAAATTACTTTTAGTAGGCTGTTGTGTCTTTTAACGTGCCCCAACAATTTCATTTGTTTTGCTCTAATTGTGTTTAATGAAAAGACTAAAGTCATGAAAAGTTTAATTCCAACAAGTGACAAAATATACATGGAAAACAAACCAGTAGAAGAGATCGATCACTTCATCTATCTTGGAAGTCACATTGATCGAGAAGGGGATACGAGCAAAGAAATTAGAATCAGACTGGCTAAAGCAGCAATGTCTTTCAGAAGCCTTGAAAAGTTGTGGAAATCAAAACTCATTAGCACAAACACAAAACTTAGGCTATTCAAATCAAATGTACTATCAACCCTTACATATGCGTGTGAAAGCTGGAAAACAACAAGAGATATAGAAACAAAGTTGAACGCATTCGAAAATAAATGTCTAAGGAAAATACTTGGTATAGAATGGAACGAATTCAAAACAAACGAGGAAATTAGAGAAATCGCCAATCAACCACTAATATCTTCAGTAATAAAGAAAAGACGATGGTCATACGTTGGACATGTGATGAGAAGAGATAATAATCGAATAGCAAAGCAAGCCCTCATATGGGAAACAACAGGTAAAAGAAAAAGAGGAAGACCCAGGGAGACACTGAGAAGAACATTGATGAGAGAGGCAAGAGCAGCAGGAATCGGCTCCCTCAATGAGATAGAACTGCTTGCACAGAACAGAGACAGATGGCGAGATTTGATAAAATATCTTTAAAAGAAAACTGCTAGAACAAAAATTCATATAGGAGAAGGTGTATCTTGGTCTACGCCCTATGGGCCGGTTACGGCTCGAAAGGTCAATAGAATAGAATAGAATTGTGTTTAGTAGTTCTCTTTTTATTTTTAGTTGTTTTAAAACTTCATCGTTTGTTTTCTTTTCTTTCCATCCAATTCTACCTATTCTTCTATAGATCCACGTTTCAAAGGCTTCAATTTTCTGTTCTATTTTCTGATCTAATGTCCATGTTTCCGCACCATACAGGAATATTGAGATGTAAAATTTTACTATTCTTAGTTTTAGCCATTGTGTTATTTGTTTTGATGTAAGTATATTTTTCATAGCATTAAAATTACCCCTTGCCATTCCTATTCTTTTGATTATTTCATTTGCACATTTTCCAGCACTGGTTAGAGTATGTACAAGGTAGTTGGAGTTCTGAACTGTCTCCAGGTCTAATCCTTCGATTTTGATATCTACTTGTAGGTTTTGAGTATTTTCTTTGTTTATGATCATAGTTTTAGTCTCTTTGATATTCATATTCACTTCAACCTATCTATTAATTGATTTTCAAAGAAAATGAATGTTACTTAGAGCATTAAAAACTATAAAATATAATATATGGCGGAATTGCAGTAAAATTGCGCGGAAAAAGTGTGCTTTTATAATTATTGTTAAAGTTATCTAGGCATAATTTACATTTAACTATGTGGCGCGGGCAAGAGAAGTAAGTTAGGAGAACAACACAATTGACAATCATGACGATACAGACTTTCATAAATGGCAGGACAAAATCGCTAACATAGAATTTTGAAAATTTTCCAGTCAAATGCCAGTGGATAAAGAGATACAGCCAAGACGATGGTGCTGGATAGGACACACACTGCGGAAGCCAACTGAGAGTATTACACAACTGGCCCTTTTTTGTAAACCCCAGGGGTAAAGACAAAGAGGACGGCTAAGAAATTCTTGGAGAAGACAGATTGAAGTAGAGATGAAGATGATAGGGAAGACATGGAATGATCTTAAAAGAATGGCAAAAGACAGAACGACTTGGAAAGTGTTTGTTGAAGACCTATGCTCCACAGGGAACTGAAAGGTCAAAAGATCTGATGCGAGCAAGAGAAGTAATTTCGGGCGTTATGGTGCCAGATGGCGCCGACTTGGACAGCGCTGTACTAGAACATTTCAGAATTGGCTAAGGATTCTTCCAGGTTATTACTCTCTTTTGGCATTGCCAATCATTCAATCTGACTTATGTTTAGGGAGACACAACAACAATCAAGCTGCCACGCTGATCACAGCTTCAGGCCGTCACGTGATGTTGTCCTTAGGTTTTACATTACAACAAAATTACAATAAATTTGATGTATTTGACATGTGAGAATATTCGTTGTTGACATCGGAGCTCTTCCTGAATGGGTTTTTATGAATTCTACATCAGGTTGTATCAAAGCTGAAGTATGTGGCGAATGTCGATAAAATATAAGTAACTTTGACACTTTTAAGCTCATAATACAGTGTGTGGATGTATAACTTTTAAGCTCATAATACAATATGTGGATGTATAACTTTTAAATTCATAATACAATATGTGGATGTATACATTTAAGCTCTTAATACAATATGTGCATGTATAACTTTTAAGCTCATAATACAATATGTGGATGTATAACTTTTAAATTCATAATACAATATGTGGATGTATACATTTAAGCTCATAATACAATATATGGGTGTATAACTTTTAAGCTCATAATACAATATATGGGTGTATAACTTTTAAGCTCATAACACAATATGTGGGTGTATAACTTTTAACCTCATAGTACAATATGTGGGTGTATAACTTTTAAGCTCACAATACAATATGTGGGTGTATAGCTTTTAAGCTCACAATACAATATGTGGGTATATAAAAGAATCGAAAGAACTGGACGGAGAAAGTAGAACAAAATCAAGGGGATTTTGAAAGAGCTGGGAAGGACAAAGGAACTATCAAACAAATGATACAAAAGACATTTCTAGAAACGTAAAGAGACACAATAACTTGCTGAAAGATAATCTGGACGAGACAATAAAAGATGAAAAATGTAAAGAAAGGTAGCGATTTCTCACTGATTTGTGAAAAGGACTACTAAGAGTAAGAGGTTGGGTTCGGTCCTGATCGACGGCTACCAGGTTGGGTTCGGTCCTGATCGACGGCTACCAGATTGGTTCGATCTTTGATCGACGGCTACCAGGTTAACTCAGCATTAGATGTGTACCGTTTTTTCTTGGAAATTAAAAGCGGCACTGGCATAATATTGATCAAATTACCCCACAATGTATATAATATAATAATATAATAACATAATATATATATATATATAGGCCCCCTATTAATATTATATTATATCTTATATTATAATATTTTTACCATAAAAGAATGTGTCGAATGTCTGTACAGAATAAAGGGTAGGATCCATTGAGGTTCAGTCTGAAAAGTGTTCCTTGTTGCAATTTTCTCATATTCCAAGTCCAGCTTGCTGCGTCAGCTACTGAGTTTAGTGCTCTGTGCACAACGTGAGCTGTGCTTTTTATACGGATCGTGTTTCGATATTTCGATTGCTTACGATGAATAATGATATCGTATGACGAAGGATAGTTCAGCTTCGTTCAATTTCGGTGCCGCTTGGCCTTATGTCTTTTGAAATGTGCTGTCGCTGCTATGATGGGGACTGTAGCTACCTTTCTTTGTTTGGATCCTTCAATGAGATGAAATGTTAATTCGGATGATATGACCTGCACGGGCGGTTGAGGAATTATGGATTTTAATTTGTTTGCAATGATACAATGGCCTTCGACTAACTATAATTATCAAGGCAAGACTTAAAGTGAAATAGTGTTTCACGTGAGGCAAACTTTTTGATGCGCCTACGGCAGAAGATTATGCTTTTTTCAGGACCTGTTTACATTTGTTCTTTCAACTTGATTCAGTTGAGAGCCAGTTTCGGTGTCTACAATGTGTGATTCTGTAAGGTCAGCATTCATTCTGACACTGATCAATCATAGCCATCTATAAAATTACAAACTGTCCGCTGGCAGAAAATAAAACAGAAAAACCCTTAAACAGCGATAAGAAGTTTAAACAACTGATGTCACGCTAATCACAACCGCCCCTACTCGCAAAGCTGAAAACGTCACGTTAGTCGGAGGTTTTTACGGGAATGTCCTGTCTGCCCTTAAAAAGTAAAAGTAAAGAGCCTCCGTCACGCCAAGTGGTATAGGGGAATATGGTGTCAGTGACCATAATATTTACAGACCTTCGGCACATGATTTTTGGAGTAATGTGGTCGGCATTACGCCCGTGCCGCTCCTCTTTCCCGGGAAAAAAATCCGGTACCCATTTATGGGTGGGTGAATCCGGAAGCCGTCGGTTGGGATCGAACCCGGCCTCTTGTCCTTTGTAGTCCTGTTCACTAACCACTGAGCTATAGCAGCTCCCCTGTCAGCCCTTAGGCCATTGTAAATCTGTAGATGATTATGGTTCAGTTAGTTGACAGATCAACTTCATTGCACAATAGGCAGCCCCATAGTGTTCAGATCCCCACCTCAGCAGATTTCCCAGTATGAAACAATCCCGATATAGACATGAGAAAGCACAGAAGATTGCTTCAACTCCGATGCACGAACTCCGTAGCACCAGCGAAGATCTTGACCCCAAGCTCCTTAGTCGTCTCTTACAAGACAGGCATGGCACGTGACAGTGGCTCTATTCTTTTTTCCCCTCACCGTGATCTGGGCAACTGTAGCCACACGGGCATACATTCTAGTATATTCCACAATTAATCTTTGACTGCTCTCAACTCGTGCTTTGAATATGTGAGAATACTAACTCTAATACAAAATATTAGGAGCCTGGGGACATTTCGATGGGAAATTTCAATGAAACGAATATAAGAAGACACAGAGATGGGATTTCTCAAAAGAATGTTGAAAGTTTCCTGGACAGCTAAAAAAGACCAATGAGGAAATTCTCAGAGGCCAACACAAAAAGGCAGCTCCTAAAAAACATCAGAAAGAAACAATCAACATTTTTCGGACACATCATGAGAAGAGGAAAATTGGAATACTTTGTTACATCAGGCATAATACAATAAAAGAGAGATCGAGAACGAAAAAGAGAGAAAATACTAAATAGCTTGGTTTTATGGCATGGAAAACAGTCAACAACAGAACTGATACAATGTACTGTAGATAGAAGATTGTGGAAGGACATGATCGCCTACGCCAACGATATAGCACATGAAGATGATGATGATGGTGATGATGATGATGATGATGATGATGATGATGATCATGGGGGCATTTCGCTTAAAAGAAATTTCGCTGAAGAAGAATTTGAAAAAGAAATACATTTAGTTCAAAATTCTACTGAATGTTTTCTAAACATTTATTTTATATTTCATGCACAACAGTTCGCACCTGATACCTTAGTTGCCTTGTTAATTCTGTCTATTATCTTACATCTTTTCAGTTCTATCCAGACGTTAGGCAACGTTTGCAGATAGATATCTGGCCAGAGTCTCTATTCTGGGCGAGCTTTTCAATCTCATTAAAGGAATCAATGGAAGCCATTTTTTCATCTTTTTCTATTTTCCTGCTATTTTCTATTTGATGTCTTGCTCAAGTGATCTTGCTATTTATAGTGTTCAATAATATTAATAACTTTTTTTTTAAAAAAAAAAGCTCGGCCTTGGTAGCCTAGATGGGAAAACTACCCAAATAGTTACTGACGCTCGGACAACCCGTGTTCGATTCCCGCTGGAAGCAGAGGGAATTTTACTCGTGGTTGGAAAAAAAAAAAAGATACCCCCGCGATCGACCCAGCCGCTGGCAGCAATGGGGGTACCAAGGCAGCACTCTGGGAAGATGAGGAATAGCCCCTCGCTTCCCAGTTACGATGCTTGAGGCGACACTAGACAGTAGTCTCTGGACACTTCTGGATAATTCGCCGAATACATATTGGCAAAAACCCTCGTGCTAAGACGCCGATTAAAGTCTCGTAACTTTACCTTTAAAAACAAAATAAGCGAGAATATAGTTAAACTCAGGACAACTTCACCCGTTGTTGTGTTATTGTTGTTGTTGTTATTATTGTTGTTATTGTTATTTATGTTCCTCAGCTTTATATCTCTAGCGAAGCCACAAGGGACTGAACTCCGTGAATATCCCTTTTTTCTCTTTTCCGCACCGTCAGTCGTGTGCTCAGATGTCCCCCGCCACACAGACAGATATTCTCCAACTTAAAGGTTATCTCATATTTTTATTGTCGGGAGTATAAACGAATTGGGTAGATATTTTTTTCTACTAAGTTTGCCCGGGCGGCGACCTTTTTTGGCCCACTCTTTTCGATTTCCGACTGCCAAGGGTTCTTTAATGTGCGCAGAGTGCACACGGGACCTCTTATTTATCTCGTCGTTTTCCGAGCGGGCTAGACACCAGTGGAGACCACGGGAGGGTAAAGCCACGGATTCCATCTGTATCGATCACAGCTTGTGAGCAGAATCGAACCCAGGACACTCTTATCCAGAGGTGGCCGCCCTACCTCTAGTTCACCCCCCCCCCCACTACTACCCACTATAAGTAAAAAAAAAAAGTAATGAACCCCCGTCACGCATTAGTCATGCCGTATAGGGAATATGGTGTTAGTGACCATAATTTTTATAGACCTTCGGCACAAGTTTTTTTGCGGCAATGTGGTCGGTATTACGCCCGTGCCGCTGTACTTTCCCAGAAAAAAAAAAAATCCGGTACCCATTTAAGGCTGGGTGAAGCCGGAAGCCGTCGGTTGGGATCGAACCCTACCTCTTGTCCTTTGTAGTTCATTCCACTAACCACTGAGCTATGGCAGCTGCCCCTACCTACCATCTTCACCCGTACATCTGGCAAAGCGTGGAACAAAAGTACCACTTTTAAATAGAAAAGAAAAGAAAACCAACCATCAGCTCATTGATTGTTGATATAAAAGCATCACTGTGGAAATTGAAGACTCATTCCATTTTTGTGGGTACCGTCTTTACATCGAACATTGGCCACCACATAGTACCAGTTTACGATCTTTTCCTTTGATAGTGCCCGTTGTCATAGAATCTTTTCCTTTGATAGTGCCCGTTGTCATAGAATCTTTTCCTTTGATAGTGCCCGTTGTCATAGAATCTTTTCCTTTGATAGTGCCCGTTGTCATAGAATCTTTTCCTTTGATAGTGCCCGTTGTCATAGAATCTTTTCCTTTGATAGTGCCCGTTGTCATAGAATCTTTTCCTTTGATAGTGCCCGTTGTCATAGAATCTTTTCCTTTGATAGTGCCCGTTGTCATAGAATCTTTTTCTTTCTTTTTTTTTCCATTTTCTCTTGTACCCGTTCGGGTGTCGAGGGCGATACAAAGTTCTGGTTCTCGCCCTTTTGGCGGTTTCACTCATTATCAGTTGATGTTTTTTTAGTGTTTCTTTACTGTTGTCTGCCCATCTTACTCTGGGTCTTCCTCTTTCTATTCTCCATTCTCCTCTTTTAATATGCTTTGCATGGTAAGGAATCACGTCATTCTTTCTAGATGAACAAACCAGTTTATTTGTTGTTTCTGTATGTAGTTTAGGATTGGCTCAATGCCTACTCTTTCTCTTATAATATCATTTCTGATTTTGTCTTTTCTGGTTACTCCAAGCACTCAGACATCGCATCTTTGTGGTAACAAGCTTTATTTTATGCTTAGATGTAAGTGACCATGTTTGGTATTGGTAGCACAATGTTGGAATTAATATACTCTGTATAATATATTTCTTGGTGGTAATAGGTCTTTTTTTATTTCTACCTTTCAGTTCCCTGTGGAAAAAAGGTCTTCAACAAACACTTTCTAAGTCGTTCTGTTTCTTGCTATTCTTTTAAGATCATTCCATGTCTTCCCCATCATCTTCATCTCTGCTTCAGTCTGTTTTCTCCATCAATTCTTTGGCCTTCCTCTTTGTCTTTTCCCCTGGGGATTCCAATAAAGGGCCAGTTGTGTAATACTCTCAGTTGGCTTCCGCAGTGTGTGTCCTATCCAGTGCCGTCGTCTTCGCTGTATCTCTTTATCCACTGGTATTTGACTGGTACATTTCCATAATTCTATGTTAGTGAATTTGTCCTGCCAGTTCCATCCTTTTATTCTGCGTAAGCATCCATTAATGAAAGTATGTGTCTTCATGATTGTCATTTGTGTTGTTCTCCATGCTTCACAGCCATATAATAGGACTGACTTAACATTAGTAATAGGTCTTGCTTTGTGTTAAAGTATCTAGGATATATGTCCCCATATTTGGTTTGCCTTGTTGCACCGTATGTCTATTTCTTGATTGACTTTACCATAGATTCACCAACAGCTATCTATAGTCGTATGTTCAACGAGCAGAGAGGGACATCGCAGCAAATCTCCACAATCGTGACGTCTTCAGCTAAGCGAACTACTGACGTCATTCCCCTCACAGCTGCCACTGCTCGCAAAGCTGAAGATGTCACAAAAAAAAAAACGTAAAATACCCCCGTCACGCCAAGTGGCGTATAGGGAAATATGGTGTTAGTGACCCTATATTTTACATACCTTCAGCACATGATTTTTGGGGTAATGTGGTCGGTATTACGCCCGTGCTGCTTTACTTTCCCAGAATAAAATCCGGTCACATAGTTAGGATAATTTCTATCTGCTTGCTGGCCGTGCTGCTATAGATGGCTGTGGTTCACCTGTCCATTTTCTAAATATTGTCAGTACAGTTTGGTCTTAGTCTGCCTCTACATGACAACCTTGAACTGTCTCTTCCAAGATGATTATTTCACTATGGTATTGTGTCTCTTTCTGTGCCCTAACAATTTCACTTTTAAAAAAATGTTTAAAGTCATGCTTTTAATATTTCGAATGTTCAAAACACTGTTTGTCTTTTTTTCCCTGCACCAAATTCTCCCAATAGAATTATGGAAATGTACCAGTCAAACACCAGTGGATAAAAAGATGCAGCGAAGACGATGGCGCTGGATAGGACACACACTACGGATGCCAACTGAGAGTATTACACAACAGACCCCTTTTTTTGGAATCCCCAGGGGAAAAGACAAAGAGGGAGAACAAGGAATTCTTGGAGAAGACAAATAGAAGCATAGATGAAGATGATGGGGAAGACATGGAATGATCTTAAAAGAATGGCAAAAAAAACAGAACGTCTTGGAAAGTGTTTGTTGAGGACCTATGCTCCGCTGGGAGCTAAAAAGGTAGAAAAAGAGGAAGAAATTCTCCCCATGTTTCTATAGATCCTAGCAATATCTATTACTAATCTTGTGTGTCGATAGGATAAGACTCCTAGCACTAACCGCGTTTTATATTCAGCGATGCAGCTATTCTCTGCAAAGTCAGGATTAACAACAGATCGGGGGCAATATGGAAATAAATGTATTTAAGACGGTTGTAGTGGTTAGGGAATTATTGTTTGGATGATTTATTAAGTTGTTTTTGTTTGTTCTGGCAAATATTCACATGCGAGACAGATGGCAGTGCTAATATAAGCACGGAAATGAACATAACTAGGGCGGAATCGATAAGAGGGGATACCGTAACGTTAGAATAGGCACGCAAAACTTGCGATAGACGGGTAACGTTAGGATAGCCACAGACACGATGGGGAGGGCATGCACGGTAGAATATATATATATATATATATATATATATATATATATATATATATATATATATATGTGTGTGTATGTGTTTGTGTGTGTGTATTAAAACGTTAAAAATGACAAGGAAATATTAAGCAGGTTGCAGTAAGGTTAAAATAAATGTGAAAACTATAAGATACGCATTGAAGAATTGGAATAAACATGGAAAAGATAGATTAAACGTGAAACCGTTAGGATAGACACATCAGATAAAGTATAGCGTTTTGGATATGGTTAATATGGAATGGAAGCAATATCGTTTAAATCATCATCATTGTGTGCCACACCGAGTGACGTAGACGACCATGTTGTTCCATAATCTTCTATCCACAGTAAAAAAAAAATGTAAAAAGCCCCGTGACGTCACGTGGCGTACAGGGAATATGGAGTTAGTGACCATAACTTTTATAGACCTTCGACACATGATTTTTGGGGTAATGTGGTCAGTATTACGCCCGTGCTGCTTTACTTTCCCAGAAAAAAATTCCTGTACCAATTTAGGGCTGGGTGAACCTGGAAGCCGTCGATCAGGATCGAACCCGATCT
The DNA here is from genome assembly GCA_032433765.1 of Megaustenia siamemsis. Classification (NCBI taxonomy): domain Eukaryota; kingdom Metazoa; phylum Mollusca; class Gastropoda; order Stylommatophora; family Ariophantidae; genus Megaustenia; species Megaustenia siamemsis. Next base: position 26,061,760 of record JAVIAB010000126.1, read on the forward strand.
CTATGCACAGTACATCGTATCAATTCTGTTGACTGTTTTCCATGCCATGACACCAAGCTATCTAGTATCTTCTCTCTTTGTCGTCCCCGATTTTTCTTTCCCTGTATTTTTCCAGTTGTAACAAAGTATTTCTTTACAAAGTATTCCAACTTTCTTCTTCTCAGGATGTGCCCGTCAAAATGTTATTTGTTTCTTTCTGATGTTTTTTAGGAGCTCCCTCTCTGTGTTGGCCTTAGTGATAATTTCCTCACTGGTCTTTTCAGCTGTCAAGGGAACTTTCATCATTCTTCTTATAAATCTCATCTCTGTGGGCTCTAATCGTCTTTTAATTTATTTGTTTGCTGTACATGATTAGCTTCCATAGATTAGAATTGGTTCTATATAACACCGATGAGCTTTCTTTCTCACTTCTACTGACATAGACTTTTTGCATGAGACTTTTTTCATTTTCTGAAATGCTATTTCGGCCTGAGCCATTCTGCTTTTTTATTTCTGTGTTATCGTTTAAATAAACATAACAAAATAAGCGCAGAAAAAAACAACAAAATAAGTGTAAAAGAAAGATTGTTTGTCACTGATACTTTAGTCGATTTGCTCATTTCGGTCTTACCAAGAAGATAAAATACAAATGCCTCTTTTATTATATTTTGAAAGTGATTAGAAGATGTGTCTTTTGCAACTTTTGTGGCTAGAAATTGAATATTGCGTCTTCCGAAACTCCCAGATTTGTCAAATGTTAATAATTTGTGTTTAATGATCAGCAACTATTAAAATATCACTCACAGATAAATTTGTTGCTTTAACTGAAAAACGGAACGTTGTGTGTGCTTGATATCACAGACAGAAACTGCTGTAATACAACATGAATGGACTGTACTAGGCTCAGGTTATCGCGTCCATAAATGATGCACACGTTCCAAGTTAAGAACTAAAATGCCAGTTTGAGATTAAAACAAACAACTGTGAGAAACATCAAAGAAGATGATAAAAAGGAAAGGATAAACGAGGTGTTGGAATAGACATGCAGCAGAAAGAATGAGGGTAGATATGTAATTTGTCATGAAAAATCTTGTGCGATATACACACAAGCGTTAAAATAAAATCTACTTGCTCAATACCATTTTATGTTTATTGTATTTGTTCTCTGCAGGTCTATTCGCGGCCCCACTTAGTATTTAATATTTTGTATATTTCATGTCGCTGCTTATCTCGATAAGAAAAATGTATGAAAATGAAGCGGTAAAGTAGTTTTGGAAAAGAGAGAATCGTTGTAGATGTTTAAAATAAACAAGTAATAGAAGGAAGAGTGAAAATGACTTACAAGAAATGTTAGAAATTATAGCGAAAGAAAGCAAAAATAAAGGACTCAGCCTTAATAGCAAAAAGACAGAAGTAATGGTAACAACAAAGATAAAGACATCACCTCAGTGCAAAATAAAGACAAGTGGAACAATATTAAAACAGGTAAATGAATTTAAATATTTGGGAACTTTGTTAACCTAAGATGGTAGGTACACAACAAAGGGGAGAAGCAGAATGGCTCAGGCAAAAGCAACTTTCCAAAAAATGAGGAAGATACTATGCAATCCATTTTTGACAATATAAACAAGAAAAAGAGTTCTTAAATGTTATGTAGAACCAGTTTTAACAATGGATGTGAATCGGGGGCAATATGACAACAGACAAGAAAATCACTGGAAGCTGTAGAAATATGGTTTTACAGAAGAATGTTTAGAATACCATGGACAGCTAAGAAGAGTAATGAAAACGTTCTGAAAGAGGCCAAAGAAAGAAGAGAGCTAATTTCCAATATTAGGAAGAAGCAATCATCACTTTTTGGCCATGTCATGAGAAGAGAACTACTGGAATATATTGTAACAACTGGAAAAATCGAGGGACGAAGAGATAGAGGGAAGCAACGAGAAAAGATACCAGGCAGCGTAAGGGAATGGCTTGGCAGAAGGTCAACAACAGAAACGATAAATAACTGTCGAGATCGAAAGTTGTGGAGAGACAAGATCACCTACGCCAGCAGGCTTGGTACTTGATGATGATGATTGCTAGTATTCTTTTGAGGCTACTTTTTAAATATAAAACAAAAGTATTGTATCCTACTATTTCCGAAACGATAGGTGAGTTAGTTCAAATATAACTCGACAACAGCTGAATTAAATTCTTCAGGAAACAAAAAACATATTACAGATCTGTGGCATGACTGATTCCATCTCAGTTTGCTCGAGAGTTCAACCAACGAATGTTCTTTTGATGACTCTTGCAACAACCCCTGGGTATGTTGCACCAGTGTGGAACGATTATACACTGCTCGCTGTCCCCCTGTTGCAACTATTCAACAGTTCTTGGGCCCTGGTTTTATCTCGATACCACAACATTGCGAGAATAATTTTGCTCAGGCAGATTGTATGACATGGTAACAGTCATTGACAGTTTTTTTTTTTTTTTTTTTATAAAATGTATTTGTTTTCCGTAGTTCGTCTTCAAGCACTGCCACAGGTCTCGTATAATATAGTTTAGTTTTTATGTTGTGCTTGGGGAATGTTTACATTTTAAATTTAAATAGGAAGGAAGGAAGGAAGCATGGAGGGAAGAAGGGAGTGGAGGCGAGGGAGGGATTTGAAGAAGAGAGTGGAAGAGAGAGAGAGGGAAGGGAAATATAGAGGAGGGAAGGAGAGAGAGAGAGAGAGAGAGAGAGAGAGAGAGAGGAGGCAAAGGCTTAGGAAAGAAAGGAAAGAAAGAAAGTAGGACAGAGAGATAACAAAGTGGAAAGAAAAAGAAATTAAAAATAAGAGAAAAAAGAAATAAAGCATGAAAGAAAGAAATAGAAAGGAAGATAGAAAGAAAAACAATGAAAGAAAAAATCGTAGATAAAAAAATGAAAATAAGAAAAGGAAAAGAAGAGCGTCGTTGTTGCGCCTAAAGTGTGACAAACAGGAAATATAGCGTTAACGCACATAGTTTTCGGCAACCCTCACATTATATGTGCAATGTGGATAGGGTCTGTCTTTTTAATAGAAAAATCTGCATTGCCAATCGTTGGTTGAACGCACCCAAAAAAAAAAAACAGTTGATCGGGACGTTAGATGTCATCTTGTACTCAACAGACCAGATCTTTACTTTTAGCTTGTTTCCCCTGTAATTGGAACACTATAAAACTCTTGTTATCTTCGTGAATGTATTCGCAAGCTCCAGTATTGCTATACATTCGGGTTTAATTAACATTTATGTTGTTACAAATTTAACATGAACATTTGGAGGCGAAGGCGCGCCTCCCAGCACCAGAGCTGGAAGTTGTCAGCGACCCACAGCTGATGGCTTGCGCCAGGATCGGTGAACCAAAACCATCCAGATCCTGCTCCACCTCTCCGTGGTGCCTCCAGTAACAGACTAACTTGTCTAGTCTGGCCAAGCGTGCTGGGATCGAAGAGAGAAGACAACCCGGTGCTCAAAAATGTCGTGCTGAAGTCGGATGTGTTGGGCCGAAAGGCATAAATATAACAGTTATACTGCAAACCACAACACAACGCAGACACGTCCAGTACGTCATTGTAAGGGCGGATGATGAATAGGAATATTCTGGTCTACCACGATACTCTAGAACACTTTAGTCATCGGGCGAATGCAACTAACCAAATGAACGTTTATGTTGTTACAAATCTAAAATGAACTTTTATGTTGTTACAAATATAAAATGAACTTTTATGTAGCTGCAAAGCTAAATTGAGCGTTTATATTTTTACAATAAATAAAATGAACCTTTATGTAGCTGCAAAGCTAAAAGGAACATTTATGTTGTTACAAATCTAAAATGAACGTTTATGTAGCTGAAAAGCTAAAATGAACGTTTATGTTACAAATCTAAAATGAACTTTTATGTTGTTACAAATATAAAATGAACTTTTATGTAGCAGCAAAGCTAAATTGAGTGTTTATGTTGTTACAAATCTAAAATGAACGTTTATGTTCTTACAAATCTAAAATGAATGTTTATGAAACGAAAGTTTATAAGATATATATCATTAATCTACTGAAACATCAAGAATGTTGATAATATAGATGTCCCAAGGCTACTCAAACATCATGAATGTTTATAAGATAGATGTCACAAGACTACTCATACATCATGAATGCATGCATGCAGATGTCATACGGCTTTCTATAATAACTTTCTCTGGTGTTTAAATCCTTTTATTCCTCTGTATGTTTTTTCCTTCGCAGAAATCCATCTTCCCATAGAGGCTTCGCTCCATCTATAATCCAATAATCCATATGCCCATTCACGAAACCCCAATCGATAGTCGATTCTACAATATCTCATGAATGTATTCTTTCATTAATCCTTGAACCCGCCCATCCACTTTCTGTCCATCCCTCTATACATTAATCCAAACAAAAGATTAATCATCTCCTTCTTCAACATTAATCCGAGCCATAATCTCACTCTCAATCCAACCCTCGCTTCTCTCTATCCCCAAATGATCATCTTTATTCTTCTGTACATAACCCCTACTTTATTCGTCTGTTTCCAAATTCGATCATTCTGCATCATTAAATCTCTCTATCCACTCTTTTCTTTTGCAACTTTTACCATTCTCCACTCAATCATCCTCCTCAATGTTCCCAATCCTTACACTCCAATCTTATCACAACACTCTCCGTGTCTAATTCACATGATCTTATCTCTATCGTAATTTAAATAATATGTCATATCTGCCGGATGTATCAACCTACGCCTCTGTCTTCGTACATGCTATACCGCATATTAAGCAGCATCGCCTCACTGCACTATTCCAAAAATTGTTCCTTTTATTCCTTCTAACCTTGTTTTGTTTTGTTTTGTTTTGTTTTGTTTCTTTTTAATCAAAATTATTCCTTCCCACGAGGATGCTCATTAAAAAAAAAACAAAAAAAACTCTCTTTGCGGCATTTTCCCCTTGTCTGGGGTCTGCCTACAGCAACACATAGATTCGGAGAATATAGACTGCCTTTCCGAGCGAGCCGATTTTGTTTCCGGATACGGTCACAGCAGTTGGATGTTGAGTCCTTTCATTCTCATCATGTACCATACCAGTTTGCGTAGACGATCATGTCCCTCCACAATCTTCTATCTACAGTGCATCGTATCAGTTCTATTGTTGACTGGTTTCCATGCCATGACAACAAGCTATCCAGTATTTTCTCTCTTTCGTCCGTGATCTCTCTTTCCTTGTATTTTGCCGGTTGTAACCAAGTATTCCAACTTTCCTCTTCTCATGATGTGCCCGAAAAATGTTGATTGTTTCTTTCTGATGTTTTTTTTAGGAGCTGCCTTTTTGTGTTGACCTCTTTGAGAACTTTGTCATTGGTGAATTTAGCTGTCCAGGGAACTTTCAACATTCTTCTGAGAAATCCCATCTCTGTGGCCTCTAATAGTTTTTTCATTTGTTTGTCTACTGTCCATAATTCGCTTCCATATGTCAGAATTGGTTCTATATAGCACCGATGAACTCTCTTTCTCATTTCTATTGACATAGATTTGTTGCATAAGATATTTTTCATTTTCTGAAATGCTATTTTGGCCTGAGCTATTCTACTTTTTATTTCCGTGGTGCATCTTCCATCCGATGTTATTATTGTGCCCAAGTATTTCAGATGTTGCACTTGTTTCAAATTTGTCCTGTTTATTTTTATGGTGCATGATGGTGATGATTGTTTCTTCGATATGACCATTATTTCTGTTTTCTTACTATTCAGACTGAGACCTTTCTTGTTGCTTTCTTTTGCTATTATGTCTATCATTTCTTGTAGTTCATTCTCTGTCTCTGCTATTAAGACTGTGTCACCCGCTTATAGCAAATTATTTATGTTGTGACCGTTGACTTCAATTCCTTTTTTGTCTACTATTGATCTCATAATATGTTCGCTGTAAAGTGAAAACAAATCCGGTGACAGAAAATAAGCCTGTCTGACTCCATGCTTTATAAGTTGAAATTGTCCTGTTTGGTTGTTAATTCGTATGGCTGCTGTTTGTTGCCGGTACATGTTTTTTTTATGATTCGCAGATCCTTGCCATCAATGTTTAATTTCTCCAGCATATTGATTATTTCCACACGCTTTACTTTGTCAAATGCGTTTGTGTAGTCTCTGAAGCATATTTATAGATCTTTCTGTACCTCTATAGATCTTTCTATCAATGTTCTTAAGATGTATATTGCATTATTGGCGCCCTTTCCTTCCACAAATCCACATTGTTCCTCAATTATTTCTGGTTTTATTTTGTTTCTTACACGTCACATGATGATTCTTAGTAATATTTTCGTCATATGGCTCATGAGACTAATAGTGCGATGGTCTTCACAATCAGTGGCGCCTGACTTCTTCGGTATGGCTACAAAGATAGATTTTAGTAGATCTTCGGGTATGTGTCCAGTGTTATATATGTCATTGAGTAATTTTGTTCTGACTTGTACTCCCAGCTCTCCTACTACATTTATCTCTTCGATTGTTATATTGTCGGGACCAGGAGCTTTGCCTCTTTTCATGTGTTGAATTGCGTCCTCCACTCTGTATCATTGGTGGTCCTGTGTCTTTGTTTGAATTGTTTAGCTGTGGTCTTTCATCATCATAGAGTTGACTGATATATTTTGTCAATCTGTCTATTGTCTTCTCCTGTCCCATTATTATATTCCCTTCCTTTGACTTAACACATCCTGAAACTTTGACTTCTTTTCTTCCTGTTAATTCATTTAACTGATTGTGCATAAATTTTGAGTCTTTCTTTTGTTGTTTATCATTTCTTCACAATTCTGTTTTAATCATCTTTCCTTTGCTTCTCTGCATTTGTTCTGGATCTCTTTGTTCAATGGAAGCCGCGATAGCTCAGTGGTTAGTGAACTGGACTACAAAGGACAAGGGGTAGGGTTCGATCCCAACCGACGGCTTCCAAGTTCACCCAAACTTTAGTGGGTACCGGATTTTTTTTCTGGGAAAGTGAAGCGGCACGGGCGTAATACCGACCACATTACCCCCCAAAAAAATCATGTGCCGAAGGTCTGTAAAATTTATGGTCACTAACACCATATTCCCTATACACCACTTGGCGTGGCGGGGGTACTTTACTTTTTTTTTTTCATATGTTTTCTTCTTTCATCCATTAGTTGTAATATTTCTTCTGTCATCCATTTCTTTTTGTTGATTTTTTTGGTCACTGGTATAACTTCTTTTGATGTTTGTTGAATCGATTGTTTGAGCATTTCCCACTGCTCTTCGATGTCCTGTATTTTCTCAATAGCATTATATATATTTTGTACTATCGTGCCATACTTATCATTCATCTGTTTATCTACTCTAAATATATCTAGTTCTAATTTTATATTTCTTGGTGATTTCTGTGCCTTCCGCAGTTTTATTCTTATCTTTCCAACTACTGGTACATGGTCACTATTGCAATCTGCTCTTGGCCTTGTTTTAACATATGTTAGCCCATTCCTGAATCTTCTCTGTACCAGTATAAAATCAAATTGATTGTGTACTTTTTTGTCTGGGCTTAGCCATGTCCATAGTCGCCTAGGGTGTTGTTTGAACCAGGTGTTACCTATAATCATTTCATGTGTCTTTGCCCAACCTATCAATATTTCCCTTCTGTCATTCATCTCTCCAGGGCAATGCCCTCAGTCACATTTTGCACTTTAGCTGTTCCTACCTTTGCATTGAAATCCCCTAATATAATAGTTATTTCTTGGGATGTACACTGTTCCATGGTCATCTCTAGCTCATTGTAAAAAGTGTCAATGTCTTCTTCTTGGGTAATACTTGTTGGTGCATAAGCATGAATTATGTTGATATCCATTGGTCTACCTCTCAATTTTACTAGCAGAATTCTGTCTGATACTGGCCAAAATCCTATCACTGTATTGCTTCTTTCTCTATCTAACATGATGCCTACACCTCTTTCGTGTGTGGTTCCCCCAAGAGTAAATTGCATTTCCGCTGTCGCGGTATAATAATCCTGCCCCTGTCCATCTCATTTCATATAGTCCCAAGATGTTCAATTTCATTCTCTTCATTTCTTGTCTGATGTTTTCTATTTTACCAACCTGGAATGCTGATCTAATGTTCCAAGTTCCTATTGCTAGTGTCTCTTTATTTTAGACCTTGCATACAGTAGTAGCATGATGACAATCGGGTGTCACCTGTAGCTCATGACGCTACCTACCGGACGAGGTGGCTGTGGAGTCCCCATTAACGTCGTTAGCTGTAGATATAAAGTTTTGATTTGTCATGATTAGATCTAGGCAATATAAGAAGGTAGTTTGCCATTCCTTTCCTTCTTGGCAATGACTGTACTATAGCTCGTTTCAAATCATCTGCCCAACTTCAAAACGCTATTACTCTCTAACCGTTTGTTAAAAACTTTTGAAATTTTTCAAATGTTATTAGAATGCAAAAGTCCCTTTAAATGTATATTTAACAAATATCTTGCAGCTGCAGTTTTCTTAAAGCGGCGATATTTCTTTGATGTTTGTCAAAATTGTAAATTGTGAAGCCCTAAAGAATAGAAATTACCGTAGTTGCTGGTCTATGATTAATTTTCACTAAGTAAAGGCGTGGCCGTAATGGGGAAATAAATGGATAAAACAAAACATCAGGAGAATTATTGTCTGCTCAGCTCGAGGACGGACGATAATATCAAGGTTTACCTGTATGTCCAATTTTCATAGTTGTGTGGCCCTGAAAAGGACCGTTTGTTGATCTAATTTAAGGTAATATAGGGGCCAACATTGTGGGGGCTATATACTTTCATTCTGAATCAGACGAGTCTAAAAGATTAATAACTGTTTGGGGTTGAACATTCCACAAACCATCATTTTTTTCCAATATTCCTCTTCCTGTTTTAAGACGTGGTCTTCACATTTAGCCAAACAATCTTTGTCTATATTTAATAAAGCGAGATTAGCAAGAGTCTTTACATCGCATATTTTGAATGTTGTATTTTCATCTGCCACTTGTCCTTTTAATTTTGCCCAGATTAGTTCTATTGGATTTAAATGAGCATGGTAAGGTGGCAGCCTCAAACTTATATGACCGTGCTCTTGGATAATCTTATCTATTTGAAAAATCTTTGTCCTCTGTTTTTGCTTTACTAGAGATAGTAATTCAGGTTTTAAGTACATGTTATTAAATTGTATGTGCTCCTTTGTGAGCCATATCTTAATAGCATCTTTTGTACTGGATGACGTCGGGACTTTATCTTCAAGTGCAACAATGTTGTGGTACGCTGCATTGTCCATTGTTAGGCAAGATGGTCGATCTAGTGATGGGAGAACAGAATTTTCAATCCAATGTCTAAATATGTGACCATTCATCTCAGAGTGATAATCCCGATTGTCTTTGGATTTTGAAAGAAAAATGAGCTCTGCATTCTGTATTAATCCATGTTGTCGACTACCTGCATGAGCAATTATCAAGCGCTGTCCTTTGCTGCTAGGTATTAATCTCTTAATCTTTCCATCTGATGACTGCCATTCCCTTTGGTTAGTGTGGTAAGCATTGATCCATGTTTCATCCAAGTACACAATATCATAACCTTGCTTGCGCACCTCTTTTACTTCACGTAAGTACTTGCTTCTCATAACTACTATATGTGGCTTCTCACAGATGATGTTTCGCCCATTGGAATACTTTCTGAATGTAAAGCCTGCAGCTCTCACATTCCTCCATAATGTAGACTTTGATATTTCAATACTGTTGTTCTTTTTCAGCGATACCTTTAATTTTCTTATTGTAACAGTTTCATTCATACCCAACATTTTGCGAATTTCACTTCTGATAAGTTCACTGTCGAAATTATCCAACATTTTTGCTCTTCCTTGTGATTTTGTATATTTTGAACATTGACGGTCACGTGCTTGAATCCAGCGATTAAATGACCGTTTAGATAAATCCAAAATGTGTCTTGTCCTATTCTCAGGGTTTTCTAAAGAATGAAATAATCTTCCTCGTTTAGCCTCTTTGCAAAAATAGTCATACATTTTTATTGCGATGTTTTGTAAACTGCAGAATTTCATTTTAAGACTCATGATAAATGTTATCGTTCCACGTCTACACCTATGAATGAACGGAAATAGAACACACAATGCTTCGTGTTTTCTACAAGTGTCTAATTGTGTCAGAAAGCCCACGTGGAAAGTGTGTAAAACGTCAATTGTACCGTGTATGGATTTTTAATCGCTATTTTTAACTTAAAATACTGTAAACATTAAGTTTTGACTACATCAATGGGTCGTTATAAATTTATATAAATCAAATAAGCAACAATAATAACCAAATGTTTTTTTTTAATGAAATTAATTCCCTGTTGGGTTCTAATCATTATAACTTTACATGCAAATTTTGAAAAAAATTACAAAAAGAGATTAAAAAGATATCGATTTTAAAAGTTGGGCAGATGATTTGAAACGAGCTATAGTCGGAGATCGCAGCCATTGTTCCTATACATGAGATCCTGTGCCTGCCATCGCGGTATGGGAACCATAGCCGGCACTGCTTGGCGGCTGCTCCCACAACACCATCCACCACCTGCTCCAATGGCTTCACATAACCCTGATAGGGGGGCTAAACGGGAGCTCCACCTTGCCCAAGGGTGTCTCGAAGACTAGCGGAGGAAATTAGACGTCTTACTCCTCCTTTGGTAGGGCAGAACTCTACCACGCTAACCTTTTATTCTAATATTACAATATTATTTTCTTTTGATATCTTATTATTGGTTAGCTATGTGGTGTTACTTTTATTTACTCAAATATCTGTGTATATGTTGTTTACTATTCTGGCAGTAGGCCTAATGGGCCGCAACGTCGTTCGATTTTTTGTTGTCCATTACTCACGTAAAGCTGTAACCATGCCATTTTTTTCTATATATATATATTTTTCCACTTCTCCTTTATGGTCAGACGGCACCTTCCAATTTCTATGCCTTGATCCCCTCCAGACTATAGCCACTCGGTGGTTTGGTGTGAGTTATTATTTCACCCCCTCCAGACTAGCCACTCGGTGGTTTGGTGTGAGTTATTATTTCACCCCCTCCAGACTAGCCACTCGGTGGTTTGGTGTGAGTTATTATTTCACCCACTCCTGACTAGCCACTCGGTGGTTTGGTGAGAGTTATTATTTCACCCACTCCTGACTAGCCACTCGGTGGTTTGGTGTGAGTTATTATTTCACCCACTCCTGACTAGCCACTCGGTGGTTTGGTGTGAGTTATTATTTCACTCACTCCTGACTAGCCACTCGGTGGTTTGGTGTGAGTTATTATTTCATCCCCTCCTGACTAGCCACTCGGTGGTTTGGTGTGAGTTATTATTTCATCCCCTCCTGACTAGCCACTCGGTGGTTTGGTGTGAGTTATTATTTCACCCCTCCGTAAGAAAAATCTGAGCGAAAGTCTTCCAATAGAAACAGTGGTTAAACAAGGATGTATTTATCGCCCTTGTTATTTGGAGTTGTTATGGGCTTCATAATGATGAAATGCTTCACTGGTAACACAGGCATCGAACAGATACAAGGAGACCATTTGGAGGACCTCGACTTTGCTGATGACATAGTTCTCATCAGCAGTCAAATAAAAGCCATGCAGGAAAATACAAATGAATTATCATCAATAGTCAGCAAAATTTGGCCTGAGATCAATCATGACAAGACTAAAGTCATGAAAAGCATAATTCCAACAGATGACAGAGTATACATGGAAAACAAACCAGTGGAAGAGATCGACCACTTTATCTATCTTGGAAGTCACATTGATCGGGAAGGGGATACAAGCAAAGAAATTAGAATCAGAATAGCTAAAGAAGCAATATCTTTCAGAAGCCTAGAAAAGTTGTGGAAATCAAAACTCATCAGCACAAACACAAAACTTAGACTATTCAAATCAAACATACTATTAACCCTTGCAGCACATATTAGATCAAGCAAGTCGTTTTTCTTGGATACTTGGAGCATATATTAGGTCAAGCGAGTCGTTTTTCTTGGAAACTTGGAGCATATATTAGGTCAAGCGAATCGATTTTCTTGCAAACTTTGAGCATATATTAGGTCAAGCGAGTCGTTTTTCTTGGAAACTTTGAGCATATATTAGGTCAAGCGAATCGTTTTTTTCTTGGAAACTAAGGTAATTTTGTAATGTACACAATGAAACTAAATGTACAGGGGTGATGAAGGGTGACGTTTGCGCGCCATTTTGCGCGGGCGCTCCACCCTGAGCGGGCTCGTTACTTATTTGTTTACTTGATTGTTTTGATTGCGTGCGTGCCTGGCTGCTTGTTGACTTGTTAACGTACAAGGTACACATCAATGTACACCACCACTGACCACGCAACCACCGTATACGTATAAGATGTACAATGTTCACCTGGATGTACTTAACACGTTCCCCTGTCCTGCTCTTCTCGTGATCTATTACTATGATGTACTTCGTGTTGATGTTTGACTGAATTTGGATTGCAGAGTCTGATACAGTGACTCTTCCGCCGCGACACTCCAACTTCGTTCTTCGCCACAGCGTCATACCACGACAAAGTGGTCCATGCAACAATATATGTACAAGCCAGCGGGTTACAATTCGCTCGGCCGTTCACACAGAAAATATACTGAAGGCAATCTCCACTGCATTCGTGCCTCAGTTCATCTCTCACACTCAATCGGTCCACACTAAATTCCTCTAGTCTGTAACTTAATATTTCCTCACTAATTTAACAAACTGAACTGTCCCGTTAATATACTCGAGACCTACTTCTGCACTAGTCTAGCTCTCTGTTACTACTTGGGCTCCACGAGCCACTGGCTTGCGCCTATCTACTGCGGTATAATATATCCTTTCTGTTGCACCGTTTTCAGGCAGTCCCCATGTATCAATCAGTCCCGTCTGAATCTTTGTGTCTGGACATGCCCTCTAATCTCGTACATGACCTTGAATATTTCGTCTCTAAACCAATAAAATTACTCTACGTCATCTCCAATTTTGTCTCTTACCCAATCAAAACTCCCCTACGTTATCTCCTCACCCCCAAGTATACATTCTCAACAGTTACGAGAATTCCGCTGTCCTGTCTGAACAAATCTCTTCACACTTTCCCCGTGAACTCACTCGTGCTATATTCACCCACTCACCTCAACCACCCCCTGCTATATTTCATATTCTCCCATTCACTGTTACAGTAACTTCTTGTGAGGGGATAGCCATTGATTCCTCCGGTGTGCAGCGATGATGATCCTAGCAACAAACAAAATGATCTACAGGACGTAGAACATTCATCGTCAGTCACTGGATGTTCTGATCGACATTCTATTTGCAGCTTCTGTCAGAGAGAAGCCAATTAACTAATGCTCTTCGATAGACATAACGTCAGATTATTTTGTTGAAAATAATACAATATTTCGACACTGTACGATCCACCAGAACTATAACTACCTTGGACATACTATAACCAGTGATGGAAAATGTACAACTGAAATAAACAAAAGAATAGAAGTGGTAAAAAGTAATTTTAATGTCATGAAGAACATACTAACATCAAAACAGATAACACCAGGGCTAAAACTAAGAATAGCAAAATGTTACATCTTCTCATTATTACTATATGGTGCAGAAACATGGACATTAGACAAGAAAACAGAACAGAGAATTGAAGCCTTTGAAATGTGGATATATAGAAGAATAGGTAGAATTGGATGGAAGGAAAAGAAAACACACGATGAAGTCTTAAAACAACTAAAAATGAAAAGAGATCTACTAAACACAATTAGAACAAGACAAATGCGATTCTTGGGCCACGTTAAAAGACACAACAGCCTACTGAAAGTAAACCTGGAGGGGAAAATACAAGGTAAAAGAGGCAGAGACAGACCAAGACTAACATGGACGAGTAACATCAAAAGATGGACAAATCAGCCTATGACAACCTGCACCATCAAAGCAAGAGACAGAGCAGAATGGCGTCCAATGGCAGCCAACCTTCGTTGTGGAGACGGCACTCAATGATGATGATGATGTACGATAATATCCCTCCAATTTGAATAATAAACCAAGACATTTTGATGTTAAAAGATTAAGATGAGATTGCCGTGTCAGTACAGAAAAATGCAAGAAACATAATGCAGCAAAATAACAAAACAAATCAAAAATAAAAAGGATTTGCTCTTTAGTTCACTAATTGATTAAAAAAAAACAAAGAGCGAGACTACATTTTATTATTCTGCATTCGTCCGATGAATACATTTCTTTATCCCCCCCCCCCCCCCTAAGCTTAAATGGGAAGGCAGGGGCACTGTTGTAGTTTATAACAAACTGCGTTATCAGCGCTTTTCTGACCAATATATCCGATTTCAGCATGGCATTTTGGGTAACAGGAAGTGCGTGTGGCCGTGCGGCAAAAACTACTGTTTTCCTGGCTGAAAAGCCGGCTTACGGTGTTCGTAACCCGCGGTAGACAGAAAGGATTTTTTTCGTTCTATCGGGGATGAAATAAAAATCCCGAGTCTCACACGTCGTGGCGACTGCTTTTAGCAAGCGGCCTTTATCCCTCTGGTTCTATTGTGAGGCCACCGGCATACATTAGCAATGGTAATATGTGTCGTCAAGATAGTTTTTTTTTTTTTCATTATTATTTTGTGTACTGGGTTGACTTTTCATGTTAGTCTTCTTCCTTGACCAGACTAGTCAGATCCACCCTTTGAGATAGAGTAAGATTTTCTTTTCCAGTTTCAGAACACTACTCTTGACTGAAACAGTCAGCTATGAGTTGCGGACAGCTTTTGCTCATTATCGGCTGGATATATGGATTTCTGAACAGACAGACAAAAATACACAAAGATGCCATTTTTAATAAGAAATTAGAGAAAAAGGCAAGATTCTAAAATAAGTTAAGCTACTTGACTTGTCTTAGACGCCGTTCTTTGCCCAGAGAAAATAAGAGTTTAGGTCAGAGCTATCGACTGTGTCTCGGGCATTGTACTCATCGTGGCATTGGAAATTAAAACGTTCTCTATGTCTATGTTTGATTGTACTTATCTTAACATTTGCGGTTAAATCGTCCTCTATTTCATTTTTTTAACAATCTTTCCTTTGTTTCTACGGATAAACCCAACAAATAAAGGCCAAAATTAATTAATTAATGAAAACAACAAAAAAAAAGGCGATCGTCTTGAACATTAATATTGAAGATCTACTGAGTCTAAGATTGATAATGATGCTATGACAAAACGGCGTAATTGCAATAATTAAATATAGTTTTTATGATTAACGTTGGCTATGAAAGAGAGTTCAGACAAGTGTTGCCACGTCACCACATGCAAAGGTCCGACTTCAAATTAATGAATGACCAACAAGATTTCTTTACAACATTACAAAGTTTATTCATACCTTCTTGTACTTGTTCATACCGCTGGACTGACCCAGGAGAGCCTAACGGCTACCTCTGACTACACCTACTGACTGACTCTACTCTACTAAACGTTGTGTGTTCTTCTGCTCAGATTATGATATTCTCCGTTGACTGTTGAGGCTCTCCCAGGCTTATATATCCCCTTATTTTCTATCCCATGGTTCCTCCTTCAACCAATCCAATTCTGCCACTCTAACTTTCCGTTGTCTCCTAGTTACTACATATTACGTCATCTCTTTCACCCTTCTAGAAATGCAGACCGCACCATCTTGAACTTACGCACGTACGTTATATTTCCCCGTTTGCACACCTTCTACTATATTCTGGTTCACTACTACTTTACAAGTAAGGTGATTCCACACAAGGAATGTTAAATGAGCGTTTTGTTGCGTTATATGTGGTTTAAAGCAGACTGCGATATTTGCGCCTGTAGACGTCCACATATCCGACTTCAGCACGTCATGTTTTACCTTCCCTCTCCAATGAGAAACCTAGTCTCAAAGAGTTAATGGAAGCACTGGGAAACATAACAGCAGCAGGGGTCAAGAAAAAAACAAGAGACCCCAAATTATATCTCCCCTCGACGCTGAAAGGCACATGAGTAAGGAAATGAGAATAAGAAACCTCTAAGACCAGTCAGTCTGTTACAGGAGCCGACACTGGGAGATGGGGAAAGAGTCGTGATCATTTCAACGACAGTCATCCTGACTCCAACAGTCAGTGACTCCTTTCACCTGACTTATTGCAAACGTCATGTCGTCATCTTAATATCAAGTTACAGTGCCATTATACGTTATTTATTTCCTTTCAGGGAGAAGATGACACGCACTTAGGATAGAAGTAGTAGCAGTTCATGTTGGATGATTCACTGCTACGTCCTGCTGATCGTGTTTTGTATAGCTCTCATTTATGATAATACAAGACTACAGACATGGTGTTTAAGCTTTGCAAACGAGACAAAACAAAACAAAGAAGAAACATTCCAATCGAAAGTTCTTTATCTGGGATAAAAACAAACAAAACAAAACAAATCCTTAACAATCAGAAGAAAGTAAAAAACAGAACAATGGCACAATTACGAACGCCATCATGTAAGTGAGTAGAAAATGATATTATTTTGATTTGGAAGAATTTACGTTCTGTTTTGTTTTTCTCTCAGTTGAAGACTTTCTGTAGCAGTGTTGCTTCTTTGTTTGGTTTTGCCTTGTCCGCAAAGCTGAAGCATCTTATTTGTGCCATTAACTATATCTAGTCCAGCTTTGTCGTGGCCATCTATGGTGTTTCTTGTGTATTCTTTTCTATTATTTATTATTATTATGATTATATATTATATATAATAGTATATATATATGTATATTATTATATTACATTATACTACTGACCTCTGTCAGGATGACCTGGATCTAGTTCACACGAGAGCTATCTTTCCACTGTCCTCTGTCAGGATGACCTGGGTCTAGTTCACACGTGAGCCATCTTTCCACTGACCTCTGTCAGGATATCCTGGATCTAGTTCACACGAGAGCTATCTTTCCACTGTCCTCTGTCAGGATGTCCTGGGTCTAGTTTACACGTGAGCTATCTTTCCACTGTCCTCTGTCAGGATGTCCTGGGTCTAGTTAATACGTGAGCTATCTTTCCACTGACCTCTGTCAGGATATCCTGGGTCTAGTTCACACGTGAGCTATCTTTCCACTGTCCTCTGTCAGGATGTCCTTGTTCACCGACTCTACCTTAACCTACCTTTAAATTAAAAGTATTGATATCTCTGACGGCGGAGTTATCTGCCTATGCGGCGAGGTAACCCTGTGCACACGACTGCCAGGGGACAAACAGATTAACACGTAAAATTCAGTTCCTAGTCTCTAGGAACTCCGAAAATGGTGAAAGCTGGTAAATGCAAAAAAAAAAACCCAAAAAATCTTGATGACGTATAACAGTAAATATAATTTTCAGTGAAGTTTGAGATATGCTAATATAAACTATAAGACGACAAAAGCAGACGCTAATATAGCTCTAAAGCAAGGCATTATGAAGAAGCGGACAAATTTCAAATATCTAGGACATTCTCTATTCTACAACATTCTCTACAGATTTCATATACCACAAAGTAAAAAAAAAATACTGGGACAGCCAACCCTTATACTTCATCACAAGACAGTAACTATCATCACAAAGAAACGTCTTATACGGAGTTTAATCATTCTCACACTGTGCTACCAGTGATACGTTGTTGCTCACAAATAAATTTAAAATGAAGTCGGTATTACGCACGCGCCGCTTTACTTTCACAGAAAAAAATCCGGTACCCATTTAAGGCTGGGTAAACCTGGAAGCCGTCGATCAGGACCGAACCCGACCTCTTGTCCTTTGTAGTCCAGTTCACTAACCACTGAGCTATCGCGGCTCCTATAAATTATCAAGACTGAACTAAATTGCAACTTTGTGATGCAACAGACAGCTGTGTCCGATGGAAGGTAATCTGGTGGCAGGCTAAAGCTCGAAGGACTACAAGTGATGATGTCGTAGCTTGCTAACTACACCACAACGTACCAACGCCCTCTAAACGTATAATTCTCGGTGGCGGAGTCGTTAAGTGAACGGAGATGAAGACAAAGAACAACAGCATTTAAAACGAACAAAAAGTAAAGTTATACGAGAAATAATCATCAGGGAAATATATAATATTAGTATTTTTACCATTATAATAGAATGAATAATCGTATTGAAATGTGACCATAGTTCTCCAACATGTGGCGTTTTTGGTGTAAATCTCTCACGATAGAGATGCCACGGCAGACTAAAAGAGGTAAATCATGAATGGGCCGAGCCAAAGATGTAATCAGATATATGTGCTTGACTTTCGGTGAATATGGCGGGTAGGCGGTAATGAACAATTGAGGTACTGTCTGAAAAGCTTCATTGTTGCAGTTTCCTCATATTCCAAGTCCGGCTTGCTACCGGAGCTACTGAGATTAGTGCTCTGTGCACACCGTGAGCTGTGTGTTTCATCGGATTGTGTTTCTATATTCAGATTGCTTACGATGAATGATGATATCGTATGACGAAGGACAGTTCAGTTGTGTTCACTATCGGTGCTGCTATGCCTTTTGTCTTTTGACGTGTGCTATGATGGGAAACGCAACTTCATTTTTTGCTTGGATATTCGATGAAATGTTAATTCGGGTGATTCCACTGGCACGGGTAGTTGAGCAATTATGGATTTGAATTCGTTTGCAGTGATACCGGGGTCTTCGAATGACTATAACTATAGATGTATGTACTTACCAATATCAACACTGGCGAGGTGTGGGTGACATTGCCTACATTATTCTTCTTCTGCGATCATGACTCTTTCAGAGTAGGATTCCGGACTCTCTCATGAAGGCAACTGTCTGCTTAAGTGATTCGGTTGCCCCGTATAGTTTCTCTTCCAGAGAGGTGGGTGTGGTCCACATTGTACTTCTCATGACTGTGTACTGGGAACAATCCTGTAGAACATGTTTGGTTGTCATGTTGTCCAGTGTCCAGTGTGCAGTGGGCCACTCTGACTGATTTCATGTTAGAACGTTGCACTATGTTCCGTGCCAATGGCCCAGTGCACATCATTCAGGGACACATTCTTGTGTTTTGCCGCATTAGACAGGAAATGCAGGAAGCAGAATCCAGTCGTCATCGATGCGGAGGTCAACGTCCTTATCTGGGACAACGCCGACAAGGAAGATGCAGTCATCTAAACAGACGGATCCGTAATACGACGCCACAAGGAGTGCAATGGCCATTACAAGCACCCCTGCTGGCGGAACAGTCAAAAACGATAGCGGCGCGTATATTATGACACGAGTAGCATGCCGGTGAAGGTTATAACAGCGACCAGGGCATCCATGTTGTTTGAGTCACAAAACTACACCCAGGTCTGTATACTAAGAGATTTGATGGGCATGATAAGAAAAGTTAAGGCGAACTTTGTACGCAGCGAGTGGGGTGAGTCATTGCAGAAGTCAACGAGACGTAATCACCTTTTTCTACGTTCATTGACATGTTGGCATTCGGGAAATGAAAGAACCCATAGGCTGCCTAGCTGTACTGCCGTCAAAGACTGTCAACCAATGGATCCGTCGAACATCAGTAATGTCCTCAGAAATGCAGGGAGGACGCATCACTCCTTCGAATGAAAGAGATGGGAGTAAAGATGGTGTGATCCAGGAACCAGAGTCTTAGTTTGCGTCTACGAGACTTATCAATCGTAACAGAGCTGGAGTCGTCAGTCGCAGGACGCTGCGGGACATGCTGAGGAAATTATCTGAACACCTATGGACATGTTCGGAGTGCAGTGATGATAACCCGCAAATAACTCATTGTGGCGTTTGAGAAGAGCACTTGGAATGACAAAAAGAGACCAAATTAGAAATGGTGGCTTAAAGAAAGAATCAATTATAAATTACATACTCTTCTTACTCTTTCTCACTGGTACCGTGGTTTAGGTGTCGTGGTTTACATCATTTGTCGTTCTCGAGCTGCTCGAACTGTCTGAATTAGTAATTTTCCTTTGTTGTTACATGTTTCTGTCACTGCATCTATCCATCTTCTTCTAGGTCTTCCTCTTGATCCTTTTCCATGCATTCTCGAGAAGAACGCCCTTGATGGTGATTGGTGAGGATTCATTCTAACCAGGTGGCCAAACCATTTAAGGTGTTGTTGTTCCATATATATTCTTAGCAGGGTTTTGTTCCTACCATTTTTCTTATGGTTTCATTTTGCTTTTTGTATTCTCATGTCAATTTCTCTGTCTAGCTTTCCATCTTCTGTAAACATTGTGCCCAAATACTTGAATTCCTCTGCTGGTTTTATTTCTTTATCTTTGATCTTAATGTGTAATGGTGTATCTTAATTTGTTTATTCTCATAGCCTCTGTTTTTGCTGTACTACATACAGAGATAACAAATACGTAGGTTTGTTCATCTGGAAAAATACGTCCAGAGATTATGTCCCATATAGAAAACGTATATTAAAAGAGGAGTTGGAAGAAAATCCCATAATAGTCCCAGATTAAGATGTACTGACAACATCTGAGAAACACTGCAACATCATTAGTTGCCGATGGTTGGGGCTGCCAGACGGGCATTAACTAGAAGTTTGTATCTCCCTCGACACGCGACGGAGTGTCAGCGGAAGCGAAGAGAGATAGGGATATAGAGAGACTGAGAGCCACTGTATAACAAGAACTATAAATGTAAGTAAAATCACAAAGGCATGTTCCCACCCCCACCCATTATTTCTCGCTCATATTTTTCCTGTTTCTGTTTCTTCCTCTATTTACCTATCTCACTCTCTTTTTGTTTCTCCGGATCTTTCTCCATCATTCTCTACCATTCACTCTCTCATCGAGACACACTTCCTCTGTTTATCTCCTTCCTGCCGCTCCCCCTCTCTTGTTTCTCCCCCCCCCCCTCAGAAGAGTTCTAAGTGGACGTCGATGATCCTTCTCTCCTTCTACTCATCCTTTCATGGTCCCTCTCGGCAACCACTCCTCAATTACTCCTCGGTCTTCTTGCACGCCAATTATAACACGAGGTCTCTGCCCGGATCTACTTGTCAGACAGGATACTCCTCATGTACCACTTCACCTTCGTTTCGACGTGTCCACTGATCTGTCTAGCTAGCTCTGGGATTTGCTGAATGAAAAATGGACAGATTGAGAAGGCCAGACAGACTGAGAGTCAGAATGATAAATTCCTTAAAGTATTGTTGTTAAAGAAATGAATGTGTTGGTAGAGAGGATATGAATTTGTGTATGGGATGTAGTGGTGATAAACAGGAGAAAGAATATTGTGTAAAGTTGTCAATGTGATTCAATATGTTGTAAACATTGCTAGTGTCTATCTATCTATCTATCTATCTATCTATCTATCTATCTATCTATCTATCTATCTATCTATCTATCTATCTATCTATCTATCTATCTATCTATCTATCTATCTATCTATCTATCTATTTATCTATCTATCTATCTATCTATCTATCTATCTATCTATCTATCTATCTATCTATCTATCTATCTATCTATCTATCTATCTATCTATCTATCTATCTATCTATCTATCTATCTATCTATCTATCTATCTATCTATCTATCTATCTATCTATCTATCTATCTATCTATCTATCTATCTATCTATCTATCTACCTATCTACCTATCTACCTACTTACATACCTACCTACCTACCTACCTATCTATCTACCTTTCTATCTATCTATCTATCTATCTATCTATCTATCTATCTATCTATCTATCTATCTATCTATCTATCTATCTATCTATCTATCTACCTATCTATCTCTCTGTCTGTCTGTCTGTCTGTCTGTCTGTCCGTCCGTCCGTCCCGTCCATCCATCCGTCCGTCTGTCCGTCTCTCTGCCTGCCTGTCCACCAGTATGTCCGTCTATTGTCTGTCTGTTCATCCGTCCGTCCGTCTCTCTGTCTGCCTGCCCACCGTATGTCCGTCTATTGTCTGTCTGTCTCCGTCCGTCACTCTGCTGCCTGTCCACCAGTATGTCCGTCTATTGTCTGTCAGTCTCCGTCCGTCTCTCTGCTTGCCTGTCCACCAGTATGTCCGTCTATTGTCTGTCTGTTCATCCGTCCGTCCGGCTCTCTGTCTGCCTGTCCACCAGTATGTCCGTCTATTATCTGTCAGTCTCCGTCCGTCTCTCTGCTTGCCTGTCCACCAGTATGTCCGTCTATTGTCTGTCTGTTCATCCGTCCGTCTCTCTGCTTGCCTGTCCACCAGTATGTCCGTCTATTGTCTGTCTGTCTCCATCCGTCTCTCTGCTACCTGCCCACCAGTATGTCCGTCTATTGTCTGTCAGTCTCTTTGTATATCGATCTGCATCTCTTAAAGTCCATATGTTGATGTCTGTGTGTCTATCTTTCGGGCTGTCAGTTTGTTCATACTCCCACATGTTAACCTGCTCTTTAGCATACATGTAACGTAACGATCTCAGTCACTCTGTCTATATGCCTGTCGAGCTTTCTAAGTGTCTGCTTGTGTTTTGTTTGTTTGTATGACGTTGCAAAATGTTCTATCTCTCGTCTACTCCTTTTCACTTCCCGTTAGTCGACCTATTGGGCTCCACTTTACTGTTACTTTTTGCCTACCTCCCTAGATTTTTGGAGACGTGTGCCGTACTGTCTGTCATTCACTATACCCAACAGCCTGTCAACTAGCAAATCAATTCAGAGGAAGAGGTATGTTTACAGCACTCGGAAAAAATGGCAAATAATCAACAACAGAAAAAATATGGACCAAAGCAGGATCGAACCCGTACTCAGTGGCACAGCGCCTTGCCACGAAATGCCAAAAGCTAGGGAACACTGCCACTCAGCTAACCAAAAAATTAGCTATCGTGGACAATGTCTTTTCGCGCAGGTGTTCTCATGACTATAGCAAAGGGCTGCGATCACAGCTTGGAAACACATTGTGTATCTGTATTTTTTTCCTTTTAAGACAAGAATCTCCAGGATAGGGTAGGGCTGAGTACTTGCGTTGATTATCGCCTCGGAAGTTTCCCTCTATAATAATATTCATTTATTATTATTTGTCTCCAGTCTAAAACCACTGGAAACTACTATTCGTGCTGTTTCGTCCTAAATGTTTGTCTGCAACGCAAGTCTTCAGCCATACCCTATCCGGGAGATACTTGTCTTAACAGGAACAAATACAGATACACTATGTATTGCCGAGCTGTGATCGCAACCTTATGCTATAGTCATGAGAACACCTGCGCGAAAAGACATTGTCCACGATAGCTAATTTTTTAGCTAGCTGAGTGGCAGTGTTCCCTAGCGTTTAGTTTTTTGTGGCAAGGCGCTGTGCCACTGAGTACGGGTTCGATCCTGCTTTGGTCAATATTTTTTTCTGTTGTTCATTATTTGTCATTTTTCCAAGTGCTGTAAGCATACCTCTTCCTCTGAATTGATTCGCTGATTATCGCCTCTGAAGTTTCCCTTTATAATAATATTCATTTATTATTATTTGTCTCCTGCCTGTTAACAAGCTGTGTTCTTCTCTGCCTGATTGCTTGTAGGATATGAGACAGCATTCCTATTTTATATCTGTCTTGTCTTCTTTTCTTCACATCTTTCCATCTTTATTCCAGCTTCTCTATCTACTCTGTTGCCTTACTCCAACTTTCAGTATCTTCCTGCCTCTCTGTCTGCTTCTATATCTGTAGACCTATTCTACGTGCCATCTCCTTTTTTCTGTTTATATTTATGTTCTCTTCTTTCTTTTTCATTTTCTCTCTCTCTCTTTCTCTCTTTTTCACTTTCACTGTATCTCTCTCTCTCTCTCTCTCTCTCTCTCTCTCTCTCTCTCTCTGTCACTTTCGCTTTCTCCCTCACTTTTTCTCTCTTCCATTTTCCCTTTCTCTCTGTTTCTGTCTCTATCTGTAGACTTCCTTCTATCTGTAGACTTCCTTCTATCTGTAGACTTCCTTCTATCTGTAGACTTCCTTCTATCTGTAGACTGCCTTCTATCTGTAGACTTCCTTCTATCTGTAGACTGTCTTCTATCTGTAGACTGCCTTCTATCTGTAGACTGCCTTCTATCTGTAGACTTCCTTCTATCTGTAGACTGCCTTCTATCTGTAGACTGCCTTCTATCTGTAGACTGTCTTCTATCTGTTGACCTTTTCTACGTGCCATCTCCGTTTTTCTGTTTATATTTTTGTTCTCTTCTCTCTCTCTTTCATTTGCGCGCTCTCTCTCTCTCTCTCTCTCTCTCTTTCACTTTCACTTTATTTATCTCGGTCACTTTCTCTTTCTCCCTCACTTTTTCCCTCTTCCATTTTCCCTTTCTCTCTGTTTCTCTCTCTCTCTCTCTCTCTCTCTCTCTCTCTCTCTCTCTCTCTCTTTATTTCTTTCTTTCACTTTCCCATTTACGTTATCCCACTCTCACCTTATCTCACTCACTTTCTCGACCTGCATAAGACCTTACAGACCCTCATCCTGCAGTTCTAGCCTGCATCGAGAATCTCGACCAACTTCTGTTCCTGTTGCACGTCGTTACAATGTCAAGAGGCCAACACAAAGAGGGAGCTCATAAAAAAAAACATAAGAAATGAACAATTAACATTTTTCGGGCACATCGTAAGAGGAAAATTGGAATACTTGGTTACAGCTGGCAAAATAAAAGGAAAGGGAGATCGCGGACGACAAAGAGAAAATACTGGATAGCTTAGTGTCATGGCATGGAAAACAGTCAACACATGGGGGCCTCGGTAGGTTTGTTTGGAAAACCACTCGACTGGACTACCGACGTTCGGACAACCCGTGTTCGACTCCCGCTGGGAGCAGTGTGAATTGTGGTTGGAAAAAAATACCCCCACGGTCGACCCAGCTGTTGGCAGAAATGAGTACCAGGGTATTACCCTGGGAAGGTGAGGAATGTCGTCTCGCATCTGAGTTTCGATGCTTGGGTCGACACTATACAGAAATCTCCGAACATTTCTGGATAGGTCGGCCGAGCAAATATGGGTGGAAACTCGCGTGCTAAGACGCCGGTTCAAGTCTCGTATTTTACTCTACAGTCAACAACAGAACTGATACGATGCACTGTGTATAGAAGTTTGTGGAAGGACATGACCGCCTACGCCAACCGGTATAGCACATGATGATGCTGACAATATGTCACTCTCGACTTGCAGCGTTGACATTTGTCGATATTTTTCTAGAATCTGTGTAAGAAAACTTACCTATCTCTGCTTCTTTCTCATTTGAGATTATAAAGAACAATATTAAAGTCAGCTGGCAAGTCTTATAACGCGTGGGAATTATTTACCGCGATCATCAACACTTTTTATAGGCTACGTTGTGAGTATCGCGCCAGATCGCCTACCTTTCTAGAAAAAAAAGTGTAATGATTTATAGAGGCTGAGTGAACCCAGAAGCTGTATTAATTTGGGACAAATGTGTAAAGATTAATTTGAAATTTAACTACAAACATATGATCAGCATAATCATCATCAAGCACCAAGACTGCTGGCGTAGGTGATCATGTCTCTCTACAACTTTTGATCTCGAGTTATTTATCATTTTTTTGTTGATCTTCTGCTAAGTCATTCTCTTAATCTGCCTGGTATCTTTTCTCTTTGCTTCTCTCTATCACTTTGTCCCTCAATTTTCCCAGTTGTTACAATATATTCCAGCTGTTCCCTTCTCATTACTTGGCTATAATCCAGCTCTCTGTCAAACTTAGGTTAACAACCACTGCTTTAGAGCCGTCCGAGAGCTCATCGACTACTTCCGTTGAGACTGTCAATCTTCTATTGCACTCAGTGCGAGTCAGTCAGATCTCGCTCTGGCGTGACGGTTACTCAAGACAAAATATCTGGTCTGAAAAATGTAACTACACCCGGAAAGGCTTACTTTCTTTAAAGGTAAGGTCATGTACAAGGTTTGAATCGGCATCTTATCACGCGAGATTTCACCCATATGTGCTCTGCCGCCTATCCAGAAGTGTTCGAAGACTTCTGGATAGTGTCGCTTCAAGCATCGAAACTCACGATGCGAGGCGGTATTCCTCACCGTCCCAGAGTACTACCCTAGTACTCATTTCTACCAGCGGCTTGTCAATCGCGATTGTATGTATTTTTCCGACTATGAGTACAACTCACACTGCTTCCAGTGGGAATCGAACACGGGTTGTCCGAGTATTGGTAGCCGTTAGGTGGTTTTCCCAACTAGGTTGCCGAGGACTCCCACTTACTTTCCTTCTGCTCTATTGCATTTCAGCGCTGATGGAAGATACAGTTTTTGTTTTAACTCTTTCAGTACGTTTCGCCGCATAGTGCGTCACTCTCAATTTGGTTAGTGTGAACCGTCGTCAAACCATATTCTTTTTACATGTTTTGTATCATCTTGGTATTGGTGAAATCTAATACCTTGTTATTAAGGTAGAATTGGATGGAAGAAAAGAAAAGAAACGATGAAGTTTTAAAACAACTAAAAATGAAAAGAGAACTACTAAACACAATTCAAACAAGACAAGTGAAATTTGTATGGCATGTTAAAAGACACAACAGCCTAATAAAAGTAATATTGGAAGGAAAAATACAAGGTAAAAGAGGCAGAGGCAGACCAAGACTAACATGAACGTAAAAGTAAAGTAAAGTACCCCCGTCACGCCAAGTGGCGTATAGGGAAATATGGTGTTAGTGACACTATATTTTACAGACCTTCAGCACATGATTTTTGGGGTAATGTGGTCAGTATTTCGCCCGTGCTGCTTTACTTTCCCAAAAAAAAATCCGGTACCCATTTAAGGCTGGGTGAACCCGGAAGCCGTCGGTTGGGATCGAACCCTACCCCTTGTCCGTGGTAGTCCAGTTCGCTAACCACTGAGCTATCGCGGCTCCCTAACATGAACGAGTAACATCAAAAGATGGACAAGTCAGCCTATAACAATCTACACCATCAAAGCAAGAGACAAAGTGGAATGGCTCTCCGTGGTAGCGAACCTTCGCTGCGGAGACGGCACTCAATGATGATGATGATGAATAGCTTCTTCAATTACCTAACAATCCATACACAATATGTTATATGTTAGTAAAAATATGTAGATTGATTCTTAAAACCATTATAAATTGTGCTCCTGAAATCTCTTTTGTTGCATTGATAAAAAGCTTCCGTAAGGAAAGAGTGGAGACTGCACATTCCTAAAATGTCATGAACACACGGGGGCTGGGTAGCTTAGAAGTGCGACGTCGGCTTCAGGGCTGGAGTCTGTTGGTTCTAAACCCGCCAGAAGCAGGTGGTGAATTTTCAAAAAGAGGAAACATTAATCCGTGGTTTCGTTGTGACCGCTGATCTTTTATGTAGTGAGATCTGACTCGGAAAACGGCAATACACAGGAGGTCCCGTGTGCACTCGCACACGTTAAAGATTCCTTGGCAATTACAGTTGAAGATATTAGGCCATAAATAATGCCGCTGCCAGGGCAGAATTGTCGGCAGAACTTATCCACACTGTCGATCCCAGGACGGGTTGCGGACTTCGTGCACTGGAACCAGAATTTAGTGCACTGTGAGTGGGACCAGGATTTTGTGTATTGGGACAGGATTTAGTGCACTGTGAGTGCGACCAGGATTTCGTGCATTGGGACCAGGATTTCGTGCATTGGGACCAGGATTTAGTGCACTGTGAGTGGGACCAGGATTTAGTGCACTGTGAGTGCGACTAGGATTTAGTGCATTGGGACAGGATTTAGTGCACTGTGAGTGCGACTAGGATTTAGTGCATTGGGACAGGATTTAGTGCGCTGTGAGTGCGACCAGGATTTCGTGCATTGGGACCAGGATTTAGTGCACTGTGAGTGAAACAGGATTTCGTGCATTGTGAGTGGGACCAGGATTTCGTGCACTGGGACCAGGATTGTTCTCGGATTTTCTCGAGGGAGATATCACAACACCTATGGATTTATCCTCCTGTGTGGACCAGGATTTAGTGCATTGGGACAGGATTTAGTGCATTGGGACCAGGATTTCGTGCATTGGGACCAGGATTTAGTGCACTGTGAGTGGGACCAGGATTTCGTGCATTGTGAGTGGGACCAGGATTTCGTGCACTGAGACCAGGTTTTAGTGCACTGTGAGTGGGACCAGGATTTCGTGCATTGTGAGTGGGACCAGGATTTCGTGCATTGTGAGTGGGACCAGGATTTCGTGCATTGTGAGTGGGACCAGGATTTCGTGCATTGTGAGTGGGACCAGGATTTCGTGCACTGAGACCAGGATTTAGTGTACATGAGTTGGACCAGGATTTCGTGCACAGAGACCAGGATTGTCCTCGGATTTTCTCGAGGCAGATATCACAACATTTATGGATTCATCCTCCTGAGTACAGTGTTGATGATACTAAACGAACACATTGTCATGTAGCTCTGCTTTTTCACCTGTCCTTTCTCTACTGAGTAGTAACACCATCTGGATGATGTTATCTGGTGTTGATCGTGCTTGATATTCAAACTTTCATCTGTTGTTTCTTAATATAATCCAACACTGATGAAAATACGTGTTTTTGTGACAAGTTTTTATTTTTCAAGCTAAGAAGAGTAATGATAACGTTCTGAAAGAGACCAAAGCAAAAAGAAAGCTAATTTCCAATATTAGGAAGAAACAATCATTATTTTTTGCCTGTTTTGAGAAGAGAACAGCTGGAATATATTGTGACAGCTGGGAAAATTGAGGGACGAAGAGATAGAGGGAAGCAAAGGGAAAAAATACCAGACAGCTTAAGAGAATGTATTGGCAGAAGGTCAACAGCAGAAATTTTAAATAACTCTCGTGATCGAAAGTTGTGGATAGACATGATCACCTACGCCAGCAGGCCCGGTATTTGATGATGATGTTTTTCTGCTTTTTAATTTAAGCGAGTGTCCCCTTTTGGTATGGGAGTTGGTAGATTCTGAGCTATTTCGGTTTGTTTGTGTACTTGATGTTAAAGCAGGAAAGACCGAGAACAGAAAATAAAGCAGAAGAAAAAAGAATAGAGGAACATATTTGAAAGGGCAAAGAATGTAATTGCGAAGATAACTTGGGTTATGGGCAAATTATCTAATAGTTAGTTCAGTGGAGAACTGTCACTCTTATTGTCTAGTAGTGTTGTCTGCCTTAATTAGTGTTGTATATACAGATAACAGTGCTCAATGTCTCGACTTCGTTGCCTTCTAGACCGCCCCCTTCCTTAATTTACAGGAAATTTGTCCTCCATTATTGTTATTTTAAGACCACTGTGTGTTTTGATGCGGCGCCTTTAAAAACTGGTGTATATGAAACAAATTATTACCTTCAGGCACTGCACGTGATGATATTTAATGCATTGATTTCTTCTTGTCTCTTTTATAACCCAGAAATATAAATATAAACAGGCAGAGAGTGAGAGAGTGAAAGAAAGAGTGAGAGAGAGAGAGAGAGAGAGAGAGAGAGAGATAGCCCAGAAGAGATTAGATCATTGATTTCCTCGTTTCGGTGATTGTCACTCACGTGCCCAAGGTCATTGGAGGTCGAATGTATGTGTCAATATTATTTAACATGGATTAGATGTCTTACAGGTCTGAACACACACACACATTCTCATTAGATGAGCGAAACTACTTTCTGTGCTAATGCATATTATATATATATAAGTAATAGAAATGTTATGTACTTAAGACTTGTTAGTTATATTTTTGTGGTAGGTGTAGAATAATTAAAGCATAATTGAAACCAAAAACGTCATATATTGGAGGACTATGGTCACATTTCAATACGATTATTCATTCTATTATAATAGTACAAATACTAATATTATATGTTTCCCTGAGGATTATTTCTGGTATAACTTTACTTTTTGTTCGTTTTAAATGCTGTTGTTCTTTGTCTTCATCCCCGTCCACATAACGACTCCACCACAGTAAATTATACGTTTAGAGGGCGTTGGTACGTTGTGGCGTAGTTTATAGCAAGCTACGACATCATCACTTGTAGTCCTTCCAGCTTTAGCCTGCCACCAGATTACCTTCATCGGACACAGCTGTCTGTTGCATCACAAAGTTGCAATTTAGTTCAGTCTTGATAATTTAAAGGAGCCGCGATAGCTCAGTGGTTAGTGAACTGGACTACAAAGGACAAGAGGTCGGGTTCGATCATGACCGACGGCCTCGAGGTTCACCCAGCCTTAAATGGGCACCGGATTTTTATCTGGGAAAGTAAAGCGGCACGGGCGTGATACCCACCACATACCCCAAAAATCATGGTCACTAACACTATATTCCCTATACGCCACCTTGGCGGTATGGGGCTCTTTACTCTTTTTTTACTTAATAATTTGCAGCAATTAAGAATGAAGATGTCCTAATAACAACAGACTAATACATCTCTCTCACTTTAAAAATTGATATTTTATGGGAGTGGTTTTATTTTGTGAAAACACAAATAAAACGTAGCATTAAAAATATATTTGTCTGAAAGATTTTTTAGCAGTTAATGCTTGTGACAAAACGATCGATGATTTTCAAATCTGAGAGATTTTGCTGATGCACTACTCAATGTTCAGCCACAAATGTGTTTGTATTTTATTTAGTACAGGCTTCTTTTACTTACTTTTACATGCAAAATGGAAGAAGTATGAGCATTTTAAGACGATGGTCATATGTTGGACATGCGGGGAGAAGAGATAATAACCAAATAGCAAAGCAAGCCCTCACGGAAAAAAGGAAGACCCAAAGAGACACTGAGAAGAACACTGATGAGAGAGGCAAAAGCAGCAGGAATCAGCTCCCTTAATGAGATAGAGGGTCTTGCACAGTACAGCGACAAATAGCGAAATTTGATAAAACATCTTTAAAAGAATTGAAAACTGCTAGAATAAAAATTTAGATAAGAGAAGGAGTATCTTAGTCTACTTTTTTTTTTTTTTTTGCTCTTTTTTCTTATTTAATGTCGAGTTCGTTCGTTCGTTCGTTCGCTTTCGTCAGCTTTGACCTCTGACGAAGTCCCACCCACTCAATTTTGTGGGACTGAATTTTGCGTGTAAAGTCTGTTTTATCCCATTACAGGATGCCCCTCGCCATGCAGGCAGATTTACTCCGACTTCAGAGGTACTAATTTTTAGGGAATTAGTAAAACCCAGGTGTCCTCGCCAGGGTACGAACCCCGGCTGTTGCCGTGGTAAGCCAACCGCCTATCGATTGCGCTAACCGGACACCCGGTATCTTAGTCTACACCCTATGGGCCAGCTACGGCTCGGAAGGTCAATAAATGAACATTTTATGTTCATGGAAAGAGGTAAATGTGTAAATCAAGTAAAGTCCAGCGACAAACATCTTTACGTAATGCCCACTCACTTAAGTAGGCTATGTTTGTCTTCTGGCTCAAACATGTCTAGCAAGATTTTGACTAATTCTGGTTCACACATCTAATGCATAAGGTCAGCTATGAGTCACTCACTACTGTCAGTGCAACTGCTGCTCTGGTGGGTAGGGGGTCATTCCCAGTGTGATTGTCCAAATGTCATTTATTACAATTATAACGTTGACTTTTATAACAAAACTGGAAATTATGTTCAGAAGGGTAGGCCCATGTTGTAGATACAAAGTAGTTATTATGCCAAAAGGGTACACACGTATAGTAACTAAAAAGTAAGTATTATATCAAATAGGCAAAACCGTGTAATAACTATAATGTAAGTATTAAACCCAAAGGGTAGACCCGTGTAGTAAAAAAAAAAGTAAAGATCCCCGTCACGCCCAGTGGCATATCGGGAAAAAGGTGTTAGTGACCATAATTTTTATACACTTTCGGCACATGATTTTTGGGGTAATGTGGTCAGTATTACGCCCGTGCTGCTTTACTTTTCCAGAAAAAAATCCGGTACACATTTAAGGCTGGGTGAACCCGGAAGCCGTCGGTTGGGATCGAACCCTACCCCTTGTCCGTGGTAGTCCAGTTCACTAACCACTGAGCTATCTCGGCTCCCACCCGTGTAGTAGATACATGTAAATTAATGTGACGAAAGGTGTTTTCAAGATAAATTTTACTCCGTGACTTAAAATCGTTGATGTTTTTTCATCGTCTTGATCGACACAAGCAGTCATCTTTTGTATCCAGAAAGGTGATGTGACAAGTTGTATTATATTTGCTATTTCTCGCGTTATAGGAGAAATTGAACGTTGTCCCTCCCAGATATACTCCACCATTTCAGGACTACTGCGAGCTAGACCTCGAGAGTCCCATCTGTTTTGGTGAAGCCTGTTATCAGAGGCACTGACAGGGAGATTAATTGTAATTTTGACCAGACTTGAGTCTCTGATGGGAACGGGCATAAATAAACAAGCGCAATTCCGGTAAAGCTGGTGCAAAGGAGTGCTGAGGAGAAAAAAATATAACTGGTAAATGCAGCTTTACAATGATAACAGATAAAAAAAAATGCTCCGGGATCAGACGTTGCAGCTTAAAGGCTGTCTTTCTGTTGATTATCGTAAAGCTGTAAAAATTATATGTTTGTTGTTCTCCCTTTGAACATTTGATCGTACACTGTCTATATCCTCATTTCCCAACATATTATCTTTGGCTGCTGAAGCTTTATAACTTTACGGTACATAGCCACGAAATGGGAAGTGATAAAACTCGTGCTTTCTTTCATTGTTTTTAATTTATCTTACTACGATTAGGGTACACATTTTTATATAACCTGAATCAGTTCTGACAGTCTCTATCATAACCTATTAGATCTTATACAATGCGACAGACGTTATAGATTTATTACCAACAGGTGAAGTGTATAGTTGTATGTTTTACCTGCACCAATATGAGCACTATACGGGTTTTAAACTGCCTATGGTTGGCAAGACGTTAGAACTGTACTCCGAAGAACTTAAGACGGATGGCAAAATATATCGTATAAGACAATTGGCTTAGGATGTGAGGATCTCTT
This sequence comes from Megaustenia siamemsis, assembly GCA_032433765.1. Lineage (NCBI taxonomy): Eukaryota > Metazoa > Mollusca > Gastropoda > Stylommatophora > Ariophantidae > Megaustenia > Megaustenia siamemsis. The sequence continues at coordinate 26,094,662 of JAVIAB010000126.1, forward strand.
CACTTTCAACTCAGGGCTGCGGGGTTAGAAGGATAGGAAAAGTTGTGTGCAGCCAACATAGAGACGTTGGAAAGGCAATGAGCACAGTTAATCCTGCCTTTGGTGCAGTCTTGGAGTAAGGCGTAGACGCAAAACTTAGTTACCTCAATGATGCGTGGAGTAATGCGTGGTCGCAGAACTTAGTTACCTCAATGATGCATTGAGTAATGCGTGGTCGCAGAACTTAGTTACCTCAATGATGCGTGGAGTAATGCGTGGTCACAGAACTTAGTTACTTCATTGATGCGTGGAGTAAAGTGTGGTCACAGAACTTAGTTACCTCAATGATGCGTGGAGTAAAGTGTGGTCACAGAACTTAGTTACCTCAATGATGCGTGGAGTAAAGTGTGGTCGCAGAACTTAGTTACCTTAATGATGCGTGGAGTAAAGTGTGGTCGCAGAACTTAGTTACCTCAATGATGCGTGGAGTAAAGTGTGGTCACAGAACTTAGTTACCTCAATGATGCGTGGAGTAATGCGTGGTCGCAGAACTTAGTTACCTCAATGATGCATTGAGTAATGCGTGGTCGCAGAGCTTAGTTACCTCAATGATGCATGGAGTAATGCGTGGTCGCAGAACTTAGTTACCTCAATGATGCATGGAGTAATGCGTGGTCGCAGAACTTAGTTACCTCAATGATGCATTGAGTAATGCGTGGTCGCAGAACTTAGTTACCTCAATGATGCATTGAGTAATGCGTGGTCGCAGAACTTAGTTACCTCAATGATGCATGGAGTAATGCGTGGTCGCAGAACTTAGTTACCTCAATGATGCATTGAGTAATGCGTGGTCGCAGAACTTAGTTACCTCAATGATGCGTGGAGTAATGCGTGGTCACAGAACTTAGTTACTTCATTGATGCGTGGAGTAAAGTGTGGTCACAGAACTTAGTTACCTCAATGATGCGTGGAGTAAAGTGTGGTCACAGAACTTAGTTACCTCAATGATGCGTGGAGTAAAGTGTGGTCGCAGAACTTAGTTACCTTAATGATGCGTGGAGTAAAGTGTGGTCGCAGAACTTAGTTACCTCAATGATGCGTGGAGTAAAGTGTGGTCACAGAACTTAGTTACCTCAATGATGGGTGGAGTAATGCGTGGTCGCAGAACTTAGTTACCTCAATGATGCATTGAGTAATGCGTGGTCGCAGAGCTTAGTTACCTCAATGATGCATGGAGTAATGCGTGGTCGCAGAACTTAGTTACCTCAATGATGCATGGAGTAATGCGTGGTCGCAGAACTTAGTTACCTCAATGATGCGTGGAGTAAAGTGTGGTCACAGAACTTAGTTACCTCAATGATGCGTGGAGTAAAGTGTGGTCACAGAACTTAGTTACCTCAATGATGCGTGGAGTAAAGTGTGGTCGCAGAACTTAGTTACCTTAATGATGCGTGGAGTAAAGTGTGGTCGCAGAACTTAGTTACCTCAATGATGCGTGGAGTAAAGTGTGGTCGCAGAACTTAGTTACCTCAATGATGCGTGGAGTAATGCGTGGTCGCAGAACTTAGTTACCTCAATGATGCGTGGAGTAATGCGTGGTCGCAGAACTTAGTTACCTCAATGATGCATTGAGTAATGCGTGGTCGCAGAGCTTAGTTACCTCAATGATGCATGGAGTAATGCGTGGTCGCAGAACTTAGTTACCTCAATGATGCATGGAGTAATGCGTGGTCGCAGAACCTAGTTACCTCAATGATGCATTGAGTAATGCGTGGTCGCAAAACTTAGTTACCTCAATGATGCATTGAGTAATGCGTGGTCGCAGAACTTAGTTACCTCAATGATGCATGGAGTAATGCGTGGTCGCAGAACTTAGTTACCTCAATGATGCATTGAGTAATGCGTGGTCGCAGAGCTTAGTTACCTCAATGATGCATTGAGTAATGCGTGGTCGCAGAACTTAGTTACCTCAATGATGCATGGAGTAAAGTGTGGTCGCAGAACTTAGTTACCTCAATGATGCATGGAGTAATGCGTGGTCGCAGAACTTAGTTATCTCAATGATGCGTGGAGTAATGCGTATTCGCAGAACTTAGTTACCTCAATGATGCATTGAGTAATGCGTGGTCGCAGAACTTAGTTACCTCAATGATGCATTGAGTAATGCGTGGTCGCAGAACTTAGTTACCTCAATGATGCATGGAGTAATGCGTGGTCGCAGAACTTAGTTACCTCAATGATGCATGGAGTAATGCGTGGTCGCAGAACTTAGTTACCTCAATGATGCATTGAGTAATGCGTGGTCGCAGAACTTAGTTACCTCAATGATGCATTGAGTAATGCGTGGTCGCAGAACTTAGTTACCTCAATGATGCATTGAGTAATGCGTGATCGCAGAACTTAGTTACCTCAATGATGCATAGAGTAATGCGTAGTCTCAAAAATTAGTTACGTCATTGATGCGTGGAGTAATGCGTTATACAACATTTGATAACAAGCGGTATTGTACCGACAAGCATAGACTCAGAGACCTCTGGATCAATAAATAACCAGCAACTAATATTCACAATTAGTGTTTATGACTGTAAATAAAAAAGCGGTTATTTTAAAGTGCGGATACTATAACTTCACTAGCGTTTATACAGTCTTTTGCGTATTGAATAACGTTTGGTAGTAGACAGTTATTGTTTTGGCAGTAAATTTCAGTATTAGACTGAAGGTTGTTTTGTGGAACAGTGTCGTTCAAGTTTGATTCTGTAGGTTGGATCGACAAACCTGGGAGAAATAAATATTATTTCAAACAAGATTATTAGCAGCTGTAAGCAGCGGGAGATCTGTGATTGTTAGAAAACGTGTCTATTGAGGCGGCAATATATTTATGGTAAGAGAATGGTTTATTGAGGCAGCGATAGATCTGTGGTTAGAGAACCTGTTTATTGGGGCGGTGATATATCTGTGGTTAGAGAACCTGTTTATTGGGGCGGTGATATATCTATAGTTAGAGAACCTGTTTATTGGGGCGGTGAAATATCTGTGGTTAGAGAACCTGTTTATTGGGGCGGTGAAATATCTGTGGTTAGAGAACCTGTTTATTGGGGCGGTGAAATATCTGTGGTTAGAGAAAATGTCTATAGTGGCGGTGATATATCTGTGGTTTTTAGAGAACCAGTTTATTGGGGCAGTGATATATCTGTTGTTAGAGAACCTGTTTATTGGGGGCGGTAAAATGTCTGTGGTTAGAGAACATGTCTATAGAGGTGGTGATATTTGTAGTTAGAGAACATGTTTATTGAGGAGGTGATAGATGTGTGATTAGAGAACCTGTTTATTAGGGCGGCCATAGATATGTGGTTAGAGAACCTGTTTATTAGGGCGGTGATAGATATGTGGTTAGAGAACATGATTATTGGGGCGATGAACGATATGTGTTTAGAGAACCTGTTTATCGGTGCTGTGATGTATATGTGGTTAGAGAACATGTCTATAGAGGCGGTGATGCATGTGTGATGGAGAACCTGTTTATTTAGGAGGTGATAGATCTGTGATTAGAGAACCTGTTTATTGAGGCGGTGATAGATCTGTGATTAGAGAACCTGTTTATTGAGGCAGCAATAGATCTGTGATTAGAGAACCTGTTTATTGAGGCGGTGATAGATCTGTGATTAGAGAACCTGTTTATTGAGGCAGCAATAGATCTGTGATTAGAGAACCTGTTTATTGAGGCGGTGATAGATCTGTGGTTAGAGAACCTGTTTATTGAGGCGGTGATAGATCTGTGATTAGAGATCCTGTCTATTGAGGCAGCAATAGATCTGTGATTAGAGAACCTGTTTAATGAGGCGGTGATGGATCTGTGGTTAGAGAACCTGTCTATTGAGGAGGTGATGGATCTGTGATTAGAGAACCTGTTTATTGAGGCGGTGATGGATCTGTGGTTAGAGAACCTGTCTATTGAGGAGGTGATGGATCTGTGGTTAGAGAACCTGTCTATTGAGGAGGTGATGGATCTGTGGTTAGAGAACCTGTCTATTGAGGAGGTGATGGATCTGTGGTTAGAGAACCTGTCTATTGAGGAGGTGATGGATCTGTGGTTAGAGAACCTGTCTATTGAGGAGGTGATGGATCTGTGGTTAGAGATCCTGTCTATTGAGGCTGTGATAGATCTGTGGTTAGAGAACCTGTCTATTGAGGCGGTGATGGATCTGTGGTTAGAGATCCTGTCTATTGAGGCTGTGATAGATCTGTGGTTAGTGAACCTGTCTATTGAGGCTTTGATAGATCTGTGGGTTTTAGAGAACATGTTGAGTGAGGCGCGGTACACTTTTTGATTAGAGAACCTATCTAGTAAGGACAAGAGATAAGATCTCTAACGACAACGTCTTGTTTCAGCCGGCCTTATATAGATGTATGGCACACATCAGAAACCTATATTAACAGTTTTGTTTTGTGCCGCCAGATGTGCTGGTAAGCTGTCACTATTTGTCAAGTCAGCAGAAATAAATAGGTACCTAATTCAAAGAACTGAATGTGGTAATAAAAGTGAGAAAGAACATTGGTTCTTATCCATAAATTTTCTGGCCTATTGTTTATTATTCCTCTTCATCTTCATACATCAGGGATCTTTGGTGGCACCACTAGCAGACTTCGTCAACCTTCTCCCTTTATTGTTATCTTCAGTCGTTTTATTTGAGACTCTATAATGCCAAGGCCTGTTAATTCTTTGATGGTATCTTCCCATCTCTTTCTCTGTCCATCTCCGCTTCTCACCCCTTTCACCTTTCTTTGCAGAATGGTCTTTGCCCAATCAGACGACAGAGATACGTTGCCAAATCATATCACTAAATGTTTCTTCATTATGGTCAAAAGAGTATCGTGTACTCTGAATGCTTGACCTTTTTGTGAACTTGTTTATTCGTGATTCTAAATAAGAGATGCACAAAATCGTGCAGTAACATTTCATCTCCGTAGCTTACATTTTCTTATTCTGTAACTCTGCTGTAGTCTACTACAGAAAAGCTGACAGACAAACAGAAATACTTATACACCCTCATTCACACGAGGACATACGCACTTATCAATTTTATATTATGCTACGATACAAACTTTACTTATCTTTATCGAACCAATAATATGTTATTTAACGAAATTTGTGGGAATATACAGTTCTCTAGATTATTTGTAGTAAAATAGACGTACTTTCTGAAAAGAAAATCAATGTTCTTTTCCGAGAAAAACTAAAAAATAATCTGCGGCAAACTTTTAAACCGATCCAGCTTTGAGGTGCACCAAACCTCTAAATTTAGTGCCAGAGAGTTTATCAGAGAAAGTAGGACGACCTGATACTAGCCACGTCATCGATTTCTGTGTCGATAGTCGTGAACAAATATTAACACTATAACAATGAGTGCTTCTCATTTTGTATGCTTCTTGATGCATAGACATTCATTTACTATTGAAAACAATTAATTACTACTGAAGTTAGATTGTCGGATTGGGTACAACTGTTTTATTGGCATGTTGAGTTGAGTAGAACTGTTTTATTTATCATGTTGAGTAGAGTAGAACTGTTTTATTAGAATGTTGGGTGGAGTAGAACTGTTTTATTGGCATGTTGAGTTGAGTAGAACTGTTTTATTCGCATGTTGAGTTGAGTAGAACTGTTTTATTAGAATGTTGGGTTGAGTAGAACTGTTTTATTGACATGTTGGTATGAGTACAACTGTTTTATTGGCATGTTGGTTTGAGTAGAACTGTTTTATTGGCATGTTGGTTTGAGTAGAACTGTTTTATTGGCATGTTGGTTTAAGTAGAACTGTTTTATTGGCATGTTGGTATGAGTACAACTGTTTTATTGGCATGTTGGTTTAAGTAGAACTGTTTTATTGGCATGTTGGTTTGAGTAGAACTGTTTTATTGGCATGTTGGTTTAAGTAGAACTGTTTTATTGGCATGTTGGTTTAAGTAGAACTGTTTTATTGGCATGTTGGTTTAAGTAGAACTGTTTTATTGGCATGTTGGTTTAAGTAGAACTGTTTTATTGGCATGTTGGTTTAAGTAGAACTGTTTTATTGGCATGTTGGTTTAAGTAGAACTGTTTTATTGGCATGTTGGTTTAAGTAGAACTGTTTTATTGGCATGTTGGTTTAAGTAGAACTGTTTTATTGGCATGTTGGTTTAAGTAGAACTGTTTTATTGGCATGTTGGTTTAAGCAGAACTGTTTTTTTAGCATGTTAGTTTAAGTCTATCTATCTATCTATTGACCTTTCGAGCCGTAACCGGCCCATAGGGCGTAGACCAAGATACACCTTCTCCTATATGAATTTTTGTTCTAGCAGTTTTCTTTTAAAGATATTTTATCAAATCTCGCCATCTGTCTCTGTTCTGTGCAAGCAGTTCTATCTCATTGAGGGAGCCGATTCCTGCTGCTCTTGCCTCTCTCATCAATGTTCTTCTCAATGTCTCCCTGGGTCTTCCTCTTTTTCTTTTACCTGTTGTTTCCCATATGAGGGCTTGCTTTGCTATTCGATTATTATCTCTTCTCATCACATGTCCAACGTATGACCATCGTCTTTTCTTTATTACTGAAGATATTAGTGGTTGATTGGCGATTTCTCTAATTTCCTCGTTTGTTTTGAATTCGTTCCATTCTATACCAAGTATTTTCCTTAGACATTTATTTTCGAATGCGTTCAACTTTGTTTCTATATCTCTTGTTGTTTTCCAGCTTTCACACGCATACGTAAGGGTTGATAGTACATTTGATTTGAATAGCCTAAGTTTTGTGTTTGTGCTAATGAGTTTTGATTTCCACAACTTTTCAAGGCTTCTGAAAGACATTGCTGCTTTAGCCAGTCTGATTCTAATTTCTTTGCTCGTATCCCCTTCTCGATCAATGGGACTTCCAAGATAGATGAAGTGATCGATCTCTTCTACTGGTTTGTTTTCCATGTATATTTTGTCACTTGTTGGAATTAAACTTTTCATGACTTAAACATTAGTTTAAGTAGAACTGTTTTATTGGCATGTTGGTTTAAGTAGAACTGTTTTATTGGCATGTTGGTTTAAGTAGAACTGTTTTATTGGCATGTTGGTTTAAGTAGAACTGTTTTATTAGCATGTTGGTTTAAGTAGAACTGTCTCACTGACTTATTCGCACATTGAATAGAGTAGAACTGTCTTATACGCACGTATTCCAGAACGATCTGGTCATTCATAATTTTTTTTTCTTGAAAGGTACTTGAAAATATTGGTATCAGTTCATAGCTCACCCACTTGGAAAAAAAGACTCCCCCCCCCCCCCAAAAAAAAAAAAAAATGCGTGGCAGAGGAAAAGAAAAAAATAGTCGTGACAGCAGAATAATTAGAACAAACAGGAATCATAAGACAGGGCGAGACAGCAAAAAGATCAGAGCTCTTGTGCACTGTTTAAGGTGTCTGGATTCAAGCCCCTAATATAATGAATTTCTTGGAAATAATACGGCTCCGGATTCAGCGAAACTTTAACAAATGGAATTATTCATTTTTTGCGTTAATTTGATCAAAATCTTCTGAATTCAAGCAGTGGTCTATGGTTATGGTTAGTTGAAGGCGCCGGTATCACTGCAAACGAATTAAGATTCATAATTGCTCAACCGCTCATGCCAGAGGAATCATCCGAATGAAAACTCACCTGATTGAAGGATCAAAATAAAAAAAAAGTTACCTGCAGTCCTCATCATAGCAGCTACAGCACACGCCAAAAGACGTAAGGCCAACAGGCACCGAAGATGAACACAGCTGAACTGTCCTTCGTCATATGATATCATCATTCATCAAAAGCAATTGGAATACCGAAAGACGATCCGGATTAAAAAAAAACACAGCTCACATTACACAGTGTACAGAGCACTAAAAACAGTAACCGTGCCAGCAAGCCGAATGGATCTAGTAATGGTCATCAAGTCTTAATTTCTGTTCTAAATGTGTGTTCTCAATAATTAAACAAAAAGAACTTGAAAAAGTGGAAATTAAATTAAATTTAAAAAAAAGACATCCCAGAAGGAACTTACTGTTTATGTGAAATAATAAAGGATTCAAGGATTATATTTTATGATTACATTGTTGGGATGTTCGTTTTGGAGTATTATCAAAGCTCAAAGGCTAAGACGAAATTGCATATCGGAAAATCGACCTGGCGTTATGCTGACCACATCACCGTTAAATGTGCCAACGGAGAGACAAAACGTGGACACTATGACGATATTACAATTCACAACAAGGAGTAACGGGTGTACATTTTCTGTCTTCATAAAACAAGAAAATATGGAAGAGTTAACGGATTTTCTTCATTGCCCACCGGACATGCTCTTATGTGTTCAGATCTCTTCCGCAGTATGTCTCTTTCCGTGTGTGCTGATTGATGACTCCAGTTCTGTGTTGATTTAATATTCCTATAGGAAGAATATGAAACCACCTGAATAAAATTCTGGCTGAAATCGGATGCACTGGGCCACTGGCGCAGAACACAGTGCAACGTTTTAACCGGTGTTCAATCAGAGTGGATCTGGCAGACTCTTATTGTGATGTTCTGTCTGTGGGGGCGATCAACACACTTAACCTGACAGCTGACTTCATGTGAGAGTCTGGAATCCTACTCTGATTGAGTCCTGATCGCAGAGAGATATATATATCCTATGCACTTCCCCGCGCAGCGCTCCTCTCTGGTATATTGAAGAGTAATATGGGTCCCGTCACATCAAGTGGCATATAGGGAATATAGTGACTATAATTTAACTACTAGATAATATAATGGCATTATATAAAAACAGTCAAAGTGCCGTTAGAACATCGGAAGGTCTGTCAGAATGGTTTCAGGTTACAACAGGTGTAAGACAAGAATGCGTCCTTTCACCACTCCCCTTCATCATATATATGGACAAAATAAATCAGGAAACAACAAACAATAAGGAAAAATCAAATAATAACATGGAGGTAGAAAACCCCAACATCAACGAGCTTACTCTTCGCAGATGACCAATGCCTAATATATGAGGATAAAAACCTGCTACAACAGCATTTAACATCTCTAGATAAAAGCTGCACAAAATACAGTAAGACAATTAACACAGCAAAAACAGAGGCTATAAGAATAAACAAATTAAGACACCCATTAAACATTAAGATAAAAAATAAAGAAATAAAACAAGTAGAGGAATTCAAGTATTTAGGCACAATGTTCACAGAAGATGGAAAACTAGACAGAGAAATTGACATGAGAATACAAAAAGCAAATGCTGTCACATACCATCTTTCTCCATTGCTAGGACATCCAAACATTTCTATGCCAGCTAAACAACAAATAATAAATCGTATTTTCATAGCAACATTGTGCTATGAAAGTCAAATATGGGCGCTTTCTAAATCCCGTTTAAGAAAGATCAATACATGTGAGATGCGATGCTTGAGAAAAGTAACAAACAACACAAGAAGAGAGAATACCAAATGAAGCCATAAGAAAAATGGTAGGAACTAAACCCTGCCAAGAATATATAGAACAACGACAACTTAAATGGTTTGGCCACCTGGTCAGAATGAATCTTTACCAATCACCATCAAGGGCGTTCTTCTCGAGAATGCATGGGAAAAGACCAAGAGGAAGACCCAGAAGAAGATGGATAGATGCAGTGACAGTGACATGTAACAACAAAGTAAAATCACTAATTCAGACAGTTCGAGCAGCTCAAGAACGACAAATGATATAAACCACGACACCTTTTAGGTATCAGTGAAAAGAGAAAATAATAAGAAGAAAACTATAATTTTTTTAGACATTCGGCACTTGATTTTTGGGGTAATGTAGTCGGTATTACACCCGTGCCGCTTTACTTTACCTGAAAAAAATCCGGTACCCATTTAAGGCTCGGTGAACCCGGAAGTTGTCGATCAGGATTGAACCCGACCTCTTGTCCTTTGTAGTTATTTGTTTCATGTGCTTGTTTAAAAAGATTTGATAAATGAAGACAACAAAAATGCCAGTAGGCTTTAGGAGGAATTGTGATCGTCACCGTAATATGACATTTTTCTTTTCGTACGCAGCTTTGACCTCTGAGGAAGTCCCTAGAGACTAGCAACTGAATGTTGCGTGTTAATCCATTTTTCCCTGGCAGCCGTGTGCACAGGGGTCCCTCGCCGCACAGACGAATAACGCCGTCTTCGGAGGTACTCATATTTTTCCGTCGATGGGTAATTGGCGTTTCAAGCCGGGCCTGTAGAGACCAGGGGTGGTTACCGCAGAGAGAAATCATAAATAAAAAATCCCAACTGGTAATAGGAAATGAATGTGGGAACACGGGGATATTGGAATGTTTCGGCTGCGATGACGCCAGTTCGAATTAAAGACTATAGTATTATACAACACATGCTAATGATGACATTTAACAAACATTCTGTATCACACATTGTTACAAAATTACGGTCAAAACACTGAGAAGAAAGAGAAGGAGATGGGTAGATGGCATCACAGAGTAGACAGTCCTCGGATTGACCGCGTCCCAAAGAATTACTGATAAAGAGAAACAGAGAAGGTTGATAAAGTTTGTCAGTGGTGCCCCAACGATCTCCCGGGGTTATGAGATGCTGCTTGGTTGCGTTTACCCGATGACTAAAGGAGTACACCTTTTCGTCATCCGCCCTTAAAATGACGTTAAGTAGACGTGTCTGGGTTGTGTTCTGGTTTGCAGTATCACTGTGATATCTGCCCTTTTCGTCCCAGCAAATCCAACTTCAGCATGGGTTATGAGATGAAGAAGAGGAAGGTTTTGAAAAAAAAAAAGAAAGAACAACAACAAGCTATCAACCTACGCAGTCACAAGTGCAGACGGCAGTAGTATACAATGTCAATTAGGATGCGTAATCCTGTCGCCAGTGGCAGAATATTTCTTATATAAATAGTCTACCGGCAGATTTTTTCTGCCTCCAGGAATATTCCTTATATAAATAGTCTACCGGCAGATTTGTTTTTTTCTTATATGAGAGTCTACCCGCCCATTTTTTGTTCCGGTCGTGGTGACCTCTCGTGGCGGTGGTGGTGACCTCCCGGTGACCTCTCGTGGCGGTGGTGGTGGTGTTGTGGTGACCTCCCGCGGCGGTGGTGAAGGGGCGGTGGTGGTATCATAAATCTATTATATTCTTTGTACTTTCAATGGTTCCGTAACTTTCATAAATCTATTCTTTCTTTATACTCTCATTCAATAAAAACAGTGACAAGTTTATTTATTGTTTTTAAAAACTTCCTTTAGAAGTAAAGGTAACAACTTAGGCCGTTACACACGCTACACGCCAAATGCGAAACACCGCGTTAATTAAGCGAGATCAAAGAGTTCCCGGTACACGCGCAGCCGCGAAGACGCGCAGCGAAGACGCGCAGCAAGGGGCCGCAAGATCAAAGAATCCACCTCCCGCGAGTACTTACTTCCCGTTAGACGGTAAGTGTTCATCAGGAGTGTCATTTAACAGGGGAATTTTACGATACCGATGTTTTAATGTGAGATGCTTGGGGGTAATTAATATCTTTGCGCCGTTTCGTGTTCAAAGACCGTGTTTCGCTGTGAAAAGTTTTGATTGAATGTTTGAGTGTCAGACTGGCCAGGGCTACGTTAATGACTTTTTATCATCTGAAGATTAGAATACCACTTATCAGGGGAATGGTATGTCGTGATGGACGAATGTAGGTTGTCGACTGTGTCGAGATGGACGAATGTAGGTTGTCGACTGGGCCATGATGGATCATGTAGTTTGTCGACTGGGCCATGATCCATCATGGCCCATCTCGTTGTAACAGTCACGTATGTCATGTCGTTTTATCAGAGACGTATGGTATGTCGTGATGGACGAATGTAGGTTGTCGACTGTGTCGAGATGGACGAATGTAGGTTGTCGACTGGGCCATGATGGATCATGTAGGTTGTCGACTGGGCCATGATGGATCATGTAGGTTGTCGACTGGGCCATGATGGATCATGTAGGTTGTCGACTGTGCCATGATGGATGATGTAGATTGTCGACTGTGCCATGATGGATGATGTAGATTGTCGACTGTGCCATGATGGATGAATGTAGGTTGTCGACTGTGCCATGATGCTTGTATGTAGGTTGTCAACTGTGCCATGATGGATGAATGTAGGTTGTCTAGTGTCGCATGATGGTTATATGTATGTTGTCTAATGTGCCATGATGGATGAATGTAGGTTTTCTAGTGTGTCGGGATGGCTGAATGTAGGTTCTGTCTAGTGTGTCGTGATGAGTGTATGTAGATTGTCTAGTGTGCCATGATGGTTGTATGTAATTGTCGAGTATGCTCCAACAAATCACCGCGCCATTTAAACTTCTTTGAACACAATGGACACAGATGTTCACCAGAAGAAACTTCATTATGAGAAACCATCTGGAGAAAATCCAATAACCCTTTCGTCAACCAAATTTAACATACCTAGTTTAACTTCATCAAACATCAAGCTCAACAATACTTAGCATGCCTACTTTAAAAACATCGATACAATTGAATAACCTTTTATCGATAAGCCTTAACGTACTTTAAGAGAAAATATTCCAACTTACAGTGTAAAATAGAATCTCAATCCGTTAGAATGAATAGTAACTTTCCTTGAAGCAACCAAACTTATAACACGAAAGCCCTGAAGGGTCTTGTTTAAATATAGCCTGGTAACAAATGAATACATTATCCAATCAGCGAGTGATTATGCCAACATCGACTGATATCTGGATTAACCAATTAGAGAAGAGCATTAACATTGGAGGCGGAGCAAAGAAATGACTGACATCTGTATTATAACCATTCAGAAAAGAGCATTAACATGGGAGGCGGAGCAAAGAAATGGCTGACATCTGTATTATAACCAGTCAGAAAAGAGCATTACTATGAACGGCAGAGTGATTAACCAATTATAGAAGAGCGTAACTTTGAAAACGGTTCCAGTTCCATCTTAAGGTAAATGAATTGGTCGGGTTCTCATCGAGGATCGTGGGCGTTTCTGGTCCATAGAATGTGTTTGGATAAACTTATGTAGGAGTTTATGTTCCTGGGGGTTGATATTATTCACACATATGATAAGGCGTATAAGAAACATTCCAAGTTTTATAAAACTATGGCTAACCTAGTATATACATTATCGGAGAGAAATGAGCTGTTATTTACTGGAATAATTCAGCGAGTCGGTGGTCATGATATCTACGCCACGTTTGTAACCATCGTTATCGAAATACTTTCAGATCGAATTCGCAATTTCGGTCGTCTTGTTGTTCTATATACCCTCGCCTATCGATTAGTTAAGAATCATGTCAAAGACATGTTCGACTCTGATTCCGACATTTGTGTTTTAGAAACGGACTTTGGTACTTGGACCGGTGGTATCATCGGAAGAGAATTTGGAGAGTGGTTACTAAAAGAAGGTGGTTTGGAAAATTTTCTAGACCTCTCTAACGAAGAAGCTACAACACTGTGGACTCTACTTCACAACAGCCTTTGGTCTTTAAGAGCTTTACCTAGAAATGTTTATCTGTGAGTTTATATATTTTCCCTAATAAAAGTTTGGTAACCCCACAGCATTTGTTACTGCCTTACAATATTGTTTACCAGGTCACGACACCCTCTCACACTGATGATGAGGGTTGTCCTGTAGTAGGCCTGTGATTGTAATAAGAATGGTTTGCTCCAGCTTTGAAATCTGAAATTTTCACAAAAAGAGATGGTGTTACTCAGTTCCCCTATAATGGGGATGTTGAGTTACTAAAAATAGATTTTGATCTCTGATGCAATACCTGATTAGTTACTAAAAATAGAATGTGACCTATGATCCAATAACAGAATACTCATTGCCCTGGTGACCAATTGAGACTGATGGAAAAGTGAATTCCCAGTCATAGAAAAGTATGTTGTCACGATAGGTGTGTCAATAACAAGGAATAAAAATCATTAAAGACATCCTAATTAAGTTGTGAAATTTTGGTGGTTGAGAGATAAATCTGAAGATAAGCACATCAAACTATAAGAACAAGGAAACAATCGTATATTACACACTCTTAGAGCCAGTGTTAAGTTAACACGTATTTAGTTAAAATAGGTTATAAATTGAGTAGAGGTAAACTTATACCTTATGGCTCATCTACTTTTTCGAATAAACTCAAGATCTACTTTTTCTATTAAACTCATTAAAATTAAAATAAGTCAAATAAAAACAAACAAATATGATCTTTTTATAATGTTTATTTTCACAATAAAACTAGACAACACATGTTACACGTTCAAATATTTATAATTGAACAACGATGCTTTAAATAGTACAAATATGGATACAAATCATCTAAAAAAGTACACATATAACAACATAGTCATGTGTTTAATGCTTAAATTACAAGTTTACGTGGTCTCCCACGTGGTTTTTTAAATACACAAGGATCGCAAAATTTAACACAATTTTGTTTATTGTTCTTAATAGCATAAGATCCATCAGTTATATTAGTGATCGAACGGGGATCAATTCGTTTGTGAGCTGTGTCTGTGAGAACAGTCGAAAGGTTACTCTGTTGATACTGGAAGTCGTCATAAACGGGAGGAGCAGCGAACGACCACTCACCCTCATTGGCTGTTTGTTCTCGGGCATAGTCTGAGCGAAATGTAGAAGCTCCATCAGTGGTTGCTTGTATACTGTCACACTCATTGGCCGTTTGTTCTCGGGCATAGTCTGAGCGAAATGTAGAAGCTCCATCAGTGGTTGCTTGTATACTGTCACACTCGGATGAGAGAATCGTAGACGCATCACCTGTGGCTACTTGTAGTCTGTCACACTCTGAGAGAATCGTAGACTTCAGACCCACTCTCAAATTCAGGCAGTGTTAGTGTTATACCGTAACGTGTTGGGAATTTCAACCCCGTTGTGCCATCGTATTTTCTAAGATGAATTAAAGTCTTTGCTCGATATCTCGAAACTGAGACAGCCTTCAAACCATTCTTCTGTAGAGGTTTTACATACTCGCCATTACGAGCGGCATAGAAAAAAGCACCATCACAGTCAACATTAACAGCGGAATCACACATATCCATTCTAACGGACTCCATTCTAAAAAGCACACGACTTGGTAGCAGGGCTCTGACTTTCTGTATGTAGCAGCACTGAGAACGGCTGCCCTTTATACCCTGTAACAAGGGGGCGTGGCCAGTCTATTTATAGTAACCAATGGAATACGTTCTATTTATAGTAACTGATGCAATACGTCATTGGACGTGATGAGACATGTTCAGAGAGCGGCCATCTTTGATGAATCATGGGAAGTTTGTCCCACGAGGCCGATGTATCCATGGAGTCATCAAAACAAATGATGATCCAGAGGGCGGGGCCTACACTGACAAGTTAGAGACAAACTCGAGTATAGCATGTTATGTTCATTAGAGGGAAGTGTTCTTGTGAACACAGGATTGGGCTTGGCAAGTAAAATATCAACTAAACTTTAGTTTCTATTACTTCTGAAATACTTTTTAGAATCTTGGCTCTGTGATCAATAGCTAGGATGGGGGAAATAATTTTGCCACATTCTTGTATACGGTTTATGAAGCGCTCCTTGTCTATAGAAAACTGCTGCCAAGAATAATTGGGTTCGTCATTTTCATCATCGTGGATTGTTAAAACAATCGTTTCTTCACAAAAATGAACCTAGAATAAAACGAGACAATTTAGGTTTAAAAGCCACCAAAAACTTCTAAATGAAAAACACTTTATAATAAAATATCTCTGCACAACTCTGTAGCTGATGTCATTTCTCTTTGTTTCCCTCTGTCTTTTCACCCCTCACGTTTTCAAGTTGGTACAAGTTATTACAGCGGTTCTCATTACAAGTCACAACATCCAAGTATTGGATATCTCTTTCGCTTCTCACCTAGTAACCTATTGTCCATGAGTCTCTTGGGTAATTTAAACCTGCTTCTACGTAAAATTTACTCTACTCCACCTCCAGAGGATAACACTTCAAAAGATTTACCAGTATTAATATTATTCCACTTGTCTTTTTCTTTGATGTTACAGTTACTTCTTTATGGTATCAAGGATGAGTCCTTTATTTTTTTTCGGTTTCCTTTACTACAACGTCAATCATTACTAGCAACTAGTTTCACAATTTTCATTACATGTGGAAATTTAATATTTATCATCGTCAATAAAGATAATGTCTCTACTAGTTGTGTAATAACCCAGTAATAAAGATAACGAAGGCGAAACAGAATATCAAAATCAAAAGGTAAACTCGACTGCAAAGCAATTACTTACCTTGGTAGCTCTATCGTTTAGTGTATCACCTTGCTGGCTGCAAGCGTATTGTTCGTTCCACGTTGCGTTAATTTGTTCAAAATAAATATCATGTTCAAAGATTTGTATATCTCTATTATCAGTCGAGGAGTGGTTGTTAATTATTTCAGTTGGAATCTCCAGTCTTCCAGCTCCCTGATTTTGAGAGCCGGTGATGTAGGTGTCAGAGGTTTCACTAGAGTTTAAAAACCTTTCATGTATATTTGTCTTTTTGAAAATTGAGTCTAAAGTTAAACCATTATTAAAATTACCACTAGGCCATATTGTCGTGGTTTGCGTGCTCATTGACAAATCACTATCTTCATCACTGTCTTCCTCTTCTGAACTTGAGTTTATTCGAAAAAGTAGATGAGCCATAAGGTATAAGTTTACCTCTACTCAATTTATAACCTATTTTAACTAAATACGTGTTAACTTAACACTGGCTCTAAGAGTGTGTAATATACGATTGTTTCCTTGTTCTTATAGTTTGATGTGCTTATCTTCAGATTTATCTCTCAACCACCAAAATTTCACAACTTAATTAGGATGTCTTTAATGATTTTTATTCCTTGTTATTGACACACCTATCGTGACAACATACTTTTCTATGACTGGGAATTCACTTTTCCATCAGTCTCAATTGGTCACCAGGGCAATGAGTATTCTGTTATTGGATCATAGGTCACATTCTATTTTTAGTAACTAATCAGGTATTGCATCAGAGATCAAAATCTATTTTTAGTAACTCAACATCCCCATTATAGGGGAACTGAGTAACACCATCTCTTTTTGTGAAAATTTCAGATTTCAAAGCTGGAGCAAACCATTCTTATTACAATCACAGGCCTACTACAGGACAACCCTCATCATCAGTGTGAGAGGGTGTCGTGACCTGGTAAACAATATTGTAAGGCAGTAACAAATGCTGTGGGGTTACCAAACTTTTATTAGGGAAAATATATAAACTCACAGATAAACATTTCTAGGTAAAGCTCTTAAAGACCAAAGGCTGTTGTGAAGTAGAGTCCACAGTGTTGTAGCTTCTTCGTTAGAGAGGTCTAGAAAATTTTCCAAACCACCTTCTTTTAGTAACCACTCTCCAAATTCTCTTCCGATGATACCACCGGTCCAAGTACCAAAGTCCGTTTCTAAAACACAAATGTCGGAATCAGAGTCGAACATGTCTTTGACATGATTCTTAACTAATCGATAGGCGAGGGTATATAGAACAACAAGACGACCGAAATTGCGAATTCGATCTGAAAGTATTTCGATAACGATGGTTACAAACGTGGCGTAGATATCATGACCACCGACTCGCTGAATTATTCCAGTAAATAACAGCTCATTTCTCTCCGATAATGTATATACTAGGTTAGCCATAGTTTTATAAAACTTGGAATGTTTCTTATACGCCTTATCATATGTGTGAATAATATCAACCCCCAGGAACATAAACTCCTACATAAGTTTATCCAAACACATTCTATGGACCAGAAACGCCCACGATCCTCGATGAGAACCCGACCAATTCATTTACCTTAAGATGGAACTGGAACCGTTTTCAAAGTTACGCTCTTCTATAATTGGTTAATCACTCTGCCGTTCATAGTAATGCTCTTTTCTGACTGGTTATAATACAGATGTCAGCCATTTCTTTGCTCCGCCTCCCATGTTAATGCTCTTTTCTGAATGGTTATAATACAGATGTCAGTCATTTCTTTGCTCCGCCTCCAATGTTAATGCTCTTCTCTAATTGGTTAATCCAGATATCAGTCGATGTTGGCATAATCACTCGCTGATTGGATAATGTATTCATTTGTTACCAGGCTATATTTAAACAAGACCCTTCAGGGCTTTCGTGTTATAAGTTTGGTTGCTTCAAGGAAAGTTACTATTCATTCTAACGGATTGAGATTCTATTTTACACTGTAAGTTGGAATATTTTCTCTTAAAGTACGTTAAGGCTTATCGATAAAAGGTTATTCAATTGTATCGATGTTTTTAAAGTAGGCATGCTAAGTATTGTTGAGCTTGATGTTTGATGAAGTTAAACTAGGTATGTTAAATATGGTTGACGAAAGGGTTATTGGATTTTCTCCAGATGGTTTCTCATAATGAAGTTTCTTCTGGTGAACATCTGTGTCCATTGTGTTCAAAGAAGTTTAAATGGCGCGGTGATTTGTTGGAGCATACTCGACAATTACATACAACCATCATGGCACACTAGACAATCTACATACACTCATCACGACACACTAGACAGAACCTACATTCAGCCATCCCGACACACTAGAAAACCTACATTCATCCATCATGGCACATTAGACAACATACATATAACCATCATGCGACACTAGACAACCTACATTCATCCATCATGGCACAGTTGACAACCTACATACAAGCATCATGGCACAGTCGACAACCTACATTCATCCATCATGGCACAGTCGACAATCTACATCATCCATCATGGCACAGTCGACAATCTACATGATCCATCATGGCCCAGTCGACAACCTACATGATCCATCATGGCCCAGTCGACAACCTACATGATCCATCATGGCCCAGTCGACAACCTACATGATCCATCATGGCCCAGTCGACAACCTACATTCGTCCATCTCGACACAGTCGACAACCTACAATCGTCCATCACGACATACCATACGTCTCTGATAAAACGACATGACATTCGTGACTGTTACATCGAGATGACTATTACAACGAAATGACTATTACATTGACATGACTGTTACATTGACATGACTGTTACATTGACATGACATACGTGTCTACTACATCGACATGACTGATACAACGACATGGCTATTACAACGACATACCATACGTCTCTGATAAAATGACATGGCATACGTGTCTGTTACAACGACATGACATACGTGTCTGTTACAACGAGATGACCATTACAACGAAATCATTCAGCCATCCCGACACACTAGAAAACCTACATTCATCCATCATGGCACATTAGACAATATACATATAACCATCATGCGACACTAGACAACCTACATTCATCCATCATGGCACAGTCGACAATCTACATCATCCATCATGGCACAGTCGACAACCTACATGATCCATCATGGCCCAGTCGACAACCTACATGATCCATCATGGCCCAGTCGACAACCTACATGATGGATCCAGATATCAGTCGATGTTGGCATAATCACTCGCTGATTGGATAATGTATTCATTTGTTACCAGGCTATATTTAAACAAGACCCTTCAGGGCTTTCGTGTTATAAGTTTGGTTGCTTCAAGGAAAGTTACTATTCATTCTAACGGATTGAGATTCTATTTTACACTGTAAGTTGGAATATTTTCTCTTAAAGTACGTTAAGGCTTATCGATAAAAGGTTATTCAATTGTATCGATGTTTTTAAAGTATGCATGCTAAGTATTGTTGAGCTTGATGTTTGATGAAGTTAAACTAGGTATGTTAAATATGGTTGACGAAAGGGTTATTGGATTTTCTCCAGATGGTTTCTCATAATGAAGTTTCTTCTGGTGAACATCTGTGTCCATTGTGTTCAAAGAAGTTTAAATGGCGCGGTGATTTGTTGGAGCATACTCGACAATTACATACAACCATCATGGCACACTAGACAATCTACATACACTCATCACGACACACTAGACAGAACCTACATTCAGCCATCCCGACACACTAGAAAACCTACATTCATCCATCATGGCACATTAGACAACATACATATAACCATCATGCGACACTAGACAACCTACATTCATCCATCATGGCCCAGTCGACAACCTACATGATCCATCATGGCCCAGTCGACAACCTACATGATCCATCATGGCCCAGTCGACAACCTACATGATCCATCATGACATACCATACGTCTCTGATAAAACGACATGACATACGTGACTGTTACATCGAGATGACTATTACAACGAAATGACTGTTACATTGACATGACTGTTACATTGACATGACTGTTACATTGACATGACATACGTGTCTACTACATCGACATGACTGATACAACGACATGGCTATTACAACGACATACCATACGTCTCTGATAAAATGACATGGCATACGTGTCTGTTACAACGACATGACATACGTGTCTGTTACAACGAGATGACCATTACAACGAAATGACTGCCACATTGTCAGTAGCCAAACATTGAATATAAATTCGAAGGCTTCGAGATGCAGATGTGTAGAAGAATAGGGAGTATTGGTTGGAAAGAATATGCCCTTTTGCCCTACCGTGTCTAACTATTTTGACTTTGGACCTAGATTTTTAATGTTTTGAGTTCAACTTTTTAGTTATGAGACGAAATTTTGGGGTTTGGAGCTAAGTTTTCTTATCTGTAAGGTTCACCATTACTGTTGTCTGTTATTCGTTGAAGTGCTAAAGATATAGAACTCCAAAGTCTAAGCTTTCGTTGGTTTGGGAGTAACGTTTTGGTCTTTGCTTGTTGAGCCAGTCGAATAAAAGTCGTCGTCTGTTAATTTGAACGTCGTCCCCTGTTCTACTACAACTTTCACTACTACAACTTCTACACCGACTACGTCTACAACTACAACTTTCACTACTACAACTTCTACTACCAACTACCTCCACAACCAACTTCCTCTAATACACGCCAACTTCTAACCTACTACTACAACTTCCAACTTACTACCTCACCCCATCAAGCGACAGGTCCATTCTGACAACGTGACCACCTCCCTTTTATCGATTTAACACTATCATGTATAACACTTGTAAATAAACTACTTTGTTTCTTATGTATTATACTTGTCTATAATGTACAATAGTTAAACAATACATTATTGTCTACCCCTGTGTTATCTATTGTGAGATATATACGAATAAAACAATAAATAAATAAACTTGTCAGTGTTAATTTCCCCTAAACATCTCACATTAAAACAACCACCCAGTAAAATTCCCCTGATAAGTGGTATTCTAATCTTCAGATGATAAAAAGTCATTAACGTAGCCCTGGCCAGTCTGACACTCAAACATTCAATCAAAACTTTTCACAGCGAAACACGGTCTTTGAACACGAAACGGCGCAAAGATATTAATTACCCCCAAGCATCTCACATTAAAACATCGGTATCGTAAAATTCCCCTGTTAAATGACACTCCTGATGAACACTTACCGTCTAACGGGAAGTAAGTACTCGCGGGAGGTGGATTCTTTGATCTTGCGGCCCCTTGCTGCGCGTCTTCGCTGCGCGTCTTCGCGGCTGCGCGTGTACCGGGAACTCTTTGATCTCGCTTAATTAACGCGGTGTTTCGCATTTGGCGTGTAGCGTGTGTAACGGCCTAAGTTGTTACCTTTAATTCTAAAGGAAGTTTTTAAAAACAATAAATAAACTTGTCACTGTTTTTATTGAATGAGAGTATAAAGAAAGAATAGATTTATGAAAGTTACGGAACCATTGAAAGTACAAAGAATATAATAGATTTATGATACCACCACCGCCCCTTCACCACCGCCGCGGGAGGCCACCACAACACCACCACCACCGCCACGAGAGGTCACCGGGAGGTCACCACCACCGCCACGAGAGGTCACCACGACCGGAACAAAAAATGGGCGGGTAGACTCTCATATAAGAAAAAAACAAATCTGCCGGTAGACTATTTATATAAGGAATATTCCTGGAGGCAGAAAAAATCTGCCGGTAGACTATTTATATAAGGAATATTCTGCCGCTGGCGACAGATTTACGCATCCTAATTGACATTGTATACTACTGACGGCAGGGAGAAACTTTTTTATTTACTATTACAGATAGTATATCCACTGGGATTGAACAGTCGTTCGCTTGATTGGCATGCACTTGCCAAAAATCGAGACAGATGGCGAGAGAGATTCAGTGTGACCGAGTACTGTGAAATTTGAATGTACTTTTGGGTTTAAGAAAGGCGACGTGATGTATGGTGTGCTGTTATAAATGTTGTCCTTGAAGCTGAAATTCGGAAATGTGTGGTATTTTATATATATATATATATATATATATATATATATATGGTGGAAGGAAATTAAGTCAGTTAACCCTTATTTGGTTAAAGCATCTTGTGGCAATCAGTCTCAATCTTCTGTCCCGTATGTTTAGATTTTCCGGCTTCAAAAATGAGTGAGTAGAAAATTCACAGGCTCCCCAGCATTGACAATGGCTACCATATTGCAGTGAGCCATTGGGCAAGATCCTATATGATAATGAATTAATAACCTTTCTTTTCGGCAACGCGCTAACACCAGTTTATGCTCTTATAATACATGAAGACAAGCTAGCCAGTGAATCTGTCGTTTTACGAATGTTCAGGTGAACTGGACCGTGACTACATGTATGTGTGTTTTCGAAGTTTAAGGTTTCTGTATATGTCATTGAAGAATGTTAAGAATACCATGAACAGCTAAGAAGAGTAATGAAAACATTCTGAAAGAGGCCAAAGCAAAAAGAAAGTTAATTCCCAATATTATGAAGAAACAGTCTTCATTTGTTGGCCATGTAATGAGAAGAGAATAGCTGGAATATATTGTAACAACTGAGAAAATTGAAGGACGAAGAGATAGAGGGAAACAAAGAGAAAAGATACCAGACAGCTTAAGGGAATGGCTTGGCAGAAGGTCAACAACAGAAATGATAAATGAACTGTCGAGATCGAAAGTTGTGGAGAGATATGATCACCTACGCCAGCGGGCATTGTACTTGATGATGATGATGATGAGGATATGTCATCCTCGCACTTTAGAGACATATGTTCTTGATCTCTCGAATTATTGACTCAGATTTCTACACCAGAGTTGTCTCATTCAATTGTATCTCCACTCTTATGATATCCGTTCCTGCATTGTAAGCCCCACTTTTCTCTTCAATAATTATACTCCCAGCTCTAGAAGAGAGATCATATTGCAGTTACTTGTCTTGCATCGATTGTCAGGGCAAGCAGTACGTTTACAACACTTGAAAAAAAATACAAATACTCAACAACTAATAAAACAAAAAAACAATAGGCCTGCCCGAAGCAGGATCAAACCTGTACTCATAGACACAGTGCCTTGGCACGAGAAACATACGCTAGAGTACACGGCCAACTAAACTACATTAAAAAGTAGCTATCATTAGCGATGTCTTTCACGTATAGCTATAACATAGGTTCACGAATACAACTTGGGAACAAACTATATATTTTATTTTCCTATTAATCCCTTCATTGCTTTGGCTGAATACTTACGTTGCAGACAGACATTTCAGCTTTTACATACTGCACAGTTGTTTTTCATTGATTCTTTAGATTAATTGTTCATTTGTGTGCCCACAGAAAGATTAAAAACAAACACACTTATGTACGAGGTATTGATTAGAACAAGCTGTATCTTAAAATTAAACGAAAACTTTTGTGGCTAAAAATTGAATATTGCGCTCCGAAAACTCCCAGATTTGCCGATCTTTCAGTTACAAACATTTTTCTTCTAAAATATTAACCATACAGAAATGTTAACTTTAGCTACAATTGTTAACGTTTTGTGTGTCGTGTCACCAATTACTGTAATAAAATATCAACCATACAGAAATGTTAACTTTAGCTACACTTGTTAACGTTTTGTGTGTCGTGTCACCAATTACTGAAATAAAATATCAACCATACAGAAATGTTAACTTTAGCTACAATTGTTAACGTTTTGTGTGTCGTATCACCAATTACTGTAATAAAATATGACTTTTAAGAATGGATGGAATGTGCCAGACTTAGAACATCTTCTCATGTCATCTTCATCCATAAATGCTGCAACATTTTCAAGATTAGAACTAAAATATCATTTTGA
This sequence comes from Megaustenia siamemsis, assembly GCA_032433765.1. Classification (NCBI taxonomy): domain Eukaryota; kingdom Metazoa; phylum Mollusca; class Gastropoda; order Stylommatophora; family Ariophantidae; genus Megaustenia; species Megaustenia siamemsis. Next base: position 26,118,839 of record JAVIAB010000126.1, read on the forward strand.
TGTTTAAACAAAGAGCTGTGAACAACATCGCCATTGTTATGTCACTGAAATATTTTAAATCTGTCCGACGTTTACATTAAAGTCTGTCCGACGTTTACACTAAAGTCTGTCCGACGTTTACACTAAGGTCTGTCCGACGTTTACATTAAAGTCTGTCCGACGTTTACATTAAAGTCTGTCCGACGTTTACATTAAAGTCTGTCCGACGTTTACATTAAAGTCTGTCCGACGTTTACATTAAAGTCTGTCCGACGTTTACATTAAAGTCTGTCCGACGTTTACATTAAAGTCTGTCCGACGTTTACACTAAAGTCTGTCCGACGTTTACACTAAAGTCTGTCCGACGTTTACACTAAAGTCTGTCCGACGTTTACATTAAAGTCTGTCCGACGTTTACACTAAAGTCTGTCCGACGTTTACACTAAAGTCTGTCCGACGTTTACATTAAAGTCTGTCCGACGTTTACATTAAAGTCTGTCCGACGTTTACACTAAAGTCTGTCCGACGTTTACACTAAAGTCTGTCCGACGTTTACACTAAAGTCTGTCCGACGTTTACACTAAAGTCTGTCCGACGTTTACACTAAAGTCTGTCCGACGTTTACATTAAAGTCTGTCCGACGTTTATACTAAGGTCTGTCCGACGTTTACACTAAGGTCTGTCCCACGTTTACACTAAAGTCTGTCCGACGTTTACATTAAAGTCTGTCCGACGTTTACACTAAGGTCTTTCCGACGTTTACACTAAAGTCTGTCTGAAATTTACACTAAGGCCTGTCCGACGTTTACGCTAAAGTCTGTCCGACGTTTACACTAAGGTCTGTCCGACATTTACACTAAAGTCTGTCCGACATTTACATTAAGGCCTGTCCGAAGTTTACACTAAAGTCTGTCCGACGTTTACACTAAGGTCTGTCCGATGTTTACACTAAAGTCTATCCGACGTTTACACTAAAGTCTGTCCGACGTTTACACTAAGGTCTGTCCGACGTTTACACTAAAGTTTGTCCGACGTTTACACTAAGGTCTATCCGACGTTTACACTAAAGTCTGTCCGACCTTTACACTAAGGTCTGTCGGACGTTTACACTACAGTCTGTCCGACGTTTACACTAAGGTCTGTCCGACGTTTATACTAAAGTCTGACCGACGTTTACATTAAAGTCTGTCCGACTTTTACACTAAGATCTGTCTGACGTTTATACTAAAGTCTGTCCGACGTTTACACTAAAGTCTGTCCGACGTTTACACTAAAGTCTGTCCGACCTTTACACTAAAGTCTGTCCAACGTTTACACTAAAGTCTGTCCGACCTTTACACTAAAGTCTGTTCGACCTTTACACTAAAGTCTGTCCGACGTTTACACTAAAGTCTGTCCGACGTTTATACTAAAGTATGTCCGACGTTTACACTAAGGTCTATCCGACCTTTACACTAAAGTATGTCCGACGTTTATACTAAAGTCTATCCGAAGTTTATACTAAAGTCTATCCGGCGTTTACACTAAGGTCTGTCTGACCTTTACACTAAAGTCTGTCCGACGTTTATACTAAAGTCTGTCTGACGTTTACACTAAGGTCTGTCCGACGTTTACACTAAAGTCTGTCCTACATTTGCACTAAAGAGTATCCGTCCTTTACACTAAAGTCTGTCCGACCTTTACACTAAAGTCTGTCCTACCTTTGCACTAAGGTCTGTCCGACATTTACACTAAAGTCTGTCCGACCTTTACACTAAAGTCTGTCCGACCTTTACACTAAAGTCTGTCCAACGTTTACACTACTCCTTGCACGCTTTAATGATAAAGATAGTGCAATAGCATTTGTCGTTGTGTAATAAAGTGTTAGTGACTTGATCGTGATAATGGTTAGTTCCATGAGATTCGATGACCAGTTCCCTTTCTCGCTACCTTTATTTCTAAAAAAAAAATGACTGGCACCCACTAAGAAGAGAAAATAGACTTAGAAGGAAAAGCTTCGGTAGAAGTAGATCACTTGGTGTATCTTAGAAGCTACATAGAGAAGAAGGAGACACTAAGAATAAACCAGAACCAGAATAACAAAGGCAGTAATGCCTTTCAGAAGCCTTGATAACATTTGGAAATCAACATTGTTAAGCGCAACAGCAAAGCTAAGGGCTTTGAAATCAAAGGTACTAATCACCTTTACCATCTCTCTTGATGAAGAAATACACTGTCGAATTGGTAAGGCAGCTACGGCCTTCGGTAAACTCACAAAAAGGGCCTGGAACAACACGAAACTAACACTGAAGACTAAACTCTTAATATATCAAACTTGTGTGCTTAGCACACTATTATATGGATCTGAAACCTGGACAACATACTCAAACCAGGAAAAAAGACTAAATGTCTTCCACATGCGATGTCTCCGCAAAATTAAGCACATCAAATGGCAGGACAAAATAACCAACTTAACTGTCATGCAACGTGCTAAGACCCCAACAATTATGTCAATGCTCAGATGTCGAAGACTAAGATGGCTGGGGCACGTCCAGCGAATGGAAGAAAAACGCATCCCCAGGCAAATACTATATGGTGAACTAACACACGGAAATAGACAAATCGACAGACCTAAACTACGATATATAGATATTTGTAAATCATCTCTGAATGACTTCTCCATCTTTGAAAATGAGTGGGAACATCTGGCAAGTAATCGCACATCATGGAGAGCATGTATAAGGGACGGTATAACAACGTTTGAGACTGTGCTAAGGCAAAACTTAGAAGAAAAAAGACTCATGAAAAGGGAAGGTAAACCCTGTGGATCAATGGGCCTGACTTGTTCATTCTGTGATCGCGTGTGTTTGTCAAACATTGGTAGAATTAGCCATGAGAGAAGCTGTTGGACAAAAACAAAACATTAAAAAAATACACAATAGTTTCCACATGACAAGACGAAAAGGGCCGTATAATCACCCTTACTTATGTTTGTGAGAGCTGGAAAAAATGTTGAATTAAAAACCAAAAAATGGGTCTGGTTATACTTCGTATACTATAGAATGAAGTCAAGACTCGTGCAGAAATCAGAGAAATGACAAAGCTTCCAAAAATATCAACTGTAATCAAGAGAAGATAATGTTCATATGTTGGACTACGGGTGAGAAGAGACAACAAGAGAATCTCAAAGCAGACCCTCAGATATAAATCAAAGACTGAAATAAAGAGAATTATCTGTAGAAAAACTGAAAATATCGCTTCGAAGAGGAGCAACAACAGCAGGCATCGGCTCACTTGTCAAGGTTGAGAGGTCCGTCCAGAATATGGACGTGTAGCAGATACAATGTGGGTCATGTGTAAGGTCTGACACTTCATAGCAACGGTCTTCGAAATAAAAGTCTAGAATGTCTGGCTCTTGTACATGGTTTCGGCTCGAAAAGACGATATCTAGCTAAACAGACAGACAGGCAGGCAAGCAGGCAGGCTGGCAGATGCAGGCAGACAGGCTGGCAGGCAGGCAGGCATGCAGACAGGCAGATAGACAGATAGATCAAATTAAAGAGGCTGGATGGACCCCAGGAGCCTTTTAGGGAACACATTTGTTTGTTTGCCTCAGCTGAAAATTGAACCCCAAACCTCCAGGTCGGCAGGCGAGTGCCTAACCACTACAGCTCTTCTGTACTCTTCTCCGAGAACAATTACTATTTCTCATATTTTCCATCTTTAAGAATAGCCGACTCATCCCTTTATGAATCGCTTCAACATTTGTCAAAACGTTCACATTAAAACAGTACATGGGACTACCTTTACATTCTCTACAGATGATGTAACACTAGCTACTGTAATCAACTCCTCAGGCAGTATCCTTTTTGTTGAGTGTATTAGACGGAGAAATATGGACAGAATTACCCCAAGCTGACACGGTAATTTTCCAGCTGACAGCGTTTCTCTTTGCCAGGAACATCGGAATGCAGGGAATCGGAAAAGTGATCAATAACTGTTATCGTTATGTGTCATGGCAAGTGACATTCACAATCAATTCCCTGCACTAGCCATCTGTTTTGTAGGGCTGTTTAGTACAAGATTGGCTTGGATTCAAGTCGCTATGAGCTATTCTAAGGGACTTTGTTGTTGTTAGAGTTGACGATAAAGACGAAGTGTATATTACGATGATTCCAGTAGCTTTCTGGTTGTTTATTGTTCAATATTGTTAGTTAACTTTCCAGCACTGCGGGAAATCCTATAGGTGCTTAGTGGCTTTCACCTGTTGATGATGTGTTTAGTTTAGTGGACAGATCATCCTCACTGCACACCGAACACGACCATAAGTGCTAAGATCTCGTCCTAAGTGTATCCTTCAACGTGTAGCGACTAACGACACCTGTGTTTTGAAGGTTGACGAAACTACTATCTTGACTAATTTCATAAATTCAGATGTTTTTAGTCTTATATTTTCTGCCGCATAAGTTATTGCAATTTAAAATGAATCTTCATTTAATCAACTGCACGTAAGAAACTAAAATCAAAACAAATAACACCAGGGCTAAACCTAAGAATAGCAAGATTGTATGTCTTCTCAACATTCCTATATGGTGCAGAAGCATGGACATTAGACAAGAAAACAAAACAGAGAATTGAAGCCTTTGAAATGTGGATATATAGAAGAATAGGTAGAACTGGATAGAAGGAAAAGAAAACAAACGATGAAGTTTTAAAACAACTAAAAAGAAAAGAGGACTACTAAACACAATTCAAACAAGACAAATGAGATTTTTGTGTCATGTTAAAAGACACAACAGCCTACTGAAAGTAATCCTGGAGGGGAAAATACAAGGTAAAAGAGACAGACCAAGACTAACATGGACGAGTAACATCAAAAGATGGACAAACCAGCCTATGACAACCTGCACTATCAAAGCAAGTGACAGAGCAGAATGGCGCTCTATAGTAGCCAACCTTCGATGTGGAGATGGCACTCGATGATGATGATGACGTAAGAAACAAAGACATAGATAGATACCGTTTCTGAATTTCGTAAATGAGAAGAAAAACTAAAATTTCAACAATAAACAGCTGTGCATATAATACACTAATCCTTGACCTTTACAATAGAATTGTTCCTGTTTGAATGTAGAGAGGTCAATAACGGATCGAGGCGTAACGCTCAAATCAAATCCCGTTGCCTTTATTCTTCTACTTCTCTGTTTACGCTTACCGCTGTAGCTGTTCATCTCCTTTACGTGACGCTGAATGGGATTATATGCATCTGCTGCAGTAATGATATTTGCACCATTCGGCTCAATACGTCCAACTACAGTTTGGCATTTTTGAGTACATTCTTAGACCCACATCCGCTAGACCAGTCTGTCACCAGAGACATCATGGGGAATGGGTAACTGTGGTACTCTTTACCTATCCACCTCTGATTCTGGCACAAACAGTCAGCTTAGAATCACTGTTAAATAAACACAGAATGGCATAAAGCAGCTAAACTAACAGAGACGAGACAAGTTGCGACGTTTCGGTAAAAGTCTTCATCAGGTACAGATTTAAGTTACTGACCGCTTACAGCCCGATCTGGCGTCTTTGTCCTCCAATGTTAAATCCAGCAAGTTTAATCCTGTGGCATATTGGTCTCTGAGTATTTTCCATCAACTTCACAATTCTTTTGGTGACTAAACCTAAGGACTTCCGGTCAATATGGCGGATAGGAGACAGGAACCGTTGAGGCTCTGTTTGAAAAGTGTACCTTGTTGCGGTTTCCTCATATTCCAAGTCCGACTTGCTGTCGGGTTACTGAGTTTAGTGCTCTGTGCATACCGTGAGCTGTATTTTTCATTCGGATCGTGTTTCGATATTTAGTTAGCTTACGATGACTCATGATATCGTTTGACGATGGACAGTTTGGCTGCGTTCACTTTCGGTGCGGTTACGCCTTTATCTTTTGACGTGTGCTGTAGCTGCTATGATGGCGACTGCGACTGCCTTCCTTTGCTTGGATCCTTCAATGCGATGTGATGTTAATTCGGTTGATTCCACTGGCTTGGGCGGTTGGGAACTATGATTGTTAATTCGTTTGCAGCGATACCAGGGTCTTCGACAAGAAAGAAAGAAGGAAAATAAGAACTAAGTCGAAGCAGTATTCCACTGCTCTTGAAAGAAAAACACACACACAATTTATGCCATTACAATTATATTATAGATCTTTATGATGTGATCATGAGAAGAGGAAAGTTGGAATACTTGGTTACAACTGGCAAAATAAAAGGAAAGAGAGATCGCGGGCGACAAAGAGAGAAAATACTGGATAGCTTGGTGTCATGGCATGGAAAATAGTCAACAACAGAACTCATACGATGCACTGTAAATAGAAGATTGTGGAGGGACATGATCACCTACACCGACCGGTATGGCACATGATGATGATATGGCACCAGGGACATATGCTGGTACCATGGTGTTCATGCTTTTTTTGTAATACATTTCCGTGCCAACATGAGAGATATCTATTCGGGCACTGATGGGCATTGTTTGAATACAATCGTGATGGCTCAACGAATTAAACGAAGAGAAGTAACAAATTAGCCAAAACAAAAATTGTAAAATTATTTCTCTATTCCGTACTTGTTGCAGGTTGTGCATATTTGAGGACAGAAAGATGAGAACAGCTGGACGGGACAGTTATGGCCCTTAAATAGGTAACATTGCTGTTGTGTTTATATTATTGGTGTACGCAATCGTCATAAAAAGACACTATGTCGTTATTATGTACACGACTGTGTGATATAGATTACATTTATTTGTGCATATTTTATGTACCGTTGTTATCATCACCAGTTATATCATCATTATTATTTTTAACATCAATATTGTTAATTCACTTAGTGCCGTCTCCGCATCGAAGGTTGGCTACCATGGAGCGCATTCCACTTCGTCTCTTGCTTTGACAGTGCAGGTTGTTATAACGACGATTTAAAAAAAGAGAAACAAAAGTGATATGGTAACAGCTTTACGTGGTAATTAACAAAACAAAAGTCGACGTTTCAGCCAAGTAGGCCTTCAGCTGGAACAACAAACAACAACACAAATATATATCTATAAGTATATGCACACAAATCTAACTACATGCCGTATATGCTATATACTCGAGGAAGAGAACAAAAAAAAAGGTCACTTCCCTGTAGTCCAGAGCGTGGTCAGCTTCTGAATGAACTAAAATTAGGTGGGATGACCAACTATATATATCTCACTGACCAGGCAGTCAGGTGGAAGGACGGAAGGGTTATAAATATATGGGGAGGTGGGTACAAGATACGTATAAACCGTGTGTATCTAACTGTGTGTGTGCACACCGAACAGATGTGTAAAAAAAAAAGCATGTGAACCTAACTATACACGCGTGCAGGCATAAATCTGTACATATTATCACCAAGCACACAAAGGAAAACCCGAAGGCGTATAAATGTGCCAATACATATGCATATAAATATACATACATGAATAGGTTCGGTAGCGCATGGGGGTGAAAAATGTGTGGTATGTGTCCTATGTGTTTGCGAGCGATATGTTCATGCCAAGGGGGACAGCGAACCCAACTGGGCAATGAGGCGATTCTGAAGGGCGAATCGGCTGCGATTACTGGAGTGACACGAGACAATGTCTTAACTTGCATGTAAGGTTTACCACTATGGTCAGGGGAGTTGAAATGGGCAGACACCGGGCTGCCAGTCTTTTGCTCAACATCACGAAGATGCTCACAAAATCCGTCACTCAAGCGTCGACCAGACTGAGTGGAATGACGCTCCATGGTAGCCAACCTTCGATGCGGTGACGGCACTCAAAGTTGATGATGATGAAGCCTAATGTGCCATATAAAATAAAATCTTGCCAAAATTCACATTTATAGAAATAGAGTTATAGGAATAAAGTGTCAGAATTATAGAAACAGAGTGGCACAAAGCTACGACAGAGGAATAAAATGTTGGTTTACAGATGTAAGACCTGCATGATAAAGTACAGAGAGCTTGAGAAGAACGTAAGATAGCAACCCTGTTTGTGATCTTTGCAGGTCGAATTGAACTGAAAAGGTTGGTCCATGAAGTTCATCAAGGACGACAAAGAGAGAAGATTCTAGATATCTTGTTGTTATGACACGGTAGACAGTCAACAACAGAACTGACACAATGAGGACAGAGAACTGTGGACGGACACAAGCTCCAATACCGAGCGGTTTGACACAGGATGATGATCACTGAAGAACAGAAAATAAAGTGTCAAAGTTATTATAAATAAGAAAATACAGTTATAAAGAAGAAAGAAGTCAAGTTATGGGAAACGACGCTGGAACTACATGGTTTATGTGTTAACCTGTGATTTTCCGGTGTAGCGAAGCAAGAAATAGAAGTGCTAATGACGATCCTACATATAAATCATCGCCGTCAATAGAAGTAAACCTGATGGCTGAAAGGGAAACCCCGGAAGTCCTCAACAAGCGTGATTTTTTTCAGCTTTGCTAGCAGGGGTGGTTGTGGAGTAGAATGACATCAGACGTTTATAGCCACTATAGCTGTTATCATCACGCTGTTGTTTTTTTTTTTTGGGGGGGGGGGAGTGGGGGGGGGGGTTTCCTTTCTGTCCTCAGGTTTATTTCTTTCAATAATGTTGATAGATATAACAGTGTCTCACTTGCTTTCCAGTGTGGGTTTTCTTCGTTATTTGAACACCGATGAAGATATTGCAGAAAACTTTGAACAGGAGTACGTTCTTATGCATGACATGATAGTATGGCCACGATAGTTGTAGCTGTGAACTGTCTCCAGGTATATTCCTTCAATTTTGATATCCGCTTGTATGTTTTGAGTAGTGTCTTTGTTTATGTCTATAACATTGATAACAATAAACATAACTTAAACTATAACACGAAGTATGTTTGATTTGATAACAAGAATAAATATACCAATTAAAACTATTTTCCGTGACAAAGAAAACTTTTAAGTTATAACTTAAGCCTTATAAACACTCTGTAATTAATGATGTATTTTATAATTTAATTATTAATTAAAGATATGCATCTATGGTAATAGCTCATACAATTAGCTCGGCGTTTCATATATTGTATCACTTAATGGAATCATTGAGTTAAAAACATCAATACAAGCGTATTATTTCACAATTAAGATTGTATATATCGTATCGTAGCATCTACCTCAGCTTCACCGACTCGCGTGGTACGTTGACGCTTTTATTGTACATTAGTGTCGTAACAGCATTTTGTACTTTCGATTTCGTTGTTTCCTGTTAGAAGCGGCCATCACCTATGGCAACGCAAGCGTCCTTCACTGTTTAATCTTGCGTTGCCCTCAAGTTCAAACACTTGGGGTTTATTTCGATTGATTCGGAAAGTGGAATAACAACGGCCGCTGTTCTGAACGCGAAAACGCACTCAGATCCGTCATTGCTATTGTTACGGTTGTCTGCTCGCACGGTTATCAGTACGGAATTCGTTAATTTTCACTCTTATTTTTCCAATTAGATTGGGTGTTTGCTACTTCACCACAATTTCCGTAGGGTCTCCCTCTCTTCCACCTGTCAATAATATTGGTCGCGTCTGAACCGAGATTTGACTGCAATATTTATCCCTGCCTTTCAGTCTGTCCCGCCTGTCGTTCACTCCTTTACCAGATCTCTTCTCCCATAATGCATAGCGTGGGACAGGGTCCCGAAACGAAAGCTCTCAAACCAGGGCTGCTCCACTCAATCAAATTTTCAGACTTGTCTGACCAGGAATGATTTTTTTCGAGGGAGAAACTGCATAAAAATAGTATGACTATTCAATCATTTGTAGCTGAGAAAAATGATTACAGTAAATGATTACTTGTCATTAAATGAGAGAAACAAATAAAGATTACGGTGTGTAATGTACACTTGCTGGTTGTTTTACGTTTGTACACTGTAGTGTACATTTTATGGTGGCCATTTTACTTCCGTTGAAATGTAGCAGGGTAAGGAGATTTAGAGAGAGAGAAGTGTACGGTGGGAGGAATGCAAGAAGAAATGTCTTTGATACTGGGCTCGAATTAGCAGCAACGGCAACAGCGTGACAGGAAGTAGCTGCTCGAAAAGCTGTAAGCAGAGATAATGTAGTAAAGTGATGACGTAAAGATCTAGAGTAGAGATAATGTAGTAAAGCGATGACGTAATGATCTAGAGTAGAGATAATGTAGTAAAGTGATGACGTAAAGATCTAGAGTAGAGATAATGTAGTAAAGTGATGACGTAAAGATCTAGAGTAGAGATAATGTAGTAAAGTGATGACGTAAAGATCTAGAGTAGAGATAATATAGTAAAGCGATGACGTAATGATCTAGAGTAGAGATAATGTAGTAAAGTGATGACGTAAAGATCTAGAGCAGAGATAATGTAGTAAAGCGATGACGTAAAGATCTAGAGTAGAGATAATGTAGTAAAGCGATGATGTAAAGATCTAGAGTAGAGATAATGTAGTAAAGTGATGACGTAAAGATCTAGAGTAGAGATAATGTAGTAAAGTGATGACGTAAAGATCTAGAGTAGAGATAATGTAGTAAAGTGATGACGTAAAGATCTAGAGTAGAGATAATGTAGTAAAGTGATGACGTAAAGATCTAGAGTAGAGATAATGTAGTAAAGCGATGATGTAAAGATCTAGAGTAGAGATAATGTAGTAAAGCGATGATGTAAAGATTTAGAGTAGAGATAAGGTAGTAAAGTGATGACGTAAAGATCTAGAGCAGTGATAATGTAGTAAAGCGATGACGTAAAGATCTAGAGTAGAGATAATGTAGTAAAGCGATGATGTAAAGATCTAGAGTAGAGATAATATAGTAAAGCGATTTTTATTCCTTATTTTTTATTATTTTTATTAATTAAATTTTTTTTCCTCAACTACAAGTACAATTCAGACTGCTTCCAGCGGGAATCGAACACGGGTTGGCCGAACGTCGGTAGCCGAGTCGGGTGGTTTTCCCAAATAGGTTACCGCGGCCCCCGAATTCCGTAATTACTTTAAAAGTAAAAATCCAAGTACGATACAGGTCAGGAAAAAGGATGAAACAAATACGAGAACTTGGGGATGGTCTGAGCGGAGCGAAGAGAGATGTAACAGAGATGGTAAACATGGCAGCATCAAGACGTTACACTTACCCTACTATGTGCAGATGACCACCTTCTCCTTACCGCCGTTCCAAAAATGAAACAAAAGGTACGCCAATTCTCAGCTACCTTACGTCATGCCATTTCTCAACACCATGCTTGAACGCTTCAAAGAAACAAAGCATTTCGGCATTTATTGAGCCACCAGTGATGCAATCGTCAGTTTCCTGTTTGCGATTGTGTCCGACTCACGTGCGATTAATTAATACGTTTTTGTTAAGAATAGTCGTACAAGTGAAAAGCATGAAGAAATATACTGGCATCAAAGGAAAATAATTGATCGTTGTTTTTCTTTATTCTATGAAAAGAGAACTACGACATATCGCTATAGCTTTGCACTAAATATAAGAAGTTATCGCGTGAGACAGGGAGAAAAAATAGTAGACAGAGTCCACGCGCGTAGCTGAACAGCAGTAGAGCGGGGAATGGGGAGAAAATTATGGCAGTAGTTACAGCACTTGCAACATTTAAAACCAATGCTATGCACCAACCAATGATAAGGATGATTTAGTTAAAGATGAATTTTATAAACAGTGGCAATGTCAGATGGAGGAAAGACGAGCTAGAGATATTATAATCTTGATGGGAGATCTAAATGCTAAAGTAGGATCAGACAACATAGGCTTCGAAGAGATTATGGGAAAACACGGACTTGGAGATATAAACGAGAATGGAGAGATATTTGTGAATTTCTGTGCCCTTAATCAAATGAGCCTAGAGGGAACAATATTCCATCATAAAAGAATACATAAAGCTACATGGATGTCACCAGATCATAGAACGGAAAATAAAATTGATCACATATGTATTAATAATAAATTTAAGTCATCCTTGTAGGATGTAAAAGTATATAGAGGGGCAGATGTAGCTTCTGATCATCATCTTCTAATAGCCAAACTTAAACTAAAAAGATATACTACAATGAATAAGGGTAGAACATATTTCAATGTAGGGTTTCTTAAGAACAAGGAATTAAAGATAAATTCGCAGTCACAATATCAAACAAATACCAAGTCCTCCAACAACTAGAAAATACAATAAATATAGAAGATTATTGGAAACAGGTAAAAGATTTATGGAAAGAGAAATGCGAAGAAACGCTGGGGAAAAGAGAACGCCAGAATAAGGCATGGATGACAGCAGAGACTCTGGATAAAATTAAAGAAAGAAAGAACAAGAAAACAGACATAAATAAAAGCAAAACGAGAAGTAATAAAGCCAAAACACAGGAAGCTTACACAGAGGTGAACAAAGAAGTGAGAAGATGCATTAAATGGGATAAGAGGAAATATATAGATGAACAAGCTAAAGAGGCAGAAGAAGCAGTAAATAAAGGGAATATGAAAGAACTGTACAACAGCACAAAGAAATTAAGTGGAAAATACAAACAGATTGATGCTTTTATTAAAGATAAGAAAGGAAATCTGCTTAGTAATATAAGGGAACAAAGGGAGAGATGGAAAGAGCACTTTGAAGAACTTTTGAACAGACCCGGCTCAAATAATCCTCCAAATACACTACCAGCTGAAGAAGAGTTACACGTTAACTGTGGAAAACCAAGCAAAGAAGAAATAATGAAAGCCATCAAGCTATTAAAAAATGGTAAAGCCACAGGACCAGATTACATTCCCTCTGAAGCCATCAAAGCAGTTATTAACACCTCTACCAAGATGTTACATAATCTATCTATTGACCTTTCGAGCCGTAACCGGCCCATAGGGCGTAGACCAAGATACACCTTCTCCTATATGAATTTTTGTTCTAGCAGTTTTCTTTTAAAGATATTTTATCAAATCTCGCCATCTGTCTCTGTTCTGTGCAAGCAGTTCTATCTCATTGAGGGAGCCGATTCCTGCTGCTCTTGCCTCTCTCATCAATGTTCTTCTCAGTGTCTCCCTGGGTCTTCCTCTTTTTCTTTTACCTGTTGTTTCCCATATGAGGGCTTGCTTTGCTATTCGATTATTATCTCTTCTCATCACATGTCCAACGTATGACCATCGTCTTTTCTTTATTACTGAAGATATTAGTGGTTGATTGGCGATTTCTCTAATTTCCTCGTTTGTTTTGAATTCGTTCCATTCTATACCAAGTATTTTCCTTAGACATTTATTTTCGAATGCGTTCAACTTTGTTTCTATATCTCTTGTTGTTTTCCAGCTTTCACACGCATACGTAAGGGTTGATAGTACATTTGATTTGAATAGCCTAAGTTTTGTGTTTGTGCTAATGAGTTTTGATTTCCACAACTTTTCAAGGCTTCTGAAAGACATTGCTGCTTTAGCCAGTCTGATTCTAATTTCTTTGCTCGTATCCCCTTCTCGATCAATGTGACTTCCAAGATAGATGAAGTGATCGAAACGTAGACCTTACATAATCTATTAGATAAAATTTGGGAGAGGGAAGAAATACCTAAAGACTGGAAAGAAGGTTATATGATAAAACTACCAAAGAAAGGGAGTTTACAGGAGTGCACAAATTATAGGGAAATTATGCTACTATCAGTGCCAGGAAAAGTATTAAGCAGAATCATTCTGGAGAGACTAAAAGAGGCCATAGAGAAACATTTGAGAGATGAGCAAGCAGGTTTTAGGAAGAACAGATCATGTGCTGATCAAATAACTACTCTACGTATAATAGTTGAACAAAGTTTAGAACTAAAATCTCCACTTTATATTGGATTCATAGATTACGAAAAGGCATTTGATAGTTTAGACAGAGGAATGCTTTGGAGCTTGCTGAGTCATTACGGAATTCCCATAAAGTTTATTTCCCTGATAAAAACAATGTATGAAGGAATGAAATGTGTAGTGCAAGAAGGGCAGCTTACAGATGCAATTGAAATAAGAACAGGAGTAAGGCAGAGATGCCTTCTGTCTCCATTTCTCTTTCTAATGGCCATAGATTGTATTACGAAAATAACTCAAAACAACAGAAATGGAATCCAGTGGTCATTGACCAAGCAATTTGATGATTTAAACGTTGCTGATGACATAGCTCTCCTATCACACAGCCATCAACAGATGCAGGATAAAATGAACATACTTGAAGATCTGAAAATTAATAGAGATAAGACCTTATAGACTGCCTAAAGGATATACATCTAGACGACACAGACATACGACTAATATGTAATTTTAACTGGGAGCAAACAGCAATAGTAAAATATAACAAGGAGAACTCTACACCCATGGACATAAAAAGATGAGTAAGACAAGGATGCATCCTATCACCAAGCTTGTTCAATCTATACACTGAGCAAATCTTTAAAAACATCTCAGAGATGCCAGGCCTAAACATTAATGGAAAGATAATCAATAACCTAAGATATGCTGATGATACTGTTCTACTAGCAGAAAATGCTAAAAACCTACAATTGCTTAATGTGATAAACATAACAAGCAAAAAATATGTACTAGAAATGAATATCAAAAAGACTAAAACTATGATCATAAACAAAGAAAAGTCTGAAGACCTACAATTAAATATCACAGTTGGGGGAATACATCTGGAGACAGTCCAGAGCTACAAGTACCTGGGACATACTATAACCAATGATGGAAAATGTAAAATTGAAATAAACAAAAGAATAGGTATGGCAAAAAGTAATTTTAATGCCATGGAAAATATACTAACAACAAAACAAATATCAACAGGGCTGAAACTAAGAATGGCAAAATGTTACATCTTCTCAATATTCCTGTATGGTGCAGAAACATGGACATTAGACAAGAAAACATAACAGAAAATTGAAGCCTTTGAAATGTGGATTTATAGAAGAATAGGTAGAATTGGATGGAAAGAAAAGATAACAAACGATGAAGTTTTAAAACAACTGAAAATAAAAAGAGAACTACTAAATACAACTAAGACAAGACAAATGAAATTGTTGGGGCATGTTAAAAGACACAACAGCCTACTAAAAGTAATATTAAAGGGAAAATACAAGGTAAAAGAGGCAGAGGCATACCAAGACTAACATGGACGAGTAACATCAAAAGATGGACAAGTCAATCTATGACAGCCTACACCATCAAAGCAAGAAACAGAGTAGAATGGCGATCCATGGTAGCCAACCTTCGTTGCGGAGAAGGCACTCGATGATGATGATGATGATGAAGACCAACACAATAAGAATGAATGCAGTTGGCAATAGCCAAATAAAATTAGGAGAAATACCTCTACTAGACGTACAATCTCACAAATATCTGGGTAGGAATATAGATAAATAGGGAAGAACAGAAAATGATACCAAAATATGGATATTAAAAGCAAGAGGAGCTTTTGTTGCACTGGGAAACATATGGAAGTCCAAAGAAATTACGTTAAATACAAAAATAAAAATGTTCCAATGTTAAGTCAGTCCTATTATATGGCTGTGAAACATGGAGAACAACTAAAATGACTATCATAAAGATACAGACTTTCATTAATGGATGCTTACGAAGAATAAAAGGATGGAAATGGCAGGGCAAATTCACTAACATAGAATTATGGAAATGTACCAGTCAAATATCAGTGGATAAAGAGATACAGAGAAGGCGATGACGCTGGATAGGACACACACTGAGGTAAACCAACTGAGAGTATTACACAACAGGCCCTTTTTTGGAATCCCCAGGAGAAAAGACAAAGAGGAAGACCAAAGAATTCTTGGAGAAGACAGATAGAAGAAGAGATGAAGATGGTGGTGAAGACATGGAATGATCTTTAAAAAATGGCAAAAAACAGAACGACTTGGAAAGTGTTTGTTGAAGACCTATGCTCCACAGGGAGCTGAAAGGTAGAAGAAGAAGAAGAGCTACAGCACTTGATGATGATTTGTTACGTAGTATGGAAGAGAAAGGTTAAGAAAAACGTTTTTCCGTAGTACATAACGGTACTGATGATTCATGCATGTAGTGGTTATACAACACAGCTTGTCAAACCATCGGGCAGCTGTTACCATCCTTGTTCAATAAGGAAATAAAACACTCTTCATCCCAACGTTGCGCTACAAATGCCAGACATGGACTCCAAGACTCAAAAATTATAAGAAAAATAAACACTAGGGAAATCAAATGTGTTAGACGCATGCCATGAAACAACTTGAGAGATACAATCAGAAATAAAGAACTGAGAAAAAAGCTAGGCGTATATTCCGCAATTGAATACATGAAGAAACAATATATAAAATGGTTCAGCCATGTGATAATACAGAAAGATCAAAATACAACACAGTGAGCATTCAATAAACATAACGAGAACACAAAATCCATGGACCGACCACAAAAAAAGTTGGACTGATGGAATATTTAAAACACTAGAAAATATAACAGTACGAGAGGCCAACAGAAGAGCAAAAAAAAAAAAATAAATAAAAATACAGAAAAACGCGAACCCGTCGATGCTGAAAGGCAAGTTTGGAAGGATAGAAGATTATATACATATGTGTGTGTGTGTGTTCGCGCGCGCGTGTGCGTGTGTGTGTTAGTCGTCGAATTATCCTCATCACACATCAAACTGTCCATCAGCACTCAGATCTCCTCTCTAGCAAAACCTGCAGCGGGAGACGATAACCTGGTTCGCAAGTCCTCCCACATTCTATTCGCAGCTCTCTAGGCAACATCCCTCTTGACTAAACTAAAGATCCGGGGAATCAGTGCTGCTGATTCACAAACAGCACAAACTTTAACATCTCGCTCTTCTTTCCGACCGTGCAGCCGGTTTAGGGATGTACGATCGTCAATCTTTGTGACGTAGCCGTCACAAATTGATTTTCTAAAACATGGACACAACACTTGGTTTACTCCAAAGAACGCAGCCAGGGTGCACGAACACCGTAGCACTGGCGCAGAATCCTTAAAATGGAACTTTCGGTTACTTGGTACAATGACCCACACGAAGAAGCTGAAACTATTCGGAGCGAAACAAATACAACGACGATTTTTAAACAGCTCACAATGTAATAAAGAAAATGCATATCGCCTTCACGACGGAGAAAAGTCGCATTCATCCACCTGTTTTGCCCCAAAAAACCGCTGCCAGGTACACGCACCCCATATCACCGGCGTAAATCCGTTAAGTTGAACATCCATTTGACTTTAACGCAGCGATCCATATAAGAGAGCTGAAATTAATCAGTTTACAAAAGTAAATCCTGCAGCCGTCGATGGACACAATCTCTATTCCACCATCTTGGAACCTGAAATATGTATATATAATGATGAATATATATAAATATTTGAAGAATGCAACATTATTCGGAGCTGTCAGAGAACAATGATAATACAAAAGAGCAACGGCTCCATTTAATCTTCTATAAATATATGTAACATTCTAAACATGTGCGTGTTAATATATCCAGGAAATTAATCAAATAAAAAAATATTTTACAACTGAGAATTAAACTTAATTTATCTTTGCAATTTACATTGAAAGAAAAAAGAGCAACATGGAAAGAATTGTATGCTGTGTAAAATAGTTTGATCATAACAGGTCACGAGAAAGTGAGAGAGAGAATCGACTTGTTGGTTCTGAAAGCGTCAATAATGAAGTATTTATTGTTAGCCAGCGAGGCATGGTAAAACTCTATCAGGGAGAATCAATACGTTGATTAGAGCGGAGTTTCATAAAATAAAACAGGTGATCTACTGCAGTATTTGTATAATTTCTGACATTTTAATGGTTGACAATTTGGGATGGGAATGTAGGGTCTGTGGCAGGGGAATAAAAGTGACATTCCCACTTCAAGTCACGCGGACTACAGACTAGATTTCATATTTACGTGTGAGTAATTATAACTTAAAATAAAATAATTAATTACCAAACAAGAAGTGATGGCAAGAAGGACTTTCATGTTAACGCATGCTTGAAGCTGGTCCCTTTCAGGAGCTTCATGAGTTCTTGCACTGTCTGAGATCTTTCTCCATCATCCGGTAAGGAGATGTCATTATGAACAGAATCTGTGCTCAAGTCACGCGGACCACACCCGAATGAAAAGGTGACCGTCATATTTTAAATAAATGAATGTACACTTAATGGGACAGGCAAACTTTGACATTGATTTGATTGCAGATTAATCGTGCATACAAATTAACAAAACGCTGTGCATACAATAAAACATTGTCTTGCTCGAGAAACCCTCTTGACTATTCTCGAACTCTATAGCATTCTAATCTATTTACTGAGGAAAGCAGATCTCGGTGAGATTCACGAACGTCGGCGAGATCTGCGTGGACATTAAGTTATGTAAATAAATTAAAGGAACCCTCAACACCGTGCTAGGCGTATGGAGAACATGATGTTAGTGGCCATTTTTTTTTCTGTAAGGAGTAAATATTCAACTTTCTTGTTGTTTTTCTTTTATTTTTACATGTTTTCCCACTTTGTTTTACTCTAAAAATGGAGAAGATAACTTTCAGTATAAAATTGTACAAAACAGCAAAGAATGTTTTCTTGTTCTCCTACCTTTCAGCTCCACGTGGAACACAATTCTTCAATAATTACTTACCAAGCTGTTATGTTTCTTGCCATTTTTAAAGATTACTCCATGTCTTCCCATCATGTATTTTGTTTTCCTCTGTCTATTTCCTTGTGGATTCCAAAAAAGGGCCTTTTTTGTAATACTCTCAGTTGGCTTGCGCAGTGTGTATCCAATCCAACGCCACCGTCTTCGCTGTATCTCTTTATCCACTGGTATTTGACTGGTACATTTCCATAATTCTATGTTAGTAATTTTGTCCTGACATTTCTTAGACTTGTCTCTCTTTGTGGAGTTTTTTTTAGGCACAATTTGTTTACAGTACAGGATAGCCAGTCCAAAGAATGTCATCATCATCATCATATGCCATACAGGTTGGCGTTGGCGATCATGTCGTTCCACAATCTTCTATCCACAGTGCATCGTATGAGTTCTGTTGTTGACTGTTTTCATGCCATGACACTAAGCTATCCAGTATTTTCTCTCTTTGTCGTCCGCGATCTCTCTTTCCTTTTACCAAAGAATGTACACATTTTAAATTGAAAAAAAACCTAAAATATTTACGACTGTATAAGGACAAACAGTTAAACTAAATAACAAATAAGCACACACAAAGACTTGAATGAAAATGTTCACCAAACGATTACTCGTCTCATATCCGTTCACAAAAGGGTGCTAATTGTTTACATTGTGTCGTTGCAAGCTGCAAATATGCACCATTCGATCAATTTCAGACACATCCGACTTCAGCAATGCAGTTTTTTTTTTTTTTTTTTTAATGAAGCAGGTTTGCATTCCCTCTTCGATCGGCACTTGCTTGGCCATACTTGTCAGTCAGCTCCCATGGCTATCACTGGGGGAGGTGACGAGCAAACTTCAGTATCTGATCGCTTGTGCACTTGGACCTATAGAATTACTTGTGCAAATAGTCAATTTTTATGTTGCAAAAATATAAATGCTAGTTTTAAAAGAGACGAAAGCAGACAACCTACCATAGAGATTTATAGATAATTGGTACTGAATTAAGATGTAAGAAACCAACGCAATTTTGCATTGAATTTGTTGGACAAGACATTGGACAAATGGACAATTCAAACAGTGCAGTAAGATAAAAATGAATAAATACAATTTGCAAGAACTTATAAGCAGTCCACTGTTGTGACAATCAACCGAAATAGTCCCGCTTTCTCAGCGTATTCATTTAGACGTCGATATTACTAAGTTCGAAGAAAGCGATTATCAGCTCAAGGTTGTTGACATCTCTGTACAGTTTCTCCCGCTATGGAACTGCTGATGACTACACGAGCCTCTTCTTCGTGTTGATTAAAAAAAAAAAAGTAAAGTACCCCCATCGCGCCAAGTGGCTTATAGGGAATATGGTGTTAGTGACCATAAATTTTACAGAGCTTCGGCACATGATTTTTGGGATAATGTGGTCGGTATTACGCCCGTGCCGCTTTACTTTCCCAGAAAAAATCCGGCACCCATTAAAGGCTGGGTGAACAGGAAGCCGTCGGTTGGGATCGAACCCTACCTCTTGTCCTTTGTACTGTAGTCCAGTTCACTAACCACTGAGCTATCGCGGCTCCCTCTTCGTGTTGATGTTTGTCAACAACTCTTGCGCTCTGTGCCTCCACAACATTTAGAGGAAGGTGACAGCGAGTACCATTGGTCGGAGCTAGTGTCCAGCACCCCCTCGCCGCCCGGTGGGACTCAATGAGATGAGAACCATTTTTCTTGTTTTCTAGACTGTGACGACTTCATAGTGTGAATTTGTGTTGCATTTGTATGGGAGGCATGTAGCCCAGTGCATCCGATTCAAACATATTTGTGTCTCCCTGTTCTTGATCGCAGCAACTTGACCCGTCCAGCTTGTATGATCCATTGAAAGCATTGCTATATCTAGAACAGCTGTTGGGGATGTGGGTACAGAGGCTCATCTACCACTAGAACAGCTGTTGGGGATGTGGGCACAGAGGCTCATCTACCACTAGAACAGCTGTTGGGGATGTGGGTACAGAGGCTCATCTACCACTAGAACAGCTGTTGGGGATGTGGGCACAGAGGCTCATCTACCACTAGAACAGCTGTTGGGGATGTAGGCACAGAGGCTCATCTACCACTAGAACAGCTGTTGGGGATGTGGGCACAGAGGCTCATCTACCATTAGAACAGCTGTTGGGGATTTGGGCACAGAGGCTCATCTACCACTAGAACAGCTGTTGGGGATGTGGGCACAGAGGCTCATCTACCACTAGAACAGCTGTTGGGGATGTGGGCACAGAGGCTCATCTACCACTAGAACAGCTGTTGGGGATGTGGGCACAGAGGCTCATCTACCACTAGAACAGCTGTTGGGGATGTGGGCACAGAGGCTCATCTACCATTAGAACAGCTGTTGGGGATGTGGGCACAGAGGCTCATCTACCACTAGAACAGCTATTGGGGATGTGGGCACAGAGGCTCATCTACCACAATTTGGTGGAGTCACGTCAGAGGAGCAAATCTGTGCAGGTGCCTTACTGGTAACGTTTTAATGCATAGAACTTCATTTTATAGTAGAACTTTCTATTGAAAGGTCGTAATACGTGGTGGTATTAAATGGTGATATTGAAAGGTCGTAATACGTGGTGGTATTAAATGGTGATATTGAAAGGTCGTAATACGTGGTGGTATTAAATGGTGATATTGAAAGGTCGTAATACGTGGTGGTATTAAATGGTGATATTGAAAGGTCGTAATACGTGGTGGTATTAAATGGTGATATTGAAAGGTCGTAATACGTGGTGGTATTAAATGGTGATATTGAAAGGTCGTAATACGTGGTGGTATTAAATGGTGATATTGAAAGGTCGTAATACGTGGTGGTATTAAATGGTGATATTGAAAGGTCGTAATACGTGGTGGTATTAAATGGTGATATTGAAAGGTCGTAATACGTGGTGGTATTAAATGGTGATATTGAAAGGTCGTAATACGTGGTGGTATTAAATGGTGATATTGAAAGGTCGTAATACGTGGTGGTATTAAATGGTGATATTGAAAGGTCGTAATACGTGGTGGTATTAAATGGTGATATTGAAAGGTCGTAATACGTGGTGGTATTAAATGGTGATATTGAAAAGTCGTAATACGTGGTGGTATTAAATGGTGATATTTCAAAGGATTTATATGTGATTTATTCTTATAGTTTGTGCGAATAAGTAGAATTACCATACATCATTGTGCCATTACGATATTACGATCACGAACGAGAATGTCAAAAAGCGGGAAATCTACAACACAAAGAAAACAACCAGAACGTTTAATAGGCACTTGGAACATCTGCGGATTAGGGGATACAAGTACAGAAATAGTTGAATTTATGAAGAAAAGGAATATACAAATCTTAGGATTAGCTGACACAAGAAAGAGAGGTACAATCATTAAAGAAATACACCAAAGCTACATACTCATCACGAGCGGAATTAACAACATGGCGGAAGTAAACAAACACGGGGTCGGTTTCATTATCGAAAGTAATACTGCCAAATACATACTAGAAATAGATGAGATCTGGGACAGAATTATAAGTATCAAATTAGGAGAACAAGGAGGAAATACCACTTATATTCAAACATATGCTCCATGCAATGACACATATAGTGAGGACAGAATTATAAGTATCAAATTAGGAGAACAAGGAGGAAATACCACTTATATTCAAACATATGCTCCATGCAATGACACATATAGTGAGGACAGAATTATAAGTATCAAATTAGCAGAACAAGGAGGAAACACCACTTATATTCAAACATATGTTCCATGCAACGACACATATAGTGAGGACAGCAAACAAGAATATTTTGATGAACTCTCAGCCACAATAAATAAAGTCAAAGACGCAGAGAAATTGTTTGTACTAGGAGATTTCAACGGTAGAGTAGGACAAAGGAGAACACCATGGGAATTATACCTAGGACCATTTAGTGACATTAGAACAGAGTGTAACAGTAACGGTGAACACCTACTAAATATTTGTGCAGAACATGATCTATATATAACAAACACGTTTAATCAGCACAATCGTAACCAAATACTTACTGGGTTAAATGGAATGACACGGACAAGGCCTCCCAAATCGATTTTATTTTGACTAGAAGACATCAAAGGAGGGACATAACAGACTCAAGATCTATACCAAATGCAATATTAGATACAGACCAATAGCCTGTTTTACTATGGCAGAAAAAATGGGTTAGGAAACTACAGATGACAAGACCTCAAGCACAAAGAATCGATCTAAAAGCAATGAAGAATATAAACATACAAAAATAAATAGAAGAATCCATAACCAACAAATACCGAACCCGAATACAACCTACAAACATAGAGGAAGCATGGAAACCGTTTAAAGAAGGTCTAATAGAGTCAACACAAGAGAAATGCGGTCTGAAAAATATAGGAAAGAGCAGAAAGAAACTTACAAGATGGTGGAATGAAGTAGTAAAATCAGCAGTGAAACAGCAAACTTTAGAAACCTACGGAGTAGCAGGACAACTACTAGATAATATAATAGCATTATACAAAAACAGTCAAAGTGCCGTCAGAACATCTGAAGGTCTGTCAGAATGGTTTAAGGTTACAACAGGAGTAAGACAAGGATGTGTCCTCTCACCACTCCTCTTCAACATATACATGGACAAAATAAATCAGGAAACGACCACCAATATGTACAAATCAAATAATAACATAGAGGTAGAAAACTCCAACATCAACGAGCTACTCTTCGCAGATGACCAATGCCTAATATATGAGGATGAAAACCTGCTACAACAGCATTTAACATCTCTAGATAAAAGCTGCACAAGTTACAGTATGAAAATCAAGACAGCAAAAACAAAGGCTATAAGAATAAGCAAATTAAGACACCCATTAAACATCAAGATCAAGGATAAAGAAATAAAACAAGTAGAGGAATTCAAGTATTTAGGCACAATGTTCACAGAAGATGGAAAACTAGACAGAGAAATTGACATGAGAATACAAAAAGCAAATGCTGTCACATACCAGCTTTCACCATTGCTAAGACATCCATACATTTCTATGCCAACTAAACAACAAATGATAAATAGCACCTTCAGACCAACTTTGTGCTATGAAAGTCAAACATGGACCCTTTCTAAATCCCATTTAAGAAAGATCAATACATGTGAGATGCGATGCTTGAGAAAAGTAACAAACAACACAAGAATAGATAGAAAAGCAAACGAAACCATAAGAAAAATAGTAGGAACAAAACCCTGCCAAGAATATATAGAACAACATTTAATCTTGAACGAGACACAAGAAAAGTGTGGAAGCTTGTAAAACAGCTGAATGATGAGGGTACAGAAAGGAACACCAAAATTACACTGAAGAAGGATGGAAACATTCTAACAGGTAAACATGCAGCAAATTACTTTGCAGACTCCTTTGCAAATGACAATAATATTGAAATTAGCCTAGAAAAAGACAAGAGACCCGTTTAAAACAACAAAATGCAAGACAAGAAGAGACCACACATGAAGTAATGGAAACACCCATTACACAAAGAGAGCTAGAGCTGGCAATATCCAAATTAAAAATGAAAAAGTCACCAGGCAATGATGGAGTGTCCAATGAAATGATTAAGAACTTGGGAACTGCAGCTAAAGCAAAACTACTGCAGATCTACAACATTTGCTGGATCACAGGTAGAGTGCCACAGGCATGGAGAGAAGCAATTATGATACCATTACTAAAGCCAGGAAAAGATGGTTCAATGACATCCAGCTACAGACCAATCAGCCTTACAAGCTGTTTGTGTAAAACAATGGAACGTATAATCAATCTCAGACTGCAGTGGTACCTGGAAAGTGAAAATCTCCTTGTCCCACAACAAGCAGGCTTTAGACAGTGTTACTCTACCGAAGATCAAGCAACCTATCTTTCCCAGGAAATTGAAGATGCGTTTCAAGAAAAGAAACTGGTACTAGCAGCATGGATAGACCTAAAGAAAGCATTTGATAAGGTATGGAAGGAAGGGCTTTTGAAGAAACTGAGAAATTATGGAGTAAATGGCAGGATGTACAAATGGGTCAAAGCATACCTGCATAACAGGAGAGCCAGAGTGCAACTGGATGGTCTTAAGAGTAAGAAGGTCTTATTGCGCCAGGGCGTTCCACAAGGAGGGGTACTATCTCCAACACTTTTTCTGATCTACATCAATGACCTAGTTACTGAACTACCACATGGCATCAAAGTGGCAATGTATGCAGATGACTTGGTAATATGGTGCACAGAGGAGAATGCAACAGTGGCCTCCAAATTGCTACAAAGAGCTATGAATGCACTGAATTCATGGGCAAATAGATGGTGTATCAGCATCAATACAGGCAAATGCAGTACTACACTTTTCACACTCTCCCCAAAACAAAAAGCAGGAGCCATCTACATAAACAATGAGCCTGTGAAAGAAGACATACAAGCTACATATCTCGGAGTTACATTTGATAACAAACTTTCTTGGAAACAGCAGATAAATAAGGCAACCCAAAAAGCAAGGAGGAAATTGGCTATTCTAAGAAAGTTGTGTGGAACCACATGGGGTGCGAGTGGGAAAATACTCAGTAAAGTTTACCAACAGAGTATACGCCCACATTTAGAATATGGATCATCCGCATGGTGCTCAGCATCAAACACCACATTGCAAGAACTGGATAAAGTACAAAACCAGGCACTTAGGGTCATCACAGGAGCAATTAAATCAACACCAATATTGGAGATGGAGAAATTGTGGAGGATACCAGCACTGAGAGAACGGAGAGACACAAAGGTGCTGATACAGGCAGAAAAATGTGTATGCATGCCGAGACATCCAATGAAGGACAGATTCCAAAATCTTGCATTGGGACGACTTAAGAGAAGCAGCTTTATCCACCAAGCCAAGCGTATTAGTAGACAAACACCAGACATGCCAAGAGTTGTTAAACCCTTCTGCCCATACCAGAACAGACTCCCTGGACAGATGAATCAGGATTATCAGTTCAAATACGGAGAGAAGTGAAATGAATAGTTGACAAAGAGGAACAAAATAATCTACAGCGAAAAACAATAACTCTCAGTTTCCTGGATGAAGAATACCCACAAGACCTATGGATCCGTGTGTACACAGATGGATCAGCACAGAATGCAGTAAAGAATGGGGGAGCAGTGCATATATAGAGTATCCAAATAACACTAGGGATATGAATAAAATAGCAACAGGGAAATATTGTCACAATTATGATGCAGAAATACAAGCAATAAAGTTGGCAATAGAAAAACTGCTGAACAGTAATCTTAGCCCACAGCCTGTAGTGTTTTTGACAGATGCAAGATCAGTACTCCAGGCACTACAATCCAGAAAATTACCACATCTGCAGACCTTATTGACTGAACTCTGCAAGCACCACAGGGTTGCCCTGCAGTGGATCCCGTCTCACTGTGGAATACCAGGAAATGAGAAAGCAGATCAGTTGGCAAAGGAAGGTTCAACAGGCACACAACTAGATACACCAGTTACATACCATCATAAGAAACAGATAATCAAATCAATCAGAGGACCACAAGCCCCAAATCAGGATGCCTTTCATAATATGAATAGATATGAACAAGTTATCATTATACGCCTCAGAACAGGACACAATCGACTCCATAGTCACATGTATACAAAATTCAAGATCGGCACATCAACTACTTGTACATGTGGACAGGCACCCCAGACTGCTGAACACATACTTCAAGACTGCACTGAATATAGTAGACTGAGGAAAATCCATTGGCCCATAGATACAACACTACAGACAAAACTATATGGGCCACTGCAAGAATTACAAAAGACAGTAAAATTTATACAGGAAACGACATTGCAGATATAGACAATACTTCAGGCGAACGAAAGATAGATAGATATAGAACAACAACAACTTAAATGGTTTGGCCACCTGGTCAGAATGAATCGTTACCAATCACCATCAAGGGCGTTCTTCTCAAGAATGCATGGAAAAAGACCAAGAGGAAGACCCAGAAGAAGATGGATAGATGTAGTGACAGAGACATTAACAACAAAGGAAAATCACTAATTCAGACAGTTCGAGCAGCACAAGAACGACAAATGAAATAAACCACGACACCTTTTTGGTAGCAGTGAAAAAGAGAAAAGGAGGAGAAGAAGATTAAATGGTGATATTGAATAGCGTCAGATTCAATAGTTCGTGGGCAATATTGTCAGAACTGACTCATGCCAGATATAGTCCTACAGAGAGGGAATAAAATTGACCGAAATTAACGAAAATATATAGATATGCAAAGAAATAAGATAAGTAAAGAGATAGAATAAGGATAGAGAAGTCACTAATGCCTTGAGGTTAAGTTGCTGGTGTAAAGACTAGAAGTACTCCGTTAGGTTCTCGTAGCAGGACGCTGTGCCGAGGAGTACGGGTTCGATCCTGCTTCGGACAATCTATTGTTCTTTGTTGTTTTTTTTTCTGTTGCTGGTTATTTGTGATTATTTTTTCCCAAGTGTTGTAAACATAGCTCTTCCACTGAAGTTTTTCGTTAATTCATTTTAGGAACGATCTAGTCTTTTTTTTTTGGTTTAAACTAACACGTAATGTCAGAATGTTTGGCTATCAAGTAGGACGTTAAAGGCGGTACATTACCCAAGTCCAAGCTAAAAACGTAATCGAAGTGTTAGCAGCTCGTCATCATTGAGTGCCGTCTCCGCATCGAAGGTTGGCTTCCATAGAGCGCCATTCTGCTCTGTCTCTCGCTTTGATAGTGCAGGTTGTCATAATTTGACTTGTCCATCTTTTGATGTTGCTCCTCCATGTTAGTCTTGGTCTGCCTCTGGCCTCTTTTGTTTTATATTTTGCCTTCCAAGATTACTTTTAGTAGGCTGCTGTGTCTTTTAATATGCCCTAAAAATCGCATTTGTCTTGTTTGAATCTTGTTTATTAGTTCTCTTTTCATTTTTAGTTATTTTAAAACTTCTTCGTTTGTTGTCTTTTCTTTCCATCCATTTCTTCCTATTCTTCTATATACACACATTTCAAAGGCTTCAATATTTTGTTCTGTTTTCGTGTCCAATGCCCATGTTTCTGAACCTTACAGACATGTTAAGAAGATGTAACATTTTGCTATTCTTAGTTTAACCATTGTATTCTCTATTTTGATATTAGTATATTTTTTATTGCATTAAAATTAAAAGATCAGGATTAAAGGAAAACTCAAGAAGAAAAACTAACAGAGGAATTCAAGAAACCCCCAACCGAAGTAAGTACAGTAGAAGAAGAGTGGAAACAATTTAAGGAAACAGTAACCAACATCTCTAAAACAGTTTGTGGAACGAAGCTAAGGACAAAAGAAGAGAAAAAGAGAACCCCGTGGTGGAACGAAACAACCAGAAAAGCAATTAAAGAAAAGAAGAAACTGTTTAAAAATTGGAGGGAGAATAAGAATAAATAAAAATATAAAAAATATACCTTAGTTCGAAAAAAGAGTCAACATTTTGACCATAGAAGCTAAGCAAAAGAATTGGACAGAATTCAGACAAAATATTAGCAGGGACTTCAAGACAGACACAAGAGATTTCTACAAAGCAGTAAAAGCCACAAGAGCGAGAAAAAAAAAACCATGATCCTACTGAGCTCATAAATGGCAAAGACGGACAGCCAATATCAAATAACGATCATATGCAACAGAGATAGAAAGAATATATTTTGAAGACCTGTTAAACATGACAACAACTGCCAACAAGACAACAAGCACCATACAAGAACGCACAAATACTGAACCCAACATCATGAAAGAGGAAATCGAAGAAGTAATCAAATATGCACCAAGAACAAAAGCACCGGGGATAGATAACATACAAACAGAAATAATAGCAGCAGCAGAAGAAACAGGAGTGACATGGCTACACAGAATATTTAATGCAGCATGGCAACATTAAAAAACCACAGAAGACTGGCAACAGGCAATCATCGTACCAATATGGAAAAAGAAGGGTAGCAAAAGAGACTGCAATCAATATAGAGGTATATCTCTTCTCAGTCATGTAGGAAAGCTATACGCCAAGATCGTGGAAAAGGGCTGAGACCAATAAGAGAACTACAGTGAAGCGATTCTCAAATGGGGTTCCGAAAAAAACAAAAAACCAAGGATGTACCGACGCACTATTCACACTAAAACAGCTTGAAGAAAAAACGACAGAACACAACCAAAATTTATGCATAGCTTTCATTGACCAGGAAATAGCATTCGACAGAGTAAACAGAGAACAACTGTGGGAGATACTAACAACATACGGAGTAAGCCAACATCTAACCAACCTTATTAAAAGTCTCTACATCAACAGCAGCTGCACAGTCAGAAAAGCAGCAGGCTAAACGGACCACTTTGAAGTGAGATCATGTGTATAAGACAGAGGTGCGTACTATACTCCCCTACTGTTTATTACATACATGGACTATATATGCAAGTTAGCCAACCCATCAGAGACAGAGGAGATCAACGAGCTTTTATTTGCAGACGGTCAGGCACCAATACATGGAAAAATAGAAGACCTACAAGAACACTTAAATAGAATCAACAGCACAGGCACAAAATACATCATGAAAATCAACATCAACAAAACAGAAGTCATGAATGTCGCCAAAATAAACAGAAGATCAACATAACATCAACATAACTATAGAAGGCAGGTAGAGGAATTCAAATACCTAGGAAGTTTAGTGACAAACGATAATTCACAAGCAGCAGAGATAGACTCAAGATGCATCAAAGCTTGTCAAATCATTGGACAGTTATCACCACTATTATCCAACAAGGAAATAACTCTGGAGGCAAAACGGACACTGTACAATACAATCTTCATCCTAACGTTGTGCTACCAATGCCAGTCCTGGACCCTAGATGCAAAAACAATAAGAAAAATCATCTCTACAGAGATGAAATGTGTTAGACGAATGACAGGAAACAGTCTGAGAGACTAAAATCAGAAATGAAGAACTGAGAAAAAAGCTAGGAATAGCCCCCCGCTATAGAATATATAAAGAAACAACATATAAAATGGTTTGGCCACGTAACATAGCAGAACGATCGAAACACAACACAACGAGCCCTTAATAAACGTTGCGAGAATAACAGACCCAAGAGTCGACCACGAAAAAAGAAGAATCGACAGAATACTAGAAGCACTAGGAAACATAACAGCAGCAGAGGCGAACAGAATAGCAAATGACCGCAAATTATATCCCCTCGACGCTGAAAGGTAAATGTGGAAGGAAAGAAGATTACAATTACATTTTTTTCCCTCCTATTCTTTTGTTTATTTCAGTTTTACATTTTCCATCACTGGTTATAGTGTGTCCAGGGTAGTTGTAGCTGTGAACTGTCTCCATGTCTATTCCTTCAACTTTGATATCTGCTTGTAGGTTTGAGTACTATCTTTGTTTATGATAATAATTGTAGTGTTTATAATTTTCATATCTTAACCGTTACAAACTTTAAAGACGTTACTGGATGTCCCAGCTAAATGTTCATAAAAATGTGCCTTTACCTAAATTAGTTTCCTTAAACCGTCCGGTCGTTATTTCTGAATTGACTCTCTTGTGTTCTACTTAGATCTTTTTGTGCAATGAAGCAATAGATTGGATTGTTAATTGACATTTTCCGAGTACAATGATGACGTTGTTATTAAGATGAATAACTAAAGGGAAGTAATTACGAACGAATTAGAAATATGAGTTGTTAAGCATCTTATATTAGCTACCATCGCCCGTCCGTCCGCAATGATAGCTAATATGTGAGGCGATTAATAAATAAATCTATTAACAAACGAAGGAATTTAATGAACATTGTAGGTTGTCATGCGCATTCGTTGATCGTTCACTGGCCTTTATTCTTTGCACCCATAAAGTAGCTCAAATTATTTAGCTTACATTTCTTTCTTCTTTCCTTCTTTTCTCTTTCTCACTGATACCGAAAAAGGTGTCGTGGTTTATATCATTTGTCGTTCTTGAGCTGCTCGAACTGTCTGAATTAGTGACTTTCCTTTGTTGTTACATGTCTCTATCATTGCATCTATCCATCTTCTTCTAGGTCCTCTTCTTGATCGTTTTCCATGCATTCTCGAGAAGAACGCCCTTGATGGTGATTGGTGAGGATTTATTCTGACCAGGTGGCCAAACCATTTAAGTTGTTGTTGTTCTATATATTCTTGACAGGGTTACATTTCTTTAATTAATCTTATTTCAGTGTCCAGGTTGTCTTTTTGCTTTATTCGTCCACGCGGGGAACATGACATTTTTCGACGCTGAAAGGCAAATGAGGAAGGAACGAAGAAGAAAGAAGATGACAAGGGGCGTATGAAATCTTTATGTGCTCTGACGTAATATATGAAATTGTTTACTCCTGCGGCTTCCTACACCTCCTCCTCTACTTCCGTTGTAAGAATCTGTCAAACAGCCCTTTTACTTGTGATGTTAAACCATCTGAATCTGTCAAACAGCCCTTTTACTTGTAATGTTAAACCATCTGAATCTGTCAAACAGCCCTTTTACTTGTGATGTTAAACCATCTGAGTCTGTCAAACAGCCCTTTTACTTGTGATGTTAAACCATCTGAATCTGTCAAACAGCCCTTTTACTTGTAATGTTAAACCATCTGAATCTGTCAAACAGCCCTTTTACTTGTGATGTTAAACCATCTGAGTCTGTCAAACAGCCCTTTTACTTGTGATGTTAAACCATCTGAGTCTGTCAAACAGCCCTTTTACTTGTGATGTTAAACCATCTGAATCTGTCAAACAGCCCTTTTACTTGTGATGTTAAACCATCTGAGTCTGTCAAACAGCCCTTTTACTTGTAATGTTAAACCATCTGAATCTGTCAAACAGCCCTTTTACTTGTGATGTTAAACCATCTGAATCTGTCAAACAGCCCTTTTACTTGTGATGTTAAACCATCTGAATCTGTCAAACAGCCCTTTTACTTGTGATGTTAAACCATCTGAATCTGTCAAACAGCCCTTTTACTTGTGATGTTAAACCATCTGAATCTGTCAAACAGCCCTTTTACTTGTGATGTTAAACCATCTGAATCTGTCAAACAGCCCTTTTACTTGTGATGTTAAACCATCTGAATCGGTCAAACAGCCCTTTTACTTGTGATGTTAAACCATCTGAATCTGTCAAACAGCCCTTTTACTTGTGATGTTAAACCATCTGAATCTGTCAAACAGCCCTTTTACTTGTGATGTTAAACCATCTGAGTCTGTCAAACAGCCCTTTTACTTGTGATGTTAAACCATCTGAGTCTGTCAAACAGCCCTTTTACTTGTAATGTTAAACCATCTGAATCTGTCAAACAGCCCTTTTACTTGTGATGTTAAACCATCTGAGTCTGTCAAACAGCCCTTTTACTTGTAATGTTAAACCATCTGAATCTGTCAAACAGCCCTTTTACTTGTGATGTTAAACCATCTGAATCTGTCAAACAGCCCTTTTACTTGTGATGTTAAACCATCTGAATCTGTCAAACAGCCCTTTTACTTGTGATGTTAAACCATCTGAATCTGTCAAACAGCCCTTTTACTTGTGATGTTAAACCATCTGAATCTGTCAAACAGCCCTTTTACTTGTGATGTTAAACCATCTGAGTCTGTCAAACAGCCCTTTTACTTGTGATGTTAAACCATCTGAGTCTGTCAAACAGCCCTTTTACTTGTAATGTTAAACCATCTGAATCTGTCAAACAGCCCTTTTACTTGTGATGTTAAACCATCTGAGTCTGTCAAACAGCCCTTTTACTTGTAATGTTAAACCATCTGAATCTGTCAAACAGCCCTTTTACTTGTGATGTTAAACCATCTGAATCTGTCAAACAGCCCTTTTACTTGTGATGTTAAACCATCTGAATCTGTCAAACAGCCCTTTTACTTGTGATATTAAACCATCTGAATCTGTCAAACAGCCCTTTTACTTGTGATGTTAAACCATCTGAATCTGTCAAACAGCCCTTTTACTTGTGATGTTAAACCATCTGAATCTGTCAAACAGCCCTTTTACTTGTGATGTTAAACCATCTGAATCTGTCAAACAGCCCTTTTACTTGTGATGTTAAACCATCTGAATCTGTCAAACAGCCCTT
Organism: Megaustenia siamemsis; assembly: GCA_032433765.1. NCBI lineage: Eukaryota > Metazoa > Mollusca > Gastropoda > Stylommatophora > Ariophantidae > Megaustenia > Megaustenia siamemsis. The sequence continues at coordinate 26,151,641 of JAVIAB010000126.1, forward strand.
TTACTTGTGATGTTAAACCATCTGAATCTGTCAAACAGCCCTTTTACTTGTAATGTTAAACCATCTGAATCTGTCAAACAGCCCTTTTACTTGTGATGTTAAACCATCTGAATCTGTCAAACAGCCCTTTTACTTGTGATGTTAAACCATCTGAATCTGTTAAACAGCCCTTTTACTTGTAATGTTAAACCATCTGAATCTGTCAAACAGCCACTTAATTGCGATACTAAACTATCCGAATATGTCAACGAGCGCCCTTACTTGTGATGCTAAACCATCCAAATCTGTCAACGAGCGCCCTTACTTGTGATACTAAACCATCCGAATATGTCAACGAGCGTCATTACTTGTGATGCTAAACAATCCGAATATGTCAACGAGCGCCATTACTTGTGATGCTAAACAATCCGAATCTGTCAAAGAGCGCCCTTACTTATGATGTTAAACCATCCTAATATGTCAGCGAGCGCCCTTACTTGTGATACTAAACCATCCTAATATGTCAGCGAGCGCCATTACTTATGATGTTAAACCATCCGAATATGTCAGCGAGCGCCCTTACTTGTGATACTAAACCATCCTAATATGTCAGCGAGCGCCCTTACTTGTGATACTAAACCATCCTAATATGTCAGCGAGCGCCCTTACTTGTGATACTAAACCATCCGAATATGTCAGCGAGCGCCCTTACTTGTGATACTAAACCATCCTAATATGTCAGCGAGCGCCCTTACTTGTGATACTAAACCATCCTAATATGTCAGCGAGCGCCCTTACTTGTGATGCTAAACTATCCGAATATGTCAACGAGATCCCTTATTTTGACGATGAACAATTAGAATCCAACAAAGAGCGTCCTGACATAACGCTAAACCGTCTAGTTCGCACGGCCGAGCGAGACATTGTCTACCTCATGTGCCGCTCGCCAACCTACTCCGCACCTCTTACCCTCCCCCCCTTAAAAAAAATATATATATACATGTATATACTAAATCTTGACAAAATGTCATACGTTTATGTTTATTATGACAGAATGAATAGCAGTACGGTCATCATCATTATAGGTTCTGGCGCTACCAATTTGGTGTTTTGTTTAAAGAAGGCTGAAGGTCATGTAATATTGCAGGAATTGTCAAATAACTACTCTCTCTCTCTCTCTCTCTCTCTTTCTCTCTCTCTCTCTCTCTCTCTCTCTCTCTCTTCTCTGAATTCATTTGTTTCCTCATTACGATTTACCTTTCTTCCTAACCATTAAGCTTATTTTTAATAAGCGGGTTATTAATGAAAGCCGAGTGGAGAAAAAAAGAGATATATACTAGAAGTCTGGGACAACTTGCAGGAAATTGTTAGAATTAAAGACAATTTATAACTCTGGAGGCAAAACGGGCATTCTACAACGCAATTTTCATTCCAACGTTGCTGAACCACTGCAACAAGACCTGGGCTCTAAGACTCAAGAAAAATAAAACAAAATGAAACTACGGAAATGAAATGTGTTAGACACGTGATATAAAGTAGCATGTGAGATCAAATCAGGAATGAAGAACTGAGAAGAAAATTGCGAATAATTTCCGTCATATAATAGATTAAATATAACAATAGAACAGATGGTCTGGCCACGTGACATAACAGAAAAACGAAAGCACTACACAATGAGCTTTAATAAACATTTCGGGAACACCAGACTCAGGGGCCGATCACAAAAAGACGAATTGGCAGAATATTAGAAACACAAGGAAATATAACAGCAAAGGCCAGCAGTAGAGAAAAAGACCCCAAGTTTTATCTCTTCGACGCTGAAAGTCAAGTGAGGAAGGATAGAAAAAGAAGAAGAAAGAGACAATGTATTACCTGATTTTCGTTTCTTCAGTCACCGAATCTTATGGTGAAAGGAATGGAGAGAGTAGAAGAAGCTTTGTGAGGTCACATGTAGTCTCGTTAGGCAGTGGTCCAGTACTTTCCAGGAAAATTCCGAGTTGAATCTACTCCTTCTTTTTTCCTTCCTCATCTGCGCGACGACGGGGAGATATATATATATATATATATAGTTTATGATTTCATAAACAAAGAGAATACTCAAAACCCACAAATGGAAATACAAATTGAAGGAATAGACCTGAAGACAGTTCAGAACTACAACTGCCTTGGACATACTATAACCAGTGATGGAAAATGTACAACTGAAATAAACAAAAGAAAAGGAATGGCAAATAGTAATTTTAATGTCATGAAGAACATACTAACATCAAAACAAATAACACCAGGGCTAAAACTATCTATCTATTGACCTTTCTAGCCGTTGCCGGGCTATAGGGCGTAGACCAAGATACTCATTCTCTTATCTGAATTTTTGTTCTAGCAGTTTTCAATTCTTGTAAAGATATTTTATTAAATCTCGCCATTTGTCTCTGTTCTGTGCAAGCAGCTCTATCTCATTCAGGGAGCCGATTCCTGCTGCTTTTGAGAGGGCTAAAACTAAGAATAGAAAAATGTTATGTCTTCTGAACATTCCTATATGGTGCAGAAACATGGAGATTAGACAAGAAAACAGCACAAAGAATTGAAGCCTTTATTTTGCCATAATAGAAATGGCAAAAATAAATGAAAATGGTAAGCCTTTGAAATGTGGATATATAGAAGAATAGGTAGAATTGGATGGAAGGAAAAGAAAACAAACGATGAAGTCTTAAAACAACTAAAAATGAAAAGAGAACTACTAAACACAATTCAAACAAGACAATGCGATTTTTGGGCCATGTTAAAAGACACAACAGCCTACTAAAAGTAATCCTAGAGGGGAAAATATCAGGTAGAAGAGGCAGTGGCAGACCAAGACTAGCATGGACATCTATCTTCACAAGAGGGACAAAACCAAGACTAACATGGACATCTATCTTCACAAGAGGGACAAAACCAAGACTAACATGGACATCTATCTTCACAAGAGGGACAAACCAGCCTATGACAACCTGCACCATCAAAGCAAGAGACAGAGCGGAATGGCGCTCCATGGTAGCCAACATTGCGGAGATGGCACTCGATGATGATGATGATGATTTTTTTTTCCTTTTCTATTGGCAGCTACTGCTATTATATTTCTAAGTGTTTCATTAATGCATCTCTTTCTATTGAAAGCTGGACAGCAGAACTTGGGGGTGGAGTGTCAAAATCTGAAATATAATATGCGTTTCTTTGCGTCTGAAAATGACATAAAAAGATACAAGTCGTAAGGTAAGGTGACAATAATTTTGAAACCCTAATCCGGGACAGATTAATTTGACTTCAATTTCCCATCAATAAAATGAAATTTTTTCCGTCTTTTTCATGTGAATAATACATATATTTTACAACTAATTAAAACACCTAACAATATAGGCTTTCAGAACGTAATCAGGAGATAAAACAAAAAAACATTAGTGATACTCACTTACATGGAAGTTGAAGCAGCGTTGCTGTACTTTCTGATGAGCGGACTCTTTTTTTTTTAAAAAAAGATCTTTGTTTATTTGGAGCATTTAAAAAAATTCAACAAATGTTTGCTCATTGTTCACCTTGGTGATCGTAGAACTGGTTGGTCTCGAGGCAAGACGCCGGCCTAGAGACAGAGAGGTTGTGGGTTCAAATCCCGGCTGCACCAATTGGGATTTTTATTTATGATTTCTCTCTGCACCAACACATCCTCGTCTCAACAGCGAGGCCCGGATTGAAACGTCAATTACTCATCGACGGAAAAAATATGAGTACCTCTGAAGTCGGAGTTATCTGCCTGTGTGGCGAGGGACCCCTGTGCACACGGTTGCCAGAGAAAAATGGATTAACACGCAAAATTCAGTTCCTAGTCTCTAGAGACTTCATCATAGATGAAAGCTGGCGAACGAATACTATAAAAAAAAAAACCTTTGGTGATCAACATGGCCTTTAAAGTGTCCATCCCTTAGATGTGCTTTATCGTTTGTCCACAAGCTGTTTATCAGTGAACATCATTTGTTTGCATTGATCCGTTGCAGCATTTATTCCCGGTAGACACAACAAGACCTCTAGCTTCAGAATGTGTGAAATTGGCACATACCTGTTTTTCAAAAGGGATGCCATTGCGATCCAACGCTGCCCTGGTAATGTTTTATTAATACTCCACTCATTAATTTTCTGAGAAATAACAAACTGCTTCATGTAAACATATTCGTCATACATTTCATTTTCTGGAAAGTCGACTGAAGGTAATGTTTGACTCACTAATGATGAAGATTTCTGAATATCTTCCCAAGTTAGTGTTCTGTTCAACATACCCAGCTGTAGGCCTCAAAGTTTTGAAAATTGTTTGCAGCCCATTTCTTCAAATAACTTAAAGTTGTTTCATAGAATGAAGAAACACTGGCTTTAAACTTGTTCACATCATCCTGTGGAATTTCTTCAATTTCCAGCTTGTCAAGAATTAGCTTAACTCTTGATGGCAAGAAGCTATATTACAGTTTGGACTACAAGATAGTTCTCAACTCATTGATGTTGTAAATTACTTCAAAAACAGTGACCACCTGTCCCTCTACTTTCTGCACTGCTTCGTGGAAAGAGAACGCCTGATTGAGATCAAAATAAGCTTCAGACAGGGGGTTATCAAAGAATTTCTGTTTAAAGACTGGGCATGTGTCTTGAGACTGAAAATATGATTTTAAGGGCAGGAACATGTGGAGAACTCTTTCAACAGAAAGGAAACAGTGCAAGCCTCCTAGTTTGTGCATAATCTAAAATTATCTGGAAGTCTGTGTCCACAAACTGACAAAACTCCTTGAGACTTTCAACTCTAACTGTGTATGATTTGAAGTGCAGATAAATTTTAGCAATAATCAGCTCAACATCAATAAGTAATACATCTGCAGCTGCTCGAGCAGTGTTGTGGAAAATATGGCATGCACAACCAACACCTATCAAACCATGTCCAAGGATTACTTTCAGTTTTACTAAAACATTGTTCTTTCCTTTACTTTTAGCGCCCCCAAAATTATAATTTGTGTTGTCTGCACATAATGCAACTACTTTCCTTTCTAAACCTTTTTCCGTTAGACACTCATTAATAAAAGCTACTAACAATATCAGATGTTTCTCCTGGCAATGACTTCAGTTATAATATTTTAACTTTCTGCCCCTTATTGTGATTCCAAATTTTTCCATTAGACAGTCATTAATAAAACTACTAACAATATCAGATGTTTCTCTTGGCAATGACCTCAATTCTAATATTTTAACTTTCAGCCCCTTATTGTGATCAAAGTATCTGACAAGCAAAGGAAAAATCTTGATTTCCTTGTGGTTGGAGCATCTGTCAGTATGGAAATAAATGTTGAGTTGTCTATGTCACATCTCAACTCGTTTTGAACATGGGGCGTGAACACATTTCGAATAATGGCTTCTGTTTTCGTGCGTGCACAAGCACTTTTAGTTCTAAAGTAACCTGAAGTAATTGTGATGTGCAGTCCATAGATCTAAATGTATGATTGTGTATCACTGTATGATAGGCAAATGCACCTTTTGTAGCAGCTAATTGTTCTTCTTTATCAACAATCTGTTCAACTCTAAAAAGTGTTGTTAACGACGAGCTGACTTCCGGTGCATGACTGTGCTGGCAACACGATTCAATTTTCGATGGGAGTCAAATTTAAGTTATACGTGAATTTCAATGCCCGTCGTAAAAGCAATTCAAGCGTTCTTGTGTTATTTCGAACGGATTTATCTGTGATTTATTCTTACTATCACCATCAAGGGCGTTCTTCTCGAGGATGCATGGAAAAAGACCAAGAGGAAGACCCAGAAGAAGATGGATAGATGCAGTGACAGAGACATGTAACAACAAAGGAAAATCACTAATTCAGACAGTTCGAGCAGCTCAAGAACGACAAATGATATAACCACGACACCTTTTAGGTATCAGTGAAAAGAGAAAAGAGGAAGAACGACGAGCCTGATACAGCTGTAGCGACGGCTATCTTATGTTTCGCATTATTTATGTGACATTAGTATCACCATGTCCACTATAGTTAATCAAAAACTCAGAGGCACAAATACTGCATCTTACAGTGAAGTCTGATGTAGACTTTTTTTAAAAGGGGTTTACCTTTTGTAAATCTGGATTGAAACTTCATTTACGTTTTGATGCCATTTGTTGCAACAATTACAAAGCTAACTTTAGTTTAAATAATAATTTTCTATGACTGTACCATATGCATAGCATAAGTTCTTAAACATTAAAATGTCAAGTAACTGAATAATAGCACAATGGAAATAAAATCTAATGAATGCAATAACCTCTATCACTAAACAATACAATAAAAAGAATTAGTTCTTCGGTAAATGAAAGTAACACAATGAATATACAAGAATATGAAATGTCGTGGCCGCAAAGATGCTACTTGTTGAGTTTCACTTTTAATATACAAGATTTAGATCTTGGAGCGCATTTTACTGTTACTGTTGCGCCAAATAAACAGCCAGTTCAACTATTAAAACATTTTCTACACAACAACGGAATATTTGAAATATTTTTTACTTCCTTTTTTTACTAAATACTTTGTGTATATTTTTAAGTCGAAGAGACGTTTACCATATTGGCAAAATTGGTAAACGTTTGTGTCCCTAAAGTATTTTAACAAATCCGGAATAAAAGCTAAAACAAAATCGAGACAAATACGGGACAGTACAAATTCGGGACAAAGGTTGAAAAAAACAGTAAAAAAAATTGGGACTGTCCCGGAAAAATCGGTACGGCTGGTCACCTTACGTAATGTCAACGTGGTTGCATCAAGGTTGCAAACAACGTCCGAATGAAGACGACTTTAAGCCTTTGTTTACTGTAGAAAGTATCAGAATATGCTTGTCTGAAAGTACAAAATTACAGAAGCCAAAAAGATTTTGTCTTCAGAATTTAGGATCTTGATTGCTATGTTTACCAGTTTTGTGAATGTGATAAGCGTAAGAACCAATAATAAAGGCTTACTGGGAAGAAATACTTAATCAGAAATTGATAAAAAGAGCGCTTCTTTTATTGACTTGCTGGAAAGTAAAAACTTGTTCCTTGTGAGCAGCCAGAAAGCAGTAATTCCCTCAGTGTTTGGCCACAAATCAGGTGTAATGTCTCTTGAATTAACGCACTAGGCATCACAATGTTCAGACGATTTCTAGGAAATGTTCCCATTGGCAACAGTTTATGACTATTTGGCCAGATTTTGTTGCAATATTGGGCGAAAAATGCAGAAGTGATTTTAGATGGCCAGTTAATTAGAAAAAAAGTAGTAGTTTCCATTATGTTGTTACTTATTCTTTTTCCTTACTTATTTGCTTTTTAAATTCGAGTGTTGATATAGTTTGCGGTCTTTTGCTTTTCTTTCGATTTCGGTGTTACTCGTTACTTTTTCTGATGTCTCTTAAATTCTACCAGCACAGTGCTCTCGCATTATTGGATGACTGGTTGTATCATATGTTGTTCTTTAAATCTTATCACGTGGTATAACCATTATATCTGTTACTTCTTTATGATTCATTTGCGGACTTTATTTGTAGCTCGACTATTAATTCTTTACTTCTGAACTTTAATCGATAATCTCCTTGTATTGATAAACGTAATTTACACTCTATGTAAGTAACAAACAAAAATATGATGATACACACCTCCATCTTATTCCGGTTCTGATTTAAAAGCTAAACTGTGTAGCCTGTTGATGCTTTGACAGCGCAGCTGCGGTTGTTGTAGAGAGTTTTGCATAAGTTGGTGACATGTTGACTTACTCTGTCTTCTTTTTCTTACCGTCCTCATTTACCTTTCAGCGTCGCGGGGAGATATAATTTGCGGTCTTTTGCTCTTCTGTTCGCCTATGCTGCTGTTATGTTTCCTAGTGCTTCCATCGATCCATCTTTTTCGTGGGTTTTTTTTGGGGGGTGTGGGGTAGGGGAGGGGGTGGGGGGGGGGGAACAATTGTTTGTTGTTCGGGACAAATTTCTAATGGCAAAATAACATCAAATCGTTTTCAGCTTGTTGTGAATAATGTTTGACTAATTGGTTTTGAGTTTTGAGTTACACAGAATCAGCGCTAAAAGCAATGTTTGACTAATTGGTTTTGAGTTTTGAGTTACACAGAATCAGCGCTAAGAGCAATGTTTGACTAATTGGTTTTGAGTTACACAGAATCAGCGCTAAGAGCAATGTTTGATTAATTGGTTTTGAGTTACACAGAAACAGCGCTAAGAGCAATGTTTGACTAATTGGTTTTGAGTTTTTTTTAATTACACAGAACTAGAGCTAAGAGCAATGTTTGACTAATTGGTTTTGAATTACACAGAATCACAGCGCTAAGAGCAATGTTTGACTAATTGGTTTTGAGTTACACAGAATCAGCGCTAAGAGCAATGTTTGACTAATTGGTTTTGAGTTACACAGAATCAGCGCTAAGAGCAATATTTGACTAATTGGTTTTGAATTACACAGAATCAGCGCTAAGAGCAATGTTTGACTAATTGGTTTTGAATTACACAGAATCAGCGCTAAGAGCAATATTTGACTAATTGGTTGCGAGTTTTGAGTTACACAGAATCCGCGCTAAGAGAATTATTTGACTAATTGGTTTTGAGTTATACAGAATCAGCGCTAAGAGCAATATTTGACTAATTGGTTGCGAGTTTTGAGTTACACAGAATCAACGCTAAGAGCAATATTTGACTAATTGGTTTTGAGTTTTTTGAGTTGCACAGAATCAGCGCTAAGAGCAATATTTGACTAATTGGTTGCGAGTTTTGAGTTACACAGAATCAGCGCTAAGAGCAATGTTTGACTAATTGGTTTTGAGTTTTTTTGAGTTACACAGAATCAGCGCTAAGAGAATTATTTTACTAATTGGTTTTGAGTTATACAGAATCAGCGCTAAGAGCAATATTTGACTAATTGGTTGCGAGTTTTGAGTTACACAGAATCAGCGCTAAGAGCAATGTTTGACTAATTGGTTTTGAGTTTTTTGAGTTACACAGAATCAGCGCTAAGAGCAATGTTTGACTAATTGGTTTTGAGTTTTTTGAGTTACACAGAATCCGCGCTAAGAGAATATTTGACTAATTGGTTTTGAGTTATACAGAATCAGCGCTAAGAGGAATATTTGACTAATTAGTTGCGAGTTTTGAGTTACACAGAATCAACGCTAAGAGCAATATTTGACTAATTGGTTTTGAGTTTTTTTGAGTTGCACAGAATCAGCGCTAAGAGCAATATTTGACTAATTGGTTGCGAGTTTTGAGTTACACAGAATCAGCGCTAAGAGCAATGTTTGACTAATTGGTTTTGAGTTTTTTTGAGTTACACAGAATCAGCGCTAAGAGAATTTTTTACTAATTGGTTTTGAGTTATACAGAATCAGCGCTAAGAGCAATATTTGACTAATTGGTTGCGAGTTTGAGTTACACAGAATCAGCGCTAAGAGCAATGTTTGACTAATTGGTTTTGAGTTTTTTTGAGTTACACAGAATCAGCGCTAAGAGCAATGTTTGACTAATTGTTTTTGAGTTTTGAGTTACCCAGAATCAGCGCTAAGAGCAATGTTTGACTAATTGGTTTTGAGTTTTGAGTTATACAGAATCTGCGCTAAGAGCAGTATTTGATTAATTGGTTTGAGTTTTGAGTTACACAGAATCAGCGCTAAAAGCAATATTTGACTAATTGGTTTTGAGTTTTGAGTTACACAGAATCAGCGCTAAGAGCAATATTTGATTAATTGGTTTTGAGTTTGAGTTACACAGAATCAGCGCTAAGAGCAATATTTGACTAATTGGTTTTGAGTTTTAGTTACCCAGAATCAGCGCTAAAAGCAATATTTGACTAATTGGTTTTGAGTTTTGAGTTACACAGAATCAGCGCTAAAAGCAATATTTGACTAATTGGTTTTGAGTTTTGAGTTACACAGAATCAGCGCTAAGAGCAATATTTGATTAATTGGTTTTGAGTTTTGAGTTACACAGAATCAGCGCTAAAAGCAATATTTGACTAATTGGTTTTGAGTTTTGAGTTACACAGAATCAGCGCTAAGAGCAATATTTGATTAATTGGTTTTGAGTTTTGAGTTACACAGAATCAGCGCTAAGAGCAATATTTGACTAATTGTTGCGAGTTTTGAGTTACCCAGAATCAGCGCTAAAAGCAATATTTGAATAATTGGTTTTGAGTTTTGAGTTACACAGAATCAGCGCTAAAAGCATTATTTGACTAATTGGTTTTGAGTTTTGAGTTACACAGAATCAGCGCTAAGAGCAATATTTGATTAATTGGTTTTGAGTTTTGAGTTACACAGAATCAGCGCTAAGAGCAATATTTGACTAATTGGTTTTGAGTTTTGAGTTTCCCAGAATCAGCGCTAAGAGCAATGTTTGACTAATTGGTTGCGAGTTTTGAGTTACACAGAATCAGCGCTAAGAGCAATATTTGACTAATTGGTTTTGAGTTTTGAGTTACACAGAATCAGCGCTAAAAGCAATGTTTGAACAAAACGTGTTCCTATTTCCATATATCACTGGTAAACGACTGATGAACACAAGTGTGAGCTAATTGTTAAACATTGAATATTTGTTCTCTGTCAATGGACTGATGCAAATATACTTGTAATAATCATTTTAAAATCTTTTGAAACTGTTACCAATTTGTGTACCGTCCATGCATCGTCTGATCTGAAAAATACGCCGTAGATGCTTTTTGCTGCAATATTTGAGCCTGTCAGTCCATTTTTTTTCGGCACCGCACTTTTGCAACATTGCGTTTCCATTCTCTTGTGACAGAATCAGCCAATATTTGATCCCTCGGTAGAAGCAGCATGATATAGGTGTGGTTTTATCTGTGGTACTGCATGCGTCTCATATTTGTTCTTCTGTTGCTTGTTCTTTGAACTTGTATCTTTGGAATGCCTTGAATCTTTCTTTATTCTTGTCCTCCGTGTGACACGATCTGTCTCCTGATTCGCCCAGTCTCTCTCACTGATAAAGAAATCCTTGATATATGCTTCACAAACATATCTTTTTCGTTCTCTTTCCGCTCTTTCTCACTCTTTCTTCTTTCTCTTGCTCTCTCCTCTCTCTCTCTTCTTTCTTTTGCCCTCTCCTGTATCTCTCTCTCTCTACGTAAGTTTGCATCGCCTGCAGAGATCTTTTTGCTATCCCCAAACTATAATACTCTATATCACAATTGAATAGGAATGCGTGTATCATTCATATTTCTAACATGGCTCAGGCATCATGGTCTTCATTTCTCAAATCTGGTGCCAATGAATGCTCAATTAATTGCAAGTCATTTGGGTTAGTTATTTTGTCTTCATGTTTAATGCTTAATTACCACATGGAATCTGTTCAATCTCACTTCATGCCATGCCTTCTTCAGTATACATCTTCAGACGTCAGTAATTCGAAGAAAGCGTTTCTCAGCTCAAGACTGGTGACTTCTCCATACAGCGTACACCTATAAACGTAAATATTATAAAGTTCGAAGCAAGCATTCGTCAGCTCAAGGCTGATGACTTCTCCATACAGCGTACACCTATAAACGTAAATATTATAAAGTTCGAAGCAAGCATTCGTCAGCTCAAGACTGATGACTTCTCCATACAGCGTACACCTATAAACGTAAATATTATAAAGTTCGAAGCAAGCATTCGTCAGCTCAAGGCTGGTGACTTCTCCATACATCGTACACCTATAAACGTAAATATTATAAAGTTCGAAGAAAGCATTCGTCAGCTCAAGGCTGATGACTTTCCCAGACAGCTAGTCCCGACTCCGGCAGTATCGTGACTTGAAATGAGTAGTCCAAGTCCCAGACCGTAAGAACGTACTAACCACACACTGTCTGATAAATGAGGATTGTTTTTTTTTCTGAGTGTTAGTCTTAGTTTTGTCCCAAATACTTTGTTTTTTTTAGTGTTGCATTCTTCAGTGGTATATACACATTGATGCGTCTTGTAGTGTGGCACTAAATTTTACGTGACATGTCCTTGGTTACTCTTCCAGTGCTCATATGATGTGGCGGGTCGTAATGACTTTCTTGACATTCCCGGCTCTTACTGAAGAGGTTGGAGTTCGTATTTCCCAGGCTATGCTGGGAAATTACTAGTCCTGCCCAGAGGTACTGCAATATTGGATCCTCTATATCAGTAACAGCCACCACTACAGGGAACACGGCGATCCTAGCTTCTGTTAGCCAGTCTGTTTTGATGCAGACTTACCAGGGCAGACCACGAGGAGGTAGAACTACTAGGTCTTGGTCAGCTGATGGTGCTCTGACCCTGCTGTTGCGACCGCAGATCGCAGGCGCTTCTGCTACTACTTCTTATTTTTGGAAAATCACTACCGCATGTGGTTGGCTTTGAACCCGAGTCCTTGTTGCCCGGGTCTTCTTGAACAAGTGATCGCAGTACAGCATATCGATGAAATCGATATCAGACACTCTGAACTAGAGAGCCAAGATGGGAAAGATCGATTCACAGTTCTAGCTTTCCATAATGAGATTTCATATGTTCTTAGTGTTTTCCACAATCCATCCTAATGTATTATGACAATAAACAAGCAATCCCGGAAATAGACTCAATGCGCAATAACACATGTCAGATTATCGGCCAAATTGCACCATTATTGATCAGCAATCACAATAGATGGAACAACAGGGCTATTCAATACATTCATTGCAACGTTGCGCTGTCAGTGACAGACCTGGACCCTTGATTCTAGAACAATCAATAAGATAAATACCACAGACCGGAGATGTATCAGGCGTAAGATGGGATCCAGCGTGATAAGCTGAATTAAAAGTGAAGATCGAAAACAGGTAGAGATCACATTTGCAGTCGATTTAATAAATTACTAACAAATAAATAACAATAATTTTGTCACATAATATGAAATGGTTGGTTGGTTGATTGGTCTGTTGATTGGTTGATTGGTTAGTTAATTATTAGTTTAATTAGTTACTTAGTTTAGCTAGTTAGTAAGTTATTTAGAAAGTTATTTTATTATTTAGTTAGTTAGTTTTTTAGTCAGTCAGTCAGTCAGTCAGTCAGTCAGTTAGTTAGTTAGTTAGTTAGTTAGTTAGTTAGTTAGTTAGTTAGTTAGTTAGTTAGATAGTTAGTTAATGTAGTCATTTTTGTTAGTTAGTATACTTAATTGTGTTAGTTAATTATTTTGCTAGTTGTTAACTCGTTAGTAAGTTATTTTAGTTGGATAATTAGTTTAGTTAGTTAGTATAGTTTGTTAATTAGCTAGTCAGTAGTTATTTAATTAGTTAATAATTAGTTAGTTTGTTAATTAACTAATTAGTAGTTAGTTGGTTAGTTAGTTAGTAGTCGGATTATCTCATTGCACATCCTCCCCAGTAAATTCACAGTGAGAAACTATAAACTGGTTCACAAATCTTACCATGTTCTCCTCTTAGCTCTCCTGAGTTCATGCAACATCACTCTTGACTCATCTCTAAGAAACAAACAATGGAACACAGTCCAGGCCTCTAACATTAAAAGTCACACGAAGTCAACAGACCAGGAAACATTATTTTCTGTATTCAGTTATTTATACCCAGCGAAGAAGAATGTTGAGAATACCATGGACAGAATTGAAGAGGAATGAAAAGGTTCTGAAAGAGGCCAAAGCAAAAAGAGAGCTAATTTCCAATATTGAAGAAATAATCATCATTTTGTGGCCATGTAATGAGAAGGGAATAGCTGGAATATATTGTAACAACTGAAACAAAATTCGAGGGACGAAGAGATAAAGAAAAGCAAAGAGAAGATAGACCAGACAGCTTAAGAGAATGACTTGGCAGAAGGTCAACAACGGAAATGATAAATAACTGTCGAGATTGAAAGCTTTGCAGGGACATGATCACCTACGCCAGCAGGCACGGTACATGATGATGATGCCCAGCGATACAGTCTTTCTGATATCGAGTTTTCAAACTCAAAATGTATCACTAGGACAACGTCGGAACCCATGACAATGTGGACCCGACCCATCCATTCTTCATGATTGGTAGAATCTTATAGACCGACACTTGTTAAACTGTGGGCCCGACACATCCATTCTTCATGATTGGTAGAATCTTATAGACCGACACTTGTTAAACTGTGGGCCCGACACATCCATTCTTCATGATTGGTAGAATCTTATAGACCGACACTTGTTAAACTGTGGGCCCGACACATCCATTCTTCATGATTGGTAGAATCTTATAGACCGACACTTGTTAAACTGTGGGCCCGACACATCCATTCTTCATGATTGGTAGAATCTTATAGACCGACACTTGTTAAACTGTGGGCCCGACACATCCATTCTTCATGATTGGTAGAATCTTATAGACCGACACTTGTTAAACTGTGGGCCCGACACATCCATTCTTCATCATTGGTAGAATCTTATAGACCGACACTCTTGTTAAACTGTGGGCCCGACCCATCCATTCTTCATGATTGGTAGAATCTTATAGACCGACACTTGTTAAACTGTGGGCCCGACACATCCATTCTTCATGATTGGTAGAATCTTATAGACCGACACTTGTTAAACTGTGGGCCCGACACATCCATTCTTCATGATTGGTAGAATCTTATAGACCGACACTTGTTAAACTGTGGGCCCGACACATCCATTCTTCATGATTGGTAGAATCTTATAGACCGACACTTGTTAAACTGTGGGCCCGACACATCCATTCTTCATGATTGGTAGAATCTTATAGACCGACACTTGTTAAACTGTGGGCCCGACCCATCCATTCTTCATGATTGGTAGAATCTTATAGACCGACACTTGTTAAACTGTGGGCCCGACACATCCATTCTTCATGATTGGTAGAATCTTATAGACCGACACTTGTTAAACTGTGGGCCCGACACATCCATTCTTCATGATTGGTAGAATCTTATAGACCGACACTTGTTAAGCTGTGGGCCCGACCCATCCATTCTTCATGATTGGTAGAATCTTATAGACCGACACTTGTTAAACTGTGAGCCCGACACATCCATTCTTCATGATTGGTATAATCTTATAGACCGACACTTGTTAAACTGTGGGCCCGACACATCCATTCTTCATGATTGGTAGAATCTTATAGACCGACACTTGTTAAACTGTGGGCCCGACACATCCATTCTTCATGATTGGTAGAATCTTATAGACCGACACTCTTGTTAAACTGTGAGCCCGCTTCTAATGATCAGAATAAATCTTATTGAAATATTCTGTCGAGTTTTCCTTCATATTTTCTTAATTTCTATTGTCACATTGGTTTTTACAACTTCTGTACTTATCATCATCATTATAATCATCAGGTACCATGCCTGCTGGCGTAGGTGATCATGTCTCTCCACCATTTTTGATTGTTGTTGACCTTCTGCCAAGCCATTTTTTAAAGTTGTTTGCTATCTTTTCTCTTTGCTTCCCCCTATCTCTTTGTCCCTCAAAAGAATTGTAATTAATTATACTTCAATTAAAAGAGAATTTATTATACTTATTTATTAACTTACGCATTCGCTTTTATTTCGTAATTGAAAACTTGAAGAGAACATTGGATATTGAACGGACGTTTATGAAACTAATTTTTTTTGGGTTGCGTTCGCCATCTTTGACCTCTGAAGAAGTCCCTAAAAACTAGCAACTGATTTAAGCGTGTTAATCCATTTTTCCCTGGCAGCCGCGTGCACAGGGGTCCCTCGCCGCACAGGCAGATAACTCCGTCTTCTGAAATACTCATATTTTTTCCGTCGATGAGTTATTGACGTTTCAAGCCGGGCCTCGCTGCTGAGACCAAAGGTGGTTGCCTCAGAGAGAAATCATAAATAAAAATCCCATCTGGTGCACCCGGGATTTGAACCCACAACCTCTCTGTCTCTAGGCCGGCGTCTTGCCTCGAGACCAACCAGTCACCCGTTTATGGAAATGAGCACGACATTTGCTTTCTTGTCAATTGTCAATTGTCCATGATTCCTTGTTCAATATATTGTTGAGGATAGAAATCTTTCTTCATATTCACAAGTATGTACCCAGTTTGAATCTTAAGTAAGCAGTGGAGGTTGTATACGCGAGATTTGGTGCATAGTCCTACCAGAGGCGGATGTTTAAGCGTAAATCCCATGTCGAAGATGAAATTCTGAAACGAATTCTTTACAATTTCAAATATAAATCAGCAGGCTCTGTGCTCTTACACTAAATTTATTTACAAAATGCACCAACTTATACCATCACCCAAATTGTAAGATTCAGCTATTATTTTACTCCGAACACGATCGCCGTGCTACGAATGTCGTGCTCTGTTCTCAGGGTTTACTATAAGGTCAGGACAGAGATTGTAAAACTAATGTCAGAGTACCAAGATACTGGTGTTATTTTTTTAAGACAAGAAGTAGGAGGGTATTCTCCCTTATCAGTAATGCATTACTGTTTCTATTTAAAATAGCAGGAATTATTTTTAACAGTAAAATGCCACAAGTTAGTTGGTTCTAATTGTTGTTGACCTTCTGCCAAGCCATTTTTTAAAGTTGTTTGCTATCTTTTCTCTTTGCTTCCGCCTATCTCTTTGTCCCTCAAAAGAATTGTAATTAATTATACTTCAATTAAAAGAGAATTTATTATACTCATTTATTAACTTACAAAAGTCTAACTAATACACTTTGAAAACTGACGACACTTGAGAGTGGAATGACAGAGGACTTAAACACGTCAGGTCTAGGAAGTAAAGTGGTACAATAACAGATGTCATTGTGGAGGTCATATGCAGTTTTCATTAACTTTTATTTTATACTCCTCGCGATTTCTCCCCATCCTTATCTATCTATCTATCTATCTATCTATCTATCTATCTATCTATCTATCTATCTATCTATCTATCTATCTATCTATCTATCTATCTATCTATCTATCTATCTATCTATCTATCTATCTATCTATCTATCTATCTATCCATCCGATAGCTCAGTGGTTAGTGAACTGCACTACAACGGACAAGAGGTAGGGTTCGATCCCAACCGACGGCCTCCCGAGGTTCACCCAGCCTTTAATAGGTACCTGATTTTTTTTCTGGGAAAGTAAAGCGACACGGGCGTAATACCAACCACGTTACCCAAAAAAATCATGTACAGAAGGTCTGTAAAATGTAAGGTCACTAACACCATTTTCCCGATACGCCACTTGGCGTGACGGGGGTACTTTACATTTTTTATTATTATTATAAAGTTTCACATACCTTTAAGCTATCGTTCTTGTGACAAAATATTAACAAAAAAGTAATGAGAAGCTTCATTACTGCAGATAAAGCAATAATAAATAAACCAACATTTCTATCCTAAATAAAAGATCTTCATCGGGGCAAACATAAACAAAATAGACTACAAATCTCAAACAAGAAACATTTGAAAATAGGAGAAATTAAAATGATGTAAAAGCAAAGTAAAGGTTCCCTCCACGCCTTACTAGGCGTATGGGGAATTTGGTGTTAGTGACTATATTTTTCTATAACCACGGCATATTTTTGGGTGATATGGTCGGTATCACGCCAGGCCAGCTTTACTTCCCAGAAAAATCTTTGGTACCGATTTTTAGTTACTGGGTGAACCCTGGAGCCTTGTCAGTCTGAAAAAAAAATTCACCACTCCTGGAATCGAACCAGGACCCTTCTGATCATGAAGGGAGCACACTAACTAACCACTGAGCCACCGGAGCTCCTTAAAATGATGGCCCTGTGTTTTTTTTTCTTTTTATGCATACATTACATTATTGTTGTAGCGTTGAGTTTTGAGTGTTTACCTCACATTAAGGTTACCATGTTCAAATCCCATATGGAATAAGCTGGCAGATTTTTGAAAATGTTTTCAAGGGTTTGAACATAAATGTTTGTTCACAGTTCGTTAACCTTCGCTGTAGATAAAGTCGTTAATTGGATGGCTTCGTTTCAGACATTTTTGACGTTGGTAGCTAAGGACCTAACTTGTGCAAACCGATGGCATTGGCAAGGATCATTTTGAATCTACGAAGTGGGCTCATTGTGTGTTTAACTCAAACGCATATGTGCTTTTTAACCAAAGACCTTTTTTTGGGGACTCAATGCAGATATCCCCGATGGAAGAATAAATTGTACTATTAGTCCCATAAATGATTCGCTTCCAGAGGTTTATGATGTAAACAATGCAGTTTTGTCATTGCAAGTGAATAATGTCCACACCTATAATTGGTCAGGATTGTGTAGCAGCAGCAGCTTTATAGCGAACACAGAAAACATCACAGGATTGTGCTGTTCTGAAACAGCTATGCCATGCTACCCTAGAATTGCCTTTAATGGGATTACTGTGACCACAAACCACTCTCCATGTGTGTGCCACATATTTACACCCCAGAAAGAAATACTGAATATAACAACACCATGTGCCGTCTGTGATATTAATGACCACAGACCAGGAGCCCCCAGTATGATTGATGCAACTGTTGCACCAGGCACTTCATCAGCAGAGCCAGTTTGTGGAATGTTAGTCTGGCATTGTTCTTGAGTGATGTCCAGGTTAGTGAGACATCAGAATCGTGTGGCAGCAGCTACAAGAAGGGAGCGGGGAACATCAAGTTCTGCTGCTATAAAGGAGACTTGCCTTGCTATCCCAGAATTGCCTTAAATGGAATCACTGTAGTTGAAAACTTCTCCTCTTGTGTAAACTACACATTCACATCTAAGAGTGAATCAGTGAAGGTCACAAAATCATATTCTCTCTGTGGTTTTACTAACTACAGGTCATGTGGCTTCTGTTGGATTGGAAATGACAAATTACCACCACTGTGTGTCTATATGTTTGGAATTGGAGTCATCAATGACGGCCTAACATCATCAAGTGCTATGACGATCATCAATTTCGGGAGGACGTGAACTCCCATGGTATATGGTGGATAGGCGGTAGGAACCATTGAAGGCTATGTCTGAAAAGTGTTCCTTCTTGCAGTTTCCTCATATTCCAAGTCCGGCTTGTTGCAGGAGCTACTGAGTTAAGTGCTCTGTGCACACCGTGAGCTGTGTGTCTCATCCGTTTCGATCCTGCTTCGATATCCCGCTTGTTTACGATGAATGATGATATCGTATGACAGGGAACAGTTGGCTGTGTTCACTTTCTGCGCGGTTTCGCCTTATGTCTTTTGGCGTGTGCTGAGACTGCTACGATGGGGACTACAGTTACCTTTCTTTGTTTGGGAGATGAGTTGGTAATTCGGATGATTCCACTGGCACGGGCGGTTGAGCAATTATGGATTTTAATTCGTTTGCTGTGATGCCGAGGCCTTCCATAACCAATAACAATAACAATGGAATAAGCTAATTAACCTCTAAGATTAGGATTGATAATATTAAGTGCCTAGACCTGTTCGAGTCGGATGATAGAACAATTTGTTATAATATTAATGTTTCTAATTCATGACGACCACATTGAGTGACATTGCTATTATTCTCTTTTAAGTGTTGGCTGTTGAGATGAATTCAAATTCGAGAGAATATAGTCAGGTACATGAATCTGCAGGGAGCCGCGATAGCTCAGTGGTTAGTGAACTGGACTACCACGGACAAGGGGTAGGGTTCGATCCCAACCGACGGCTTCCGGGTTCACCCAGCCTTAAATGGATACCTGATTTTTTTCTGGGAAAGTAAAGCGGCACAGGCGTAATACTGACCACATTACTCCAAAAATCATGTGCTGAAGGTCTGTAAAATATAGGGTCACTAACACCATATTCCCTATACGCTACTTGGCGTGACGGGGGTACTTTACTTCACTTCACTTCACTTCACTTTACTTTACTTTACTTTACTTTACTTTACTTTACTTTACTTTACTTTACTTTACTTCACTTTACTTTACTTTACTTTACTTTACTTCACTTCACTTCACTTCACTTCACTTCACTTTACTTTACTTTACTTTACTTTACTTTACTTTACTTCACTTCACTTCACTTTACTTTACTTTACTTCACTTCACTTCACTTCACTTCACTTCACTTTACTTTACTTTACTTTACTTTACTTCACTTCACTTCACTTCACTTCACTTTACTTTACTTTACTTTACTTTACTTCACTTCACTTCACTTTACTTTTACTTTACTTTACTTTACTTTACTTTACTTTACTTTTTACATGAATCTACAGACTGTCATCATCATTGAGTTTTGTCTCCGCATCGAAGGTTGGCCACTATAGAGCGCCATTCCGTTCGTCTCTTGCTTTGATGGTGCAGGTTGTCATAAGCTGACTTATCCATCTTTTGATGTTACTCGTCTCTTGCTTTGATGGTGCAGGTTGTCATAAGCTGACTTATCCATCTTTTGATGTTACTCGTCTCTTGCTTTGATGGTGCAGATTGTCATAAGCTGACTTATCCATCTTTTGATGTTACTCGTCTCTTGCTTTGATGGTGCAGGTTGTCATAAGCTGACTTATCCATCTTTTGATGTTACTCGTCTCTTGCTTTGATGGTGCAGGTTGTCATAAGCTGACTTATCCATCTTTTGATGTTACTCGTCTCTTGCTTTGATGGTGCAGATTGTCATAAGCTGACTTATCCATCTTTTGATGTTACTCGTCTCTTGCTTTGATGGTGCAGGTTGTCATAAGCTGACTTATCCATCTTTTGATGTTACTCGTCTCTTGCTTTGATGGTGCAGGTTGTCATAAGCTGACTTATCCATCTTTTGATGTTACTCGTCTCTTGCTTTGATGGTGCAGGTTGTCATAAGCTGACTTATCCATCTTTTGATGTTACTCGTCTCTTGCTTTGATGGTGCAGGTTGTCATAAGCTGACTTATCCATCTTTTGATGTTACTCGTCTCTTGCTTTGATGGTGCAGGTTGTCATAAGCTGACTTATCCATCTTTTGATGTTACTCGTCTCTTGCTTTGATGGTGCAGGTTGTCATAAGCTGACTTATCCATCTTTTGATGTTACTCGTCTCTTGCTTTGATGGTGCAGGTTGTCATAAGCTGACTTATCCATCTTTTGATGTTACTCGTCTCTTGCTTTGATGGTGCAGGTTGTCATAAGCTGACTTATCCATCTTTTGATGTTACTCGTCTCTTGCTTTGATGGTGCAGATTGTCATAAGCTGACTTATCCATCTTTTGATGTTACTCGTCCAATTAGTCTTGATCTGCATCTTTTTCCTTGTATTTTCCCTTCCAATATTACTTTTATTAGGCTGTTGTGTCTTTTAACACGTCCCAAAAAATCTCATTTGTCTTGTTTGAATTGTGTTTAGTAGTTCTCTTTTCATTATTAGTTGTTTTAAGACTCATCTTTTTTTTCTCATTTCTTTCCATCCAATTCTACATATTCTTCTAAAAACTCCACATTTCAAAGGCTTACCATTTTCATGTACTTTTTGCCATTTCTATTATGGACTGTTAAGAATGTTAATTATTATAGAAAAAAAAAAGATAATTTTCCTGGAGTTTGACATGAAGTGGGAATTGTGTGGGGGTGCAACGTCTGTCTCTAGATAAGTGGGTCCTGAGTTTCAATCCTGCTATAGACGCTAGAATCTATTCTCTTCAAATCCATATTTTCTTGATTAACTTTACCTTGCCGTAGACTATGTGTAGTTATAGCCGATGCCTAGTACTCTCGGATAACGCAGAAAACAAGAGGCCTCGTGTGCAGACTGAGCACTTAAAGAACTCTTGACAGTTAAAGGTAAGAAAGAGAAGGCTAAAAATTAGCCATGCCAGCGCAAAAATTGTTACAAATAATAAATTTATCCATTTTGAAAATAGATGTGTAGGGCTGAAAAGCGCGGAAATCGCAGCGTGCCGTAAACTAGCGACACAACGCTTTACACGCCTACATAACGTGTGAACAATAAGATGAGACTAGAAGTAAGATCATTTCTAGTTTAATCTTTCTTGTGATCTTTTTCCTCTTTTACAATCTGGTCTGCATTACGCGAACGAGATCTGTAATCCTACATTGTGGTCTCGCTTAATTTTTTTTGTCAATGTCGTGAAAGCTGCCGCATATGTTCTGCTTGGCTTTGTACAACAAGCTGACTGTGCTGTTGATGAACACCGTCTGGTTTACATGGCATAAACAGAACTGTCAGCTTAGATTTTTTTTCCAGTTTCAAATGTTCGTTAATCTGTGTGGGGCACTTGAACGTGGTGACGAGAATTAAGATCGAATATTAATTGGTCGGTAGAGCCTGGAAGTTCGTTTTAAGCTATTCGAATGGCTTTACTGGTTTCCCAGTTTGTGCTGGAGGAAATTGAGCTAGTCTATCTTGGAAGTACTACAAAAGTAGATCTTTATCGATTAAACTGAGGGGGAAACTTGAAAATGGAAGTTACTGCCCAGCTGCGTTAATTATCCGTATACAGGGAGACTCACTTGCTGCCAAACCCAACATTTCCTCAATAATTATAATACCAATGAAGGTTTTGCAACGCAATTCGAGCAGGTATACCTTCATTGTACTATAATTCAAAAGAAATATGCCTGTAGTGTCCGTATGGTGGTTATCTGTTTCTACACAGAGCAGCGCAGCCTGCCAGACTAGTCTCTCTATTGATCACTTTGTTTCATGAACTCCTCATTACTGCATGCTTGTCTTCAGCCACCGTCTCTGCAATGAAATAGTCACATCTTCTTTGGCAGCTAATGCTTATCAGCATTTTCTTTTTTTTTACAAACTAGCAGTGTCACTGAAAAGCTTGTAGTGGTGAACGTTACAACTCTATACTAGCTCCTTGCTACCAGCTTTACCGCAGCCCTGCATTTATTCGTCTGATCCCTATCAAGCTATGTACGGGGAAGACGCTAGAAGTACATCGTGAGGACTGAGTAGTCTAGAGGTAGGACATCGGCCTCCAAACAAGAAGGACCGGGGTTTAATACCCACCACATGCGGTAGTGATTTTGCACCGTTTTGGTGAGAATGCCCACACAATACCGTTGTTGTCCGTGAATACAGTATGTGTGAGTTTACACAGTCTAGATGGACAATATGTTTGGTATATTCTGGAGGAGTGAGTATTTAGTGGCAAGAGCGTTAAAGAAATGCCGAGTTTGGTGTCGATTGAAATACGCTTTAAATGACCAAATATGTGGTTTGTTTGAATGTTATGTCATTTTCCGCTGCGTTCCACAAGCTCTCCTTTTAGACGATCACATTTTAAGGACAACTAAATTAATGCTGTTGTATTGCGCTGTGTTTACAGAAAAATATTATATCTTTTTCCTTCAGCCCAACACATCCGACTTCAGCATAACTTGAGTTTGCCTGCCCTCCCCTAATGACTTACCAGATTACTGGTTGATCTGTTATCAATCTCTCCTCGGGGTTGAGATGAAAGAGGATCTTAGTTATCTCTGGTTCACTGACTCTAACACAAACAGTCAACTATATGTTGCTGACGACTTTTCACCCTTCTGTTCTCCACATTTTGAGTACCTAACACACTGCTAAACTTGAGATTAATGTACAAAACGTGCCAAAATACAATGTTTTTTTGCTATTTGACCAGCAGAAGAAAATAATTTCAAATTGAATTTAGCAATGCGGCCTACTCTGGATAATACCCGTTGTCATACATGACTCTTGACAACAACCAATAGCTTTTTCTGACCCATTTCTGGACATTTCTTGTAATTTCATTACCCCGTGTCGCTTTGTGTGGGGTTTCCCTACCTTGTCATGCCCAATACCAACTAGAAACTGTCGAGGGGCATTCATCTGTAGAGCACAATTGGAACAGAACACTTTCTCACGCTTTAGGGAATAGATCACTCCTAATTTGTCACGAAGAGAATGATGAAGTCTCCGCAGAAGGAAAGAAAGTGTCAAGTAGCTTTAAAAGTGTCAACTAGCTTGAAAAGTGTCAACGAGCTAGAATGTATTATTAGCTTTATTTCTTTCTGCCTGTTTTGAGTTTATTAATTATTTTTTTTAAAGAATATATAGGCTTAAGTTATGAGGTGGAGAGAATAGGTCTGTAGAGTGTGTTTTTGGTGCCTGGACTTTGACCTCAAACCATGAAAGTGTGTTGGTCATTACTACGTAGCCGATGAATTTACGCTTCCTTAACCATCACTATAAGTTGATGTCTTTTAATGGAATTTCTTACCTTGATTTGCCTTATTCTGTTTGCTCTGTCTTTCTCTTTCTCTCTGTCTCTCTCTCTCTCTCTCTCTCTGTCTCTCTCTCTCTCCGTCTCTCTCTCTCCGTCTCTCTCTTTATCTCGGAGAAGATTTGTATGTCTAACGACTATACATAATTCTTTCTTTATTTCTTTTTTATCTTTCTTTGTTTTTATTTCTTCCTTATCCTTCTTTTATTCATTTCCAGATAGAAATATGAAGGAAGACAGTGCAACTTTCCCATTGACTACAAGTAGTTAGATCATGGAAATTATGGTTGTAACAAAATCATTAGCATGGCCTGAGGCATAAGCGTATACACATGTGTATTTCCTGAGTGACTCAATGAGTGTGCTCAGAATATATATTATATATGTACCACTTGACGATGATATCGCTTATAAGTATGGAAATTACAATTTAAAAATGATCAAAGATACCGCTACCTGCATGGGAGCTGAAGACATGTGTCTCAGGTACAGCGTTTAATCTGATTGCAGAATATAGTTCAAATATAAGAAACTCTTTAGACAAAGCATATCTTTGTGTGTGCATGTCTGTGTTAGTCACCTCTAGTGACTCGGGCAGATGGTGCTCGTAAACCTGGGAGGGCCGACCATCTAAGGGCAGAATCCCCCTACAGAAAAGATCATCTGCTGCCGTGCAGGAAGATTGAGGACAATCAAAGGCTAAGGAAAGCAAACCTGAATAAAATGCTGGCTGAAATCGGATGCACTGGACCACTGGCGCAGAACACAGTGCAACGTTTTAACGGGTGTTCAATCGGAGTGGATCTGGCAGACTCTGATTGTGATGTTCTGTCTGTGGGGCGATCAACACACTTAACCTGGCAGCTGACTTCATGTGAGAGTCTGGAATCCTACTCTGATTGAGTCCTGATCGCAGAGAGAGAGAGAGAGAGAGAGAACGATAGATTCGCAGCAGGAGGTAATCTGATCATCAGAAGTAGTGCCACATAGTGCAGTGACCACATAGACTTATGTCCTGAAGCACCCAGATGTGTATCCACGTGCAATAGATTTACTTTCCATTATCTTTTTTTTCATTATAAGTAAAAAAAAAAAAAAAAAAGTAAAGTACCCCCGTCACGCAAAGTGGCGTATAAAGAATATGGTGATAGTGACCATACATTTTACAGACCTTCGGCACGTGATTTTCGGGGTAATGTGGTCGGTAATACGTCCGTGCCGTTTTATTTTCCCAGAAAAAAATCCGGTACCCATCGAAGGCTGGGTGAACCGGAACCCGTCAGTTGAGATCGAACCCTACCTCTTGTCCTTTGTAGTCAAGTTCACTAACCACTGAGCTATTGCGGCACCCTCCTTTTTTCCCTCCCTTATGGGGTGTAATAAAAATCAAGATATGTTGCTTGATAATAGGACGCTTTCCTCTTCTATATTGTGAGGTGTTTCATGAAAGTAATTCATGGTTTACATTTTTAAAAAATACCAGACACGAGAATTAAAAACACCTGTCGCTCAACATGGAAAGAAACTGGCACTTTACCATTAACCAGAAATGGAAAAAAAAACACCATGGTAAAGAGAATTGGCCATACTCCCCCAAAGCTGTAAAAAAAAACCCCCAAAAAGTTGAGCCCTCAATGTCACCCACCGAGCTGGAGTGAAGAGAGGTCATTGTTTTGGATTCCTTGCAGCCTTTAAGTTTATTTGATCTTCTTGGTCACCGCACTTTGAATGATATACTTCTAAGAAGAACTGTATGGTTATGGACTTGTTAAATGTACAATGATGATGACCTGACGATTAAACTAAACTAAACTAAACTAAGCTAGACTAAGCTAAACTAAACTAAACGAAACTAAACTAAACTAAACGAAACTAAACTAAACTAAACTAAACTAAACTAAACTAAACTAAACTAAACTAAACTAAACTAACGAAACTAAACTAAGCTAGACTAAGCTAAACTAAACTAAACTAAACTAAACTGAACTAATCGAAACTAAACTAAGCTAGACTAAGCTAAACTTAACTAAACTAAACAAAACTGAACTAAACGAAACTAAACTAAGCTAGACTAAGCTAAACTAAATTAAACTAAACTAAGCTAAGCTAAACTAAACTAAGCTAGACTAAGCTAAACTAAACTAAACTAAACTAAACTGAACTAAACGAAACTAAACTAAGCTAGATTAAGCTAAACTTAACTAAACTAAACAAAACTGAACTAAACGAAACTAAACTAATCTAGACTAAGCTAAACTAAACTAAACTAAGCTAAGCTAAACTAAACTAAGCTAGACTAAGCTAAGCTAAACTAAACTAAGCTAAGCTAATATAAACTAAACTCAGCTAAACTAAACTAAACTAAGCTCAACTAAACTAAGCTAAGATTCTGTTTCCAAACTTGATCTTTGGTCAACTCCCGAACTCAATCGAACGTTCCTGACGCTTGCAAAGCTATATTCAAATAAAATAACCCTCATTAACAATATGTGTCTGTTGCACAACGTGTTTCCAGTATTTATATTTCCACCTGATTTAATTAAGAAGAAAATAACTGTACAGAAGTTTTAACTTGATGGCGTTCATCATCATCAAGTACCGGTGCAGCTGGCGTAGGTGATCGTGTCTCTCCACAACTTTCGATCACGACAGTTATTTATCATTTCTGTTGTTGACCTTCTGCCAAGCCATTCTATTAAGCTGTCTGTTATTTTTTTCTCTTTGCTTCCCTCTATCTCTTCGTCCCTCAATTTTTCCAGTTGTTACAATATAATCCAGTTGTTCTCTTCTCATTACATGGCCAAAAAAATGATGATTGTTTCTTCCTAATATTGGAAACGAAAATATTGATACTTTAAAACTGTCAGTCAAGAAATCTTTGAAGAAACGAACAAAACAGTCTCAACATTTGAGAACCTGATTCAAATTCTCGTATATCTGTTTAACTGCACATTTCTAATTCATCGTCATCATCGAGTGCCATCTCCGCAATAAAGGTTGGCTACCATGGAGCATCATTCTGCTCTGTCTCTTGCTTTGATGGTGTAGATTGTCATAGGCTGGTTTGTCCATCTTTTGATGATACTCGTCCATGTTAGTCTTGGTCGCCTCTTTTACCTTGTATTTTCCCCTCCAGTACCACTTTTAGTAGGCTGTTGTGTCTTTTAATATGGCCCAAAAATAACATATTCTGATATTCATATCTAACCTTGTGCTTGTCATGTTTATTACATTAAGTAATTGTTGGATTTATTTATGGAATATATTATGGAATTAAGTAGTTGTTAAGGGAGACGCGATAGCTCAGTGGTTAGTGAACTGGACTACCACGGACAAGGGGTAGGGTTCGATCCCAACCGACGGCTTCCGGGTTCACCCAGCCTTAAATGGGTACCGGATTTTTTTTCTGTGAAAGTAAAGCAGCACGGGCGTAATACTGACCACATTACCCCAAAAATCATGTGCTGAAGGTCTGTAAAATATAGGGTCACTAACACCATATTTCCCTATACGCCACTAGGCGTGACGGGGGTACTTTACTTTTTTAAGTAGATGTTAAGTATTTAGGAGTTTCTGCTAGTAGTACAGTATCGTCAGCATATCTTAGGTTATTGATAATCTTTCCATTAATTTGTAGGCCTGGCATCTCTATGATGTTTTTTAAAGATTTGCTCAGTGTATAGTTTAAACAAGCTTGGTGATAAGGAAGCATCCTTGTCTTATTCCTCTTTTTTATATCAATGGGTGTAGAGTTCTCTCTCTCTCTCTCCCACAGAGAGAGAGAGAGAGAGAGAGAGACATATATATATATGTATATATATAGATAGTGAAGCCATTGGTAACAGTTGCACTGTCTGAGAAAAATAGAGGTTCAGAATTTGACGTGCCCGATGTTTCACTTCAGCGCGATTTCGTTAAAATTTGATGGCTTACTGTTACTCGCAAATGATACGGTTAAAGATGAGTTCTCCCCGAAGTATAGTCAGTAATGAAAGTTTGATATCCCAACTTCACTTAATTTGCATAACGATTATGTTGTTTATCTGTTAGCTCACCATGACTATTGTCTATCTGCTTGTTTCCTTGTCTGTCTTGCTTTCTATCAATCTGTCTGTCTCTCTTTATATGTTTCTCTATTTTTTTTAATGTGTGCTTTTATTTATGTTGTTCTGCATGATTTCTGTCATTTGTATTTTTGTTTCTTAACCCATCTGCTGCTTATTATGTCTGTCTCTCAAAATTGTGTATTAGTCTGCTGCTCACTATGTCTAGTTATCTCTGTTTATTTCTATCTTCATGCTACACTATCTCTATACTTCTTTCAATACCTAATTGCATATATGTACTTTGGTTCCCCTTTCTGCTTATTTTCTGTCGAGACATCTCTGTCTACGTGTCTGTCTGTTTTTCTCTCTTCTATTTTTATATCTGTCTCCTATATCCTACATCCTTACAGACTCATTTCATTATATTTTTTCCGAGTCACTTCTACGGTCTTCACAATTTGTTTTCCTTAACGAGACTTCCCTCTGGGGTCTGAAGCATCCTACCTTCAGACAAATTATTTGATCTACCAAACACAATTACGGAATACCGGGAATATCCACACAAGTGTGAGGAATTCCCCATACCCGAGCTAAACAAATAACGAGCAGGCTTATTAAATGTTAGCGTAACAGCTGACACACTGCCAGTAAAAATAAGCGCGAGGGTTTGAAGTTGTGGAACGTGCTAGAGGAATAAACTGCTCGGGGAGACGTGGGGATTCAACGAAAGAAGAAAATTGTAAAAATCATAGAATGTAAAAAGATGAAGTGATATTAAAATCCGAATTCTTACGCGAATTAGAACGTAGAGTTTTTTTTTTAGAATATTAAATAGAAATTTATATAGAAGAATAGGTAGAATTGGATGGAAGGAAAAGAACACAAATGATGAAGTCTTAAAACTACTAAAACTGAAAAGAGAACTACTAAACACAATTTAAACAAGACACATGCGATTTTTGGGCCATGTAAAAGACGCAACAGCCTACTAAAAGTAATCCTGGAGGGGAAAATACCAAGACTAACATGTACGAGTAACATCAAAAGATGAACAAACCAACCTATGACAACCTGCACCATCAAAGCAAGAGACAGAGCAGAATGGCGCTACAATGGTAGCCAACCTTCGATGCGGAGATGGCACTCGATGATGATTATGTGTATATTTATATATGTGTGTGTATACATATTTATACATACATACATACACACACACACGCACGCACGCACGCATCCACACACGTACATAGTTCACGTTTGATCAAGACCTTTGCAGATAAATAACAGATGAATAACAGATAAATAACAGATGAACAACAGATGAACAACAGATAAATAACAGATGAATACCCGAAACTTGTCAAAACCGGCGGAGGACATTGTGTAATCACTTCTGGAGATTTACTATCTGGCCATAACGCATTGGGCACATGTTCGTCAGTTGCAGCGAACATGGAAGAAAGCGTTGTGTGTTCTTGTGACTATAGAACAATGGTGTGGACTATATTCTTTCTTTTTGGTAAGAAAAGTGTTAAATCAGGTAATATTTGAAGAAGATTGCATTCACAGTGAGAGGAACAAACGTTGTCGGAGGTAAAGTGGACAATAGTTGAAACAAACTAATAATCAGCGAGAAATGGTGATCATTAAAGTCCAATGAAACATTCGTTCGAATTCAGTCATGCCAGAAAATATAGGGCGTGTCGAGGGAGGATGTCTTCAAATTCGGCGGGGAGCATTTTTTTTTCGTTCGCCAGCTTTTACCTCTGACGAAGTCCCTAGAGACTAGGAACTAAATTTTGCAAGTTAATCCATTTATCCATGGCAGCCGTGTGCACAGAGGTCCCTCGCCACACAGGCAGATAACTCCGACTTCGGAGGTACTCATATTTTTTTCCGACGATGAGTAATCGACGTTTCAAGCCGGGCCTAGCCGCTGAGACTAAGTGGCGGTTGCCACAGAGAGAAATCATAAATAAAAATCGCAAATGGTGTAACCGTAAATTGAACTCATAACCTCTCTGTCTCGAGGCCGTCGTCTTGCCTCGAGACCATCCAATCCCCCCGGCGGGGAAATGTGCCTTTGCGATTGAAGTGAATACCTTTGTCTGCATATGACATACAGGACATCCTGGATGTTTTTTTTTTAAACAAAAAATGTTCATGTAATAATGACAGCTGGAGTTCACAAATAGCACACTCTACACTTGTCATAGAGTGCTCTAGAAGTAGCAGACAAACAAAGCTGTCAATCCTGGCCTCAGCTGTATGACCGAGTCACATCATATGCATGGATGCTTTTACAGCTTATTACCGGTCTAACGTA
This sequence comes from Megaustenia siamemsis, assembly GCA_032433765.1. Lineage (NCBI taxonomy): Eukaryota > Metazoa > Mollusca > Gastropoda > Stylommatophora > Ariophantidae > Megaustenia > Megaustenia siamemsis. The sequence continues at coordinate 26,182,158 of JAVIAB010000126.1, forward strand.
TTTATTTTAGCCTTCGAGCTTCCGTGTCATTCACCGCACTATCTGTAATCTGCATTGGTTACAGACAAAGTACAATGTCCGGAAATGCAGCCACATGTCGTCACAACGCAACATATTGCAGATTGTTATAAATGACAAGATATCGTCAATCATCATCATCATCAAGTGCCGGGCCTGCTAGCGTAGGTGATCATGTCTCTCTACAAATATTCGATCTCGACAGTTATTTATCATTTATGTTGGTGACTTTCTGCCAAGCCATTCTCTTAAGCTGTATGTTATTTTTTTTCTCTTTGCTTTTTTCTATCTCTTTGTTCCTCAATTTTCCCAGTTGTTACAATATATTGGAAATTATCTCTCTTTTTGATTTGGCCTCTTTCAGAACGTTTCATTACTCTTCTTATCTGTTTATTGTATTCTCAACATTCTTCTGTAAAACCACATTTCCACAGACTCCAGTGATTTTCTTGTTTTTTAGCTCTATTGTCCATGATTCACATCCATATGTTAAGACTGACTCTAGATAACATTTAAGAACTCTTTTTCTTGTTTCGAACAATCAATCAATAAATCAATTACCCAGTAACTTTGTCGGTCGCTGGGGCCTATAGATGACATGTTCTTGCTAAAGTCGCACTTTTAGAGGTAGAAGGGCGTCAAATGTCGCAGTTTTTTGTAAACAACACAAAGTATCTACTCCATGTAAGGCTCATTGCCACGTATATTGAAGCGATACAGCTTCTAATGACGTAGATAAGTTCTTTGTTTTTTTCCACAATGATCCAAACTACAGTAATTTATATATAAGCGTCTTGGATTGAAAGGGACAACCCAAAGGTCGTGACGTTTACAGCAATACGAGTTTGTATGGCTATGAATAAAATGACTTCATCCGTCTATTTCATGCATTGTTGAAGACGTCATGAGGTTTGTGTGATTTTGTAAAAAAAAAAAAAAAACCTCAAAGTTCACGGGCCTTAGATATAAGCTGAGGGTGATCCTAACAATTTTAAATAATAGATTGGGGGATTGGGTGATCGACAGTTGAGACGGCGGCCCCGAGACCGGGCAGTGGGAATATTTCTCTTCACATTCGTGGCTATTTTGTGTCTTACTCCCCTGACCTCTGGGTAGTGAGGTCCGATCTCAACCTCTCTGGCTAAAGAGATCCGATGTCTAGCCCTTTCTGTGTAGTGAGGTTTGATGTCTAGCCCTTTCTGTGTAGTGAGGTCTAGCCCTTTCTGTGTAGTGAGGTTTGATGTCTAGCCCTTTCTGTGTAGTGAGGTTTGATGTCAAGCCCTTTCTGTGTAGTGAGGTTTGATGTCAAGCCCTTTCTGTGTAGTGAGGTTTGATGTCTAGCCCTTTCTGTGTAGTGAGGTTTGATGTCAAGCCCTTTCTGTGTAGTGAGGTTTGATGTCTAGCCCTTTCTGTGTAGTGAGGTTTGATGTCAAGCCCTCTCTGAGTAGTGAGGTCCTATGTCTAGCCCCATCGGATAACGCCGAAAAATGCAATGCACTCGCGCACGTTAAAGAACCCTTTGCAGTTAAAAAAAAAAGGAAAGAGTAGGCAAAGAACGGCCACTAACCGGGCAAAACCGTGAAGCAAAAATCGACCCATTCCGAAGATAGAAATGTCAGGCAAAAAAACAGCGGATATAGCGATTTTGTTGCAAACTAGTGACGTAACGCATCAACATCCGGTTAATGGATGAAAGCTAAGAAAAAAAGAAGACATTAAAGATGGACAACAATTGCATAACTGAGGTGCGCTTCCAAACTATTTCATTTTTCATGTTCTTTGTTCAAAAAAAAAGGCTTTTAACGTCAGATATGTTTATCTTCTCTGTTATAAGAATACGTGAACTGGCAATCGATATTTGACTTTGACGTGCCCCGTCATGTCTGGTCATCGAAGCTGGACTTTCATCAATATTTTTTTCCCCGAAAATATCTTGACCAAATGAAAAGAAATTTCTGGGTTTTCATGTCAAGAACTAATTTGGGGCTTGGTAAGACGTCATCCAGCAAATCAAATTAGCAGGAAAATCACTTCATTTTTGGGCATTTCTGTGTCGGTCCGGTCTTTCTGATTTCATAAGGGGAGATAAATTTTTGGAAATTACAGCAACTTTTCACTATTTACTGTTCTTGATTTTATGCAATTTCTCTTCCTCAATATCATTTTCTTTTTCAGCATCTATTTTTCATGTTTATTATGTTTCCACTAAATCGACACTTAGTTAGTTTTCATTTTCTATTTTATTTCTTTATATTTTGTAATATTTTCTTTATTTGCCTTTCCAAACTCTTTTACCATTTTTCTACAATACCATCTTCTAATACATCTTCGTTAGCTTTGTATATATTCGTTTACATATGTATTCATATATTTGTTTATATAAAAGAACTACGGGGCACAAAGTTTCGATTTATAGACGTATGTAAACGTGACATGAAGACTGAACATAAACCCTGCGGACAGAAATCTTTGCAAACACACTCTTACGCTCCAACACAAGAGAATACAATGCGAATGAAAAAAAAAACCCATTTCCTTGAGGGGTTTCAAAATCCATAAAAATGGCTGACTGAAGGTACTGCACTACACTACTATTATATTCATATAACAGACAACCCGTGTTCGATTCCCAATGGGAGCAGTGTGAGTTGTGCACATTGTTGGAAAAAAAATACCTCCGCGGTCGACCCAGCCCCTGGCAGGAATGGGTACCTGGGTATAACTCTGGGAAGGTGAGGAATGCCGCCACGTTCGCGAGTTTCAATACTTGAAGCGACACTATCCAGAAGTCTCCGAACACCTTCTGAATAGGCGGCAGAGCAAAAATATGGATGAAAATTCGCGTGCTAAGACGCCGATTCAAGTCATGTACTTTACCTTTACACAGAACGCGCGCAAAAGTGAATGTATTTCGCGGTGTTCCCATCAGGTTATATAACATTACTCGTCCCTCATCGTGCTGGTCAATGAGGAGAAACGCCAGGAACGTGGGAAGTCGTGGATGACGGATGCAAAAGAAACATGACAGTCTGGGTTGTGGGCGACGCGATACATGTACTTCCCTAGCGTTTGGCTTCTCGTGGCAAGGCGCTGTTCCAAGGAGTACAGGTTCGATCCTGCATAGGACCATATTTTGTTCTTTGTTGTTTTTTTTTTGTTGTTGATTATTTGTCATTTTTTCCGAGTGCTGTAAACATACCTGTTTGTTTGAATTGATTCGCTGATTATCGCCTCCGAAGTTTCCCTCTATAATAATATTCATCTATTAGTATTTGTCTCCTACCGAAATAAAAAAAAACGGGTGACACTTCATAACATGTCCAAGTTTAACCAATATCGTGATTTGATTGGTCAAGGAATGTCGCTATTGGGCCTTTCAGGTCACCAAAATTATAATTCATTGATTCGACATAAAAATCATTCGATTTAGAATCGTGCCCAGTCACAGGATCATGCCATCTCAGAGACGGGTCTGGCATCAGAGATCACCATAATGACTAGTGATTAAAGCATTCCATAGTGGGAAAAAAGGGAGCCGCGATAGCTCAGTGGTTAGTGAACCGGACTACAAAGGACAAGGGGTAGGGTTCGATCCCAACCGACGGCTTCCGGGTTCACCCAGCCTTAAATGAGTAGCGGATTTTTTTCTGGGAAAGTAAAGCGGCACGGACGTAATACCGACCACATGACCCCGACAATCATGTGCTGAAGGTCTGTAAAATTTATGGTCACTATCACCATATTCCTTATACGCCACTTGGCGTGACGAGGCACTTTACTTTTTTTTTTACTTATAATGAAAAAAGGACAATGGAAGGTAAATCTATTGCACGTGGACACACATTTGGTGGCTTGAGGACATAAGTCTATGTGGTCACTGCAGTAATCAGATAGTCTGTTGAAGTGCGAATATAACGCGTGACCATATTGACAGACAACAGTCGATGCATGCTGCGCAAATAGTAGGCCAATCAACTTAGAAGGTCACAGGTCATAACGCTTATATATTGCGTTGGGTACCGGGGTGTATACGATATTAAGCATACCTGATGGGTGTCTAGGGCCCCAGTTAAAGGAACATTGAAATGTGACAAATCGAATTTTCTGACAGTCTTTATGATATTTTTATTCAAACAAAAAAAAAAAAAGATGAAACGGAGAGGGAGATTAACACCCTCTCCCCAAAAACAATCGATTGAAGGATCGTAGTTTAGGACTGGGTGAGGGAATAACAACCGCACATTGCTGTGGAGTAACTACGTAAATAACTTAAAATCAACGCGCAACAGGAATGATCAGTATACAAACCTGCAATGGCGCTTGATAAGAGAGGCGGAAATATAAATGTCCTCACTTCGGTGACATTTCCTGTTGCCTCTTAAGACGGAGCCATATATTTTCTTTTGTCATACAGTTCTTGTACCTGCTCTTTTATGTTTGACCGCCATTTTGTTTTAAATCTTTAGAGTCTAAATATAATAGCAGGAGTAAAGACGCTCGACAAAGGCTGTTGATGGTGATTAGCGAATCATAGCTGACCGGCCTAATTCAGGATAAGCTGCAACAGATAATCAGGATCTGACCCCCCCCCCCCTTCTCGCGATGACTCAGGCGACACACTGGTCTGGTCAAGCGGGTAGGAATCTTGAGAAAGACAAGACCGTTATCCAAGACTCCCATGCTGTTGTCGGATATGCTGGACCGAAAATCACTAATATCACAGTTTGCCACACATAAAAAAACACAAACCACACTAAAATATATATAGGCCTTATTAACGCTCTTTTCTAATTTACGACGCTGAACGGGAATAGCCATCATACAAAAACAGAGAGAAGAAAAAAAACAATATCATGTTTCTTTCTTTCTCTGTTATCTCTCTCGAGCTTGCAATTATTATATTTCTTCTGTTTTTTTCTTCATTATTTCTATTGCTTATATTGTTTTTCCGTTTTCTTTATTTTTCGTAAAAGCAAAAGTAAGCATTCTTTCTTCCGCAGTGATTTACCGTCATGCACTCTTTTGAATACAATCACTCTTTGATAAAATATCTCCTAATTGCTGAACGTTGTTCTTGATAGAGTATATCTCTATGATTTCTGTTTATTCCTAATGATACGTCGATTAGGAACCGTGTATCTTTCATTTCTTTGTTATATTTTTTATTTAATATTTTGTTTCTCCTTTTCTAAAATACTCATGTGTTAGGAAATTATCCCTCTAATTATTAGGATAATATTCTTGTGTTGTTTTTTTTCCCTTAGGCAGATTTGTTGATTTTGTGAATGCAGAACATTGTATGTTTTTTGTTTCTTCCATTTATCTCTCTGTGTTTATTAATACGGAAACAGTTTCTCACGCTTCTTTCTGTGTATAATGAAAGGAAGGGAGGAAGGAAGGGTGGGAAGGAAGGAAGGGAGGGAGGGAGGGAGACAGGGTGGAAGAGTTAGTGAAGGAGGCGGAGTGGGAGAGTTAGTAAGGGAGGCAGGGTGGGAGAGTTAGTGATGGAGAGAATGAAAGGCAGTAAGGAAGGAAGGAGGAAAGAAAGGAGGGGGAAATGAAAGGCGGGAAGGAAAGAGGGAAAGAAGAAAGAGAAAGCGATTATTGTTTTAACCATAAGCAAATGTTTAGCAAATATTTGTGTTCTCAATTATACAAGTACCGTCCACTGACTAAATTTATGGCTTGGTGAACCTAGGGAGCCTCAATAGCATTGCAAAGCGCGTTGGTTTTAATCTATACGAACTGGCGATATAAACAAGGGTTCGAACGCAGTTTTACTATTTCTAATCCATCCTGCTCATGAAACAAATAATACCTGTACCACTCGGTTGGGGAATAAAGTATTAAAAGCACGGGCCTCATCAGTTCGGCATGGTGTGGTCCTGTACGGTAACATTTTATGTCAAACTCAATACAAACCCTCAAACCTTCGCCTGGATCAAATCGACCTTATTCTCTCAGTAGAGCACGGTTCATTAAAAAGTGCTCTATAGGGGCTCCATAGAAGGGCGCTTTATATTTATTTAAGGTATAAACGAATTTAATTCATTTTCTGATCATTTACGTTCATTACGTTTCATATCAGTTACAGTTGGGATTTTTATTTATGATTTCTATCTGCGGCAACCAGCCCTGGTCTCAGCAGCGAGGCCCTGCTTGCAACGTCAATTACTCATCGACGGAAAAAAAAAAACATGAGTGCCTCCGAAGTCGGAGTTATCTGCCTGTGCGGCGAGGGACTACTGTGCACACGGCTGCCAGGGAAAAATGGATTAACACTCAAAATTCTGTTTGTAGTCTCTAGGGACTTCGTCAGAGGTCAAAGCTGGCGAACGAAAAAAAAAATACGTTCATCTTTTACACCTATCGTAAAATGCAAATGTGCTCGCACAGCAACACAGTCATTGTGCAATGATTTGAAGAGCCTGCACCTCTTTCTGTCTCTTTAGCTCCTCTTTCATTCTACATTTTTCTTTTCAGCGTCGAGGGGAGACATAGTTTGTGGTCTTTTGCTCGTAAGTTGATCTATCCTGTTGTTATGTTTCCTAGTATTGCTAATCTATCTATCTATTATCCTTTCGAGCCGAAGACGGCACATAGGGCAGAACCACAATCTCAAAAACAGAAACCTTGCGTGCCAAAATGGCCCATATTGCAGAGATCACTGCTTCTAAAATCTATGATCTGTTTCCATAACAATGCTTTTTACAATGACAGCATGTCAAGCCATCGATCAACCTCCTTAGTCGCCTCTTACAACATCCCTGGAAGGTCAAAGTGTCACTAGTATTGCTAATATTCTATCAAATTAATCTTTTTTCGTGGACGACCCTAGAGTCAGGTGTTGTGTAGTGTTTTGGACTTCCGGTTTCAAGATAGTGGAAAAAAGTGTATGTTCTATTGATTGCTGCATGATTTGAGTATGGGGACTTATTGATGGCGGCTCTCTAATGTAGTTTGTTGAGTTAGAGTCAACCGGATGTTTCTCTTAACGGATTCGCACTGGTGATTCTTAGTACGTACACTGGCAGCGGTCGAGTGTAGCATATGCCAACTTTCCCCGCCCGCGTCGTGGATTCTGTATGCCTATTCTTCGTTTGATTTGTTCGGCGTTCAATGACTCACAGCTCCTTAATATGGGCTACTCTGCAAAATCAACCGAAGGTTCCAGTTTCGGGACTGTGCGCCATCGCTTCTTTGTTTCGTGCGTTTTGGCTGCATTTGTTGGAGTAAAGTGGGCGTTGTGCGCGCATCCATGGTAGTGTGTGTCACGCCATCATAACATCTTCTTCTTGTACCTATCAGCTCCCTACGGAGCATATGTCTTCAACAAACACTTTCCACGCCATTCTGTTTCTTGCTATTCTTTTAAGATCATTCCATGTCTTGCCCATCATCTTCATATGTGCTTCCATCTGGTATCTCCAAGAACATTGTGGCCTTTCTCTTTGTCTTTTTCCTTGGGGATTCCAAAAAAGGGTCTGTTGTGTAATACTCTCAACTGGCTTCCGCTGTGTGTGTCGTATCCAACGCCATCGTCTTCGCTTTACCTCTTTATCAACAGGTATATGTGATGTTGTATTTGTATTTTCCATCATGCCATTCAGAGCTTATAAATAACTGTCGTTGGATTTGTTCGGCTCTCATACCGTTACAGCTGATTAGTATGGATTGTTCTGTTAGGTCAGTCTAAGATACTACTTTGAGGATTCTGTGCTATCGCTGCTGTATTTCGTGCGTTTTGGCAGCATTCTTTCGGGTGTATCAGGCGTTGAGGGTGCATCCATTGTTGTATGTGCTAGGTCATCATGATGAACGTGCGTATATCCCAACCGTACGCTCGTAATCAAGGGCGAAATGATCAAGTTGTTTTGTTCCTGAATTTGCAGCCCTGGTGTAACTTCAGTATTTTCATGTTAGGAGGGGGTGTTGCTTAGATTCAGCATAGCTATGAGGAGATCGGCGGTAGACTTGCAGACCAGTTTATCATTCCACACTGCGAGTCTTGCTGGGAGATCTGAACTCTTATGGACTCTTCGATATGTGATGAGGATATTACCCTGTGACTAACGAAATAAACTAACCAACCAACCAACCAACTTATTAAGTAACTAACCCACTAGCTAGCTAACTAAACTAACTTATTCAGTAACTAACCTACTAGCTAGCTAACTAACTAAATTAAACTTATTAAGTAACTAACCTGCTAACTAACTAAACCTAACTTAATAAGTAACTAACCTACTAGATAGCTAACTAACTAAACCTAACTGAATAAGTAACAAACCTACTAGCTAGCTAGCTAACTAAAGCTAACTTAATAAGTAATTAACCTACTAGCTAACTAACTAACTAAAGCTAACGTAATAAGTAACTAACCTACTAGCTAACTAACTAACTAAAGCTAACTTAATAAGTAACTAACCTACTAGCTAGCTAACTAACTAAAGCTAACGTAATAAGTAACTAACCTACTAGCTAACTAACTAACTAAAGATAACTTAATAAGGAATTAACCTACTAGCTAACTAACTAACTAAAGCTAACGTAATAAGTAACTAACCTATCTAGCTAACTAACTAACTAAAGCTAACTTAATAAGTAACTAACCTACTAGCTAGCTAGCTAACTAAAGCTAACGTAATAAGTAACTAACCTACTAGCTAGCTAACTAACCAAAGCTAACTTAATAAGTAACTAACCTACTAGCTAGCCAACTAACTAGAGCTAACGTAATAAGTAACTAACCTACTAGCTAACTAACTAACTAAAGCTAACTTAACAAGTAACTAACCTACTAGCTAACTAACTAACTAAAGCTAACGTAATAAGTAACTAACCTACTAGCTAACTAACTAACTAGAGCTAACGTAATAAGTAACTAACCTACTAGCTAACTAACTAACTAAAGCTAACTTAACAAGTAACTAACCTACTAGCTAACTAACTAACTAAAGCTAACTTAATAAGTAATTAACCTACTAGCTAACTAACTAACTAAACCTAACGTAATAAGTAACTAACCTACTATAGTCCGTTCAGATTCGTTTGCCGAGATGTTATGATTTATAATTCAAAAAGTTCTTGATGATTTCACATGATTTTTGGCATACGGTGTTAAAATGTCCATGTCACGAGAACATATGTGTTACTCGATGTCTAGCTATAACGGTTTTCTTAAAGCTGCGAATTCCTTTGATCTTTGCCCATGTAACTATTATTTTGACCCTAATCAAAATGTTTTACAGTAATCTAGTGCAACGATGACCCATAGGCGTGTCCATAAAATTTTACTTGGTGGCAAGTATACAAATTTTAAATTATATATAGATTTTTTGTTCGTAGAGTCAATTTGATATAGTTCCATGCTCTTGGTGTGAGTTTCCCAAATGTTGTCGCTGCCTTTCAAATACGTACATTTGGTTCCTCATCTAAGGAAAGTGTGGCTGTAATAGTGGATCCAAGATAGCTGAACTTCTGTACTGACTCAAGCAGGCTTCCATTCAAAGTAATGGTTGTTGGTTTGCTTATAACATATTTTTGATTGCTTGGGTGGTCTTGAACAATAAACTGTTTAACAAATCAACTAGGAAATTTTGCAAATCAAACTATTTATCTGTAGACTTAATCAGAGTAATGATCATTCAGAATCAGACGAGTCAAATAGGTCGATTACTGCTTTCGGCTGAACAAACAACAAACCATCCTTTTTCCAATATTCCTCTTCTTGTCGTAACACATGATCCTCACATTTTACCCAGTAGTCTTTATTTATATTTGATAGAGCCTGATTTGTAAGTGTCTCAACATCGCATAATTTGAAAGTTTTATTTGTATATGCTACGTGTCCTTTAACTTTTGCCCAAACTAGTTCTATAGGATTTAAGTGTGCATGATATGGAGGCAGTCTCAAACATCTATGGCCATGTTCTTGAATTAACTTGTCTATTTTAAATATCTTTGTACGTTGTGTCTGTTTTACAAGGCTAAGCAATTCGGGTTTCAAGTAGCTGTCGTTAACTTGTATGTGTTCTTTATGAGCCACGTTTTGATTGCATCTTTTGTACTTGATGATGTTGGGATTCTATCTTCTACGTTAACTACGTTATGGTATGAAGCATTGTCCATTATCAGACAAGAAGGTCGATCTAATATTGGAAGGATACTTTTCTCGATCCAGTCTGTAATATGTGCCCATTCATTTCGGAGTGGTAGTCTCTATTGTCTATGGATTTTGAAATGAAAACGAGATGAGCATTCTGCAACAACCCATTATGTCTGCTACCTGCATGTGCAACTATCAAACGTTGCCCTTTACTACTTGGTACTGATCTTTTAATACTTCCATCTGCTAACTGCCATTCCTTTTCATTTGTATGATGAGCGTTGATCCAAGTTTCATCTAAATAAACAATATCATAATCATTTTCGCGCATTTCCTTCACTTCACGTAAATACTTGCTACTAAGAGCTACTAGATGTGGCTTCTCACAAATAATGTTTTTTCCACCAGCATACTTTCTAAAGGTGAAGCCTGCACTTCTTAATTTTTTCCATAATGAAGTTTTTGATATTTCAATGTCGTTGTTAGTTTTCAGCCAAAGCTTCAACTTTCTAAGTGTCACTTCTTCGTTTATATCAAACATTCGACAGATTTCTCTTTTTACTAGGTCCTTATCAAAACTGTCTAACGTTTCTTTCCTTCCTTGCTTTCTTGCATTTGTTGGCAATAAATATCCGCTTCCTTTAACTATTCGATCAAATGAACGTTTACACAAACCTAAAATATGCATTGTTCTCTTCTCAGGGTTTGATAAAGAACAATAAAGATGTCCCTTTTTACGCTCTCTGCAGAAGTATTGATAAATCTTTATAGCAATGTTATGCTCAGTAAAATATTTTTGCCTTTATATTCATTCTCACATAGACTTGCAGAAGATAATATGGATAGTGCCGCCTCCTTTCTGTAAATATTGAGATTTGCCTCTGAATTATGACTCGAACTCGAGTCTACGGCCGTGATTTTGACGTCACATAATTTCCGGTTTCGGCTAAAATGTCATTTTGTGCTAAACGGGAAATTTCATATGTAACATTTCTTTATAAAAATTTATAGTGTTAACACATAATACATAACTATTTTAGGACGGTGCGCATTCAGCCGTGAAGGTCATGCCTATATGTTAAAGAATCAGCTGTGAGATGTAAGCATCTACATAATCCCGCCGGTGTTTATAATATCGATTAACTTTTTTTTTAATATAGGTTAAATAAGGCATCTTTGAAACTGGATCACATTTCTTTGATAAAAAAAATATTTTTATAGCGACATTAGTATTCTAAACCTAACTTCAAAAGATCAATGCAAATGAACAATAAGTTTTTGAAAAAAATAAATTAATGTCTAGGCAAACGAATCTGAACGGACTATAGCTAGCTAGCTAACTAACTAAACTAACGAAAGCTAAGTAACTTTTGTATTTTAATCTTTCTGTTTCATTCACGTGGCTAAACCATTTTCTTGTTGTTTCTTTATGTATTCAATGGTGGAAATTTTCCCTCATTTTTCCCCTCAGTTGTTCATTTCTGACCAATCTCTCATTCTATTTCGGTCGTCTCTGTAAATAGTTAAAAAATAATTCGACTCGTTTGAGACTCATCTTTCTTTTTATTGTCCTCTTGATGTGTGTCTCGTATGTCCGCTTTAGCTGGTATATTTTTTTACACGCAGTTTTGTAACCCTGTTATTATACTTCCGTAATGTTCCATTTGGTAATTAAGGCATCGAATGGATTCAAGGAGACCATTTGGAGGACCTCGACTTTGCTGATGACATAGTTCTCATCAGCAGCCAGATAAAAACGATGCAGGAAAACACAAATGAACTATCATCAATAGCCAGCAAAATTGGGCTTGAGATCAATCATGAAAAGACTAAAGTCCTGAAAAGTTTAATTCCAACAAACGACAAAATATACAAGGAAAACAAACCAGTAGAAGAGATCGATCACTTTATCTATCTTGGAAGTCACATAGATCGAGATGGGGATACCAGCAACGAAATTAGAATCAGAATAGCTAAAGCAGCAATGTCTTTTAGAAGCCTTGAAAAATTGTGGAAATCAAAACTCATCAGCACAAACACAAAACTTAGACTATTCAAATCAAATGTACTATCAACCCTTAAGTATGCGTGTGAAAGCTGGAAAACAACAAGAGATATAGAAACAAAGTTGAACGCATTCGAAAATAAATGTCTAAGGAAAATACTTGTTATAGCGTGGAACGAATTCAAAACAAACGAGAAAATTAGAGAAATCACCAATCAACCAGTAATATCTTCAGTAATAAAGAAAAGACGATGGTCGTATGTTGGACATGTGATGAGAAGAGATACTAACCGAATAGCAAAGCAAGCCCTCATATGGGAAACAACGGGTAGGAGGAAAAGAGGAAGATCCAGAGAGACACTGAGAAGAACATTGATGAGAGAGGCAAGAGCAGCAGGATTCTGCTCCCTCAATGAGATAGAGCTGCTTGCACAGAACAGAGACAAATGGCGAGACTTGATAAAATATCTTTAAAAGAATTGAAAACTGCTAGAACAAAAATTCATATATTAGAGAGGGAGTATCTTGGTCTACGGCCTATGGGCCGGCTACGGCTCGAAAGGTTAATAGATAGATAGATAGATAGAATGTACCATTTAATTAGGCCAGCCGCTCCTTCCCCCCTCTCAATTAACCCCCGTCTCCCAACAAAAAATGCGTACTCTATACTGACACTACGCCACTGGAGAACTAATCCACTACAGTGAAAACTTGACTTAACTACCCACAGATAAAGCAAAATAGGAAAGCCAATGAGGTGTAGTTTACAGAAAAATATAGCGCGAATCTGATGACGTTTTAGAGGACTAATGCTCTCAGTGGATTCGTTTTTATTGGCATCGTTAGAAGTTGTAGCGTGTATTTGAAATAGTCACCCCATGTTTTAGGACAATTAATTGCGGAAAAACTAATGAGCAGAAGCTATTTAAATACCGGTGAGAAAAGAAACGTTGGGTATTTATAGATCTGGTTGTAATAGTTTATAGTACTGGTTGTAATAGTTTATAGTACTGGTTGTAATAGTTTATAGTACTGGTTGTAATAGTTTATAGTACTGGTTGTAATAGCTTATAGTACTGGTTGTAATAGTTTATAGTACTGGTTGTAATAGTTTATAGAACTGGTTGTAATAGTTTATAGTACTGGTTGTAATAGTTTATAGTACTGGTTGTAATAGTTTATAGTACTGGTTGTAATAGTTTATAGAACTGGTTGTAATAGTTTATAGAACTGGTTGTAATCGTTATAGTACTGGTTGTAATAGTTTATAGAACTGGTTGTAATAGTTTATAGAACTGGTTGTAATAGTTTATAGAACTGGTTGTAATAGTTTATATTACTGGTTGTAATAGTTTATAGTACTGGTTGTAATAGTTTATAGTACTGGTTGTAATAGTTTATAGAACTGGTTGTAATAGTTTATAGAACTGGTTGTAATAGTTTATAGTACTGGTTGTAATAGTTTATAGTACTGGTTGTAATAGTTTATAGTACTGGTTGTAATAGTTTATAGTACTGGTTGTAATAGTTTATAGTACTGGTTGTAATAGCTTATAGTACTGGTTGTAATAGTTTATAGTACTGGTTGTAATAGTTTATAGAACTGGTTGTAATAGTTTATAGTACTGGTTGTAATAGTTTATAGTACTGGTTGTAATAGTTTATAGTACTGGTTGTAATAGTTTATAGAACTGGTTGTAATAGTTTATAGAACTGGTTGTAATCGTTTATAGTACTGGTTGTAATAGTTTATAGAACTGGTTGTAATAGTTTATAGAACTGGTTGTAATAGTTTATAGAACTGGTTGTAATAGTTTATATTACTGGTTGTAATAGTTTATAGTACTGGTTGTAATAGTTTATAGTACTGGTTGTAATAGTTTATAGAACTGGTTGTAATAGTTTATAGAACTGGTTGTAATAGTTTATAGTACTGGTTGTAATAGTTTATAGTACTGGTTGTAATAGTTTATAGTACTGGTTGTAATAGTTTATAGTACTGGTTGTAATAGTTTATAGAACTGGTTGTAATAGTTTATAGAACTGGTTGTAATAGTTTATATAACTGGTTGTAATAGTTTATAGAACTGGTTATAATAGTTTATAGAACTGGTTGTAATAGTTTATAGTCATCGTTGTAATAGTTTATAGTACTGGTTGTAATAGTTTATAGTCATCGTTGTAATAGTTTATAGTACTGGTTGTAATAGTTTATAGTCATCGTTGTAATAGTTTATAGTACTGGTTGTAATAGTTTATAGTACTGGTTGTAATAGTTTATAGTACTGGTTGTAATAGTTTATAGAACTGGTTGTAATAGTTTATAGAACTGGTTGTAATAGTTTATATAACTGGTTGTAATAGTTTATAGAACTGGTTATAATAGTTTATAGAACTGGTTGTAATAGTTTATAGTCATCGTTGTAATAGTTTATAGTACTGGTTGTAATAGTTTATAGTCATCGTTGTAATAGTTTATAGTACTGGTTGTAATAGTTTATAGTCATCGTTGTAATAGTTTATAGTACTGGTTGTAATAGTTTATAGTCATCGTTGTTATAGCGTGGAACGAATTCAAAACAAACGAGAAAATTAGAGAAATCACCAATCAACCAGTAATATCTTCAGTAATAAAGAAAAGACGATGGTCGTATGTTGGACATGTGATGAGAAGAGATACTAACCGAATAGCAAAGCAAGCCCTCATATGGGAAACAACGGGTAGGAGGAAAAGAGGAAGATCCAGAGAGACACTGAGAAGAACATTGATGAGAGAGGCAAGAGCAGCAGGATTCTGCTCCCTCAATGAGATAGAGCTGCTTGCACAGAACAGAGACAAATGGCGAGACTTGATAAAATATCTTTAAAAGAATTGAAAACTGCTAGAACAAAAATTCATATATTAGAGAGGGAGTATCTTGGTCTACGGCCTATGGGCCGGCTACGGCTCGAAAGGTTAATAGATAGATAGATAGATAGAATGTACCATTTAATTAGGCCAGCCGCTCCTTCCCCCCTCTCAATTAACCCCCGTCTCCCAACAAAAAATGCGTACTCTATACTGACACTACGCCACTGGAGAACTAATCCACTACAGTGAAAACTTGACTTAACTACCCACAGATAAAGCAAAATAGGAAAGCCAATGAGGTGTAGTTTACAGAAAAATATAGCGCGAATCTGATGACGTTTTAGAGGACTAATGCTCTCAGTGGATTCGTTTTTATTGGCATCGTTAGAAGTTGTAGCGTGTATTTGAAATAGTCACCCCATGTTTTAGGACAATTAATTGCGGAAAAACTAATGAGCAGAAGCTATTTAAATACCGGTGAGAAAAGAAACGTTGGGTATTTATAGATCTGGTTGTAATAGTTTATAGTACTGGTTGTAATAGTTTATAGTACTGGTTGTAATAGTTTATAGTACTGGTTGTAATAGTTTATAGTACTGGTTGTAATAGCTTATAGTACTGGTTGTAATAGTTTATAGTACTGGTTGTAATAGTTTATAGAACTGGTTGTAATAGTTTATAGTACTGGTTGTAATAGTTTATAGTACTGGTTGTAATAGTTTATAGTACTGGTTGTAATAGTTTATAGAACTGGTTGTAATAGTTTATAGAACTGGTTGTAATCGTTTATAGTACTGGTTGTAATAGTTTATAGAACTGGTTGTAATAGTTTATAGAACTGGTTGTAATAGTTTATAGAACTGGTTGTAATAGTTTATATTACTGGTTGTAATAGTTTATAGTACTGGTTGTAATAGTTTATAGTACTGGTTGTAATAGTTTATAGAACTGGTTGTAATAGTTTATAGAACTGGTTGTAATAGTTTATAGTACTGGTTGTAATAGTTTATAGTACTGGTTGTAATAGTTTATAGTACTGGTTGTAATAGTTTATAGTACTGGTTGTAATAGTTTATAGAACTGGTTGTAATAGTTTATAGAACTGGTTGTAATAGTTTATATAACTGGTTGTAATAGTTTATAGAACTGGTTATAATAGTTTATAGAACTGGTTGTAATAGTTTATAGTCATCGTTGTAATAGTTTATAGTACTGGTTGTAATAGTTTATAGTCATCGTTGTAATAGTTTATAGTACTGGTTGTAATAGTTTATAGTCATCGTTGTAATAGTTTATAGTACTGGTTGTAATAGTTTATAGTACTGGTTGTAATAGTTTATAGTACTGGTTGTAATAGTTTATAGAACTGGTTGTAATAGTTTATAGAACTGGTTGTAATAGTTTATATAACTGGTTGTAATAGTTTATAGAACTGGTTATAATAGTTTATAGAACTGGTTGTAATAGTTTATAGTCATCGTTGTAATAGTTTATAGTACTGGTTGTAATAGTTTATAGTCATCGTTGTAATAGTTTATAGTACTGGTTGTAATAGTTTATAGTCATCGTTGTAATAGTTTATAGTACTGGTTGTAATAGTTTATAGTCATCGTTGTAATAGTTTATAGAACTGGTTGTAATACTTTATAGTCATCTTTGTAATAGTTTATAGTACTGGTTGTAATAGTTCATAGAACTGGTTGTAATAGTTTATAGAACTGGTTGTAATAGTTTATAGAACTGGTTGTAATGGGATAATGGAGGAATTAATTAATTTTTTTTTTTTTTGCGTTCGTCAGTTTTCACCTCTGGGAAGTCCCTGGAGACTAGAAACTGAATCAAAATACGTATGGTCACATTTGCCTACATACGGGGAAATGAAAGAGCGGACAGGTTGGCTAGCTGCGCTGTCATTGAAGACGGTCAACAACCAATGGAACTGTTGGACATCATCAATGCCCTCCGAGATGTGGGAAGGGCACAGGATTTCGACAACAATGAGTCCATGTTACTACTTCGAATAAAGGAGATGGGAGTTAAGATGGGCACAGCCAGAAACGGGAAACTTAGTGGGCGTGTAAGAAGACTTATCAACCATCACAAAACTTTAGTTGTCAATCGCTGGACACTGCGGGACATGCTGAGGAGGGGGTCTGAGCACTTGTGGACATGTTTGGAGTGCAATGATGATGATCCGCAAATAACTCAATAGAAACTGAATTTTGCGTGTTAATTCGTTTTTTTCCCCTGGCAGCGTGTGCGAAGCGATGGTCCTTCGCTGCACAGGCAGATAACTTCGTCTTCGGGGGTACTCATATTTCTTTCATTTATGAGTAATTGCTGTTTCAAGCCGGGCCTTGCTGCTGAGACCAGGTGTGGTTGCCGCAGAGAGAAATCACAAATACAAATCCCAACTAGTGCAGCCACGATTGGGAACTAAACAACCTCTGTGTCTCGAGACCAACCACAGTCTCCCCACCCCCCTTCCGCGAAATTAATTTCGCTCATTGCAAAAACTAAAATAACTAATCATAGAAAAGGTTTCCAAGAATGTTGCTATAATTCTGTGTTCATATTTCTATCATCAATATCATGTGCCATGCAGGTTGGCGTAGGCGATCATGGCATTCCTCAATTTGCTATCCACAGTGCATCATATCAAATATTTTGGTGACTGCTATTTCGGTGCCACGACACCACGCTATTCAGTATTTTCTCTCTTTTTCGTCCGTGACCTCTCTTTTCCTGTATCTTGCCAGTTGTAATCAAGTATTTCAACTTTTCTCTCCTCATGATGTGCCCAAAAAATGTCAATTGTTTCTTTCTGATATTTTTTAGGAGATCTCTTTTTGTGTTGGCCTCTTTGAGAACTTCCTCATTGGTCTTTTTAGCTGTCCAGGGAACTCTCAACATCCTTCTGAGAAATTCCATCTCTATAGCCTCTAATCGTCTTTTCATTTGTTTCTCTACTGTTCTAGATTCATTTCTATAGATCAGAACTGACTCTATGCAGAACCAACGAACTCTCTTTCTCACTTCTATTTACATAGACTTCTTGCAACAAGATGGTTTTTTTTCACTTCTTTGAAATGCGAATTTGGCCGCAGGTGCCGTGCATTTTAATTTACGGGGCGTATCTTCCGTGTGATGTTTTTACTGTCCCCAAAGTATTTGACGCTCTGCATTTATTTCAGGTCATCTTTATATTCTTGTTAGATTATATTAGCTGTTCCCAAACTTGTGAATCCTGCAGTTCTCTTTTCCTGCTGATAATATACCAGTGGCGCCCTCGTGGCAGTTACGATGTTATAAGTCGTGATAACTCTGATTCCTTATTTCTTTTCTTCTACCTTTCAACTCCACGGGGAGCATAGCTCTTCAACAAACACTTTCAGGGCCGTTCTGTTTCTTGCCATTCTTTTAAGATTATTCCATATCTTCTCCATGTTCTTCATTTCTACTTCCACCTGTTTTCTCCAAGAATATTTTGGTCATCCTCCTTGTCTTTTTCCTTGGGGATTCTAAAAAAGGACCTGTTGTGTAATACTGTCAGTTGGCTTCCGCAGTGCGTGTCCTATCCAGCGCCATCATGGGTGTTGTAATTTTGTTTGACATCAAACCACCGAGTAGCACACGACAATATCGTCTAAGAGGCTCCATTGCAAAAGTGTGAACCAATGAATGCACTTCCGGAAGCACTAGATTATACGATTAGATGAGTCTACCCCATATCGTTGCCAGAATGTCATCATAAATGTGCCATAATTTTCTCCCATTTGTCTCTCCTGAGGCCGTATTTATCTTCTTTGGTCTCAGTATAATTCACATGTTTGCAGGACTCGTTCTTGAGTTTCTAGATCTCTGTCTGACGGGTTTCCAGAACTCTGTCTTCATATATATACATATATCGTGTGTACTGTCCTCGCTATTCTCAGTCCGTTGAGGTCATCATTTAATGTAGTAGACTCAGTTCATAACCATACAATGATGCTGCTTTCTTCTATCTACCGTTTTGTGTATTTATGAGAAAAGATAGTGGCAATTTCCTAGTTTAAGCACTTTAAATATTTCAGAGAAAAAGAGTGGTCTCATCTTAGTTGACGTCGTAACAAAATTACAGTTGTATTAAAATACTAAAACACATGTTACGATTTAGGGTTTGTGTTTAGGTTTAGGGTTTGTGTTTAGGTTTAGGGTTTGTGTTTAGGTTTAGGGTTTGTGTTTAGGTTTAGGGTTTGTGTTTAGGTTTAGGTTTTGGGTTTAGCGTTAGGATTTTACCCTCGCGTCGTTTCTCCTTTCTCTACAATAATGACAGAGTAGAAAGCCATCGTATATAATGTATGTTACTCAAGGGGCCGTTACTCTCCGAGCTGAACTAATTTGTGTGTTTGAACTAGGACTTCACCATGATGAAACAGAAATCAAAATGAAGCCGAGAAAAACAAAAAAGGCATTATTTAGAAGGAAGTTTAAAATTAAGTTATATCAAAGACAAGTCAAGTACTGAAATGTATAAAGTACTCGTTGCTAATATAATATAATGAAAAATAATAGTTGATGTAATATTATATTGATCAGGATTATAATAGAAACGTAGAATGAGAGATATAGCTTGGGTTGGATATGTTAGTAGTTACCCATAACGGAGTTACAAAGCAGTAAAATAAATAGGAGCACAGCAGCAATTTTAGGAATTGGCATGGAAAATATTAGTTATTTAAACAGGACTTGAGTTTTCCCAAAAAGTCGATGTCACAAGTCCAGATACACTGTAAGAGTACATGCAATGCCATTCTTTTAACTCACGGGTTAGTCAAAATGTCAAGATGTAGTCTTTTGTTCAAAATTGGAAACAAAAGTCAACCAGAGTTTAACCTTGTCCTTTTTATTGGTTGAAAGAATGAACAGCCAGCCACTCAGCCGATAATTAGGCCTAAACACGTGCATTAGCAGAATTAGAGAACGATTGGGAGTAGATAGACATCACATTGAACAGGGAGGGAGGGAGAGAGAGAGAGAGAGAGAAGTAGAAAAGATAGAAATATACTTTACAAATCATACGAATCAAGTTGGATATATTAGTCATGAAGCATAGTCTAGTTCAAAAGTTTTCCAAAGTTAGATTTAGAAACTTTGTATTCAACAGATGTATATAGTTAATTACTTCTAATGATCCTGAAGCATGACAGTAAGTGGAAAGAGAATACCATATTATAACTCAAGACGAGTTATAATATTTTAATATAATTAAAGATATAATGTTAGAAAATGTCGCAGACAAGATATTTGAAGAGATGCCTCAAATAAATAACGGTGTTAACCTCTTGAGCTCATCAGATCAGGAACCTTTAAATTTAGATTTATTCCAAATGTTATGTACACCACTTGGACTATCATAATTGTATAAGACGACAATAAAAATCAAGTTGAATTACTCATATATAACAGGCAGTGTGTATTTGATAACTTGTGTTAATGTCAAGAATATTGTGAGTAGTCGTATTGTTTTTTGTACAACAATCATGAATATGTCACGTTTCGAAACAGTTCACGCCACAAGCTAGAAGACATACAGGTGGTGACAAATGTATAGATTGGACATTTCTCGTCAAACAACTTTCCATATCTCTTTCTGTTTATTCATCGTTCTTTCGAGCCGAAGACGGCACATAGGGCAGAAATGACAGACTCTCCATGTCCGACTTTGTTATCTGGTGTCAGACTTTGCACAGGACTCGCATTGAATTTCGCAATAGGTCCCTGTTCTGGACGAGTTGCTCAATCTCGGTGAGGGAGCTGATGCCTGTTGTTGTTGCATCTCGTCATCTCTGCGTTCTTTTTTAGTGTTTATGTTGGTTTCTTCTCCTTTTACCCTCTGGTTCCCATTTGAGGGACAGCATTGAGCTCCTCTTTTTTTTTTTTGTCTTTTCTTATCACATGGCCAACATATGATCACCTCCTTCTCTTGATTATAGTTGATATTTTTGGATGGTCCGTCATTTCTCTCATTTCTGCACGAGACTTGAATTCATTCCATGATACACGAAGTATTTTTCTAGAGCATTTGTTTTCAAATGCATTCAGTTTAATTTATATTTCTTAGTTTTTAGTTTTTGTCCAGGATGTAATACATACGATTTGAAACTGCAATTAAATTATACAGCAATTAAAATAGAAAAAAAATGTTTAATTCCTTCATAAAACACTATAATGTAATACTTGAAAAAAAGAGTTCTTATCTGTTATGTAGAGCCAGTCTTAACATATGGATGTGAATTATGGACAATAGAACAACATACGAGAAAATCACTGGATTCTGTAAAAATGTTTCATTGAATAATGTTGAGAATACCATAAGCAGCTAAGAAGAATAAAGACAACTTTCTGAAAGAGTCCCAAGCAAAAAGAGAAAGCTAATTTCCAAAAGTAGGAAGAAACAAGAATCATTTTTTTCACCATGAGAAGGGAACAGGTGGAATATATTGTGACACCTTGGAAAATTAAGGGATGAAGATAGAGAGAAACAAAGAGGAAAGATACCAGACAGCTTAAGAGAAAAGCTTGGCAGAAGGTCAGGAATGTATTACACTCAGGACATTTGCACACAAAAATGCCGCAACATTTCCAAGATTAAAATGCCACCTTTATGTTAAAACAAAACACACACAAAATGCCGTGTAAAATGAACGCTACATATTAAACCAAATCAAATATTATTGTCTCGAACACTCTATTTCCTTCGACTCGGAGAGGAAATAAAGGTGAAGCAAGGTAAAGCCTTTCAGAAGCCTTGACAAGTTGTGGAAATCAAAACTCAACAGCACAAACACAAAACTTAGGCTATTCATATCAAATGTACTATCAACCCTTACGTATGCGTGTGAAAGCTGGAAAACAACAAGAGATATAGAAACAAAGTTGAACGCATTCGAAAATAAATGTCTAAGGAAAATACTTGGTATAGCGTGGAACGAATTCAAAACAAACGAGGAAATTAGAGAAATCGATAATCAACCACTAATATCTTCAGTAATAAAGAAAAGACGATGGTCATATGTTGGACATGTGATGAGAAGAGATAATAACCGAATAGCAAAGCAGGCCCTCATATGGGAAACAACAGGTAAGAGAAAAAGAGGAAGACACAGGGAGACACTGAGAAGAACATTGATGAGAGAGACAAGAGCAGCAGGATTCGGCTCCCTCAATGAGATAGAGCTGCTTGCACAGAACAGAGACAAATGGCGAGATTTTATAAAAAAAAATCTTTAAAAGAAAACTGCTATAGTCCGTTCAGATTCGTTTGCCGAGATGTTATGATTTATAATTCAAAAAGTTCTTGATGATTTCACATGATTTTTGGCATACGGTGTTAAAATGTCCATGTCACGAGAACATATGTGTTACTCGATGTCTAGCTATAACGGTTTTCTTAAAGCGGCGAATTCCTTTGATCTTTGCCCATGTAACTATTATTTTGACCCTAATCAAAATGTTTTACAGTAATCTAGTGCAACGATGACCCATAGGCGTGTCCATAAAATTTTACTTGGTGGCAAGTATACAAATTTTAAATTATATATAGAACTTTTGTTCGTAGAGTCAATTTGATATAGTTCCATGCTCTTGGTGTGAGTTTCCCAAATGTTGTCGCTGCCTTTCAAATACGTACATTTAGTTCCTCATCTAAGGAAAGTGTGGCTGTAATAGTGGATCCAAGATAGCTGAACTTCTGTACTGACTCAAGCAGGCTTCCATTCAAAGTAATGGTTGTTGGTTCGCTTATAACATATTTTTGATTGCTTGGGTGGTCTTGAACAATAAACTGTTTAACAAATCAACTAGGAAATTTTGCAAATCAAACTATTTATCTGTAGACTTAATCAGAGTAATGATCATTCAGAATCAGACGAGTCAAATAGGTCGATTACTGCTTTCGGCTGAACAAACAACAAACCATCCTTTTTCCAATATTCCTCTTCTTGTCGTAACACATGATCCTCACATTTTACCCAGTAGTCTTTATTTATATTTGATAGAGCCTGATTTGTAAGTGTCTCAACATCGCATAATTTGAAAGTTTTATTTGTATATGCTACGTGTCCTTTAACTTTTGCCCAAACTAGTTCTATAGGATTTAAGTGTGCATGATATGGAGGTAGTCTCAAACATCTATGGCCATGTTCTTGAATTAACTTGTCTATTTTAAATATCTTTGTACGTTGTGTCTGTTTTACAAGGCTAAGCAATTCGGGTTTCAAGTAGCTGTCGCTAACTTGTATGTGTTCTTTTATGAGCCACGTTTTGATTGCATCTTTTGTACTTGATGATGTTGGGATTCTATCTTCTACGTTAACTACGTTATGGTATGAAGCATTGTCCATTATCAGACAAGAAGGTCGATCTAATATTGGAAGGATACTTTTCTCGATCCAGTCTTTAAATATGTGCCCATTCATTTCGGAGTGGTAGTCTCTATTGTCTATGGATTTTGAAATGAAAACGAGATGAGCATTCTGCAACAACCCATTATGTCTGCTACCTGCATGTGCAACTATCAAACGTTGCCCTTTACTGCTTGGTACTGATCTTTTAATACTTCCATCTGCTAACTGCCATTCCTTTTCATTTGTATGATGAGCGTTGATCCAAGTTTCATCTAAATAAACAGTATCATAATCATTTTCGCGCATTTCCTTCACTTCACGTAAATACTTGCTTCTAAGAGCTACTAGATGTGGCTTCTCACAAATAATGTTTTTTCCACCAGCATACTTTCTAAAGGTGAAGCCTGCACTTCTTAATATTTTCCATAATGAAGTTTTTGATATTTCAATGTCGTTGTTAGTTTTCAGCCAAAGCTTCAACTTTCTAAGTGTCACTTCTTCGTTTATATCAAACATTCGACAGAT
The DNA here is from genome assembly GCA_032433765.1 of Megaustenia siamemsis. Classification (NCBI taxonomy): domain Eukaryota; kingdom Metazoa; phylum Mollusca; class Gastropoda; order Stylommatophora; family Ariophantidae; genus Megaustenia; species Megaustenia siamemsis. The sequence goes on from JAVIAB010000126.1 coordinate 26,206,052, forward strand.
TTCTCTTTTTACTAGGTCCTTATCAAAACTGTCTAACGTTTCTTTCCTTCCTTGCTTTCTTGCATTTGTTGGCAATAAATATCCGCTTCCTTTAACTATTCGATCAAATGAACGTTTACACAAACCTAAAATATGCATTGTTCTCTTCTCAGGGTTTGATAAAGAACAATAAAGATGTCCCTTTTTACGCTCTCTGCAGAAGTATTGATAAATCTTTATAGCAATGTTATGCTCAGTAAAATATTTTGCCTTTATATTCATTCTCACATAGACTTGCAGAAGATAATATGGATAGTGCCGCCTCCTTTCTGTAAATATTGAGATTTGCCTCTGAATTATGACTCGAACTCGAGTCTACGGCCGTGATTTTGACGTCACATAATTTCCGGTTTCGGCTAAAATGTCATTTTGTGCTAAACGGGAAATTTCATATGTAACATTTCTTTATAAAAATTTATAGTGGAAACATAACTATTTTAGGACGGTGCGCATTCAGCCGTGAAGGTCATGCCTATATGTTAAAGAATCAGCTGTGAGATGTAAGCATCTACATAATCCCGCCGGTGTTTATAATATCGATTAACTTTTTTTTAATATAGGCTAAATAAGGCATCTTTGAAACTGGATCACATTTCTTTGATAAAAAAATATTTTTATAGCGACATTAGTATTCTAAACCTAACTTCAAAAGATCAATGCAAATGAACAATAAGTTTTTGAAAAAAATAAATGTCTAGGCAAACGAATCTGAACGGACTATAGAAGAAGGTGTATCTTGGTCTGCGCCCTATGGGCCCGCAACGGCTCGAAAGGTCAATAGATAGATAGAAGGTAAAGAAATTTAGTAATGGCATTCTACAGCTTCCCTGTTATTTCTGAGATTTTTTTTCTGAATTGTAGGCATCTCCATTTGTTTTGTTTGTTTTTCTACCATGTGACGATCTTTTGATCTAATCAGTGATTTCTTGTTGTGTCCTGTCGTGGATTCCTAATTTTGTCTTGTCATGGATTCCTAGTTTTATCTTGTTGTGGACTCCATATTTTGTTTTGTCGTGCACTCCTTGTTTTGTTGTGTCGTGCACTCCTTGTTTTGTTGTGTCGTGGACTCCTTGTTTTGTTGTGTCGTGGACTCCTTGTTTTGTTGTGTCGTGGGCTCCTTGTTTTGTTGTGTCGTGCACTCCTTGTTTTGTTGTGTCGTGGACTCCTTGTTTTGTTGTGTCGTGGACTCCATATTTTGTTGTGTCGTGCACTCCTTGTTTTGTTGTGTCGTGCACTCCTTGTTTTGTTGTGTCGTGGACTCCTTGTTTGTTGTGTCGTGGACTCCTTGTTTTGTTGTGTCGTGCACTCCTTGTTTTGTTGTGTCGTGGACTCCTTGTTTTGATGTGTCGTGGACTCCTTGTTTTGTTGTGTCGTGCACTCCTTGTTTTGTTGTGCCGTGCACTCCTTGTTTTGTTGTGTCGTGGACTCCTTGTTTTGTTGTTTCGTGCACTCCTTGTTTTGTTGTGTCGTGGACTCCTTGTTTTGTTGTGTCGTAAACTCCTTGTTTTGTTGTGTCGTGGACTCCTTGTTTTGTTGTGTCGTGCACTCCTTGTTTTGTTGTGTCGTGGACTCCTTGTTTTGTTGTGTCGTGGACTCCTTGTTTTGTTGTGTTGTGCACTCCTTGTTTTGTTGTGTCGTGGACTCCTTGTTTTGTTGTGTCGTGGATTCCTTGTTTTATCTTGTCGTGGATTCCTTGTTTTGTCATGTCGTGGATTTCCTTGTTTTGTTGTGTCGTGCACTCCTTGTTTTGTTGTGTCGTGCACTCCTTGTTTTGTTGTGTCGTGCACTCCTTGTTTTGTTGTGTCGTGGACTTCTTGTTTTGTTGTGTCGTGGACTCCTTGTTTTGTTGTGTCGTGCAATCCTTGTTTTGATGTGTCGTGGACTCCTTGGTTTGTTGTGTCGTGGACTCCTTGTTTTGTTGTGTCGTGCACTCCTTGTTTTGTTGTGTCGTGGACTCCTTGTTTTGTTGTGTCGTGGACTCCTTGTTTTGTTGTGTCGTGCACTCCTTGTTTTGTTGTGTCGTGCACTCCTTGTTTTGTTGTGTCGTGGACTCCTTGTTTTGTTGTGTCGTGGACTCCTTGTTTTGTTGCGTCGTAGACTCCTTGTTTTGTTGTGTCGTGCACTCCTTGTTTTGTTGTGTCGTGCACTCCTTGTTTTGTTGTGTCGTGCACTCCTTGTTTTGTTGTGTCGTGGACTCCTTGTTTTGTTGTGTCGTGGACTCCATATTTTTTTGTGTCGTGGACTCCTTGTTTTGTTGTGTCGTGGACTCCTTGTTTTGTTGTGTCGTGGACTCCTTGTTTTGTTGTGTCGTGGACTCCATATTTGTTTGTGTCGTGGACTCCTTGTTTTGTTGTGTCGTGGACTCCTTGTTTTGTTGTGTCGTGGACTCCTTGTTTTGTTGTGTCGTGGACTCCATATTTTTTGATGTCGTGGACTCCTTGTTTTGTTCTGTCGTGGACTCCATATTTTTTTGTGTCGTGGACTCCTTGTTTTGTTGTGTCGTGGACTCCTTGTTTTGTTGTGTCGTGCACTCCTTGTTTTGTTGTGTCGTGGACTCCTTGTTTTGTTGTGTCGTGCACTCCTTGTTTTGTTGTGTCGTGCACTCCTTGTTTTGTTGTGTCGTGCACTCCTTGTTTTATTGTGTCGTTCACTCATTGTTTTATTGTGTCGTGGACTCCTTGTTTTGTTGTGTCGTGCACTCCTTGTTTTGTTGTGTCGTGCACTCCTTGTTTTGTTGTGTCGTGGACTCCTTGTTTTGTTGTGTCGTGGACTCCTTGTTTTATTGTGTCGTGCACTCCTTGTTTTATTGTGTCGTGCACTCCTTGTTTTGTTGTGTCGTGGACTCCTTGTTTTGTTGTGTCGTGGACTCGTTGTTTTGTTGTGTCGTGCACTCCTTGTTTTGTTGTGTCGTGGACTCCTTGTTTTGTTGTGTCGTGGACTCCTTGTTTTATTGTGTCGTGCACTCCTTGTTTTGTTGTGTCGTGGACTCCTTGTTTTATTGTGTCGTGCACTCATTGTTTTATTGTGTCGTGCACTCCTTGTTTTGTTGTGTGGTGCACTCCTTGTTTTGTTGTGTCGTGGACTCCTTGTTTTGTTGTGTCGTGGACTCCATATTTTGTTGTGTCGTGCACTCCTTGTTTTGTTGTGTCGTGCACTCCTTGTTTTGTTGTGTGGTGCACTCCTTGTTTTGTTGTGTCGTGGACTCATTGTTTTGTTGTGTCGTGGACTCCTTGTTTTGTTGTGTCGTGGACTCATTGTTTTGTTGTGTCGTGGACTCATTGTTTTGTTGTGTTGTGGACTCATTGTTTTGTTGTGTCGTGGACTCCTTGTTTTGTTGTGTCGTGGACTCATTGTTTTATTGTGTCGTTCACTCATTGTTTTATTGTGTCGTGGACTCCTTGTTTTGTTGTGTCGTGCACTCATTGTTTTATTGTGTCGTGCACTCCTTGTTTTGTTGTGTCGTGGACTCCTTGTTTTATTGTGTCGTGCACTCATTGTTTTGTTGTGTCGTGCACTCCTTGTTTTGTTGTGTCGTGGACTCCTTGTTTTGTTGTGTCGTGCACTCCTTGTTTTATTGTGTCGTGCACTCATTGTTTTGTTGTGTCGTGCACTCCTTGTTTTGTTGTGCTGTGCACTCCTTGTTTTGTTGTGTCGTGGACTCCTTGTTTTGTTGTGTCGTGGACTCCTTGTTTTGTTGTGTCGTGGACTCCTTGTTTTGTTGTGTCGTGCACTCCTTGTTTTGTTGTGTCGTGCACTCCTTGTTTTGTTGTGTCGTGCACTCCTTGTTTTGTTGTGTCGTGCACTCCTTGTTTTGTTGTGTCGTGGACTTCTTGTTTTGTTGTGTCGTGGACTCCTTGTTTTGTTGTGTCGTGCAATCCTTGTTTTGTTGTGTCGTGGACTCCTTGTTTTGTTGTGTCGTGGACTCCTTGTTTTGTTGTGTCGTGCACTCCTTGTTTTGTTGTGTCGTGGACTCCTTGTTTTGTTGTGTCGTGCACTCCTTGTTTTGTTGTGTCGTGCACTCCTTGTTTTGTTGTGTCGTGCACTCCTTGTTTTGTTGTGTCGTGGACTCCTTGTTTTGTTGTGTCGTGGACTCCTTGTTTTGTTGTGTCGTGGACTCCTTGTTTTGTTGTGTCGTGCACTCCTTGTTTTGTTGTGTCGTGCACTCCTTGTTTTGTTGTGTCGTGCACTCCTTGTTTTGTTGTGTCGTGGACTCCTTGTTTTGTTGTGTCGTGGACTCCATATTTTTTTGTGTCGTGGACTCCTTGTTTTGTTGTGTCGTGGACTCCTTGTTTTGTTGTGTCGTGGACTCCTTGTTTTGTTGTGTCGTGGACTCCATATTTGTTTGTGTCGTGGACTCCTTGTTTTGTTGTGTCGTGGACTCCTTGTTTTGTTGTGTCGTGGACTCCTTGTTTTGTTGTGTCGTGGACTCCATATTTTTTTGTGTCGTGGACTGCTTGTTTTGTTGTGTCGTGGACTCCTTGTTTTGTTGTGTCGTGCACTCCTTGTTTTATTGTGTCGTGCACTCCTTGTTTTGTTGTGTCGTGCACTCCTTGTTTTGTTGTGTCGTGGACTCCTTGTTTTGTTGTGTCGTGCACTCCTTGTTTTGTTGTGTCGTGCACTCCTTGTTTTGTTGTGTCGTGGACTCCTTGTTTTGTTGTTTCGTGCACTCCTTGTTTTGTTGTGTCGTGGACTCCTTGTTTTGTTGTGTCGTGCACTCCTTGTTTTGTTGTGTCGTGGACTCCTTGTTTTGTTGTGTCGTGCACTCCTTGTTTTGTTGTGTCGTGGACTCCTTGTTTTGTTGTGTCGTGGACTCCTTGTTTTGTTGTGTTGTGCACTCCTTGTTTTGTTGTGTCGTGGACTCCTTGTTTTGTTGTGTCGTGGATTCCTTGTTTTATCTTGTCGTGGATTCCTTGTTTTGTCATGTCGTGGATTCCTTGTTTTGTTGTGTCGTGCACTCCTTGTTTTGTTGTGTCGTGCACTCATTGTTTTGTTGTGTCGTGCACTCCTTGTTTTGTTGTGTCGTGGACTTCTTGTTTTGTTGTGTCGTGGACTCCTTGTTTTGTTGTGTCGTGCAATCCTTGTTTTGATGTGTCGTGGACTCCTTGTTTTGTTGTGTCGTGGACTCCTTGTTTTGTTGTGTCGTGCACTCCTTGTTTTGTTGTGTCGTGGACTCCTTGTTTTGTTGTGTCGTGGACTCCTTGTTTTGTTGTGTCGTGCACTCCTTGTTTTGTTGTGTCGTGCACTCCTTGTTTTGTTGTGTCGTGGACTCCTTGTTTTGTTGTGTCGTGGACTCCTTGTTTTGTTGCGTCGTAGACTCCTTGTTTTGTTGTGTCGTGCACTCCTTGTTTTGTTGTGTCGTGCACTCCTTGTTTTGTTGTGTCGTGCACTCCTTGTTTTGTTGTGTCGTGGACTCCTTGTTTTGTTGTGTCGTGGACTCCATATTTTGTTGTGTCGTGGACTCCTTGTTTTGTTGTGTCGTGGACTCCTTGTTTTGTTGTGTCGTGGACTCCTTGTTTGTTGTGTCGTGGACTCCATATTTGTTTGTGTCGTGGACTCCTTGTTTTGTTGTGTCGTGGACTCCTTGTTTTGTTGTGTCGTGGACTCCTTGTTTTGTTGTGTCGTGGACTCCATATTTTTTTGTGTCGTGGACTGCTTGTTTTGTTGTGTCGTGGACTCCATATTTTTTTGTGTCGTGGACTCCTTGTTTTGTTGTGTCGTGGACTCCTTGTTTTGTTGTGTCGTGCACTCCTTGTTTTGTTGTGTCGTGGACTCCTTCTTTTGTTGTGTCGTGCACTCCTTGTTTTGTTGTGTCGTGCACTCCTTGTTTTGTTGTGTCGTGCACTCCTTGTTTTATTGTGTCGTTCACTCATTGTTTTATTGTGTCGTGGACTCCTTGTTTTGTTGTGTCGTGCACTCCTTGTTTTGTTGTGTCGTGCACTCCTTGTTTTGTTGTGTCGTGGACTCCTTGTTTTGTTGTGTCGTGGACTCCTTGTTTTATTGTGTCGTGCACTCCTTGTTTTATTGTGTCGTGCACTCCTTGTTTTGTTGTGTCGTGGACTCCTTGTTTTGTTGTGTCGTGGACTCGTTGTTTTGTTGTGTCGTGCACTCCTTGTTTTGTTGTGTCGTGGACTCCTTGTTTTGTTGTGTCGTGGACTCCTTGTTTTATTGTGTCGTGCACTCCTTGTTTTGTTGTGTCGTGGACTCTTGTTTTATGTGTCGTGCACTCATTGTTTTATTGTGTCGTGCACTCCTTGTTTTGTTGTGTGGTGCACTCCTTGTTTTGTTGTGTCGTGGACTCCTTGTTTTGTTGTGTCGTGGACTCCATATTTTGTTGTGTCGTGCACTCCTTGTTTTGTTGTGTCGTGCACTCCTTGTTTTGTTGTGTGGTGCACTCCTTGTTTTGTTGTGTCGTGGACTCATTGTTTTGTTGTGTCGTGGACTCCTTGTTTTGTTGTGTCGTGGACTCATTGTTTTGTTGTGTCGTGGACTCATTGTTTTGTTGTGTTGTGGACTCATTGTTTTGTTGTGTCGTGGACTCCTTGTTTTGTTGTGTCGTGGACTCATTGTTTTATTGTGTCGTTCACTCATTGTTTTATTGTGTCGTGGACTCCTTGTTTTGTTGTGTCGTGCACTCATTGTTTTATTGTGTCGTGCACTCCTTGTTTTGTTGTGTCGTGGACTCCTTGTTTTATTGTGTCGTGCACTCCTTGTTTTGTTGTGTCGTGGACTCCTTGTTTTATTGTGTCGTGCACTCATTGTTTTGTTGTGTCGTGCACTCCTTGTTTTGTTGTGTCGTGGACTCCTTGTTTTGTTGTGTCGTGCACTCCTTGTTTTATTGTGTCGTGCACTCATTGTTTTGTTGTGTCGTGCACTCCTTGTTTTGTTGTGCTGTGCACTCCTTGTTTTGTTGTGTCGTGGACTCCTTGTTTTGTTGTGTCGTGGACTCCTTGTTTTGTTGTGTCGTGGACTCCTTGTTTTGTTGTGTCGTGCACTCCTTGTTTTGTTGTGTCGTGCACTCCTTGTTTTGTTGTGTCGTGCACTCCTTGTTTTGTTGTGTCGTGCACTCCTTGTTTTGTTGTGTCGTGGACTTCTTGTTTTGTTGTGTCGTGGACTCCTTGTTTTGTTGTGTCGTGCAATCCTTGTTTTGTTGTGTCGTGGACTCCTTGTTTTGTTGTGTCGTGGACTCCTTGTTTTGTTGTGTCGTGCACTCCTTGTTTTGTTGTGTCGTGGACTCCTTGTTTTGTTGTGTCGTGCACTCCTTGTTTTGTTGTGTCGTGCACTCCTTGTTTTGTTGTGTCGTGCACTCCTTGTTTTGTTGTGTCGTGGACTCCTTGTTTTGTTGTGTCGTGGACTCCTTGTTTTGTTGTGTCGTGGACTCCTTGTTTTGTTGTGTCGTGCACTCCTTGTTTTGTTGTGTCGTGCACTCCTTGTTTTGTTGTGTCGTGCACTCCTTGTTTTGTTGTGTCGTGGACTCCTTGTTTTGTTGTGTCGTGGACTCCATGTTTTTTTGTGTCGTGGACTCCTTGTTTTGTTGTGTCGTGGACTCCTTGTTTTGTTGTGTCGTGGACTCCTTGTTTTGTTGTGTCGTGGACTCCATATTTGTTGTGTCGTGGACTGCTTGTTTTGTTGTGTCGTGGACTCCTTGTTTTGTTGTGTCGTGCACTCCTTGTTTTGTTGTGTCGTGCACTCATTGTTTTGTTGTGTCGTGCACTCCTTGTTTTGTTGTGCTGTGCACTCCTTGTTTTGTTGTGTCGTGGACTCCTTGTTTTGTTGTGTCGTGGACTCCTTGTTTTGTTGTGTCGTGGACTCCTTGTTTTGTTGTGTCGTGCACTCCTTGTTTTGTTGTGTCGTGCACTCCTTGTTTTGTTGTGTCGTGCACTCCTTGTTTTGTTGTGTCGTGCACTCCTTGTTTTGTTGTGTCGTGGACTTCTTGTTTTGTTGTGTCGTGGACTCCTTGTTTTGTTGTGTCGTGCAATCCTTGTTTTGTTGTGTCGTGGACTCCTTGTTTTGTTGTGTCGTGGACTCCTTGTTTTGTTGTGTCGTGCACTCCTTGTTTTGTTGTGTCGTGGACTCCTTGTTTTGTTGTGTCGTGCACTCCTTGTTTTGTTGTGTCGTGCACTCCTTGTTTTGTTGTGTCGTGCACTCCTTGTTTTGTTGTGTCGTGGACTCCTTGTTTTGTTGTGTCGTGGACTCCTTGTTTTGTTGTGTCGTGGACTCCTTGTTTTGTTGTGTCGTGCACTCCTTGTTTTGTTGTGTCGTGCACTCCTTGTTTTGTTGTGTCGTGCACTCCTTGTTTTGTTGTGTCGTGGACTCCTTGTTTTGTTGTGTCGTGGACTCCATATTTTTTTGTGTCGTGGACTCCTTGTTTTGTTGTGTCGTGGACTCCTTGTTTTGTTGTGTCGTGGACTCCTTGTTTTGTTGTGTCGTGGACTCCATATTTGTTTGTGTCGTGGACTCCTTGTTTTGTTGTGTCGTGGACTCCTTGTTTTGTTGTGTCGTGGACTCCTTGTTTTGTTGTGTCGTGGACTCCATATTTTTTTGTGTCGTGGACTCCTTGTTTTGTTGTGTCGTGGACTCCTTGTTTTGTTGTGTCGTGCACTCCTTGTTTTGTTGTGTCGTGGACTCCTTGTTTTGTTGTGTCGTGCACTCCTTGTTTTGTTGTGTCGTGCACTCCTTGTTTTGTTGTGTCGTGCACTCCTTGTTTTATTGTGTCGTTCACTCATTGTTTTATTGTGTCGTGGACTCCTTGTTTTGTTGTGTCGTGCACTCCTTGTTTTGTTGTGTCGTGCACTCCTTGTTTTGTTGTGTCGTGGACTCCTTGTTTTGTTGTGTCGTGGACTCCTTGTTTTATTGTGTCGTGCACTCCTTGTTTTATTGTGTCGTGCACTCCTTGTTTTGTTGTGTCGTGGACTCCTTGTTTTGTTGTGTCGTGGACTCGTTGTTTTGTTGTGTCGTGCACTCCTTGTTTTGTTGTGTCGTGGACTCCTTGTTTTGTTGTGTCGTGGACTCCTTGTTTTATTGTGTCGTGCACTCCTTGTTTTGTTGTGTCGTGGACTCCTTGTTTTATTGTGTCGTGCACTCATTGTTTTATTGTGTCGTGCACTCCTTGTTTTGTTGTGTGGTGCACTCCTTGTTTTGTTGTGTCGTGGACTCCTTGTTTTGTTGTGTCGTGGACTCCATATTTTTTTGTGTCGTGCACTCCTTGTTTTGTTGTGTCGTGCACTCCTTGTTTTGTTGTGTGGTGCACTCCTTGTTTTGTTGTGTCGTGGACTCATTGTTTTGTTGTGTCGTGGACTCCTTGTTTTGTTGTGTCGTGGACTCATTGTTTTGTTGTGTCGTGGACTCATTGTTTTGTTGTGTTGTGGACTCATTGTTTTGTTGTGTCGTGGACTCCTTGTTTTGTTGTGTCGTGGACTCATTGTTTTACTGTGTCGTTCACTCATTGTTTTATTGTGTCGTGGACTCCTTGTTTTGTTGTGTCGTGCACTCATTGTTTTATTGTGTCGTGCACTCCTTGTTTTGTTGTGTCGTGGACTCCTTGTTTTATTGTGTCGTGCACTCATTGTTTTGTTGTGTCGTGCACTCCTTGTTTTGTTGTGTCGTGGACTCCTTGTTTTGTTGTGTCGTGCACTCCTTGTTTTATTGTGTCGTGCACTCATTGTTTTGTTGTGTCGTGCACTCCTTGTTTTGTTGTGTCGTGGACTCCATATTTTGTTGTGTCGTGCACTCCTTGTTTTGTTGTGTCGTGGACTCCATATTTTGTTGTGTCGTGGACTCCTTGTTTTGTTGTGTCGTGGACTCCTTGTTTTGTTGTGTCGTGGACTCCTTGTTTTGTTGTGTCGTGGACTCCTTGTTTTGTTGTGTCGTGGACTCCTTGTTTTATTGTGTCGTGGACTCCTTGTTTTGTTGTGTCGTGCACTCATTGTTTTATTGTGTCGTGGACTCCTTGTTTTGTTGTGTCGTGGACTCCTTGTTTTGTTGTGTCGTGGACTCCTTGTTTTATTGTGTCGTGGACTCCTTGTTTTGTTGTGTCGTGCACTCATTGTTTTATTGTGTCGTGGACTCCTTGTTTTGTTGTGTCGTGGACTCCTTGTTTTGTTGTGTCGTGGACTCCTTGTTTTATTGTGTCGTGGACTCCTTGTTTTGTTGTGTCGTGGACTCCTTGTTTTGTTGTGTCGTGCACTCCTTGTTTTGTTGTGTCGTGGACTCCTTGTTTTATTGTGTCGTGGACTCCTTGTTTTGTCTTGTCGTGGACTCCTTGTTTTATCTTGTCGTGTTCATAAAATGGAAAAGCAAAATAAGAAGACCCCGATTACGTCACCTGGTTTGTAGGGAACATAATAATAGTGCCCATATTTTTAAAATAGACCTTTACTGCACCTTTCCTGTTGTAATGTGTGGAGCCTCTGCTGCTTTTCTTTACAGAGAGAAAACAAAACTCCGGTACCTATTTAAGGCTTGGTGAATCTGGAAGCTACTCATCCGTATGGAACCCAACCTCTAGCTTTTAATGGACCAGTTCACTAAACACTGAACTATCAAGGCCCCTCTTGATAGCAAAGACGTTATATATTATTATTAATCCGGTGTCTTTTACTGTAAATAAAGTAGCCATGGCTGTGCCGCAGGACCGACTCGTTTCTATTTTTAACAAACAAATGTTGTTTCTTATCGTGAGCTCAAACACAAAATCCGGTTTTATCTCGTCATTGATATCACTGACTATTACTATCAAGCAGGGGGAGAGGGGGTGGCACAATTGATAACTTTTTACACTTCAAATATTGAGATCGTATTACATCATCATCACCAAGTACCAAGCCTGCTGGCGTAGGTGATCGTGTCTTTCCACAACTTTCGATTTCGACAGTTATTTATCATGTTTGTTTCTGATCTTCTGTCAAGCCATTCTCTTAAGCTGTCTGGCATATTTTATCTTTGCTGCTCTCTATCTCTTCGTCCCTCAATTCTCCCAGTTGTTACAATATATTCCAGCTGTTCCCTTCTCATTACATAGCCAAAAAATTATGATTGTTTCTTCTTAATATTAGATATTAACTCTCCTTTTACTTTGGCCTCTTTCAGAACGTTTTCATTACTCTTCTTAGCTGCCCGTGTTATTCTCAATATTCTTCTGTGATACTACATTTCTACAGTGGCCATTTATTTTCTTGTCTGTTATCCTATTGTCCATGATTCACATCTACATGTTAAGACTAGCTCAAGATAACATTTAAGAGCTATTGTTTTGTTTCTATTGTCAAAAATCGATTGCACAATATCTTTCTTATTTTTTGGAAAGTTGCTTTTCCCTGAGCTATTCTACATCTCATCTCTGTTGTACATCTACCATCTGAAGTTAACATTGTTCCCCAGATATTTAAATTCATTTCCTGTTTTAATATTTGTACACTTGTCTTTACTGTGCATTGCGAATTGTGCATTGTTTGGATTTCAGCAGAGTCAAAAACAATTTTCTCTTTTTTTTTGTGTTCCGACCGTGGATGACTTAAAACTCTGACTCAACTGTACGTTTATTCTCCACCTGTATACAACTTCTGGATGACTTAAAACTCTGACTCAACTATACGTTTATTCTCCACCTGTATACAACTTCTGGATGACTTAAAACTCTGACTCAACTGTACGTTTATTCTCCACCCGTATACAACTTCTGGATGACTTAAAACTCTGACTCAACTGTACGTTTATTCTCCACCCGTATACCACTTCTTGCACACGGAACGGAGCAAACCCTTGCGATAGTTTAAGCATCAGTTAGCCAGTTCAGAAGAGGTCTCTTTTTCTGATCGCCAATCTGAATACTTCTTGTTGACTCGCTTGGCTGCTTGTCTCGGTAAATGGAGCTTGTTAGAATTCTTTGATGCTTTGATTCAATCATCGTTAAGATCTCCCCTTCACTGCTGTCAATGGACTATACTCTCCATTATTGTACATTCAAATAGCTATGTCGTATTTATAAGACTCTATTATTGTGATTTCAAGCTGATTATTCGACGTCTATATGATCATTATATCCTGCTCCCTGCCTAATTGAATTCACTAATCAAATTTTCCTTCTAATTTAATTAAAGGCCTGCCTTAAGATCAGAAGTCACTGAGAGAGAAAAAAAAAGAAAATATATTTTAAGGGGTGGAGAGGAGCTTATAAGACCGGAGAATAAAGGTCGCGTGCTCAATGTAGTCGCTGCGCGGTGTTCGGGTCTGAATGATTTTTTCACACAGAACAGAAAAAAAAATATTTTGACCCTACCGGCATTTGAACCTGCGTTCTCCTGAAGAAGAAATGAGAGCTCAAACATTGGGCCCAAACTCTGGAGAGTTGTTTTCTAGTCCCAAGATATTACCTTCTAGCTGACGCAACTTTAAACATAATAATAAATAGAAACTGGTTTGAGTAATCGGTGGATTTATTGACAGCAAAATGAGCATATTTCCACAACTTCTTATACTGAATCTAGTACGGGGGAAATTGGAAGGTGGGCACAGTTTTCAACATCTGAACTCATTAATACGCAATGACAAGATAATTAAGGTGATCAAATCGTGACGAAAATATGAATAAATTAAAACAACTGCACAATATTTCAAGGAACAATTATAGCAACAATGTTGAGCTTCTATTTTTCTTATAGCAAAATACACTGTGAATTTGGTTTATCGACAGATACACTGAATACATCATTGCCTTCAAGTGCAAATGTTACGGAATAATTTTCAGAATACTATGAATGAGGAATAGACCTTCTTTATAGGAGTGCACGTTACCTCTCCACTACTGTCTCCTTGCTACCTACCAGCTTTACCGCATCCCTGGATGGAGAATAGAAATGTCAATTTTGCAAGAAAATAAAATTCTTGAGAACTGTTAAAGAAAGAGCATAAAAAGAAAAAAAAAATAAACATGTTGGGCCATGTAAAACGAGAGAAGATATACATAAGGAGAGCGCAGTTCCAGGTAAGCGTTTGCGAGAATTACCTAGGAAAAAGTGGGTGCAAGATATCACAGATCAGCTGTTATTGACTGCTGCAGATGCTGGCATCTCACGCAGGATTGAGAAAACTTCTCTAAAAATATTGATGATGACGATGATGGTATTGATAGCGGGACGGAGTAAGATGATTAATTCATCCAACAACTATTATTTTATGTGTATCGGAACAAGATTTGCCATTAATTTTAAGCGATTGATCATTTTCCATATTTTACAATTTCCTAATATGCATGAAGCAAACACTTCAGCAATACAACTACATCTAGCAAACACTTCAGTAATACAACTACATCTAGCATAAACTTCAGTAATACAACTATATCTAGCAAACACTTCAGTAATACAACTACATCTAGCATAAACTTCAGTAATACAACTACATCTAGCAAACACTTCAGTAATACAACTACATCTAGCAAACACTTCAGTAATACAACTACATCTAGCAAACACTTCAGTAATACAACTACATCTAGCAAACACTTCAGTAATACAACTACATCTAGCAAACACTTCAGTAATACAACTACATCTTGCAAACACTTCAGCAATACAACTAGATCTAGCATAAACTTCAGTAATACAACTACATCTAGCAAAAACTTCAGTAATACAACTACATCTAGCAAACACTTCAGTAATACGACTACATCTAGCAAACACTTCAGCAATACGACTACATCTAGCAAACACTTCAGTAATACAACTACATCTAGCAAACACTTCAGTAATACAACTACATCATGCAAACACTTCAGTAATACAACTACATCTAGCAAACACTTCAGTAATACAACTACATCTAGCAAACACTTCAGTAATACAACTACATCTAGCAAAAACTTCAGTAATACAACTATATCTAGCAAAAACTTCAGTAATACAACTACATCTAGCAAACACTTCAGTAATACAACTACATCTAGCAAACACTTCAGTAATACAACTACATCTAGCAAACACTTCAGTAATACAACTACATCTAGCAAACACTTCAGTAATACAACTACATCTAGCAAACACTTCAGTAATACAACTACATCTAGCAAACACTTCAGTAATACAACTACATCTAGCAAACACTTCAGTAATACAACTACATCTAGCAAACACTTCAGTAATACAACTACATCTAGCATAAACTTCAGTAATACAACTACATCTAGCATAAACTTCAGTAATACAACTACATCTAGCATAAACTTCAGTAATACAGCTAGATCTAGGCAACACTTCAGCAAGGGGGCCTAGGTAGTCTAGTTTGGACCACCCGACTGGACTACCGACGTTCTGACAAGCCGTGTTCGATTTCTGCTGGGAGCAGTGTGAATTGTATTTGTGGTTGGAAAAAAATACCCTCACTGTCGACCCAGCCGTTGGCAGAAATGGGTACCAAGTTATTACCCTGGAAAGGTGAGGAATGTTTCTTCGCATCTGAGTTTCGGTGCTTGAGGCGACACTATACAGAAATAACCGAACATTTGTGGACGAGCACACATGGGTATAAACTCGCGTGCTAAGACGCGGTCTCAAGTCTCGTAATTTACCTGTACATTTACTCCAGCAACACAGCTAGATCTAGCAAACACTTCAGCAAAATAACTAGATATAGCAAACACTGCAGCAATACGACTAGATCTAGCAAACATTTCAGCAATACAACTAGATATAGCAAACACTGCAGCAATACAGCTAGATCTAGCAAACATTTCAGCAATACAACTAGATATAGCAAACACTGCAGCAATACAGCTAGATCTAGCAAACACTTCAGCAAAACAACTAGATATAGCAAACACTGCAGCAATACAGCTAGATCTAGCAAACATTTCAGCAATACAACTAGATATAGCAAAACTTCAGCAGTACAGCTGGATCTAGCAAACACTTCAGCAAAACAGCTAGATATAGCAAACACTGCAGAAATACAGCTAGATCTAGCAAAACTTCAGCAATACACCTAAATCATCAATATTATGATCAGAAAATATTAACAAGCACGGTTGCAATCGTCAACGAAAAAAAAAAAATAGAAATTCAGATCGTTATACAAAATTAATGAACCTTTTAGTCTCTAAATACAATATCGAAATAAATTCCAATTAATTCCTGTTTATCAACCATCTTTTATTCCATTAATAATACTATTAAAAAGTAAGTAAAACTCCAACTCTCCCCATTCTCGTACGCCACGTTTTCTCTTCAATCACCCGCAGTGTCCCTATCCTCTTATTCTCTGAGACACGAACAAACACTGCCAACAAAGAGGAAACGTTTAACAGCATCACGCTGGTAAATGAGGGTAATTAATCAAGCCACTTCAATTTATACGTATTCTTCTTTCTCCCTTAATGAAAAGAATTTACTTCCCCTGAATGCACTGGCGGTAATTGAGGTCAAGTTCTTCATTTGAGTCCATGAATTGCGTTTAAGCTGCATGCTAAATTGCTCATTTTAATTTTCTTTTTTTTCTAGGTGTCTGTTTTTGTTATAAATGGAAGATCCCCAGAGTTGGTGATATCCACGGCATATAAAGCGTTTCTGATAGTTTAAATTGAATCAAATGTTGCTTGCTACCACGAAGCTGAATCTATGATAACATTGCAGCGCAACTAATGTTCGAAACAAGAACATGATTGCCCAAATATATTTTGATTCGACTGATTTAAAAAAGAGTGTTTATTAGAAGAATGCAAAAAGTACATTAGATTTATATTAATTTGGAGACATTTATCGGGTTGATCATGTACGTTACCGCTGATCTATAGAAGAAAATACAAGCTATGAAGACGAAATTGTATCAGAAGATTGTGTGCATCTCTTACTTAGATTGTATCATAAATGAAAAAGTTCGCAGAAGGATACAGCACAGCACTTGGTGTATATGATAGTCTTTTGACTATTGTGAAGAAACGCAAAATGAAATGGTCTTGTGTATCTCGATCTTCTGGTGTATCAAAGATCATTCTTCGAGAAACTGTGAAATGAGAGAGAAGAGAGATAGGGAGAGAGAGATATGGCAAGATAACATCAAATAATGGACAGATCGCGTCTTTGCAGAATCCCAAAGAATGACTGGAGGGAAAAAGAAGGCAATGGTGACTAAAGTCTATCAGTGGTGGCTAAAGTCTGTCAGTGGTGACTAAAGTCTGTCATTGGTGGCTAAAGTCTGTCAGTGGTGGCTAAGTCTGTCAGTGGTGACTATATCTGTCAGTAGTGGCTAAGTCTGTCAGTGGTGGCTAAGTCTGTCAGGGTGGCTAAGTCTGTCAGTGGTGACTAAGTCTGTCAGTAGTGGCTAAGTCTGTCAGTGGTGGCTAAGTCTGTCAGTAGTGGCTAAGTCTGTCAGTGGTGGCTAAGTCTGTCAGTGGTGACTAAGTCTGTCAGTAGTGACTAAGTCTGTCAGTGGTGGCTAAGTCTGTCAGTGGTGACTAAGTCTGTCAGTGGTGGCTAAGTCTGTCAGTAGTGGCTAAGTCTGCCAGTAGTGGCTAAGTCTGCCAGTGGTGGCTAAGTCTGTCAGTGGTGGCTAAGTCTGTCAGTAGTGGCTAAGTCTGTCAGTAGTGACTAAGTCTGACAGTGGTGACTAAGTCTGTCAGTAGTGGCTAAGTCTGTCAGTGGTGGCTAAGTCTGTCAGTAGTGGCTAAGTCTGTCAGTGGTGGCTAAGTCTGTCAGTGGTGACTAAGTCTGTCAGTATTGACTAAGTCTGTCAGTAGTGACTAAGTCTGCCAGTGGTGACTAAGTCTGTCAGTGGTGGCTAAGTCTGTCAGTAGTGGCTAAGTCTGCCAGTAGTGACTAAGTCTGTCAGTGGTGGCTAAGTCTGTCAGTAATACTCTAACGATCCCCAGGGTTATGGAAAGAGGAAGAAGAAGAAGATTGGGAACTGAAGAGTTAAACATAATCGCTATCCTACTGTGCACAATTTGCCATATATATGAACCAGTCCTAGTATACAATCACCGATAAATAGATAGATTTCGGAAACACACTTATCGTCACTCTTGTGCAATGACTATCTCAACAGCATAGTGTTCAGTATCAACAGCAGAACTTAATTCTTCCAACGGGATTCCTGCCGGTTATGGCCCCCACTCCACGATGGCAAGCAGAGGATCTCATGTATTGAGACAATGACTGCGATCTCCGACTAGCACAGTCACTGCCAAGAAGGAAAGGAATGACAAACTACCTTCTTATATTGCCTGGAATAATCATGAAAAACCACAACTATATATTTACAGCTAACGACGTTAATGGGGACTTCACAGCCACCTCGTCCGGTGGGGAGCGTCATGTGCTACAGGTGACACCCGATCGTCATCATGCTACTGTATGCAAGATCACAAATAAAGAGACACTAGCATTAGGAACTTGGAACATTAGATCAGCATTCCAGGTTGGTAAAATAGAAAACATCAGTCAAGAAATGAAGAGAATGAAATTGAACATCTTGGGGCTATGTGAAATGAGATGAACAGGGGCAGGATTATTATAACGCGACAGTGGAAATAAAATTTACTCTGGGGGAACCACACACGAAAGAGGAGTAGGCATCATGTTAGATAGCGAAAGCAGCAAAACAGTGATAGGATTTTGGCCAGTATCAGACAGAATTCTGCTAGTAAAATTGAGAGGTAGACCAATGGATATCAACACAATTCAAGTTTATGCACCAACAAGTAATAGCGAAGAAGAAGACATTGACACTTTTTATGAAGAGCTAGAGGCGAATGGAACAGTGTAAATCCCAAGAAATAACTATTTTATCAGGGGATTTCAATGCAAAGGTAGTAATAGCTAAAGAGCAAAATGTGACTGGGGGCATGGCCTTGGAGAGATGAATGACAGAGGGAATAGATTGATAGTTTGGGCAAAGACACATGAAATGATTATAGGTAATACCTTGTTCAAACAACACCTTAGGCGACTATGGACATGGCAAAACCCAGACAAAAAAGTACACAATCAAATTGATTTTATACTGGTACAGAGAAGATTTAGGAATGGGCTAACGTCTGTTAAAACAAGGCCATGAGCAGAATGCAATAGTGACCATATACCAGTAGTTGGAAAGATAAGAATAAAACTGCGGAAGGCACAGAAATCACCAAGAAATATAAAATTAGAACTAGATATGCTAAGAGTAGATAGACATCATCTCTGCATACATATGTCCTTCTTCGGAAAACTAGAATAACACAAAAGGACATAGAAATGAATATCAACTGAATTACAAGTTTTAGAGTATGTTCGTCAACTGTTTCACTATTCAATACCATCGCTGTTTTTGTACGATTCACCGACAAACTTCAAGTAGACATGGAACGAGATAAAGTCACTACTGCTAAAGAAAAAATAAGACTAAGATGTCTAGGGCACGTCCTGGGAATGGAAGAAAAACGCATCCCCAGGCAAATACTATATGGTGAACTAACACACGGAAAAAGACAAATCGGCTGACCTAAACTACGACATAGAGATATCTGTAAATCATCTCTGAATGACTTCTCCATATGTGTAAATGACTAGGAACATCTGGCAAGCGATCGCACATCATGGAGAGCATGTATAAGGAATGGTATAACATCATTTGAGACTTTGCTTAGGCAAAACTTAGAAGAGAAAAGACTCATGAAAAAAGTTGGAAAACCGCGTGGATCAGTGGGCTTGACTTGTTCGTTCTGTGGCCGTGTGTGTTTGTCAAACCTTGGTAGAATTAGCCACGAGAGAAGCTGTTCGACAAAAACAAAACCTCATAAAAATACACCATAGCCTCTACTAGATCGTCTGACAAGACGAAAAGGGCCATAAAAAAAAGAAAGAAGAGTACAATTAGGGCAATTTAACCAGAAGAAAGCAATCACGTCCATAAAAACATATGGGATTTCTCCACTGGCAATAGACTTTGACAAAACTCATTAGCACAAACACAAAACTTAGGCTATTCAAATCAAATGTACTATCAACCCTTACGTATGCGTGTGAAAGCTGGAAAACAACAAGAGATATAGAAACAAAGTTGAACGCATTCGAAAATAAATGTCTAAGGAAAATACTTGGTATAGAATGGAACGAATTCAAAACAAACGAGGAAATTAGAGAAATCGCCAATCAACCACTAATATCTTCAGTAATAAAGAAAAGACGATGGTCATACGTTGGACATGTGATGAGAAGAGATAATAATCGAATAGCAAAGCAAGCCCTCATATGGAAACAACAGGTAAAAGAAAAAGAGGAAGACCCAGGGAGACACTGAGAAGAACATTGATGAGAGAGGCAAGAGCAGCAGGAATCGGCTCCCTCAATGAGATAGAACTGCTTGCACAGAACAGAGACAGATGGCGAGATTTGATAAAATATCTTTAAAAGAAACTGCTAGAACAAAAATTCATATAGGAGAAGGTGTATCTTGGTCTACGCCCTATGGCCGGTTACGGCTCGAAAGGTCAATAGATAGATAGATAGAATAGACTTTACAGATATCTACGTCTGCTCACAAAGACAAAATTCAAATACACAGTTCTAATGCTGTTTTCATTATCACTTGTGAGAACTGATATTATATACACACGCATTTGTATGAGATGGTTTATCTTAATTTTCATAATTAAATGTTATGCACATGCCGACAACTGTTTATTCTGGTCTGATATTTGCATTTTTGTGTATTTTTGTTCGTTATTTGATGCTCAAGTGCTGCTGGGACGTGTATAATGGGGTATTAGCTATTGGATCGTGGTATTGAAATAAGATATAACATTCCATACAAAGATTACAGATAGAGACAATCTGTTGTGTAGTCTAAACAAATAAGTGAAAAGTGACGAGTATAATTCATATTTTTGGTCAGCAGCCATGCAAACGCCGAATTGTTTGATCCCGATAAATCATAATACAGCGCATGCGCAGTAATTTTATATTGTTTCAGAGTAGTGCGGAGAAGTTTCAATTTCCAATTGTTTACGATGAATGATGATATTGTATTCCGTGGAACAGTCTGCTGTATTCACTTTCTCTGCAGTTTCGTCGTACGTGTTTTGGCGTGTGCTGAGACTGCTATGATGGGGACTACAGCTACCTTCCTTGTTTGGGAGATGAGTTAGTAATTCGGATGATTCTCCTGGCTTGGGCGGTTGAGCAATTATGGATTTTAATTCGTTTGCAGTGATACCGGGGCCTTCCATAACCAAAGAACCAATTGCGGAGATGATCAGTAATCGTAAACTCAGAATCTTGTTTCTTGATTTCAAACTTTAAGAATATGTTTATTTACATTTTATCTAGCTACCAAATATTGTTTCGTGAGGCGTTGTAAGGCAGTTGCTTGCGACATGGTCAATCTAGCACGCACATTATGTTTCAGCTCTAACGAGTGCTTCTAGGTTCTCCCAGCCCTATTTAGAGGTAGCGGTATTTGTTTTGTTAAATGGAAAGAAAGATATGAATTTTAAAGCACTCACCAGATTGCTCAAATGTGTTTCAACCTAAAAGAAAAATTAACAACAATACATCAACATCACCTACTTCATCTCAACATTGTGCTACCAATGTCAGACCTGGGCTCTAGACTCAAGATAAATAACCACTACCAGGTTTAAATGTATTAGGCTGAATGACAGGAAACAGCATGAGAAACAAGATCAGAAATGAGGAACTGAGAAAAAAAGATAGGAATAATTCGCGCAGTAGAGTACATAAAGAAACAACACAAAAACGGCCTTACACCAACGGTCGTGTGGAGACGGCACTGAATGATGATAATGAATTCTATCCCAGTTGGACAATCTCCAGTCAAACAATGACATCAGGGTCTGCGAGCCCAAGCCCATGAATAACAGAGATCACAAACACTGGCTCCCTCACTTCTAAAGACTGCATCTTTGTACATTAAATGCCAATACGTTACGCCCTTATAACGTTAAATAAAAACAGTAATAAAGACTCGAACAACTTGTGGCGACTGCACTGGACAAGCGGTCTCTATTCTCCATTTTTCTAAAGTTCCCACCCCCGACAGACCATAGACAATGGGATGATGCTTCATACATAAGTTGTTGTTTAGTTCCTTGCCTACAACACTGAAAAGGAGCCGCGATAGCTCAGTGGTTACTGAACTGGACTACAAAGGACAAGAGGTAGGGTTCGATCCCAACCGACGACTTCCGGGTTCACCCTGCCTTAAATGGGTACCGGATTTTTTTCTGGAAAGTAAAGCGGCACGGGCGTAATACCGACCACATTATCCCAAAAATCATGCGCTGAAGGTTACTAAAATTTATGGGTCACTAACACCATATTCTCTATACGCTACTTGGCGTGACCGGGGTACTTTACTTTACTGTATTACAACATTAAAGCAAATCATGAACACAGTTTTAACTACTTTCCGATATAATTCGAAACTTGATAACATATTTACGCTGAGAACCGGAAGTAAATATAAATTTTCACTCAATGGACATTTGTAGCTCTTTTCTTTCTTTCGAGAGGAAAATGTCCGACCTCCTTCGTTTCTCTTATTATTAGTCTTTTGCTCTCTTTCCCTTTTTGAATAATATAATTTGTCTCAGTTTTCTCTCATCTGTTTAATTATTATTCAGCTAACTTTCCTATGAATAATTGTTCTATCTTTTGCAAGTAAATAAAAATTGCTTGGCTGTCACTATCTAGAAAAGTAAACTTATAGGCTGAAAGGAAATCCCCAAAGTAAACTTATAGGCTGAAAGGAAAGCCCCAAATAAACTTATAGGCTGAAAGGAAAGCCCCAAAGTAAACTTACTAATGTGATGTTTACAGCTATAGGTGTTATAGACGGCTTACGTCATTCTACTGACAACCGCTTCGGCTCGCAGAGGTGCAGAAAAAGTCAGGGTTGTTTAGGGGGGGAGGGGGGAGGGGGGGAGGGGGGTTGTGTTTCCCTTTCAGCACTCAGGTTTACCTCTATAAATGGGAGTGGCTGAACAAGAGATTTAAAAAAAAAAAAATCGGTTTAAGCATAATTAAGTTAAATGTCATGTTTTTCCCCTCAATTATTAGGTAGCATCTTACAATCGGATATTATCAATTCCTGTTATGTTCTTTCCTTCTGTTTCGTCTTTAGGTCTCTCAACTCTAGTGTTTTTTTCTTTATCTAGCGGCGTTTAGATAATACAATACACAGCTGCTTGCCTTAAACCATAGCAGATACCGTATCGCGTAAGGCGACGCAGACAGAAAACCACCATTTGACACGGTGTCTCATCAATAGACAGACTATATTATTTTGGTATCGCAACAGTCAATAATTTAAAGAACGCTAATATGTCATTTCCGGAACGATCAGTAGCATAATGGCGTCTATGTAAAGTTGTACCTGCAGTTTGTTTTATCTTTAATTGTCAACAGCTAGTTCTCTGCAATTGTGACCTTTATTGTGAAATATTAGTAGATGTTAGCATTGTAACAGATCAACGTAAAGTTTCCACTATTCAGGAGCTGCTGAATTAATTTACAAGGCAAACAAAGAAGCCAGTTCTGATCATTTTGGATTGCCATAAGGGCAGACAGAAGTTCGGGCAGACTGTAAGAGGACAGAAGTTTGGGCAGACAGAAGTGTGGGCAGACAGAAGTTCGGGCAGACTGTAAGATGACAGAAGTTTAGGCAGACAGAAGTTCGGGCAGGCTGTAAGAGGACAGAAGTTTGGGCAGACAGAAGTTTGGGCAGACAGAAGTTTGGGCTGACAGAAGTTCGGGCAGATTCTAAGAGGACAGAAGTTTGGGCAGACAGAAGTTTGCGCAGACAGAAGTTCGGGTAGACTGTAAAAGGACAGAAGTTTGGGCAGACAGAAGTTTGTGCAGACAGAAGTTTTGGCAGACTGTAAGAGGACAGAGGTTTATGTTTGGGCAGACAGAAGTTTGGGCAGACAGAAGTTTGAACAGACTGTAAGAGGACAGAAGTTTGGGCAGACAGAAGTGTGGGCAGACTGTAAGAGGACAGAAGTTTGGGCAGACAGAAGTTTGAGCAGACTGTAAGAGGACAGAAGTTTGGACAGACAGAAGTTTGAGCAGACTGTAAGAGGACAGAAGTTTGGGCAGACAGAAGTTCGGGTAGACTGTAAGAGGACAGGAGTTTGGGCAGACAGAGATTTGGGCAGACAGAAGTTCGGACAGACTGTAAGAGGACAGAAGTTTGGGCAGACAGAAGTTCGGGCAGACTGTAAGAGGACAGAAGTTTGGGCAGACAGAAGTTCGGGCAGACTCTAGGAAGACAGAAGTTTGGGCAGACAGTAAGAGGACTGAAGTTAGGGCACACTGTAAGAGGACAGTAGTTCGGGCAGACTGTAAGAGGACAGAAGTTCCGGCAGACTCTAAGAGGACATAAGTTTCGGCAGACAGAAGTTCGGGCAGACTGTAGGAGGACAGAAGTTTGGGCAGACAGAAGTTCGGACAGACTGTAAGAGGACAGAAGTTTGGGCAGACAGAAGTTCGGGCAGACTGGAAAAGGGCAGCAGTTTGGGCAGACAGAAGTTTGGGCAGACTCTAGGAAGACAGAAGTTTGGGCAGACTGTAAGAGGACAGATGTTCCGGCAGACTCTAAGAGGACAGAAGTTTGGGCAGACAGAAGTTCGGGCAGACTGTAAGAGGACAGAAGTTTGGGCAGACAGAAGTTTGGACAGACTCTAAGAGGACAGAAGTTTGGGCAGACAGAAGTTCGGGCAGACTGTAAGAGGACAGAAGTTTGGGCAGACAGAAGTTCGGACAGACTGTAAGATGACATAAGTTTGGGCAGACAGAAGTTCGGACAGACTGTAAGAGGACAGAAGTTTGGGCAGACAGAAGTTCGGACAGACTGTAAGATGACAGACGTTTGGGCAGACAGAAGTTCGGACAGACTGTAAGATGACAGAAGTTTGGGCAGACAGAAGTTCGGACAGACTGTAAGAGGACAGAAGTTCCGGCAGACTCTAAGAGGACATAAGTTTCGGTAGACAGAAGTTCGGGCAGACTGTAAGAGGACAGAAGTTTGGGCAGACAGAAATTCGGGCAGACAGTAAGAAGACAGAAGTTTGGGCAGACTGTAAAAGGACAGAAGTTTGGCAGACTGTAAGAGGATAGAAGTTTGGGCAGACAGAAGTTCGAGCAGACGGTAAAAGGACAGAAGTTTTGGCAGACTGAAAGAGGAGAAAAGTTTTGGCAGACTGTAAGAGGACAGAAGATTGGGCAGACTGTAAGAGGACAGAAGTTTGGGCAGACTGTAAGAGAACAGAAGATTGGGCAGACTGTAAGAGGACAGAAGTTTGGGCAGACTGTAAGAGGACAGAAGATTGGGCAGACTGTAAGAGGACAGAAGTTTGGGCAGACTGTAAGAGGGCAGAAGATTGGGCAGACTGTAAGAGGACAGAAGTTTGGGCAGACTGTAAGAGGACAGAAGATTGGGCAGACTGTAAGAGGACAGAAGATTGGGCAGACTGTAAGAGGACAGAAGTTTGGGCAGACTGTAAGAGGACAGAAGATTGGGCAGACTGTAAGAGGACAGAAGTTTGGGCAGACCCGTAAGAGGACAGAAGATTGGGCAGACTGTAAGATGACAGAAGTTTGGGCAGACCCGTAAGAGGACAGAAGATTGGGCAGAGTGTAAGAAGACAGAGGATTGGGCAGACTGTAAGAGAACAAAATTTAGGGCAGACAAAAGTTCGAGCAGACTGTAAAGGGACAGAAGTTTGGGCAGACTTTAAGAAGACAGAAGTTTGGGCAGACTGTAAGAAGACAGAAGTTTGGACAGACTGTAAGAGGACAGAAGTTTGGACAGACTGTAAAGGACAGAAGTTTGGACAGACTGTAAGAGGACAGAAGTTTGGATAGACAGATGTTAAGGCAGACAGTAAAAGGACAACGCTATAGAAACAAAATGGCAGATACATTATTTATTACTGTTGTTCTGGTTTTTAAAAAAATTGACCTAAAAAATGGACGCATACAAATGTAGTAGTTTATGTGTTTAGTATGTGCTTAATTTCAAAGTATGTATTTTAGCTATAATCATTTAATGCTGCTACATACATGCATAACCACTTCCTGAGGTAACTACATTCCACGCATTTTTGAGATTAGTTTCATTCGAATGGTTCAAATTTATGACCTCCGTATAAAAATATTAATATTCTAGAATATTTCAAGAACTTAGCCGTGATAGCTCAGTGGTTAGTGAACTGAACTACAAAGGACAATAGGTAGGGTTCATACCCAACCAACGGCTTCTGGGTTCACTCAGCCTTAAATGGGTACCGGATTTTTTCTGAGAAAGTAAAGTGGCACGGCGTAATACCGACCACATTGCCAAAAAATCATGTGCCGAAGGTCTATAAAAAAAGTATAGTTACTAACACCATATTCTCTATACGCCACTTGCCGTTACCAGGCAATTTTAGTCCATAATACTTATAAATATTTCATAATTGGACAAATGTGACCCTTTCTGGGTGCAAAATAATCACATTTTCGCCACAAATATTTTAAACATTATTAAGTTATAGAGTCTCTAACGATCACTGTTTTTGTACCACAGCAGAATTATACTCAAATCATGCTTCAGTGTTGAAGACATTTACTTAAAATTACTTAAATATCGTTGACAAAAGTCTGTGAATGGAGTCTCGCATTTCAAACGTTCTAGGGTTTAAACGCCAATGTCAAGGTAATTGTGATCCGGGTTTGGAGAGATGCCTCTGCGTTGTAAATGTGCACGCGCAAATGTAGAAGGAATATTTTCATCTGTAAATGCATTCTTTTGTGTGTGCCCAATTCATCATCTATGTTGGTTTTTTTTTTTTTTTAGTTCTTTTTCTTCGCTCGTTTTATTTTTAGTGCATTAGGTTATATATAACACACAGAAGAGTGTGGAAAGATGGAAGTAGAAGGTCGTAGTATCGAGAATTGAAGTTAAATATTAACTTATCGTGAAACATGTAAAGTAGTTTTGCGTGGCTAGAAAGGAAGACAGAACCACAACCAGGCAGAGGTAACAGACAGACGAGAGAGAGAGAGAGAGAGAGAGAGAGAGAGAGAGAGAGAGAGAGAGAGAGATAAAGACAGACAGTGGGAGAGCCTGAGAGAAAACGTTAGATTTACAGTTATTTTGTGTTTTTTTGAAAAATGACTCCCCTTCCAAATATTAACCATTTCTTCCTCTTCACCAACCACACAGGACATCACCATTCTCCACTAAGTTACAGTAAATGCAATTTTCATTGTGCTCGTATTGTATATACATATATTGTATCTATCGACCTCGTGTTTGAATTTATTATTTTGTTCACTTACTTATGTTACCTTTATCTTGAATTAAGTCAATTTTCTGTTTAAATGTTTCAAAATTGTTATTGTTTATAGCCCGAAAACGGATTAATTCGACTTCCACTGTTTATAATTTTCAAGAAAACTGATTCAAGTTAGGAACAATTCGGAGTTCGAACGGCAGCCCGGAAAATAAAAAAAATTAAAATCGAGTACGAGGTGCAGCTTTATCTGAATAATTTATTTAACTCTTCCTATTGTTCCTTTTCTCTGTTTGTGGATTGTTCCAGTTTCTGTTTTGAGTTAGGCATGTGCACAATATCTTTTTGAAACTTAGTTTTCTTTCATTTCTGTCTTCACTTCCTCTTGTATACATTTGGGTGTCAAAGGAAATACAAAGTTCTGGTTCTCGTCCTTTAGCGGCTTCAGTCATTTTAAATTGATGTTGTTGTAGCGTTTCTTTGATGTTGTCTGACCATCTTACGCTGGTCTTCTTCTTTGCTCTTCTCTATTCTACTCATTTACTATAACCTTTGTATAGTAAGGAATCGCGTAGCACTTTTTTCTAGATGGGCTAACCAGTTTAATTTATTCTCTCTGTATGTAGTTTAAGATTAATTCAATGTCTACATTTTCTCTTAAAATATCATCTTTGATTGTATCTTTTCTGGTCACTCAAAGCGCTTTCATCAGCCATCTCTGGTGTATCATCTTCAATAAAGACACATGCAGCACTACACTTTTCACTCTCTTCCCAAAACAAAAAGCAGGAGCCATCAACATAAACAATGAGCCAGTGAAACAAGACATACAAGCTACTTATCTCGGAGTTAAATTTGAAACAAAATATCTTGGAAAAAGAAGATAAAAAGGCAACCCTAAAAAAGCAAGGAGGAAGTTGGTTATTTTAAGAAAGGTATATGGAACCACGTGTGGTGCAAGTTGGAAAATACTCAGTAAAGTTTACCAACAGAGTATACGCCCACATTTAGAATATGGATTATCCGCATGGTGCTCAGCATCAAACACCACACTGCAAGAACTGGTTAAAGTACAAAACCAGGCACTTAGGGTCGTCACAGGAGCATTGAAATCAACACCAATATTGGAGATGGAGAAATTGTGGAGGATACAAGCACTGAGAGAGCACAGGGACACAAAGGTGCTGATACAGGTAGAAAAATTCTCATCCAGTCCGAGACAGGAAAATCCATTGGCTCATAGATACAACACTAAATACAAAACTATATGGGCCACTGCAAGAATTACTTTAAAAAAATCTGTAAAATTTATTCAGTAAACGACACTGTTAGTTATAGACAATACTTCAGGCGAACGAAAGATAAGATAGAAAGATCGGACATCTCATCTCTGTGGTGTCAAGCTTGCACTTACCGAATTAAAATATGGGAGATTCCAGTTACTACAATTTGGAGAGAAGATTAAATAAAGAGTAAGTTTGTTTGATGCTCAGTTTATGAGAAATCGATACAATAACAATTTGTTGCAATGATAATGTGAACTGCTTTACAACAGGAAGACAGAGTAACATTTAGGTATTTAATTCAAACATGTTAACCCGTGGAAAACATGAAGAAGCGGTAAAGAGATCATCATCATCATCATCATCATCAAGTACCGTGCCTACTGGCGTAGGTGATCATGTCTCTCCACAACTTTCGATCTCGGCAGCTATTTATCATTTCTGTTGTTGACCTTCTGCCAAGCCATTCTCTTAAGCTGTCTGTTATTTTTTCTCGTTACTTCCCGCTATCTCTTCGTCCCTCAATTTTTCCAGTTGTTACAATATATTCCAGTTGTTCTCTTCTCATTACATGGCCAAAAATAATGATGATTAAAAATGATAATGATGGTAAAGAGATAGAAACAATGAAAACAGGAAAGACAAGGAAGGAAGGAAGGAAAGAAGGAAGGATAGAAGGAAGGAAGGAAGGAAGGAAGGAAGGAAGGAATGAAGGAAGGAAGGAAGGAAGGAAGGAAGGAAGGAAGGAAGGAAGGAAGGAAGGAAGGAAGGAAGGGAGGGAGGGAGGGAGGGAGGGAGGAAGGAAGGAAGGAAGGAAGGAAGGAAGGAAGGAAGGAAGGAAGGAAGGAAGGAAGGAAGGAAGGAAGGAAGGAAGGAAGGAAGGGAGGAAGGGAGGAAGGGGAGGGAAGGAAGGAAGGAAGGAAGGGAGGAAGGGGAGGGAAGGAAGAAGTGGAGAATAGCATATAAAGAGAACAAGCAAGCAAAAAAAAAAAAGAAAAAGAAATATAACACAAAGAAAATAAATGGAAAACAAAAAATAAACGGAATGAAAATTAAGAATTTTTTTTTGTAATGAAAGAAAGGAAAAGGGTGGTTTCTATTGGCTCAATGTACTTATTTAAGAGCCAAGAGACTTGACGGCATGTATTAAGATGAAAGAAGAGAAATGCGGTTATATGGGGGAGGGGTGGGAGGGGGGAGAGAGAAAATAGATAGATATGGAGCCGGATCAGCAGAGTGACAGGCAGGTTAAAAAACAAAAAGACAGAAATAGAAGAACAAAGAATGGCATGCAAGTTTCAAGGCTCGAAGTAGATAAATGCACATACAAAAAACAGACAGGAATTTTTTTTATTTTTGCGTTCGCCAGCTTTAACCTCTGGTGAAGTTCCTAAACATTAAGAACTGAATTTTGTGTGTTACTCCATTTTTTGTCCCCTGGTAGGGGTGTTCACATGCGTCTCTAGCCGCACAGGCAGATAACTCCGTCTTCATAGGTACTCATTTTTTTTCCGTCGATGAGTAACTGACGCATCGATAGATTTGACGACAACCAATAGAAAAAAAGAAAGCAGTTAGAATGATGATATGCCACAAATATAGAGGGAAGAATAGAAATATGTATGATAGAAATAGAGGAATACTGAAGGGGAGAAGAAAGAACAGGCAGAATGAAAGATAAATATGATGAGAAACGAAGAGAAAGAGAGACTGGCATCCATAACGTTCAACAGAAAGTGGATAGTAAAGAACAATGTGAGCAGAAATAATTATAAGGCAGAAATACAAGCAGACAGAATATAGTAAAATAAAAATAAAAATGTTTGAAAACATAAGATATCTTCCTATAAGGTAGGTATACAAATTGGTAGATTGTAGTAAGAAATATGGGGAGATTTAAGATGTAAAGTGGAGATACATGCCGACAGACTGTAATAAGACAACAATATAGGGAAATATAAGATATAATGAGGAAATACAATCAAACAAATAATGAATAACTAAAGGTAACATGACATAATGAGGCATGTTGAAAGTGATTTGATAGAAGAACGGAGTGGGAGGTGGACTAAGGACAGAGTGTTGGATAGGCGACGAAGAGGAAGATTCATGGTAAAAGGGTACAATGGACTGGCAGACATGAGGAAGGGCCGACGAAACTTAAGAAAGCAAAAAGAGGCAGAGAGAATAAAGAACAGTTTGATGCTAAAAGAACTATAAATGGGCAGGGCAAAAGTAAAAAGGCAGAAGGAAGGGCAGACAGAGGACAAATAGTCGAACGGTTAGAGAACAATTTTGACTGAAAATAACATAAAACAAGAAAGGGTAGACAAAAGGATGGGCAGGTACAAAGATGGATAACTAAATATAAGGGGGCAGAAGGACGGCCAGATAAACGACTAAAACATAAACAAATTATAACGGGAAGATATTTGATGAGTGACAGAGAGGACAGAGTTCTTGCAGTGAGAAGATCGGGAAGAGTATCACAGAACATAAGTTCGGGGAGACAGAAGAGCGTGCAGTATGTCGCAGGAAATTAGTTCCGGGAGACAGAAGAGCAGGCAGTATGTCGCAGGATATCAGTTCGGGAGACAGAAGAGCGTGCAGTATGTCGCAGGATATCAGTTCGGGGAGACAGAAGAGCGTGCAGTATGTCGCAGGATATCAGTTCGGGGAGACAGAAGAGCGTGCAGTATGTCGCAGGATATCAGTTCGGGGAGACAGAAGAGCGTGCAGTATGTCACAGGAAATTAGTTCCGGGACAGAAGAGCAGGCAGTATGTCACAGGAAATAAGTTCCGGGAGACAGAAGAGCGTGCAGTATGTCACAGGAAATTAGTTCCGGGAGACAGAAGAGCAGGCAGTATGTCACAGGAAATAAGTTCCGGAGACAGAAGAGCGTGCAGTATGTCGCAGGATATCAGTTCGGGGAGACAGAAGAGCGTGCAGTATGTCGCAGGATATCAGTTCGGGGAGACAGAAGAGCGTGCAGTATGTCACAGGAAATTAGTTCGGGGAGACAGAAGAGCGTGCAGTATGTCACAGGATATCAGTTCGGGGAGACAGAAGAGCGTGCAGTATGTCACAGGATATCAGTTCGGGGAGACAGAAGAGCGTGCAGTATGTCGCAGGATATCAGTTCGGGGAGACAGAAGAGCGTGCAGTATGTCACAGGAAATTAGTTCGGGGAGACAGAAGAGCGTGCAGTATGTCACAGGATATCAGTTCGGGGAGACAGAAGAGCGTGCAGTATGTCGCAGAATATCAGTTCGGGGAGACAGAAGAGCGTGCAGTATGTCACAGGAAATTAGTTCGGGGAGACAGAAGAGCGGGCAGTATGTCACAGGATATCAGTTCGGGGAGACAGAAGAGCGGGCAGTATGTCACAGGATATCAGTTCGGGGAGACAGAAGAGCGTGCAGTATGTCACAGGAAATAAGTTCGGGGTGACAGAAGAACAGGCAGTATGTCACAGGATATCAGTTCGGGGAGACAGAAGAGCAGGCAGTATGTCACAGGATATCAGTTCGGGGAGACAGAAGAGCGTACAGTATGTCACAGGATATCAGTTCGGGGAGACAGAAGAGCGGGCAGTAGGTCACAGGATATCAGTTCGGGGAGACAGAAGAGCGTGCAGTATGTCACAGGAAATAAGTTCGGGTGACAGAAGAACAGGCAGTATGTCACAGGAAATTAGTTCGGGGAGACAGAAGAGCAGGCAGTATGTCACAGGAAAACAGTTCGGGGAGACAGAAGAGCGGCAGTATGTCACAGGAAATAAGTTCGGGGAGACAGAAGAGCAGGCAGTATGTCACAGGGAATTAGTTCCGGAGACAGAAGAGCAGGCAGTATGTCACAGGGAATTAGTTCCGGGAGACAGAAGAGCGGGCAGTATGTCACAGGAAATAAGTTCGGGGAGACAGAAGAGCAGGCAGTATGTCACAGGAAATAAGTTCGGGGAGACAGAAGAGCGGGCAGTATGTCACAGGAAATAAGTTCGGGGAGACAGAAGAGCAGGCAGTATGTCACAGGAAATTAGTTCCGGGAGACAGAAGAGCAGGCAGTATGTCACAGGAAATAAGTTCGGGGAGACAGAAGAGCAGGCACTATGTCACAGGAAATAAGTTCGGGGAGACAGATGAGCGGGCAGTATGTCACAGGAAATAAGTTCGGGGAGATAGAAGAGCGGGCAGTATGTCACAGGAAATAAGTTCGGGGAGACAGAAGAGCGAGTAGTATGCCACAGGAAATAAGTTCGCGGAGACAGAAGAGCGGCCAGTATGTCACAGGAAATAAGTTCGGGGAGACAGAAGAGCGGCCAGTATGTCACAGGAAATAAGTTCGGGGAGACAGAAGAGCGGCCAGTATGTCACAGGAAATAAGTTCGGGGAGACAGAAGAGCGGCCAGTATGTCACATGATATAAGTTCGGGGAGACAGAAGGGCGTGCAGTATGTCGCAGGAAATTAGTTCCGGGAGACAGAAGAGCAGGCAGTATGTCGCAGGATATCAGTTCGGGGAGACAGAAGAGCGTGCAGTATGTCGCAGGATATCAGTTCGGGGAGACAGAAGAGCGTGCAGTATGTCGCAGGATATCAGTTCGGGGAGACAGAAGAGCGTGCAGTATGTCACAGGAAATTAGTTCGGGGAGACAGAAGAGCGTGCAGTATGTCACAGGATATCAGTTCGGGGAGACAGAAGAGCGTGCAGTATGTCGCAGAATATCAGTTCGGGGAGACAGAAGAGCGTGCAGTATGTCACAGGAAATTAGTTCGGGGAGACAGAAGAGCGGGCAGTATGTCACAGGATATCAGTTCGGGGAGACAGAAGAGCGGGCAGTATGTCACAGGATATCAGTTCGGGGAGACAGAAGAGCGTGCAGTATGTCACAGGAAATAAGTTCGGGGTGACAGAAGAACAGGCAGTATGTCACAGGATATCAGTTCGGGGAGACAGAAGAGCAGGCAGTATGTCACAGGATATCAGTTCGGGGAGACAGAAGAGCGTACAGTATGTCACAGGATATCAGTTCGGGGAGACAGAAGAGCGGGCAGTAGGTCACAGGATATCAGTTCGGGGAGACAGAAGAGCGTGCAGTATGTCACAGGAAATAAGTTCGGGGTGACAGAAGAACAGGCAGTATGTCACAGGAAATTAGTTCGGGGAGACAGAAGAGCAGGCAGTATGTCACAGGAAAACAGTTCGGGGAGACAGAAGAGCGGGCAGTATGTCACAGGAAATAAGTTCGGGGAGACAGAAGAGCAGGCAGTATGTCACAGGGAATTAGTTCCGGGAGACAGAAGAGCAGGCAGTATGTCACAGGGAATTAGTTCCGGGAGACAGAAGAGCGGGCAGTATGTCACAGGAAATAAGTTCGGGGAGACAGAAGAGCAGGCAGTATGTCACAGGAAATAAGTTCGGGGAGACAGAAGAGCGGGCAGTATGTCACAGGAAATAAGTTCGGGGAGACAGAAGAGCAGGCAGTATGTCACAGGAAATTAGTTCCGGGAGACAGAAGAGCAGGCAGTATGTCACAGGAAATAAGTTCGGGGAGACAGAAGAGCAGGCACTATGTCACAGGAAATAAGTTCGGGGAGACAGATGAGCGGGCAGTATGTCACAGGAAATAAGTTCGGGGAGATAGAAGAGCGGGCAGTATGTCACAGGAAATAAGTTCGGGGAGACAGAAGAGCGAGTAGTATGCCACAGGAAATAAGTTCGCGGAGACAGAAGAGCGGCCAGTATGTCACAGGAAATAAGTTCGGGGAGACAGAAGAGCGGCCAGTATGTCACAGGAAATAAGTTCGGGGAGACAGAAGAGCGGCCAGTATGTCACAGGAAATAAGTTCGGGGAGACAGAAGAGCGGCCAGTATGTCACAGGAAATAAGTTCGGGGAGACAGAAGAGCGGCCAGTATTTCACAGTACAGAAGTTCGAGCAGACTATAAGAGAACAGAAATTTTGGGAGACAGAAGTTCTGGCAGAATGTAAGAGAACAGAAGTTTGGGCAGACTGTGGGTGGACAGATTTTTGGGCAGACTGTATGTGGACAGATGTTTGGGCAGACTGTAGGTGGACATATGCTTGGGTAGACTGTAAGAGAATAGAAGTTAGGGGAGATAGAAGTTCTGGCAGAATGTAAGAGAACAGAAGTTTGGACAGACTGTAGGTGGACATATGTTTGGGCAGACTGTGGGTGGACAGATTTTTGGGCAGACTGTATGTGGACAGATGTTTGGGCAGACTGTAGGTGGAAATATGTTTGGGCAGACTGTAAGAGAATAGAAGTTAGGGGAGACAGAAGTTTGGGCAGACTGTGGGTGGACAGATTTTTGGGCAGACTGTATGTGGACAAATGTTTGGGCAGACTGTAAGAGGACAGATGTTTGGGCAGACTGCAGGTGGACATATGCTTGGGCAGACTGTAGGTGGACAGATGTTTGGGCAGACTGTAAGAGGACAGATTTTTGGGCAGACTGTAAGAGGACAGATTTTTGGGCAGACTGTAGGTGGACAGATTTTTGGGCAGACTGTAGGTGGACAGATGTTTGGGCAGACTGTAAGAGGACAGATGTTTGGGCAGACTGTAAGAGGACAGATGTTTGGGCAGACTGTAAGAGGACAGATGTTTGGGCAGACTGTAGGTGGACAGATGTTTGGGCAGACTGTAGGTGGACAGATGTTTGGGCAGACTGTAGGTGGACAGATATTTGGGCAGACTGTAAGAGGACAGATGTTTGGGCAGACTGTAGGTGGACAGATGTTTGGGCAGACTGTAAGAGGACAGATGTTTGGGCAGACTGTAGGTGGACAGATGTTTGGGCAGACTGTAGGTGGACAGATGTTTGGGCAGACTGTAGGTGGACAGATATTTGGGCAGACTGTAAGATGACAGATGTTTGGGCAGACTGTAGGTGGACAGATGTTTGGGCAGACTGTAAGAGGACAGATGTTTGGGCAGACTGTAGGTGGACAGATGTTTGGGCAGACTGTATGTGGACAGATGTTTGGGCAGACTGTAGGTGGACAGATGTTTGGGCAGACTGTAGGTGGACAGATATTTGGGCAGACTGTAAGAGGACAGATGTTTGGGCAGACTGTAGGTGGACAGATGTTTGGGCAGACTGTAGGTGGACAGATGTTTGGGCAGACTGTAGGTGGACAGATGTTTGGGCAGACTGTAAGATGACAGATGTTTTGGCAGACTGTAGGTGGACAGATGTTTGGGCAGACTGTAAGAGGACAGATGTTTGGGCAGACTGTAGGTGGACAGATGTTTGGGCAGACTGTAAGAGGACAGATGTTTGGGCAGACTGTAGGTGGACAGATGTTTGGGCAGACTGTAGGTGGACAGATGTTTGGGCAGACTGTAGGTGGACAGATGTTTGGGCAGACTGTAGGTGGACAGATGTTTGGGCAGACTGTAGGTGGACAGATGTTTGGCAGACTGTAAGATGACAGATGTTTGGGCAGACTGTAGGTGGACAGATGTTAGGGCAGACTGTAGGTGGAAAGATGTTTGGGCAGACTGTAGGTGGACAGATGTTTGGGCAGACTGTAAGAGGACAGATGTCTGGGCAGACTGTAAGAGGACAGATGTTTGTGCAGACTGTAAGAGGACAGATGTTTGGGCAGACTGTAGGTGGACAGATGTTTGGGCAGACTGTAGGTGGACAGATGTTTGGGCAGACTGTAGGTGGACAGATATTTGGGCAGACTGTAAGAGGACAGATGTTTGGGCAGACTGTAGGTGGACAGATGTTTGGGCAGACTGTAAGAGGACAGATGTTTGGGCAGACTGTAGGTGGACAGATGTTTGGGCAGACTGTAGGTGGACAGATGTTTGGGCAGACTGTAGGTGGACAGATGTTTGGGCAGACTGTAAGATGACAGATGTTTGGGCAGACTGTAGGTGGACAGATGTTTGGGCAGACTGTAAGAGGACAGATGTTTGGGCAGACTGTAGGTGGACAGATGTTTGGGCAGACTGTATGTGGACAGATGTTTGGGCAGACTGTAGGTGGACAGATGTTTGGGCAGACTGTAGGTGGACAGATATTTGGGCAGACTGTAAGAGGACAGATGTTTGGGCAGACTGTAGGTGGACAGATGTTTGGGCAGACTGTAGGTGGACAGATGTTTGGGCAGACTGTAGGTGGACAGATGTTTGGACAGACTGTAAGATGACAGATGTTTGGGCAGACTGTAGGTGGACAGATGTTTGGGCAGACTGTAAGAGGACAGATGTTTGGGCAGACTGTAAGTGGACAGTTGTTTGGGCAAACTGTAAGAGGACAGATGTTTGGGCAGACTGTAGGTGGACAGATGTTTGGGCAGACTGTAGGTGGACAGATGTTTGGGCAGACTGTAGGTGGACAGATGTTTGGGCGGACTGTAGGTGGACAGATGTTTGGGCAGACTGTAGGTGGACAGATGTTTGGGCAGACTGTAAGATGACAGATGTTTGGGCAGACTGTAGGTGGACAGATGTTTGGGCAGACTGTAAGAGGACAGATGTTTGGGCAGACTGTAGGTGGACAGATGTTTGGGCAGACTGTAAGAGGACAGATGTTTGGGCAGACTGTAGGTGGACAGATGTTTGGGCAGACTGTAGGTGGACAGATGTTTGGGCAGACTGTAGGTGGACAGATGTTTGGGCAGACTGTAGGTGGACAGATGTTTGGGCAGACTGTAGGTGGACAGATGTTTGGTCAGACTGTAGGTGGACAGATGTTTGGGCAGACTGTAGGTGGACAGATGTTTGGGCAGACTGTAGGTGGACAGATGTTTGGGCAGACTGCAGGTGGTCGGATGTTTGGGCAGACTGTAAGAGGACAGATGTTTGGGCAGACTGTAAGAGGACAGATGTTTGGGCAGACTGTAGGTGGACAGATGTTTGGGCAGACTGTAGGTGGACAGATGTTTGGGCAGACTGTAGGTGGACAGATGTTTGGGCAGACTGTAGGTGGACAGATGTTTGGGCAGACTGTAGGTGGTCGGATGTTTGGGCAGACTGTAAGAGGACAGATGTTTGGGCAGACTGTAGGTGGACAGATATTTGGGCAGACTGTATGTGGACAAATGTTTGGGCAGACTGTAAGAGGACAGATGTTTGGGCAGACTGTAAGAGGACAGATGTTTGGGCAGACTGCAGGTGGACATATGCTTGGGCAGACTGTAGGTGGACAGATGTTTGGGCAGACTGTAAGAGGACAGATTTTTGGGTAGACTGTAAGAGGACAGATTTTTGGGCAGACTGTAGGTGGACAGATGTTTGGGCAGACTGTAAGTGGACAGATGTTTGGGCAGACTGTAAGAGGACAGATGTTTGGGCAGACTGTAAGAGGACAGATGTTTGGGCAGACTGTAAGAGGACAGATGTTTGGGCAGACTGTAGGTGGACAGATGTTTGGGCAGACTGTAAGTGGACAGATGTTTGGGCAGACTGTAGGTGGACAGATATTTGGGCAGACTGTAAGAGGACAGATGCTTGGGCAGACTGTAGGTGGACAGATGTTTGGGCAGACTGTAAGAGGACAGATGTTTGGGCAGACTGTAGGTGGACAGATGTTTGGGCAGACTGTAGGTGGACAGATGTTTGGGCAGACTGTAGGTGGACAGATGTTTGGGCAGACTGTAAGATGACAGATGTTTGGGCAGACTGTAGGTGGGCAGATGTTTGGGCAGACTGTAAGAGGACAGATGTTTGGGCAGACTGTAGGTGGACAGATGTTTGGGCAGACTGTATGTGGACAGATGTTTGGGCAGACTGTAGATGGACAGATGTTTGGGCAGACTGTAGGTGGACAGATATTTGGGCAGACTGTAAGAGGACAGATGTTTGGGCAGACTGTAGGTGGACAGATGTTTGGGCAGACTGTAGGTGGACAGATGTTTGGGCAGACTGTAGGTGGACAGATGTTTGGGCAGACTGTAAGATGACAGATGTTTGGGCAGACTGTAGGTGGACAGATGTTTGGGCAGACTGTAAGAGGACAGATGTTTGGGCAGACTGTAGGTGGACAGATGTTTGGGCAGACTGTAAGAGGACAGATGTTTGGGCAGACTGTAGGTGGACAGATGTTTGGGCAGACTGTAGGTGGACAGATGTTTGGGCAGACTGTAGGTGGACAGATGTTTGGGCAGACTGTAGGTGGACAGATGTTTGGGCAGACTGTAGGTGGACAGATGTTTGGGCAGACTGTAAGATGACAGATGTTTGGGCAGACTGTAGGTGGACAGATGTTTGGGCAGACTGTAAGAGGACAGATGTTTGGGCAGACTGTAGGTGGACAGATGTTTGGGCAGACTGTAAGAGGACAGATGTTTGGGCAGACTGTAGGTGGACAGATGTTTGGGCAGACTGTAGGTGGACAGATGTTTGGGCAGACTGTAGGTGGACAGATGTTTGGGCAGACTGTAGGTGGACAGATGTTTGGGCAGACTGTAGGTGGACAGATGTTTGGTCAGACTGTAGGTGGACAGATGTTTGGGCAGACTGTAGGTGGACAGATGTTTGGGCAGACTGTAGGTGGACAGATGTTTGGGCAGACTGTAGGTGGTAGGATGTTTGGGCAGACTGTAAGAGGACAGATGTTTGGGCAGACTGTAAGAGGACAGATGTTTGGGCAGACTGTAGGTGGACAGATGTTTGGGCAGACTGTAGGTGGACAGATGTTTGGGCAGACTGTAGGTGGACAGATGTTTGGGCAGACTGTAGGTGGACAGATGTTTGGGCAGACTGTAGGTGGTCGGATGTTTGGGCAGACTGTAAGAGGACAGATGTTTGGGCAGACTGTAGGTGGACAGATGTTTGGGCAGACTGTAGGTGGACAGATGTTTTGGCAGACTGTAGGTGGACAGATGTTTGGGCAGACTGTAGGTGGACAGATGTTTGGGCAGACTGTAGGTGGACAGATGTTTGGGCAGACTGTAGGTGGACAGATGTTTGGGCAGTCTGTAAGAGAACAGATGTTTTGGCAGACTGTAAGAGGACAGATGTTTTGGCAGACTGTAAGAGGACAGAAGTTTGGGCAGACAGTAGGTGGACAGATGTTCGGGCAAACTGTAAGAGGACTAATGTTTTGGCAGACTGTAAGAGAACAAAAGTTTTGGCAGACTGTAAGAGGATAAATGTTTTGGAAAGACTGTAAGTGGACAGATGTTTGGGCAGACAGAGGTTCGGGCAGACTGTAAGAGGACAAAAGTTCGGGCATACTGTAAGTGGACAGATGTTTGGGCAGACTGTAAGAGAACATATGTTTGGGCAGACTGTAAGAGGACAGATGTTTTGGCAGACTGTAAGAGGACAGAAGTTTGGCAGACAGTAGGTGGACAGATGTTCGGGCAGACTGTAAGAGGACTAATGTTTTGGCAGACTGTAAGAGAACAAAAGTTTTGGCAGACTGTAAGAGGACAAATGTTTTGGGAAGACTGTAAGTGGACAGATGTTTGGGCAGACAGAGGTTCGGGCAGACTGTAAGAGGACAAAAGTTCGGGCAGACTGTAGGTGGACAAATGTTTGGGCAGACAGTAGGTGGTCGGATGTTTGGGCAGACTGTAAGAGGACAGATGTTTATGCAGGCTGTAAGAGGACAGATATTTGGGCAGACTGTAAGAGGACAGAACTTTGGGCAGACTGTAAGAGGACAGATATTTGATCAGACTGTAAGTGGACAGATGTTTGGGCAGACAGAAGTTCCGGCACACTGTAAGATTAAAGAAGTTTTGGCAGACAAAAGAACGGCCATACTGTAAGAGTACAAATGAAGATAAGAAAACGAACAGATTCATTTTAATCGGACATAAATTCATACAGTAAAGTAAACTGACAGTGAACGGAAAGACAATACTGTAAAAAAAAGACACGAAATGCGAGATAGAAAGAAAAATGTAACGAGATACACCCAGACAGCTGTAGAAACAGACAGACCGACAGATTAAGCGATATCTTTCTTTAATAACTCACTAGCGATCATTTCCCCTAGAATGCTTGCAGGCAGTTGGACCATTATACCAGGGAACTTCCGGTTCCAGTAATGGCAGACGACTTCATTGCCATTCTGGTAAATGGGAACACATGATGAAGCACTGCATTGCATTTATAGCTTCATGGATCTCATCTATGCATTGATCTTAGTCAACTCAATGTTGGGGTATATGAATTTAGCGTTAGAGGAAATAGCTATTACTGTTTTGTGATAAAACCGTCGTCTTGGTGGTACTTTCTGCCATTTTCGTCAGTGATTGTGGGTTTTTTAATTACAGAAGATGAAATACAATTTCATGTATGAAATGGATGATAGAAAGATGACATATGGTAAGAGGATGATGATGATGTAACAGAAGGTTGAATGTAGATAACATTGAGGAAATATTTCAGAATATATTGATAAAAGAGTGGAAAACAAACAATGAGAGAAATATGATTCAATCCTGCTCGGACCATATGTTTTTCTTTGTTTTTTTTTCCTGTTGTTGATTATTTGTGATTTTTTATTTCCGTGTGCTGTAAACATACCTCTTCCTCTGAAATGATTCGCTGATCTATCGCCCCGGAAATTTCCCTGTTATAATATTCATGTATTATTATTTGTCTCCAGTCTAAATCATTGGAAACTACTATTCGTGCTCTTTTGTCCTATAACTGTTCGTCTGCAACGCAAGTGTTCAGCCCTGCCCTATAGGGAAATGCTTATTTTAATATAAAATGCAGATACACAATTTATTCCCGAGTTGTGATCGTAACCCTATGCTATAGTCATGAGCACACCTGCGTGAAAGACATCAATAATGGTAACTATTTTTATTTTAGTTAACTGAGTTGGTCGTGTGCTCTAGCGTTTGGTTTCTCGTGGCAAATCGC
Source organism: Megaustenia siamemsis (assembly GCA_032433765.1). Lineage (NCBI taxonomy): Eukaryota > Metazoa > Mollusca > Gastropoda > Stylommatophora > Ariophantidae > Megaustenia > Megaustenia siamemsis. The sequence continues at coordinate 26,246,506 of JAVIAB010000126.1, forward strand.
TGTGCTAAGGAGTACGGGTTCGATCCTACTTCTGACCATATATTGTTCTTTTTTTTTCTTCTGTTGTTGATTATTTCTGATTTTTTGTCTGACTGTTGTAAACATACCTCCTCCTCTGAAATGATTCCTTAAAAACAAACAAACCGATTATATCATCACTTAATTCACCCATTCATGTTCCTCTCGGGCTATAGACAGCACACAGCGCGGAATCATAATTCTTCATGATTGACGATTTGCTGCTAGCTCTTGTAGTTCTGTGATGTTTCTTAGTTCTTTTTTACTTTTACCAAATGGTTTCACATACATGCCTGATGGGGAAATCTTTCTTCATTAATTTTCAGCACATGACCGATATATATATATATATATATATATATATATATATATATATATATATATATATATATATATATATATATATATTTATATATTTATATATACTCAATATACACACGCATGTTGATACAAAATTATACAAAATATAAATTACTCCTATCTATTTACGTGGCACCCATAAGGGACGTGGAGTTAGCGAAGCCTAAGAGGAAGAGTGTAGCACGAAGGCTGGGGTGAAAAGGTGCTTTATCTCGCAGCATGAAAGAAGGTCACTTGCTGAAACGTAGGAATAAGCGAAACTGAACCAAAACCCTCAACCAGTAGTGTTAAGAAGCAGAGAGAGAGAGAGAGAGAGAGAGAGAGAGAGAGAGAGAGACCACCAGAAGTGCAGTTTTTGTATTTATGAGATGAGACTTCCCCTCTGACCAGCAGCAACAGACATTTTTCTCCTAATGACAAAGAATTGTTTAAAAATTGTATCGCCAACCGGTATGCGACATGATAATGATGATGTGTGCGCCTGGGTCAAGCCCTCTAGCGCAACGCCTCTGTCGTCGACTATTGTGAGCCCCTCTAACGCAACGCCACTGTCGTCGACTACTGTGAGCACTCTAACGCAACACAGGTTGCCCAGTGGGATAATTACAGCGCACGCCTGCGGTTCTCTCTTTCTCATTCCGGCCACGGTCCACGACACAGAGGAAGACATTTTTCTGTTCTTAAACCAGTTTCAATTATTTTGTTTTGGATGTTTCATTACTAGTTGGCTATATAAGACTAGTTTCATTCACTTACATATCTGTGTGTGTATTGTTTGTTTGTTCCTGCTGAAGGCCTATTGAGCCGAAACGTCGTTAAACTTTGTGTCGTCTATCAATCACGTGAAGCTTTTACCATACCATTTGTTCTTGTTTTATTTCAATTCTCACTCAACGCAACGCCACTGTTGCCGACTATTACGAGCCCCTCTAACGGAACGCCACTGTTGCCGACTATTACGAGCCCCTCTAACGGAACGCCACTGTTGCCGACTATTACAAGCCCCTCTAACGGAACGCCACTGTTGCCGACTATTACGAGCCCCTCTAACGGAACGCCACTGTTGCCGACTATTACGAGCCCCTCTAACGGAACGCCACTGTTGACGACTATTACGAGCCCCTCTAACGGAACGCCACTGTTGACGACTATTACGAGCCCCTCTAACGGAACGCCACTGTTGCTGACTATTACGAGCGATTACCACCTCAGCATTCCTGTGAGGGCGAAAGAAAAATTGACCTAGGCACAGCTTAACTGTCAATCAGTGGGTACTTCTACTCGTCAAGTCAGACAGGAAATAGTAAAAGTACTCCAGGGGATATCGTGGGGGAAAGATTTCTAAACATGGTGAAAAGATGAATAATTGATGAATAACTTCTTGATGATAGAAATCTGAGCATTTGATATTTCACAAATATAACGCTAGTAATCAACGCGATTCAACCATTCGAAGAGAAGATATTAAATGGAAATATGGCAGTAACTGATTTAAAAAACCGAACTTTAATTTCCAAAAGAATTTGAATTTCACTAAAATATAGCTGGAGCATTCTATTTTTTTATATATTTTTTCTTGCATTCCTCTTTCTTTCTGTATTCACCCTATGATTACTCTTTCTTACCTTCCCACTAAAGAGGAATGTTAGAATGGCGTACATATGTTGCTAAGATTACAGCATGTTGTGATAACTGCATCTTTCTGCCCAACAAATCCGACTTCAGTCTGAATTTTCTGGGTCCCAGATTGCATTCCACCGTGTTAGTTTGGCCAGACAGTGACGTCTTTGTTACAGAACACCACGGGAAGGTGTAACTAAGTGTTTGTCACTGAACACCACGGTAAGATGTAACGGAATCTTTGTTAGTTCATGTAGGCTGATCCTAATGCAAACAGTCAGTTATGAGTTACCTTATACCCTGTATAGTCTCTTCGGCGCATTTTCTAGTATGTGTCAGCTCCATGTTGAGCATACGTCCTCAATAAACACTTTTCCAAGACGTTAGGTTTCTTGCCTTTCTCTTAAAATCATTTCATATAGGGAACTTCTGTCTCCAAGATGGCGGATCTAGTCCACGTCCTCTCGATTGTTGCAGAAAGTGCATCCAGGGTCTGATTAATTTCGGTTCTCCGTTGCACTTTTCTGCGTTAAAGTCAAAATGATGATATACTTAATACATCTGTGCCGCTAAAGCGAGGTCGTAGGCCGACAACAGTCCGTTTTTGACAAATCAAGAGACCTTCCACAGTCTAGACTTGATCTGCGCATTACGTCACATTGGTGCTATTCATGACCGTTGTTAGAATTCCTTGACGCAAGTTATTTCCATGTTACTCATTAATGTAAACTACTTCGTCAGCCGCAGTTTTATCTCTTTAGGGAATTTGCTTCGTGTTTTGTTCGTCGTAGGATGCTTACACTAGAATAATCAGAAATCTAAAGGGAGCGAGATTGTGTTTCGACATTGTTGTGTGCTACGTTATCGTAATGGTTCCCTAGACCGGCCGTGCGCTAATCTTACGGTCTGCTGTTTGATGTGCGACGGCGATAATTTGACGACTAACTATGTGTCTATATGTTCGGAATTGGAGTCAACAACGATGGCCTAACATCATCAAGTGCTACGACGATCATCATTTTCAAGAGGACGTGAATTACCGGTATATGGGGATAGGCGGCGGGAACAATTGAAGGCTATGCATGAAAAGTGTTCCTTGTTGCAGTTTCCTCATATTCCAAGTCGCTTGTCTGTGTTAGTCACCTTTAGTGACTCGGGCAGATGGTGCTCGTAAACCTTGGAGAGCCGACCATCTAAGGGCAGAATCCCCCTTAAGAAAAGACCATATGCTGTCTTGCAGGAAGATTGGGGACAAGTAAAGGCTAAGGAAAGCAAACCTGAACAAAATGCTGGCTGAAATCGGATGCACTAGGCCACTGGCCAAGAACATAGTGCAACGTTTTAACAGGTATTCAAGCGAAGTGGATCTAACAGGCTTAAACAGACAGCTGTCTTCGTGTGAGAGTCTGGAGTCCTACTCTGATTGAGTCCTGATCGTAGAGAGAGATTTCATATCGTACCCAGCTCTACCTGTCTTCTTCAAGTATATTTTGGCCTTCCTTTATGTCTCCTCCCCTGGGATTTCCAAATAAGGGTTTATCGTATAATATTCTCATTTGGTTTCAGCAGTGAGTGTTCTATCGGAACTATTCTACTAGATCGCATTTAACACAAAACAGAAACTCCAAACGCAACTGTTTTGCTTCAAAACATTTGTAGTACTTAACAGGCGCCTGGTCATTGAGAGAAGTGGAACGATACCAGGTCCCGGTTCTGCCCTGGGACGGGTTGTGTGATCTATATTCGACTGCACATTGTCCACCTGTTGGGACTGCGGCTGGATAGAATGTGCCACCGAAGTGGAGGATTGACTCCATTTGTTGGGACAGCTAATCTTTGGGTACGCTCTCGCTGATGTTAACTTGGATTTAGCACATGCGCCTGGAGATCGTGCTGCCATCTACGGCCGTTACAGCTACCCGGAAGTGTGCGTTGTGAGCTGCGCACCATTTGTACATAACGCAACACATTCAATAGAACAGAATGAACGATCATGATGAACACTTTGTTGTAACGGAGGCCGAGCTGATATGAAAATGTCCTGCCTATGATGACGCCATTCCGTTCTAAACTCTAAATACTTTAGTTTATTTGCTCATTTGTGGCTTTCCAAAAGTAGAAAATCTACGTACTCCTTCCATTTAACATCCACGTTCTTTAGGAGAATTTATACCTTACATTTAAAAATAAATTTTGTTGTTAAAAATAGGATATTGCAACTCTTGAAATATCGACTTTTGTCGATCTTTGATCTTTTAGTTACAAGCATTTTTCTACTAAAATAACATTCATACATAAATATTGACTTTACCTAACTATATTATGTTTTCTTTTTGTGTGAGGGAGTGTCACAAATTAAAACCACTCCCATAAAATATCAATTTAAGAGTGAGTACTATGGCCCTTTTCGTCTATAGCTCGTTTCAAATCACTTGCCCAACTTCAAAACGCTATTGCTCAGTAACCGTTTGTTAAAAACTTGAAATTTTCCAAATGTTATTAGAATGCAAAAGACCCTTTAAATCTTGCAGCTGCAGTTTTCTTAAAGCGGCGAATTTCTTTGATGTTTGTTAAAATTGTAAATTGTGAACCCATAAATAATAGAAATTAGCGTAGTTGCTGGTCTATGATTAATTCTCACTAGGTAAAGGCGTGGCCGTAATGGGGAAATACCAGGAGAATTATTGTCTTCTCAGTTCGAGAACGGACGATAATATCAAGGTATATCTGTATGTCCAATTTTCATAGTTGTGTGGTCCTTAAAAGGACCGTTTGTTGAACTAATTTAAGGTAATATAGGGGCCAACATTGTGGGGGCTATATACTTTCATTCTGAATCAGACGAGTCTAAAAGATTAATAACTGTTTGGGGTTGAACATTCCACAAACCATCATTTTTCCAATATTCCTCTTCCTGTTTTAAGACGTGGTCTTCACATTTAGCCCAATAATCTTTGTCTATATTTAATAAAGCGAGATTAGCAAGAGTCTTTACATCGCATATTTTGAATGTTGTATTTTCATCTGCCACTTGTCCTTTAAATTTTGCCCAGATTAGTTCTATTGGATTTAAATGAGCATGGTAAGGTGGCAGCCTCAAACTTATATGACCGTGCTCTTGGATAATCTTATCTATTTGAAAAATCTTTGTCCTTTGTTTTTGCTTTACTAGAGATAGTAATTCAGGTTTTAAGTACATGTTATTAAATTGTATGTGCTCCTTTGTGAGCCATATCTTAATAGCATCTTTTGTACTGGATGACGTCGGGACTTTATCTTCAAGTGCAACAATGTTGTGGTACGCTGCATTGTCCATTATTAGGCAAGATGGTCGATCTAGTGATGGGAGAACAGAATTTTCAATCCAATGTCTAAATATGTGACCATTCATCTCAGAGTGATAATCCCGATTGTCTATGGATTTTGAAAGAAAAATGAGCTCTGCATTCTGTATTAGTCCATGTTGTCGACTACCTGCATGAGCAATTATCAAGCGCTGTCCTTTGCTGCTAGGTATTAATCTCTTAATCTTTCCATCTGATGACTGCCATTCCATTTGGTTAGTGTGGTAAGCATTGATCCATGTTTCATCCAAGTACACAATATCATAACCTTGCTTGCGCGCCTCTTTTACTTCACGTAAGTACTTGCTTCTCATGACTACTATATGTGGCTTCTCACAGATGATGTTTCGTCCATTGGAATACTTTCTGAATGTAAAACCTGCAGCTCTCACATTCCTCCATAATGTAGACTTTGATATTTCAATACTGTTGTTCTTTTTCAGCGAAATTTTTAATTTTCTTATTGTAACAGTTTCATTCATACCCAACATTTTGCGAATTTCACTTCTAATAAGTTCACTGTCGAAATTATCCAACATTTTTGCTCTTCCTTGTGATTTTGTATATTTTGAACATTGGCGGTCACGTGCTTGAATCCAGCGATTAAATGACCGTTTAGATAAATCCAAAATGTGTCTTCCTCGTTTAGCCTCTTTGCAAAAATAGTCATACATTTTTATTGCGATGTTTTGTAAACTGCAGAATTTCATTTTAAGACTCATGATAAATGTTATCGTTCCACGTCTACACCTATGAATGAACGGAAATGGAACACACAATTTCTCAAGTGTCTAATTGTGTCAAAAAAAAACGACGGCGAAAGCGTGAAAACACGTCAATTTGACCGTGTATGGATTTTTACTCGCTATTTTTAATTTAAAATACTGTAAACATTAAGTTTTGACTACATCAATGGGTCGTTATAAATTTATATCAATCAAATAAGCAACAATAATTACCAAATGTTTTTTAAATGAAATTAATTCCCTGTTGGGTTCTAATCATTTAAACTTTACATGCAAATTATGAACAACTTACAACAAGCGGTTAAAAAGCTATCGATTTTAAAAGTTGGGCACGAGTTATGAAACAAGCTATAGTCAGACGGTCTAGTGGAGGCTATTGTTTTTTTTTTTAGGTTTTTTTTTGTAGAACAGCTTATCCATGGCTAATTCTACCAATGTTTGACAAACACACGCGGTCACAGAATGAACAAGTCACTGAGATACAAGGTTTTTCCATCCTTTTTCACGAGCCTTTTCTCTTCTAAATTTTGCCTTAGTACAGTCTCAAATGATGTTATTCGGCAGGCAGAATAGTCAAAGAAGACAGTGGTGCATACGCCATGACCACGAGTAGCATGACAATGGAGGTGATGGCAGTAACCAAGGCATTCAAATAGTTAGAGTCACAAGACTACACCCATGCATGTATACTGAGTGATTTGATGAGTATGATAAAAAAAGTGGAGGCGGGCTCTGTACGAATGCACTGGGTTGAGTCGTTGCAGAAATCCAAAATACGTAAGGTCACCTTTGTCTATGTCCCTGGACATGCGGGAGTACGGGAAAATGAAAGAGCGGACAGGTTGGCTAGCTATGCTGTTGCTGAGGACGGGCAACCAATGGAGCGGGCAGACATCATCAATGCCCTCCGAGATGTGGGAAGAGTACAGGACTTCGACAAACACAGATCCACGTCACTTCTTCGGATGATGGAAATGGGAATTGAGTTGGGCACAGCCAGAAATGAGAAACTTAGTGGGCGTGTAAGAAGACTTATCAACCAACATAGAACTGGAGTCGTCAGTCGCTGGACACTGAGGGAATTGCTGAGGAGGGGATCTGAGCACCTATGGACATGTTCGGAGTGCAATGATGATGACCCGCAAATAACTCAATAAACTCAATAACTCAATAACTCAATAACTCAATAACTAAATAACTAAATAACTAAAATGTCACTTTCATATTAAAATAAACAACTGTTCTTAATATTATCGTTACTGTACTGTTACATATTCGATGCGTTAGAAAAAAATGCTTATAGAAAATACTTTACGTACAGTAGAATACATTCAAGACTTGAGCAGAAATAAGAGGAACGACCACGCAACCAATAATATCATCTGGAATAAAGTAAAGAAGGTTGGAAAATGTCAGCGATGTGATGAGAAGAAATTGCAAGTAAATCGCAAAACAATTCTTAAAATTGGAAAATGGAAACAAAAGAAGGAATGTCGATCTTGATAAACAATAAGAACACAGAGAGGCAACATCAGCGGGCAGGAGATACTTTGAAGAGATTGAGTGTTGTGCTGGGAACAGGCGAGACAGACTATCTATCTATCTATCTATCTATCTATCTATCTATCTATCTATCTATCTATCTATCTATCTATCTATCTATCTATCTATCTATCTATCTATCTATCTATCTATCTATCTATCTATCTATCTATCTATCTATCTATCTATCTATCTATCTATCTATCTATCTATCTATCTATCTATCTATCTATCTATCTATCTATCTATCTATCTATCTATCTATCTATCTGCCTGCCTGCCTGCCTGCCTGTCTGCCTGCCTGTTGTCTGTCTGTCTGTCTGTCTGTCTTGCCTGTCGCTGCCGCTACCTTTCTGTCTGTATGTCTGGCACTGTTTGCCTGTCTGTCTACCTGTCTGTCTGTCATTGTTTGTCTTTCTGTCTCTCTGTTCGACCATTTATTTTCTGCTTGACTGTCTGTCTGTAAAGTCTGTCTGTCTGAGTAGCTATATTTCCCTCAATTACTCTACTTCTTACTCTACTTATCTCTACCTCTCTGTTTCCCATCCTATATAATAGTCCTCTGTAGTCTATCTCTGTCTTTCACCCTCTCTATGTCTCTTCCAATTTCTCTTTGTCTCTCTCTAAAACTATAAATTTCATTCTCTCTGCACCTCTCTTTTTTCTCTCTTTCTATCTCTTTCTCACTGAATCATTTTCAGGAACAAGTTTATCTGATTATCCTTTTTTTTTTGTTTTTCTGTTGCTGTTCTAAAGTCAACACATTAAATACAGCAAATTAAATACAACAATACTCAAGAACAAATTTGTTTAAGAATCGTAGCTGTCACACAGCACGATGTTGGATGTGAATGTTGACGAAGGGAAAATATGTGCGGCTGCAAAAGGTGTCTTGCATCTGACATGATAAACGCCTGTACGTGGTGTAATCTTGCGGAGGTAATGTTTCATATCCCATACTTCACAGGTTTTCTAGTATGTATTTTGGCAAGATAGGAAATGAAGTTTAAGATGAAGTGTGTTTAAACATCCTTATGTACCGCACATCAACGCTCTTGACCCCTCGACATACAGCTCATATATTATGCAACTTGAAAACTGTCTCGTGGAATGTGAGAAGATTTGAGGGATTAATGCAAATAGAGCTGGATTTGAATACAGTTTCCAACTTAGGTTCTTAACATGTTGTTAGGTTGTTCCTATTCTGATTTCTTGGTTTATTCCTTCTATTTTGTTGGATCAATAGTAGACAAAAAAGGAATTGAAGTCAACGATCACAACATAAACAATTTGCGATAAGCGGATGACACAGTCTTAATAGCAGAGACAGAGAATGGACTACAAGAAATGATAGCCATAATAGTAAAGGAAAGCAAAAAGAAAGGTTTCAGTCTGAATAGTAAGAAACAGAAGTAATGTCCATATCGCAGAAACAGTCATCACCATCATGCAGCATAAAAATAAAGAGGACAAATATGAAACAAGTTCAACGCGTCAAATACTTGGGCACAATAATAACATCAGATGAAAGCTGCACCACAGAAATAAAGCAGAATAGATCAGGCCAAAATAGCATTTCAGAAAATGAAAAATATCTTATGCAACAAATCTATGTCAATAAAAGTGAGAAAGATAATTCATCGGCGTATATATAGACCCAATTTTGACCTATGGAAGCAAATAATGGACAGTAAACAAACAAATGAAAATTCGATTAGAGAACACAGAGATGGGATTTCTCAGAGGAACGTTGAAAGTTCCCTGAACAGCTAAAAAAGACCGATGAAGAAATTCACAAAGAGGCCAACACAAAAAGGCAGCTCCTAAAAAAATATCAGAAAGAAACAATCAACATTTTTCGGGCACATCATGAGAAGAGCAAAGTTGAATACTTGGTTACAACTGGAAAAATACAGGGAAAGAGAGATCACGGTCGACAAGAAGAGAAAATACTAGATAGCTTGGTGTCATGGCATGGAAAACATTCAACAACAGAACTGATACGATGCACTGTAAATAGAAAAGTATGGAAGGATATGATCACCTACTCCAAGCAGTATGGCACATGACGATGATTATTATTATTTTGTTGGCTTTTTCCTATTCTGTTTTGTGTGATTTTTTCTATGTTATTTGTTTGGCGTTTTCGTTGCTTTTTGTTTATTTGACCTATGATGTTTCCTTGATTTATTCTGTCTATTTTAAGGCTTTTCCTATGCTGTTTGCTTTGGTTTATTCTTTGCTGGCATTTACTATGCTGCTTATTTGTTTTCCCTCTACTGTTTCTTTGATTTATTCTTTGCCCTTCGTTTTTTTTATATGCTGCTTGTTAGGTTATTGTTTCATTTATCCTTATTTTTGTTATTGTCTTGACTTGTTATTTACTTTCTTGATTCTTGTTGTACACTCTGTTAATCATACCCATGTGCTTCTTTGATATGTAATTCATTTTCTTTTTTCTTCATCTATTTAACTTTCTCTTTTTGCGTGAGGAATTAGAACTTTCTGACTAATAATTTGTATTTTTCTATACCATTGATCTATGCTGGTACATGTTTATTTCCTTATTGCTTATTTAGCTGTTATATTCTTATTGTTCTTTACTTAAGTATAGTGCCCCCGTCACGCCAAGTGACGTATAGGGAATATGGTGTTAGTGACCATAAAGTTTACAGACTTTCAGCACATGATTTTTGGGGTAATATGGTAGGTAATTACGCCCGTGCCGCTTTACTTTCCCAGAAAAAAAATCCGGTACCTATTTAAGGCTAGGTAAACCCGAAAGCCGTCGGTTAGGATCGAACCCTACCTCTTGTCCTTTGTAGACCAGTTCACTAACCACTGAGCTATCGCGGCTCCCTTTTCTTTACTTACTTTATTCATATTTGTATGTTGCGTTATTTATTGTGTATTTACATAGAGAATTTATAAATGTATGTTTTAAATCATTGATTTTTTTTTTCGTGATTAATACACATGGTTGGTTACAAGATGGGGAAAGAAACAAAAGCAGAGTATTTCATGAGAGACAGAAGGGTTATAACGTAAACAAACTCGTCTATAGCCATCGGGGACTCCGCAGTGACGATAAAATAGAATAGAGCCACTGTCACCTGCGAGGCATGTCATAAGAGGCGACTAAGAAGTTTTGGATACGTTGCATGGTCAGTTAGTAGGGCGTGCACGGAGCGACATTGTCAACAAAATTTACCGATGCATTTTGGGAAATGCTGTCACGTATTGTGGAACGGCTATGGGAAATTCCTGACTTCAATGAAACTGATTCCATGAATAGGACAAGAAGTTAAAAGCATAACGTTTGAAGTGAGAAAGAAGAGTTAGAACGTAAAATGTAGAATATAGGAAGTGAGAAAGAAGAGTTAGAACGTAAAATGTAGAATATAGGAAGTGAGAAAGAAGAGTTAGAACGTAAAATGCAGAATATAGGAAGTGAGAAAGAAGAGTTAGAACGTAAAATGCAGAATATAAGAAGTGAGAAAGAAGAGTTAGAACGTAAAATGCAGAATATAGGAAGTGAGAAAGAGGAGTTAGAACGTAAAATGCAGAATATAGGAAGTGAGAAAGAAAGGTAATTCGCTCAAATGAAATACTGGATCTATTATCGATAATTGATGTAATTAGACAGCTCGATACTTGATGTAATTAGACAGCTCGATACTTGATGTAATTAGACACAGACGCAAGACACATCATCTAGAGGCAATAGAAGTCCGCTCAAGTCCAGACGTCCGGAAACCCTATTCTTATAATTCATTGGTTGGTTATTGTGATATTCTTGTGTGTTTAATTCATTTATTTATTGGAAGCCGCAGGAGTTGATTGGTTAGTGAACTGACCTATAGAGATTAAGAGGGTGAGTTCGATCCAAATCGACGACTCCCAGGTTCACTCAGTCTTAAAGGAATAGGGTTTTTTTTAAGGGGTGACAGTAGCGCGGCCTGGCGTGACACCGACCACATCATCCATACAATTTATTGTTGGTTAATGAAATGTTTGGTCACTAAAATAATATGCATGTATAACTTGTGGGCCAATATAACAAAAGAATAGGAAAGGCAAAAAATAATTTTAATGTCATGAAGAACATACTAACATCAAAACAAATAACACCAGGGCTAAAACTAAGAATAGCAAAATGTTATGTCTTCTCAATATTCATATATGGCGCAGAAACATGGACATTAGACAAGAAAACAGAACAGAGAGAAATGTGGATATTTACAAGAATATGTAGAATTGGGTGGAAGGAATTGAAAACAAACGATGAAGTTTTAAAACAACTAAAAATGACAAGAGAACTACTAAACACAATTTAAACAAGACAAATGCGATTTTTGGGCCATGTTAAAAGCCACAACAGCCTACTAAAAGTAATCCTGGAGGGGAAAATACAAGGTAAAAGAGGCAGAGGCAGACCAAGACTAACATGGGCGAGTAACATCAAAAGATGGACAAACCAGCCTATGACAACCTGCACCATCAAAGCAAGAGACAGAGCAGAATGGAGCTCCATGGTAGCCAACTTTCGTTGCGGAGATGGCACTCGATGATGATGATAACTTGAGGGTATTATGCAACAAATCTATGCCAACAGAAGTGAGACAGAGAGTTCATCCGTGCTATAATGAACCAATTCTGACATGTGAAAGTGAAACATGGACAGTAGACAAACAAATGAAAAGACGATTATAGGCCACAGAGATGGGATTTTTCAGAAGAATGTTGTAAGTTCCCAGTACAGCTAAAAAGGCAAATGGGGAATTTCGCAAAGAGGCTAACACAAAAGGGAGCCCCTAAAAAAACATCAGAAAGAAACAATCAACATTTTTCGAACACATCATAAGAAGAGGAAAGTTGAAAAAATTTGTTACAACTGGCAAAATACGGGGAAAAAGAGATCACGAGACGACAAAGAGAGAAAATACTGGATAGCTTAGTGTTATGACATGAACAATAGTCAAGAATAGAACTGTTACTATGCACGGTAGATAGAAAATTGTGGAAGGGCATGATCGCCAGCGCCAACTGGTATGGCACTTGATGATGATAATCGTTTATGTTTCTGGTATTTTAATTATATTGTTATGTTATTGTATGAATTTCATCCCTTATATTGCTCCTTTATACACATATAAGTTTAGCATGGGAGGTTAGCCACAGCCATCTATAGAGTAGGCCTAAATGCAACGCCACAAGCGTGACGTTTTAATTTGTGTCATCAGCGGCAGTTGAGGGTAGAATTATGTCAGCCACCCATAGCCCGCAAAGGTGAATCTTGACCAGTGATGTCACGCTAGTTGGGTTGCGTTCAGGTCTTCTCTACATATGACAATGACTTGAAACACTAGGTCTCTTACTGTCACTTGTAACTTTCAAAGTGATGGGTTAGATACGGCGTGTCGTGGTGAAAAGGGCAGGGTGTTGTAACACACCGGCAATTTCATGGAACATCAAGAAAATGTTCCACGGAAAATTGGTGTCACGATTCCTGATGTGTTGTTGAATACATTCCGTGTTGTAAAGAAGCGTGTCGCCTTGGAGTTAATGGCAACCACTTTGACCATTTTCTATCAAATCCGTTTGTTTCTCATGTTAAACATTTTCTATAAAATGCGTTTGTTTCTCATGTTAAACATTTTCTATAAAATGCGTTTGTTTCTCATGTTAAACATTTTCTATAAAATCCGTTTGTTTCTCATGTTAAACATTTGCTATCAAATCCGTTTGTTTCTCATGTTAAACATTTGCTATCAAATCCGTTTGTTTCTCATGTTAAACATTTGCTATAAAATCCGTTTGTTTCTCATGTTAAACATTTGCTATAAAATCCGCATGTTTCTCATGTGAAACATTTGCTATAAAATCGTTATGTTTCTCATGTTAAACATTTGCTATAAAAATCCTTATGTTTCTCATGTTAAACATTGCCTATAAAATCCTAATGTTTCTCATACTGAACATTTGCTACAAAATCCGAATGTTTCTCATATTGAAAGGTAGGGGATCAAGACGGCTATTGAGCAAATTGAGCTAATTGAAGTTACATGTGTGTAATGAGAAACACATAACCGTTCAATGACAGAACCAAGCAACAATCGCCAGCTCGTTAAACTCGAGATGAACCGCAGCCTTCTGGACAGACCACCAATCTACATATTCAAAGACTCAGGGCTCAGATTAGTCATCTTTAGACACTCCCACGCAGAAGATAATAACTACGATGTAGTAACATTGTATGGGAGGGGCGCTGATGGGCGGTTGATCCGGGCGCAGTATTTATAAGTGCACACCATTTAAATTGATTGAAAAAAAAGTAATAACACTCAATTTAACAGAAATTCAGTTAAGAGTCACAGTGCTAGCTTTACTTGAAGCGCTGGCAATGTAGTTTGTGTCACTCCAGTGATATTTCCATTGCTGTCTTTTCTTTTGACCGCTGTGTTTCAGTTTACCAGCTGCTGCACTGCTGTATACCCATTCAATTAATATCACCAACACTGATTCAGCTACACAGAAAATAAACACAACAACGTCGACTTAATTACACATACAAGCATTTCAACTAACACCGATTCAAGTATACAGGAAAGAAATGCCACCAACACAGTTTTTCTAATACACAGAGCAAAAATGCCACCAACACAGTTTTTCTAATACACAGAACAGAAGTACCACCAACACAGTTTTTTCTAATACACAGAGCAGAAATGCCACCAACACAGTTTTTCTAATACACAGAGCAGAAATACCACCAACACTATTTTTTTAAATACACAGCAGAAATACCACCAACACAATTTTTTTTAATACACAGAGCAGAAATACCACCAACACAATTTTTTTAATACACAGAGCAGAAATACCACCAACACAGTTCTTTTTTAAAACCATCATCATCATCATCAACTAGTGCCTTCTCCGCAACGAAGGTTGGCTACCATGGATCGCCATTCTACTCTGTTTCTTGCTTTGATGGTGCAGGCTGTCATAGATTGACTTGACCATCTTTTGATGTTACTCGTCCATGTTAGTCTTGGTCTGCCTCTGCCTCTTTTACCTTGTATTTTTCCTTATAATATTACTTTTAGTAGGCTGTTGTGTCTTTTAACATGCCCCAAACATTTCATTTGTCTTGTCTTAATTGTATTTAGTAGTTCTCTTTTTATTTTCAGTTGTTTTAAAACTTCATCGTTTGTTACCTTTTGTTTCCATCCAATTCTACCTATTCTTCTATAAATCCACATTTCAAAGGCTTCAATTTTCTGTTCTGTTTTCTTGTCTAATGTCCATTTTTCTGCACCATACAGGAATATTGAGAAGATGTAACATTTTGCCATTCTTAGTTTCAGACCTGTTAATATATGCTTTGTTGTTAGTATATTTTTCATGGCATTAAAACTTTTATCAATGTAATTTTTTTATCAATGGTAGAAGCAGAGCGATTAAACATAGATATCTTAGGCATATCAGAAACAAGATGGAAGGAAAGTGGATACATACAAGACGATAAATATACATTTATATATTCAGGTAACACAAAAGAACATCAAAGAGGAGTAGGCATTGTAATAAAACGAGAGCTTTTTTAAAACACAGAGCAGAAATACCACCAACACAGTTAATAATACACATAATAGAAATACCATCAACACAGTTAGTAATACACAGAACAGAAACACTACAGACAGTTTTTCAAATACACAAAGCAGAAATACCAAAAACACAGTTTTTTTTAATACACAGAACAGAAATACCACCAATACAGTTAGTAATACACTGGACAGAAATACCACCAAAACAGTTTTTCAATTACACAGAACAGAAATACCATCAACACCGATTCATGTACACAGAACAACACCACAAGCAACACTAATTCATCCACACAGTAGAAATATTAACCACAAATAACTTCTTGAACCCACACAAAAATTAATAAATTAATCGGAAACAGCTGCACAGAAATGAAACAAAAAAATTTCTCCTTGATTAATACGACAACGAAAATCACAAACAAGCAATGCTTCAAGTGCTCAAAGAAAACATAAACCAAGAGGGTTGAAAACAATAAATTAGCTAGTAACCCCTTGAGCATCAATAATTCTGACAGAAAATAAAACCTCACCAACTAATTAGTTAAAAACCGTAGAAATGGAGCACCGTTTCAGGGCCCGCTCTTTGAACTAAGAATGTCGTGACACCCCTTGGTGTTTTACGCCTTTTCCCTTGCAACAGGTTCCTTAAATATGACATCTGTGTCTTTGGAGACTTAGAATTTATTTTAAGGAAATGTTTCCGACAGTGTGGATTCTTACTCTCTTGGGAAGATAGGATTAGAGAGCGAGTGGTGTAAATGAATGAGAGTACTTGGGGTAAATATAATGGAGATTGGATTATATAACATGACGGTAGGATTATTTAAGAGGATTTTGGGATTATGTAATAAGATGGTGAAAAGTAAAGAATAATTTAACACTCCCAGGATTTGAAGTTACAGAGTGTTAGAATTGTTATGTTTTGATGATACAGCATTTTTATTCATCTCATTAAATAAGTAAAAATATAAAGTACGTCGTCACGTCAAGTGGCGTATGGGGAATATGGTGTTAGTGACAATAATTTGTATAGACCTTCGGCACATGACTTTTGGAGTAATGTGGTCGGTATTGCGCCCATTGCCGTTTTACTTTCCCAGAAAAAGTCCAGTACCCATTTAAGGCTGGGTGAACCCGAAAGCCGTCTATCAGGAGCAAACCCGACTACTTGTCCTTTGTAGGTCAGTTCACCAACCACTGAGCTGTCGCGGCTCCATCTCATGAAGTGGCACTGTTAAATTGATAACATCAATTCAGTGTAATAGTGGAAATACAGCTCCTATGTCTCAATGCAACAAAAACAAACATCTTAACAGATGAAATTGATATAAAAATTGATATGTGTGTAAAGGGATAAATATTGAAAAGGAGACAGTTTTTCATATATGGGATCATTGTTAAGAAACCATGGAACGACTATCAAGGAGATTAAAATACAACTAAATATAGTTATTATAAAAACTAAAACAACTTTAGTCTATTAAAAGTAATATTAGAAGGGAAAATACAAGGTAAAAGAGGCAGACCAAGACTAACATTGACGAGTAACATCAAAAGATGGACAAGTCAGCCTATGGCAATCTGCATCATCAAAGCAAGAGACAGAGTGGAATGGCGCTCCATGGTAGCCAACCTTCGATGCGGAGACGGCACTTAATGATGATGAAAACAACTGCATAACATATGGCAAGGATAAAGAAATAAAACAGGTTTTTAAGAGCTACTATTTTTCTCATACAGTTGCGAACCATATACAGTTATAGAAGTTAGTCTATAGAATGAAGCAGACACATGGCAGTGTGTTTATTGTATTAAGGGAGCAATGAAGGCGCGGTGCAAATGAGGTGGGGAGAGTAGATGGTAACTTGGATGCTGCCTTTACGTCACTTCAATTGTATCATTTAAACGAGGCGTGGTGCTGTCTTTACGTCAATAAAATTGTATCATTTA
Source organism: Megaustenia siamemsis (assembly GCA_032433765.1). Taxonomy (NCBI): domain Eukaryota; kingdom Metazoa; phylum Mollusca; class Gastropoda; order Stylommatophora; family Ariophantidae; genus Megaustenia; species Megaustenia siamemsis. Next base: position 26,263,702 of record JAVIAB010000126.1, read on the forward strand.
AACGAGGCGTGGTGCTGCCTTTACGTCAATAAAATTGTATCATTTAAACGAGGCGTGGTACTGTCTTTACGTCAATAAAATTGTATCATTTAAACGGGTCGTGGTGCTGTCTTTACGTCAATTCACTTGTATCATTTAAACGAGGCGTGGTGCTGTCTTTACGTCACTTCACTTGTATCATTTAAACGAGGCGTGGTGCTGTCTTTACGTCACTACACTTGTATCATTTAAACGAGGCGTGGTGCTGTCTTTACGTCACTTCACTCGTATCATTTAAACGAGGCGTGGTGCTGTCTTTACATCACTTCACTTGTATCATTTAAACGAGGCGTGGTGCTGTCTTTACATCACTTCACTTGTATCATTTAAACGAGGCGTGGTGCTGTCTTTACATCACTTCACTTGTATCATTTAAACGAGGCGTGGTGCTGTCTTTACGTCACTTCACTTGTATCATTTAAACGAGGCGTGGTGCTGTCTTTACGTCACTTCACTTGTATCATTTAAACGAGGCGTGGTGCTGCCTTTACGTCACTTCACTTGTATCATTTAAACGAGGCGTGGTGCTGTCTTTACGTCACTTCACTTGTATCATTTAGACGAGGCGCGGTGCTGTCTTTACGTCACTTCACTTGTATCATTTAAACGAGGCGTGGTGCTGCCTTTACGTCACTTCACTTGTATCATTTAAACGAGGCGTGGTGCTGCCTTTACGTCACTTCACTTGTATCATTTAAACGAGGCGTGGTGCTGTCTTTACGTCACTTCACTTGTATCATTTAGACGAGGCGCGGTGCTGACTTTACATCAATAAAATTGTATCATTTAAACGAGGCGTGGTGCTGCCTTTACATCAATAAAATTGTATCATTTAGACGAGGCGCGGTGCTGCCTTTACATCAATAAAATTGTATCATTTAAACGAAGCGTGGTGCTCCCTTTACATCAATAAAATTGTATCATTTTGACGAGGCGTGGTGCTGCCTTTACATCAATAAAATTGTATCATTTAAACGAGGCGTGGTGCTACCTTTACGTCAATAAAATTGTATCATTTAAACGAGGCGCGGTGCTGCCTTTACGTTTTTCCAATTGTATCATTTAAACGAGGCGTGGTGCTGTCTTTACGTCAATAAAATTGTATCATTTAAACGAGGCGTGGTGCTGTCTTTACGTCAATAACATTGTATCATTTAAACGAGGCGTGGTGCTGTCTTCACGTCAATAAAATTGTATCATTTAAACGAGGCGCGGTGCTGCCTTTACGTCAATAAAATTGTATCATTTAAACGAGGCGCGGTGCTGCCTTTACGTCCATAAAATTATATCATTTAAACGAGGCGCGGTGCTGCCTTTACGTCAATAAAATTGTATCATTTAAACGAGGCGCGGTGCTGCCTTTACGTCAATAAAATTGTATCATTTAAACGAGGCGCGGTGCTGTCTTTACGTCAATAAAATTGTATCATTTAAACGAGGCGCGGTGCTGTCTTTACGTCAATAAAATTGTACCATTTAAACGAGGCGCGGTGCTGCCATTACGTCAATAAAATTGTATCATTTAAACGAGGCGTGGTGCTGTCTTTACGTCAATAAAATTGTATCATTTAAACGAGGCGCGGTGCTGCCTTTACGTCAATAAAATTGTATCATTTAAACGAGGCGCTGTGCTACCTTTACGTCAATAAAATTGTATCATTTAAACGAGGCGCGGTGCTGTCTTTACGTCAATAAAATTGTACCATTTAAACGAGGCGCGGTGCTGTCTTTACGTCAATAAAATTGTACCATTTAAACGAGGCGCGGTGCTGCCTTTACGTCAATAAAATTGTATCATTTAAACGAGGCATGGTGCTGTCTTTACGTCAATAAAATTGTATCATTTAAACGAGGCGTGGTGCTGTCTTTACGTCAATAAAATTGTATCATTTAAACGAGGCGTAGTGCTGTCTTTACGTCAATAAAATTGTATCATTTAAACGAGGCGTGGTGCTGTCTTTACATCACTACACTTGTATCATTTAAACGAGGCGTGGTGCTGTCTTTACGTCACTTCACTCGTATCATTTAAACGAGGCGTGGTGCTGTCTTTACATCACTTCACTTGTATCATTTAAACGAGGCGTGGTGCTGTCTTTACATCACTTCACTTGTATCATTTAAACGAGGCGTGGTGCTGTCTTTACATCACTTCACTTGTATCATTTAAACGAGACGTGGTGCTGTCTTTACATCACTTCACTTGTATCATTTAAACGAGGCGTGGTGCTGTCTTTACGTCACTTCACTTGTATCATTTAAACAAGGCGTGGTGCTGTCTTTACGTCACTTCACTTGTATCATTTAGACGAGGCGCGGTGCTGCCTTTACGTCAATAAAATTGTATCATTTTGACGAGGCGCGGTGCTGCCTTTACATCAATAAAATTGTATCATTTAGACGAGGCGTGGTGCTGCCTTTACGTCAATAAAATTGTATCATTTAAACGAGGCGCGGTGCTGCCTTTACGTCAATAAAATTGTATCATTTAAACGAGGCGTGGTGCAGTATTTACATCAATAACATTGTATCATTTAAACGAGGCGTGGTGCTGTCTTTACGTCAATAAAATTGTATCATTTAAACGAGGCGCGTCGCTGCCTTTACGTCAATAAAATTGTATCATTTAAACGAGGCGCTGTGCTGCCTTTACGTCAATAAAATTGCATCATTTAAACGAGGCGCGGTGCTGTCTTTACGTCAATAAAATTGTACCATTTAAACGAGGCGCGGTGCTGCCTTTACGTCAATAAAATTGTATCATTTAAACGAGGCATGGTGCTGCCTTTACGTCAATAAAATTGTATCATTTAAACGAGTCGTGGTGCTGTCTTTACGTCATTTCAATTGTATCATTTAAACGAGGCGTGATCATTTGAAATCTGCCCGAGCTGCACCGAATGACCATACAAAGTACACATGCTAATGTTATATCTGACGTAAAAAGCATGCAATTGTGTATGTGTTTATTCTCCGCGTAGTAGTCGATGATTTTGCTGCAGACCGTTGGGAAAATAGCCGGTTGGATTCGGGGTGCATCTTCATTATTTTGACCACCAAGGACTTCTGTTTTATAGACTTTAAAGAGCCTGTTTTGAACAGCAATACCATCCATTACAAATACACACTAGACTGTATACAGTCATAAAGAATAAGAGACCCGGCTTGCTTTCGCGTGGTGGGATTCTGCTGCACAACATTTCTCGCCCACATGTCGCGAATATTGTGCGGGAAGCGTTAACAAGGAAACGATGGGAAGTTCTGCAACATCCAGCCCGTAGCCCAACCTCTCAACACGTGACTTTCATTTGGTCGCTCCCTTAAAAACAATCTCTAAAGGGACAAAGGTTCGAATCGATGCAGATATCATGGCCTTGTTAACAAAATGGTTTAATGAGCCGACTCCGATGCAGATGCCATGGCCATGTTAACAATATGGTTTAATGAGCCGACCCCGATGCAGATGTCATGGCCTTGTTAACAAAATTGTTTAATGAGCCGACCCCGATGCAGATGTCATGGCCTTGTTAACAAAATGGTTTAATGAACCGACCCCGATGCAGATGTCATGGCCTTGTTAACAAAATTGTTTAATGAACCGACCCTGATGCAGATGTCATGGCCTTGTTAACAAAATGGTTTAATGAGCCGACTCCGATGCAGATATCATGGCCTTGTTAACAAAATGGTTTAATGAGCCGACTCCGATGCAGATATCATGGCCTTGTTAACAAAATGGTTTAATGAGCCGACCCCGATGCAGATATCATGGCCTTGTTAACAAAATGGTTTAATGAACCGACTCCGATGCAGATATCATGGCCTTGTTAACAAAATGGTTTAATGAGCAACCTAAGTCATTTTTCTCGGACTGCATCCGCTGCCTTCCCAATCTGTGGGATGCTTGTCTAAATGCTTATGGCAGCGTTTTCTAAGGAACTCTGGTGAGTACATGCTTTATAGCTATCTATCTATCGACCTTTCGAGCCGTAGCCGGCCCATAGAGCATAGACTCAGATATTCTTTCCCTGTTTCGAATTTTTTTTCTAGCAGTCTCAATCCTTAAAAAAGATCTTTTATCAAATCCGGCCATTTGTCTCTGTTCTGTGCGAGCATATCGTTCTTATTGAGGGAGCCGATTCATGCTGTCTTTCCCTCCTGATCATTGTTCTTCTCAGTGTTTCTCTTGGTAGGGCTCTTTTTCTCCCACCTGTTGTTTCCCACTTGAGGGCTTGCTTGGCTATTCGTTATTATCTCTTCTCATCACATGATCAACATATACCCAACGTCTTTTCTTGATTACTGATATTAGTGACATGCTTTATTAAAATTACTTTATTTCATTCTGCTCCACCTGGTGATATACCTTAAACATGTTTGTAATACCACCACTGGGACGTCTTTCATTTGAACGCGTCTCGTATGTTTAAAAAGGAGCCACGATAGCTCAGTGGTTAGTAGAGTGGACTATTGAAGGAGAAGAGGTCGGGTTCGGTTCTCGTCGACGACTACGAATTTCACCCATTCTTAAACGGGCACAAGATACTTCGGAGGGAAATAAAATCAGCACGGACGTAATACTGACCACGTTACCCCTGAAATTACAAGCCAAAGTTATATTTAAAGAATATATGGGCACCAACATCATATTCCCCATACGTCACGTGGTGTTAGTGGGCTCTTTTCTTGGTCTTGTTCATATATTTATACTTAAAAGTATGGTCTTTCCAGTAAGTTTGAAAATCACTGATCAAAACGGTTTTGCTATCCACGCCAGACAACGCTGTGATGTGGATGTGTTTTACAAGTGTGTATTATTGAGTAGTGATGCTTTTAATTGCCGGTACATGGTAAACGTGCGGAACAAATCGTGTAGGTAAATGTTTAAAGACCTTTATTCATGAATTTTAATGGGAAATTACCACTCATACTTGGTTGCAGACATTGATAAGTTGCTTCGGGTGTGTCAAGGTTGTTTAAGAAGTATCATCATCATCAAGTACCATGCCTGCTGGCGTAGGTGATCATGTCTCTCCACAACTTTTGATCTCGACAGTTATTTATCATTTCTGTTGTTGACCTTCTGCCAAGCCATTCTCTTAAGCTGTTTGTTATTTTTTCTCTTTGCTTCCCTCTATCTCTTCGTCCCTCAGTTTTTCCAGTTGTCACAATATATTCCGGCTGTTCCCTTCTCATTACATGACCAAAAAAATAGATAATTATTTCTTCCTAATAGGAAGTTAGCTCTCTTTTTGCGTTGGCCTCTTTTATAAATTTTTCATTACTTTCCTTAGCTGTCCATGGTATTTTCAATATTCTTCTGTAAAACCACATTTCTACAACCCCTGTGATTTTCTTGTCTGGTGTCCTATTGTCCATGATTCACATCCATATGTTAAGACTGAGTCTACGTAACATTTAAGAACTCCTTTTCTTGTTTCTATTGTCAAAAATGGATTGCACAATATTTGTCATTTTTGTGGATAGCTGCTTTTGCCCGAGCCATTCTGCATCTCACCTCGGTTGTACAGCTACCATCTGAGGTTAACATTGTTCCCAGATATTTAAATTCATGTATTAAAACCTGTTTTAATAATGTTCCACTTGTCTATATTGTGCATTCCTGTGATGTCTTTTTTCTTTATTGCTACCATTACTTGTATTTTTGGTTATAAGGCTGAGACCTTTATTTTTGCTTTCCTTCACTATGTCTAACATTTCATGTAACTCATTTACAGTCTTAGAGAATTAAGAGTGTAAATGAGTTAAGAAGTGGCAACAAAATAGTTAATGAAAGTACATTGATGTTATCTTCTATCTTTTAGCTCCTAGTGGAGCATAGGTCTTCAACAAACACTTTCCAAGTCGTTCTGTTTTTTGCAATTCTTTTACGATCATTGATGTTATGTACACAATTAACTTAACATATTCTAAATGAAGACTACATTGCAGTGAATTGACATAAATTAAATTAATTCGTTACATTCTGAACACCACATGAACGTAGCAGTGCCATATTAATTAACAGATATGTGTCGATATTTAAAAATATATGGACACTAGCAAGGAAAAATTTCTTTCTCTCTTTCTTTCGCTTTCTTACTTTTTTCTTTTTTTTTTTTGATTACAAGTCTCCCATTTCGCTTAAATAGTACATTTTAAACAAATCTCTCTCACTTAAGTTTAAATATTCTTTCTCTTTTTTTCAACTGATCATACTCTTTAGCTTATTTATTTGAAACAAATCCCCTCTTTAGCTTAGCATTTGTTTTCAACACATCCTTCTCTTTAGCTAAATCATCATCATGTGCCATAACTATTAACGTAGTCGACCATGTCCTTTCACAATCTTCTATCTACCGTGCAGCATATTAGTTCTGTTGTAGCTTAAATATTCTTCTTTTTGTTTTTAACAATTCGTAATCTTCAACTTAGTCTTTTTTTAAACAAATCTTATTCTTTTCTTAGTCTTTATTAAAACAAATCTTACTCTTTTTCTTAGTATTTTTTCAACAAATACTTCTCTTTTGCTTAAAAGTCTTTCTCTCAATAATTCCACTTTCAAATTAAAGTCTGTCTTTTCTAGGATTTCCTTTTTTTAACTTAAATAGTGTCTCTTCCAACTAGACTTTCTCTTTGACTCTAATAGTCACTTCCTGTACATGCCCCATCTTTGTCCACTTCCCCACAAGATTGTCTCTTTCGATTAAAACTCTCTTTTCTGAGGTCCTTCTCTTTCACTTAAACTAATCTATATGTGCCTCTTTCCCGAGCATCCTCACTTTGATAACCTCATCCATCACACTACGGCTCTCCTTTTCAAAATAAAATAATTTTCGAATTATACAAAAACGGTATTTTCCTTTAATACTCATCTTTATCTCTAAAGTCCATGCCCTTCAGTTTAAACTAACCCTCTTTCACATAAAGTCCCTCTATTTCTTTCCTAATATAAACAAATGCCACATCTGTGCCGAATCTTATTGCTAGAATACATGAACAAAAAAGCTTACTTTTCAAGTTGAATTATCAAAGGGTTTGCGGTAGTAATTTGCTTTAAGCTATGAGAATTTCATTTAATTATAGACCATATTTTTGACGATAAGTTTTGGTAATGGCCAATGAGCTTATTTCCACTTTATCTGCTTCAGAACTTGTGGTGATCTACATACTTATCTTGTAAGCGGTGCTGGCAACATACATACTTGTCTTGTAAGTGGTGCTGGTAACATACATACTTGTCGTGTAAGTGGTGCTGGTAACATACATACTTGTCTTGTAAGTGGTGCTGGTAATATACATACTTGTCCTGTACTTGGTGCTGGCAACATACATACTTGTCTTGTAAGTGGTGCTGGTAACATACATACTTGTCCTGTACTTGGTGCTGGCAACATACATACTTACCTTGTAAATGGTGCTGGTAACATACATACATGTCTTGTACTTGATACTGACAACATACATACTTGTCCTGTACTTGGTGCTGGCAACATACATACTTATCTTGTACTTGGTGCTGGCAACATACATACTTATCTTGTACTTGGTGCTGGCAACATACATACTTATCTTGTACTTGGTACTGGTAACATACATACTTATCTTGTAAGTGGTGCTGGTAACATACATACTTATCTTGTAAGTGGTGCTGGTAACATACATACTTATCTTATAAGTGGTGCTGGTAACATACATACTTGTCGTGTAAGTGGTGCTGGTAACATACATACTTGTCTTGTAAGTGGTGCTGGTAATATACATACTTGTCCTGTACTTGGTGCTGGCAACATACATACTTGTCTTGTAAGTGGTGCTGGTAACATACATACTTGTCCTGTACTTGGTGCTGGCAACATACATACTTATCTTGTAAATGGTGCTGGTAACATACATACTTGTCTTGTACTTGATACTGGCAACATACATACTTGTCCTGTACTTGGTGCTGGCAACATACATACTTATCTTGTACTTGGTGCTGGCAACATACATACTTATCTTGTACTTGGTGCTGGCAACATACATACTTATCTTGTACTTGGTACTGGTAACATACATACTTATCTTGTAAGTGGTGCTGGCAACATACATACTTATCTTGTAAGTGGTGCTGGTAACATACATACTTATCTTGTAAGTGGTGCTGGTAACATACATACTTATCTTATAAGTGGTGCTGGTAACATACATACTTATCTTGTAAGTGGTGCTGGTAACATACATTCTTATCTTGTAAGTGGTGCTGGCAACATACATACGTATCTTGTAAGTGGTGCTGGTAACATACATACTTATCTTGTAAGTGGTGCTGGCAACATACATACTTATCTTGTAAGTGGTGCTGGCAACATACATACTTATCTTGTAAGTGGTGCTGGCAACATACATACTTATCTTGTAAGTGGTGCTGGTAACATACATACTTATCTTGTAAGTGGTGCTGGCAACATGTATACATATCTTGTAAGTGGTGCTGGTAACATACATACTTGTCTTGTAAGTGGTGCCGGTAACATACATACTTGTCTTGTAAGTGGTGCTGGTAACATACATACATATCTTGTAAGTGGTGCTGGTAACATACATACTTGTCTTGTAAGTGGTGCTGGTAAATACACACTTGTCTTGTAAATGTCGCTAGCAACCCACACTCTACTACCCCCATACAAATAAGCGAATACATGACTACTTCACATTTACGTTAATTACAAATAGAGCACTGCAAGTAGAACGAGTCATGGCCTGATAATTGTAAATTAAACAGAGAGAGTGAAGCTTTTAACAGTCAAATGTTAAATGTTTCTCAGCAATAATGAATCGTTATTTTAACCAAATAAAAGATCTTATACGATAAGTGTTGTAAAATAATGCAGAATAATATTTATTTTTAAATGAGAAGTGGACCACATACGATACAGAAATACATATTATATTGTAAACTTAAATATGTTTAATGTTGTTGAAGACAATTGAAATAGTGAGGTGGATGATTGCGTAGTCAAGGCATTGGCATTATAAAGTCATGAGTTCGAATCCAGCTAGAATATGGAGAATTTTCTCTTTGAAAGCGTGGTTCCTAGTTATTCTACCATCCCCAGTTATTGGCTTTGAGAACCTATCTCTATCCCTCTTTTCATCATCATCGAGTGCCGTCTCCGCAACGAAGGTTGGCTACCATGGAGCACCATTCTGCTCTGTCTGTCGCTTTGATGGTGAAGGTTGTGATAGGCTGATTTGTCCATCTTTTGATGTTACTCGTCCATGTTAGTCTTTGTCTGCCCCTGCCTCTTTTACCTTGTACTTTCCCCTGCAGGATTACTTTTAGTAGGCTGTTGTGTCTTTTAACATTGCCCAAGAATCGCATTTGTCTTGTTTGAATTGTGATTAGTACTTCTCTTTCCATTTTCAGTTGTTTTAAGACTTCATCGATTGTTTTCTTTTCCTTCCATCCAATTCTACATATTCTTCTATGTATCCACATTTCAAGGGCTTCAATTTTCTGTTCTGTTTACTTGTTTCAGTCCTGGTGTTATTTGTTTTGATGTTAGTATGTTCTTCATGACATTAAAATTACTTTTTTGCCTTTCCTATTTCTTTTGTTCCCTCTTGTAATACTACTACCTACTTGTACAGCAAGACAGAAGAGTGTCCTCTTCGCGTAGGTTGAAGAACCCTGTTAAAAGTCGAAAAGAGAAGGCACAAATGGCGGCTGCCCAGGCAAAATTGTGAGGCAGTTTAGCAATAGGAAACATAACAGCAGCAGAAGCCAAGAGTAGAACTAAAGACCGCGAATCGTATCTTTTCTCGACGCTGAAAGGCAAATGCGGAAGGAAAGAAAATGAATAAGCAGAAGAAGACGAAGAGGAAAATCATATCAAAACTTGGTTATAGAGAAACCGTCGCAAAAATTAGACGTAAAACAGTTACAAGATGTGGTTACATAAATACCACTGCAAGAAAAATATTTTTAAAATTAATTATTTAAAAGAAAACTGTGAAATAATTACAATATCCTTAGAAGTACAAACAGCAGAATTTCTATTTCAATATTCAAACCATGACAATAGCAGAGTAGAAGAAAGCATGTAAAAAGTACAATATTAAACCACTTCTCTTTTAAAAAAACACGCCTTGAAAAAGAAAGAATAATGTGGCTGTTATGTAAAAAAAAAATAAATAAATAAAAGTAAAGTACCCCTGTCACGCCAAGTGGCGAATAGGGAAATATGGTGTTAGTAACCCTATATTTTACAGACCTTCAACACATGATTTTTGGGATTATGTGGTCGGTATTACGCCCGTGCTGCTTTACTTTCCCAGAAAAAAATCCGGTACCCATTTAAGGCTGGGTGAACCTGGAAGCCGTCGGTTGGGATTGAACCCTACCCCATGTCCTTTGTTGTCCAGTTCACTAACCACTGAACTATCGCGACTCCCTGTTATGTCAAGCATTCTATATAAGGTGATGGGAAGATAACAATGATAGACCGTTACTAAAATAACATGTTATTCTACTCGTTACTTAGAAGAAAACATTGAGGACTCGAGCAAATAATTAATTACTTTCAAGTTGTACTAAGGGTCTGGTCTCACACACAGACACACTCTCTGTCATGAAACTGTGCCACAAATGTAAATTGATGTAAGAAATATTTCGACATGTCAAGCCGTATCAAAATAAAAACGATTAATTTATATTTTATGTTAATTTGTATTGGATATAAAAATAAATTGCAAAATATAATTAGCCTGTAATTAGCCTTGTGGTTTCGTTTATTATGGCCATTATTTTGCTGTCATCGTCATCATGTAATCCATCTATCTTTTGATTTCACCAAACATCGAAATCTCCCTAGTGGCTCTAGAAACCTGTAGTAAGCATATCGGACATGAACTGTGAAATTCGGTAGACCAGTGGTTCTGAATGTGTGAGCCGCGGCTGCCAGTAAAGCCTTTGGCAAGGGCGCCGCGCCGAGAATATTGTCGTGTGCCTACTCAGCGGTTATAAATCATAACGTTTACGACATTCACATTGGCTTTATATTTGTTCATTACATAAACGAGTTTCTACATTTTCTTCTTTCCTTTCTCATTTACGTTTCAGCGTCAGGGGGAGATGTTATTTGTGGTCTTTTGCTCTTTAGTTGGCCTGACATCCTGTTATGTTTCTTCATCATCATTTAGTGCCGTCTCCGCATCGAAGGTTGGCTACTATGGAGCGCCATTCCACTCTGTCTCTTGCTATGTTTCTTAATGTTTCTAATATTCCATCAATCCTTCTTTTTCATGGTCGACCCTTGGGTCTGTGTGAGAAATAAGATCATAAATAATGCCTTCTTCATTTCTCTCTATCTTCAGTCACTCTTTGGGACTAATTTAATTGTTTTATTTTTCATCATCATCATCGAGAGCCATCTCCGCAACGAAGGTTGGCTACCATGGAGCACCATTCTGCTGTCTCTTCCTTTGATGGTACAGGTTGTCATAAGCTGACTTGTCCATCTTTTAATGTACTCTTCCACGTTAGTCTTGGCCTACCTATGCCTCTTTTATCTTGTATTTTCCCTTACAAGATTACTTTTACTAGGCTGTTGTGTCTTTTAACATGACCCATTTGTCTTCTTTGAATTGTGTTTAATAGTTCTCTTTTGAGTTCATTAATGAAATCATTAAATAAACAATATATTAAATGAAGTTAATATAGAAAAAATTAATAACAAATTTATTAGAATTAAAGTATTTTAAAATCTGAAACAATAATAAAATCATATCAAAGTGTGAATATAATGAAATTGTAAAATGAGTACATCTCTGTCTCGGGAGTTGCTCCCTCGGTTGTTAAATCACGCAAGCTCTTCTATCACGACAAAGAATCGCTGGAAAAAAAAAGTCAAGTACCCCTGTCACGCCAAGTGACGTGTAGGGAATATGGTGTTAGTGACCATAAATTTTACAGGCCTTCGGCACATGATTTTTGGAGTAATGTGGTCGGTATAACGCCCGTGCCGCTTTACTTTCCCAGAAAAAAATCCGGTACCCATTAAAGGCTGGGATAACCGGAAGCCGTCTGTTGGGATCGAACCCTACCTCTTGTCCTTTGTAGTCCAGTTCACTAACCACTGAGCTATCGCGGCTCAAGAATCGCGGGTAGTTTTATTTAATACAAGCTGTCACTGGTAGGGCAAAATAACACGGATGTGTTGGGTCGAAATGAACAGTTATTGCACCTTGCCAGGAAGTATAACAATAGTTATCTTCGCCGATGAAATGTCATTGTATAGACTGAAGATGAAGAGAAGTTGTTTGAGAAAAATAGAAAATGGAAGAAATTACGTTTCTTATTTTGATCTTGATCAATCCAGCACCGATAGGTGTAGCTTAGTGTAGCAGTGATTTTCGCCATCCTTCTCCATTCTTGTCGAAATGTTCGATCGTGTCTAATGAGTAATAATTCTAGACTGTGTTATTGAGTCTGATCTCCACCCAATGACTTGTCTGAGCTCAAATGTCCTACATATTTAAAGAAATCATTCATCATCATTATCATCAGTGAGTGTCGTCTCTGCATCGAAGGTTGACTATCATGGAGCACCATTCAGCTCTGTCTCTTCCCTTGATGGTGCAGGTTGTCATAAGCTGACTTGTCCCATCTTTTAATGTTACTCTCCCACGTTAGTCTTGGCCTGCGAACTTTGCTTCTCTTATAAGTGTTATTTTAGTGTCTGTGTAGGTCTTCCTGTTTTCTGCTGTTTCCCATATAGGAGCCTGTTTTGAAATTCTCTTGTTGTAACTTCTCATCACATGTTCTATGTATGCTCATCTTCTCTCCCTAGTTGTAGTTGAGATCGCTGATTGCATTATCATTTCTCTTTTCTCTATATTAAGTTAATTATTTTTCTGTGCTAATTTAATTTTTATATCACGTCATTTATGCACTCACAGTATAGTGGTATTTTAAAATGACAATGTCAAGGCACAATACCTATATACATATATATTCTGTTCATATGGCCTGGGAGAAGTCATCTTGTAGAGCCTGGTAAACTGAAGGAGAAAATGTGCAGCATAAAGAACAAAACATATGGTAACATAACACCATGGAGTGAGCATGGGCAGATGGGAAGAAAACACCATGGAATGAGCATGGCAGATGGGAAGACAACACCATGGAGTGAGCATAGGTAGATGGGAAGACAACACCATGGAGTGAGCTTGGGCAGATGGGAAGACAACACCATGGAATGAGCATGGGCAGATGGGAAGACAACACCATGGAGTGAGCTTGGGCAGATGGGAAGACAACACCATGGAATGAGCATAATTAATAAAGAGAGAGAGAGAGAGAGAGAGAGAGAGAGAGAGAGAGAGAGAGTGAGAGAGAAGGGAGGCAGGAAAAGAAAGCAAGAGCAAAATACACACCAAAAAAAATACAATTTCTCTAATTTCACATGCATTCTATTTTACTCTGGACAAGTGTTCTGTAATTTCTCGAAAGGTTAACATTCCTGCTCTCTGCACTTGTTTGACTAAAGAAACGATTAGTATTTGAATAGCAAAAATAGGATTTGTGAAGATCAACAAAGTCGTGCGTGAATTCTGAAGTTTCTCTGGTTTGAATTTAAATGACACGACCTCCCTCAGAAAGAGATCGTGTGCTCTGTAACTAGAGATGCTGGCACCAAATATATAATTGATGGCATATATAACCGGTGGTCTTTACAGTAAAGAAGTACAGTTGCGTTATGACATTAATCAACTGTAGCTCTGTTTGGCGCCTCGGTAGCCAAGTTGGGAAATCTACTAAAAGATCTTACTTTTGAAGAAATAAATACTAATGAAAAAAAATATATATCCACGCGGTCGACCGAGCCACTGGCAGAAATGGTACCAGAGTAGTACTGTGGAGGGTGAGGAATACCGCCTCGCATCGTGAGCTTCGATGCTTGATGGGAAACTATCGAGATCTATCTATCTATCTATCTATCTATCTATCTATCTATCTATCTATCTATCTATCTATCTATCTATCTATCTATCTATCTATCTATCTATCTATCTATCTATCTATCTATCTATCTATCTATCTATCTATCTATCTATCTATCTATCTATCTATCTATCTATCTATCTATCTTTCATTCGCCTGAAGTATTGTCTATATCTGCAATGTCGTTTCCTGTATAAATTTTACTGTCTTTTGTAATTCTTGCAGTGGCCCATATAGTTTTGTCTGTAGTGCTGTATCTGTGGGCAAATGGATTTTCCTCAGTCTACTATATTCAGTGCAGTCTTGAAGTATGTGTTCAGCAGTCTGGGGCGCCTGTCCACATGTACAAGTAGATGATGTGCCGATCTTGAATTTTGTATACATGTGACTATGGAGTCGATTGTGTCCTGTTCTTAGGTGTATAATGATAACTTGTTCATATCTATTCATATTATGAAAGGCATCCTGATTTGGGCTTGTGGTCCTCTGATTGATTTGATTATTTGTTTCTTATGATGGTATGTAACCGGTGTATCTAGTTGTGTGCCTGTTGAACCTTCCTTTGTCAACTGATCTGCTTTCTCATTTCCTGGTATTCCACAGTGAGATGGGATCCACTGCAGGGCAACCCTGTGGTGCTTGCAGAGTTCAGTCAATAAGGTCTGCAGATGTGGTCATTTTCTGGATTGTAGTGCCTGGAGTACTGATCTTGCTTCTGTCAAAAACACTACAGGCTGCGGGCTATCGAGATGTCACCGAACACTTCTAGACAGGCGGCCGAGCACATATAGATGAAAACTCGCATGCTAAGACGCCGATTTAAGTCCCGTACTTTACCTTCACCTTACCTTTAATTAATGTTAATTTACCTTTACCTTACCTTTACCTTACCTTTACCTTACATTTACCTTACCTTTAATTTACCTTTACCTTACCTTTACCTTACATTTACCTTACCTTTAATTATCTTTACCTTTCTTTTGACTTACTTTATCCTACCTTCACCTTACCTTTACTTACCTTCACCTTACCTCTAACTCACAATTACCTTGCCTTTATTAACTTTAATTACCTTTACCTTACCTTTACCTTACCTTTGCTTACCTCTAGCTCACAATTACCTTGCCTTTAATTAACTTTAATTTACCTTTACCTTACCTTACCTACCTTTGCCTTACCTCTAACTCACAATTACCTTGCCTTTAATTAACTTTAATTTACCTTTACCTTACCTTTACCTTACCTTTACCTTACCTTTACCTTACCTTCACCTTACCTTTACCTTACCTTTACTTACCTCTAGCTCACAATTACTTGCCTTTAATTAACTTTAATTTACCTTTACCTTACCTTTACCTTAACTTCACCTTACCTTTACCTTACCTTTACCTTACCTCTAGCTCACAATTACTTGCCTTTAATTAACTTTAATTTACTTTACCTTACCTTTACCTTACCTTTGCCTTACCTCTAACTCACAATTACCTTGCCTTTAATTAACTTTAATTACCTTTACCTTACCTTTACCTTACCTTACCTTACTTCACCTTACCTTTACCTTACCTTTACCTTACCTCTAGCTCACAATTACCTTGCCTTTAATTATCTTTAATTTACCTTTACCTTACCTTTGCCTTACATTTGCCTTACCTTCACCTTACCTTACCTTACCTTTACCTTACCTCTAGCTCACAATTACCTTGCCTTAATTAACTTTAATTTACCTTTACCTTACCTTTGCTTACATTTGCCTTACCTTCACCTTACCTTTACCTTACCTTTACCTTACCTCTAGCTCACAATTACCTTGCCTTTAATTAACTTTAATTTACCTTTACCTTACCTTTACCTTACCTTTACCTTACCTTCACCTTACCTTACCTTACCTTTACCTTACCTCTAACTCACAATTACCTTGCCTTTAATTAACTTTAATTTACCTTTACCTTACCTTTACCTTACATTTGCCTTACCTTCACCTTACCTTTACCTTACCTTACCTTACCTTAGCTCACAATTACCTTGCCTTTAATTAACTTTAATTTACCTTTACCTTACCTTTGCTTACATTTGCCTTACCTTCACCTTACCTTTACCTTACCTTTACCTTACCTCTACAATTACCTTGCCTTTAATTAACTTTAATTACCTTTACCTTACCTTTACCTTACATTTGCCTTACCTTCACCTTACCTTTACCTTACCTTTACCTTACCTCTAGCTCACAATTACCTTGCCTTAATTAACTTTAATTACCTTTACCTTACCTTTGCCTTACATTTGCCTTACCTTCACCTTACCTTTACCTTACCTTTACCTTACCTTACCTTACCTTTGCCTTACATTTGCCTTTAACACTGTTTTACATAGATGAAGTAGTTGAGAGACTTCTCATTTAAAAAAAAAAAAAAAGAAGATAATCAGAAATCGACAGTTAGTGGTAAATTGTATTTTTAAAAAAAAACAGTTGATATTCTTTGAGATGATCCGCGGCTGAATTATCAACAGGACCATTTTTTTTTCCTTCTATCAAGGGTGAAGTACCAATTCTCACCCGAATACCTCGTGGAGACTGTACTGATCGTATGGTTTTCATCCGTATGCCATCGAGAACCAAATGAGAGTAAAGCAATACATATCAAAATAATCATTTACATTTAAGAGAAAGAGAGAGGAGGAGAAAAAGGCAATGACATGAGAAAGAGGACAAAAATGAGTAGAAGATAATAGAGGACGAGAAAAATAAGAGTAGTGAAGACGAGGAGAAAGCAAACGATCAAGAAGAAGAAATATCTGGATGTTGAGATGTAAGAACTAAGGTAAATGAAAATTACGAGACTTGAATCGGCAACTTAGCACGCGAGATTTACCCCATATGTGCTCGGCTGCCTATCCAGAAGTGTTCGGAGACTTCTGGACAGTGTGGCTTCAAGCATCGAAACTCACGATCTGAGGCGGCATTCCTCACCTTCCCAGAGTACTACCCTGGCACCTATTTCTGCCAGCGGTTGGGTCGACCGCGGGGTATTTTTTTTTTCCACCCACTAGTACAACTCACACTTCTTCCAGCGGGAATCGAACACTGGTTGTCCGATCGTCGGTAGTCCAGTCGGGTGGTTTTCGAAACTAAGCTACCAAGGTACCCAAGGTAAGGTAAGGCCACATTACTAAGGTAATAAACACAACAGTACTTTAGATTTACCACAATTACTATTTTGTTTGGAGACGGATTCCATCTTTACAGATTTGGCGGTGTTGAGTTGGGCCAGACCCCTACAGACAAGGAACTGCATTTTGAGCGGTAATCCATTTTCCCCTGGCAACCGTGTGCACAGGGGTGTCTCGCCGCACAAGCAGATAACTCCGACTTCGGAGGTACTCATATTTTTTTCTGTCGATGAGTAATTGACGTTTCAAGCCGGTCCTCGCTGCTGAGACCAGGGGTGGTTGCCGTAGAGATAAATCATAAGTAAAAATCACAGCTGGTGCAGCCGGGATTTGAACCCACAAAATCTGTGTCTCGAGGCCCGCGTCTTGCCTCGAGACCAACCAGTCCCCTAGTTGGGCCAGTTTGAAAACCTCAATTCAATTTTTGGTCGAGCTGGAGGGCTAAAAAAACGGCTGTTTGGTAAGACGTGGTTGATGTTCTGACAGTTTAATAAAGCCAGGTTTTTTTAAGTTTGTTTGCGCAAATAGTTCTTTGAACGCGCAGTAATATCCAATGTTGCAGAAACTGAGTGAGAGAGTCAACATTGACAAACGGCGTTAATGAAATGTAAGCACTTTTTCTTGTTAGAAAATGTGGCAGAAGAAAGAGGTTAGACTCAGCGAACTACTCGGTTCACATTATTTTCTCCGCTCTGTTATTTGCTGATTGAAAAAGTTAATATAAGATAATGGTTATCGCGGTGGCTGCGTTATAATGTTAGATAATTAGATATAGTTAGTTAGTTAGTTAGTTAGTTAGTTAGTTAGTTAGTTAGTTAGTTAGTTAGTTAGTTAGTTAGTTAGTTAGATAGTTAGTTAGTTAGTTAGTTAGTTAGTTAGATAGTTAGTTAGTTAGTTAGTTAGTTAGTTAGTTAGATAGATAGTTAGTTAGTTAGTTAGATAGTTAGTTAGTTAGTTAGTTAGTTAGTTAGTTAGTTAGGTAGTTAGTTAGTTAGTTAGTTAGGTTAGTTAGTTAGTTAGTTAGTTAGTTAGTTAGTTAGATAGTTAGTTAGTTAGTTAGTTAGTTAGTTAGTTAGTTAGTTAGTTAGTTAGTTAGTTAGTTAGTTAGTTAGTTAGTTAGTTAGTTAGTTAGTTAGTTAGTTAGTTAGTTAGTTAGTTAGTTAGTAGTTAGTTAGTTAGTTAGTTAGTTAGTTAGTTAGTTAGTTAGTTAGTTAGTTAGTTAGTTAGGTAGTTAACATAACATAACTTAACTTAACATTGGAATTAAACAATTTTTATTTTTTTTTAAACTTCAATTATTTGGTTTTCTATATATCTCTTCTTGCAACGAAGGCCCCTCTTACTTTTTATATCCCTATTTTGTATTATTTTCTGTTCCTCCTTCTTTGTCTATATTACTGCCCAGATATGTGTAAGATAATAATAGCATGATAATTGTTAAATCAAGCTTGCCCTTCTCTGGAACAGCGGTGACTCAGTACATACTAAACTAGGCTACTAAAGACTAAGAATTCGTGTTGTATATATCTCGTTAGACGGCTCCTAGGTTTACCTTAATATTAAATTGTTACTTGTTTCTTTTATTCAGGAAACATAGACCGACCTGTAGTAATACTAATCACTTATTTTAGTATGTTAGTTGTACAACTCCGTGATAGAAATAAGTCATGAAAGATCTATTATCTATCCGAATTACAATTGTGAAGCATTAATATGTCATTTCTTTCTTCTTTGTATTTTCTTCTGTGTTGTTCTTTTCTTCATCTTCTTCCATAACGAGAGGTGTCGTTGTAGCACTACTGGTAGACTTTGTCAACTTTCTCCATTTCTCGCTATCTTCAGTAATTCTCCACATAATCGTGGCCTATCCATTCCTTATTGCTGTATTCTCATCTCTTTCCCCGCGGACTTTCCCCTAATTAGCTGTGCACAATATAAAAATGACCGTTAATTAGCTATAAATAGTGCGTCTTTAGGAACCTTGGTCTGTTAATGCAAAGATAAAGAAACGAGAAGGTGAGTGGCAACAGTGTGAAACGTGAGATTATATAAAGAGTAATGTATATTTTATTTTGACACTCAAACAAAGCAAAACTTCATCCGGGTTATATTCCGCCATATTTTAATGTTTAATGAGAAGATGTTTCTAAGTTGAGTGTTTACTTATCCACGTGAAGTGCAGACATGTTTTTTTTATTTGTTGTATCTAAACTAATGCATTCTCGTTTAAGCGAGAGAGAGAGAGAGAGAGAGAGAGAGAGAGAGAGAGAGAGAGAGAGAGAGATTCTGTTGTAGAGCGCAATGAACGCCAAAGATACTAAACCATGTGTGCAAATATCCTCATTTCGTAGCAATTCTTTTATCTAATAATGATGAGGCGAAGGCGAGCCTCACAGCACGGGAGCTGGAAGTTGTCAGCGACCCACAGCAGATGGCTTTCGCCAGGATCGGTGAACCAGAACCATCCAGACCCTGCTCCTCTCCGTGGTTCCTCTAGTAACAGACTAACCTGTCTAATTTGGCCTAGCGAGTAAGGATCGAAGAGGGAAGACAACCCAGTACTCAAAAATGTTATGCTAAAGTCGGAAGTGTTGGGCCGAAAGGCGCAAATATCACAGTTATACTGCAAACCACAACACAACGCAGACACGCCCACTTAACGTCCTTTTACGAGCGGATGACGAAGAGGTATACTCCATTAGTCATCGGGCGAACGCAAGCAAGCAAGCATATAATAATGAGTTAGGAAATGGATTACTAAGCGTTTATAAATTGAGTATACCACGTGGTGTATGTCTATGTAAGTACAGAAAAAAGGAAGTCCACAGAAATGAGGTAAAATACTAAAATTAAAATGTTCAACTCTAATGTTAAGTCAGTCTTATTATATTGCTATTAAACACGGAGAACAACAAAATTGACAATCATGAAGATACAGACTTTCATTAATGGATGCTTAAGCAGAATAAAAGGATGGAAATGGCAGGACAAAATCACTAACATAGAATTATGGAAATGTACCAGTCAAATATCAGTGGATAAAGAGATACAGTAAAGACGATGGCGCTGGATAGGACACACGCTGCAGAAACCAACTGATAGTATTACACAACAGGCCCTTTTTTTTAATCCCCAAGGAAAAAGACAAAGAGGAAGACCAAAATATTATTGGAGAATGATAGAAACAAAAACGAAGATGATGGGTAAGACATGCAATGACCTTAAAAGAATGGCAAGAAACATAATGGTTTGGAAAGTGTTTGTTGAAGACCTATGCTCCACGGGGAGCTGAAAGGTAGAAGATGATGAATTTATGAACTGGATTACAAGACGTTTAGAAATTGAGTAATAACTTGATGTATGTCAAAATAATAATATTAGGAAGAAACAATCATATTTTTTTGACTATGTAATGAGAAGAGAACAAATGGAATATATTGTAACAACTGGAAAAAAATGAGGGACAAAGAGATAGAGGGAAGCAAAGATAAAAGATAACAGACAGCTTTAGAGAATGGCTTGGCAGAAGGTCAACAACGGAAATGATAAATAGCTGCTGAGATCGAAAGTTGTGGAGAGACATGATCACCTACGTCAGTAAGCCCGGTACTTGATGATGATGATGTCAAAATAGTTGCACGCGGCATAATAATGCTTATTTTGTGTTGTGGTAAAACGTTTTTTTGCTGTTGTTTTGTACACATCTTCATCGTTATTGCTGTTTCTTTTTGTTTCTGGCGTTCACTCGATGGCAACTAAAAGTATTAATACTCTTCGTCACCCGTTCTTAAGGGGCGCTTAGTGGACGTTTATTTGCTCTTTTGTTGTGTTTTGTTCACGCAGGCTCATCACATCTGACCTCTGCCATGACATTTTTAAGTATCGGGTTGTCTTTTAGGAGGCTACATCCTCCGAAGTGATAAACGTTATCAATCTTTGATTATATAGTTACGATCAATATTCTGCTAAAATAATCATTCATAAATAGTTACTTTAGCTAAAATATTCTACTTTGTGTGTCTGCTGTCAAAATTGTAAACCACTTCCATGGAATATTATTCTTAAGAATGAGGATAATGTACTAGGCTTCCAATATCTTTATCCATAAATGATGCAACAATTCAAAAATGTAAAATATCACATTTGGGGTGATAATAAACGATGTGATCTTGTTCAGGTATCGTGTTTGCTTCATATTGCACTCGGTTCGAACAACATTGGACCAATCGCATTTTTTTTGTACATTAATGTCTGACTTCTAGGTGAGATCACACGCCTAGACTTATCTGAAACATGCGATGAAAGAGGTTCCCGTATTAAATTTGAACAGGAAAAACTAACCCTTGCCATGTGTAAATTGAAACGAGAGACTGCATGTTTTTGCGCGGGCCAGTTTAAAAGAGAAACAAATTTAATATTTGATAGTCTTTCAAAATAGTGAACCGATATTGTAAAATTACTATGGGAACCCGATCTCATATAGAGGTTTCGTACATTGTGCAGAGATCTTCTTGTACAAGGGAAGCGATCGGAATGTTAGGTCATTTTCAGATCGCATGTCCTTTGCAGAACGTTGCATTCACAGCAAGCCGTCTAAGAGAATCTCAGTCTCTATGCAATCTCCTAGTTCTTCTGTTCTTATGTTCGGGTTGTCTTTAATTTCTTGAAACTACCTCTTTTTGGGGAGCCACGATAGCTCAGTGGTTAGTAAACTGGACTACAAAGGACAAGGGTTCGATCCCAACCGACGGCTTCCAGGTTCACCCAGCCTTAAATGGGGACCGGATTTTTTTTCTGAGAAAGTAAAGCGACACGGGCGTAATACCGACCACAATATCCCAAAAATCATGGTCACTAACACCATATTCCCCATACGCCACTTGGCGTGACGGGGCTCTTTACTTTTACCTCTTTTTTTTGTCTGCGCCTGGTGCCTCGTCCTGAAACCACGTCTTGATTATTGTTTTTTTTCCCCAGCCCGCAATGTTTTTTAACGTGGTAGGCTGGTAGCGTGGTAATTGTATTTTAATTTCCTATCTGGAATGGTGTTTATAAGCCAGTTCTTTTTAATGTTTTAGTCTTTTAATATGTGCGCGGTGCCTAATACTAATGCATCATTAAAACCAAAAACATTATGAGCTGATAGCTCATTGCAGCCATTAGATCCTTTCATATTTATTACGAGAGCGTGAAGTGTTTCTCCTAAACTTTTTTATGCCTGGAATCAGAGCTAAACTAGCGTCAAAGGCAAAGTAATACATAACAATGGGAAGCTGCAGTAAAGCTGAATGTGACGGAGAAATGAAAAACAAAATAGAACAAATTGTATGGTTAAAGCTTTACATAATTAATAGACGACACAAATTAGAACGACGTTTCGGCTCAATAGGCCTTCAGCAGGAGCAAACAAGCACACATACACAGATATGCAAGTAAATGAAAATAGTCCTACATAAAGTAACTAATAATAACATCTAAAATAAAATAATTCCGAGCTAGTATGAGAAATAAAAATGTCTTGCCTGTATACTAGTGTAGTAAGTAGGAAATAAACAAGTGGCGCGGGATAGGGGGTGTAGTTGACAAGCATAAGTTGAATAAGATGTAAACACAGCATCACGAAGTCAGTCGCTGGACACTTCGAGACTTGCTGAACAGGGGATTTGAGCACTTATGGACATGCTCGGAGTGAAATGAGGATGACCCACTAATAACTCATTAACTCAATAATAACACAATGCTGGCCTCATTTGGTTAGTGAACTGGACTACAATGGACAAGAGGTAGGGTTCGATCCTTACCGACGGCTTACGGGTTCATCCAGCCTTAAATGGGTACCTGATTTTTTTTCTAGGAAAGTAAGGCGGCGCGGGCGTAATACCGACCACATTTTCCATAAATCATGTGCTGAAGGTCTGTAAAAGTTATGGTCACTAACACCATATTCCCTAAATGCCACTTGGCGTGACGGGGCAATTTACTTTTTTTTTTTTAAACTGGCATCATTGAATAGTTAAGTGGCTTGAGTTACAACCACATGCTATCAAGTTTGAAAACCCCTGAACTCAGCGTCTGTGTCATTTTTTTTTCTTTTAAATCACGACCTCTTCTTAATCCTGGACTTCTCTTCATATCCGCCCCTATCAACGCGCTGACCCTGAGAGATAGAAGCAACCGGAGTGTCTTTCCTTTGAGAAATGGGCGCTTTCGATTTAGAATTGCACTTCCAGGAAATTGAACGTCGCGGGCATTCCAATTATCGCCACCAGCCCTGTTGCGCTAACGTTAACCTGTGAAATATGTCCAGGCTGTGCTTTTTATTTGTTTTCTCCTTCAGTTTTTGGTCAAGTATAGTTAGCCGTGTTTATAGTCAGTGGAATTATTCCTGATACCCTTATCTCTAACATACAGACTTTTATAAGTGAAACTGTCCGTTCGTTTGCCTCAGTGCTTGATAGTAACAACAGTTAGTTTTTAGAATATATCTATCTATCTATCTATCTATCTATCTATCTATCTATCTATCTATCTATCTATCTATCTATCTATCTATCTATCTATCTATCTATCTATCTATCTATCTATCTATCTATCTATCTATCTGTCTGTCTGTCTGTCTATCTGTCTATCTGTCTGTCTGCCTGCCTGCCTGCCTGCCTGCCTGCAATCTATCTCATATGTTTATTCCGTCTATCTAATCTCTCTGTCCGTCAATCATTTCGTTGTTCCGTATGTTTTTGTCTACCTGTCTCAGTCAGCCTGTCGAGATTAGTGTATACGCAACCTGTATGAGCCTAACTACTTGAACTCTCTGCCTAACAGCTTTAATAAGTTGGTCGAACGAAACACTTTGTAAAATCATAAACGAAACACAATTCATAAAACATAATCGAAACACAATTCATAGAACATAATCGAAACTCCCTCCAGAAAACAATTACACGTCATAAAACATATACACGTCATAAAACATATACACATCATAAAACATATACACTTCATCTTCCTAAAATTGCCTGTCGTTTAATTCCCCCCCCCCCCACCTCCCCCCCCAAGAAAAAAAATCTACCATAATCCATATAACTAATCAGTCAAATTTGTTTCAAATTTTATTTCGTTATACTTTTATCTGGGAGCCGCGATAGCTCAGTGGTTAGTGAACTGGACTACCACGGACAAGGAGTAGGGTTCGATCCCAACCGACGGCTCCGGGTTCACCCAGCCTTAAATGGATACCGGATTTTTTTCTGGGAAAGTAAAGCAGCACGGGCGTAATACTGACCACATTACCCCAAAAATCATGTTCTGAAAGTCTGTAAAATATAGGGTCACTAACACCATATTTCCATATATACGCCGCTTGGCGTGACGGGGGTACTTTACTTTTTTTTTACTATACTTTTATCTGCTCGTCTCCTCCCATTGTAACCACTCATTGATATTCCTTGAACCAACTTCCAGTTACAGGTGATCCATTACACCTTCATAGTTCTTTATTCTATTTACCAAATATTCTAATAAAACAGTTTTCTTGTCCCAGCTTCTATAATTATGTTTACAGCAGGTTTCTTGACGGAGAAAACAGCCGCACAACTGAAATTATTCCGCCGTTATTCAGATAGACCTTCTCAGTACTGTCTTTTATGGAAATATTTTTTGTCTCCGTTGACGGATGCAGCAGCAGTTTTCTCCCTTGAATTTATTCCTCTGAAACACAGCGTCAATCACTTCATTGACTCCCATTTAATCTAAACCTGGTCTGATTAATGCAAACTGTGCGCTTCATCTTGTTCTTCTTGTCCTTGGCCGAGAACCGACAAATCAGTCAATGGCCGGAACGCATTGAAGCGCTTTGTTGGGGGGCAAGAATGAATGTTTTCTTGAATGTGTTCATAAAGATGCAGTTATTGGATGAGGGCTTCGTTTACTGTTAAAGTGCGTTTGGAAATGGCTGGTGAGGTCAGTACCGGAAGTATTTGCAGCGGTGATGGGATGGATGTGTTTTGTGAGTATTGACCTGTCAAGGAGGATGATGAGGTTTTAAAATTTGACATGCGAAGTGATCATTTTCTTGTGGCGTAATTTATTTGTATCTTCTTATAGGTTACATAATGGTATTAGTTTGTGTGTATTGTCAGAGCTTTATTATCTCGCCCCATAAAACGAGAACGTCGTGATATAAGAGGCCTCTAGCGATCTTGTACGTTTACATTTATCGACAACATTTTGTATTTATCAAATTGTTTTATTTTGTTGCATTTATCAAAAGTTAAAAACAGGCAGTCGGTTATGATTTTCAGTGATTTTTGCCTAAAATACACGAAACAAATGTGACCTCATCCCACTTGTCATGTCACTTCTACTAGTTTGTTTCTTGCTCCTCGAGTCGACGGCTAGATGTCTGCCTTTCAGGACCCAGGCATCGACATATCATAAGGGTTGAAAAACAAGCAATGGAGAACCAACCACATTGGTGAAAATCGTTGAACTCATAAGGGGAGACGCGATAGTTTAGTGGTTAGTGAACTGGACTACAAGAGACAAGAGGCAGGGTTCGATCCTAACCGACGCCTCCGGTTCACCCAGCCTTTAATGGGTACCGGATTTTTTACTGGGAAAGTAAAGCGGCACGGACGTAATACCGACCACATTACCCCAATAATCATGTGCCGAAGGTCTGTAAAATTTATGGTCACTAACACCATATTCCCTATACCCCACTTGGTGTGACAGGGGTACTTAACTTTATACTTTATAACAGCATCAGGAACTGAATTGACACATCGCATTTAAAAAAAAAATTCTTTGCAAGGAATATATTTGAAGGAAGTTAGCGGCAATAGAACAGAGTAATGATAGTAGGATAAAACAAAATACAAGAAAGAACAATCGAGAACCAAAAAAAAAAAATCTCCAACACTTATACAAATAAACACTTCGACTTTTTACGAGATTGCGACTGCACAGTACTTGTAGAAACATCGACTGGTGACTTAGTGATTTAGTGGCTTCGTCGTGCTTCATGTCAAGTAAATGAAACTCCAAGAGACTCACTTGAGGAGTGAAATTGAGAATTGTAATTAAAAAGTCCCTGTCTAGCTTTCACCGAGGACAGACGAGTTAAAATACCAAAGTTTTTTTTCCGAGTGAAGGAGTCTTAAGCATTTAAATATGTAGCTAGAAATAATAATATTTGTTAGAAAGGAGAACTTCATTAAGAGAAGTCTAGTTTCAGGAGCTACTGAGTTAAGTGCTCTGTGCACACCGTGAGCTGTGTTTGTCTCATCCGTTTTGATCATGTTTCGATATTCCAGTTGTTTACGATGAATGATGATATCGTATGACAGGGAACAGTTGGCTGTGTTCATTTTCTGCGCGGTTTCGCCTTATGTCTTTTGGCGTGTGCTGAGACTGCTACGATGGGGACTACAGTTACCTTTCTTTGTTTGGGAGATGAGATATTAATTCGGATGACTACGCTGGCACGGGCGGTTGAGCAATTATGGATTTTAATTCGTTTACTGTGATACCGGTGCTTTCCTTAACCAAATAACCAAGTCTGGTTCTGTACTAAAACCTGAACTCGGCGGAGACTACAAGCGAGCTTTCGTAACTAGTTAGACATACTCCTGGAGTGTAACTTACAAAGCACATGTAGAAAGTAGATATCAAGACAGTCGTGTCACTTGCAACATTATTCATGTGTTAACACTGTTCAAAGTTAACCCGGGAGAAGGTTAACTGCACCCGGCTACAAGCCATTGTCTTTTATTTAAAAAAAAAAAACAACCTTTAATGGGGTGGTGATTTTTTTCAAAACTGGGAAAGATTAATCCGTGGATTTTTTGTGATATTGCTCATCTCTGATCTCTTGGATAGTGAAATCCGATGTCTAGCCCTCTCGTATCTTCTTCTTTTTTCTTTCTCGCTGGTACCGAAAAGGTGTCATGGTTATATGATTTGTCGTTCTTGAGCTGCTCGAACTGTCTGAATTAGTGATTTTCCTTTGTTGTTACATGTCTCTGTCACTGCATCTATCCATCTTCTTCTTTTCTCTTTCTCGCTGGTACCGAAAAGGTGTCATGGTTATATCATTTGTCGTTCTTGAGCTGCTCGAACTGTCTGAATTAGTGATTTTCCTTTGTTGTTACATGTCTCTGTCACTGCATCTATCCATCCATCTTCTTCTGGGTCTTACTCTTGGTCTTTTTCAATGCAGTCTCGAGAAGAACGCCCTTGATAGTGATTGGTAAGGATTCATTCTGACCAGGTGACCAAACCATTTAAGTTGTTGTTGTTCTATAAATTATTGGCAAGGTTTTGTTCCTACCATTTTTCTTATGGTTTCATTAGGTATTCTATCTCTTCTTGTGTTGTTTGTTACTTTTCTCAACCCTCTCGGATAAGGACAATAAATATGAGGCTCCCGTGTGCACTCCCGCACGTTAAAGATCCCTTGGCAGTAAATATCGAAACAATAAGTAGACCATAGATATGAGCACTGTCTAGACAAAACTTGTCAGCAAAAAAACTACACACACCGTTGATCCCACGCCGTGTAACGGAGTTCGTTCACGTGGACCAGGATTCTCCTCAGATTTTCTCGACATTCTCGATGGTGCAAATCGGAGCACCTATGAGTTCCTCTGGTGTTCATTGATGATAATCATAACAACAACTAACCATTTGACATATCAGTATAACAATGTATTTTCAAGTCATGCGAGACCAGTAAGAACGGTTAAGAACCATATGGCAATATGCTAACCACCACAACTAAACAACGGATTATTTTATCACTTAATAATTGAGGTGGTTCAATAACGTCATATATATTTATAGAAAGTACCCCTGTAGCACCAAGTGGCGTATAGGGAATATGATGTTAGTGACCATGAATGTTACAGACCCCCGGTACATGATTTTTGGAATAATGTGGTCGGTATTACGCCCGTGCCTGTTCTTCGTCTTTATCCGACAGGGCTAGGTATCAGATCTACTCTCCATAGATCGAAGGAATAGTGTGGTAGGGTGAGGGAGGTAAACCTAAAAAAATATACGGATTTCAAGACAGGGAAATACAAATTCCTATTGCGCATTGTAGGATTCTCTCCCAGAAGCGTTTTTTGTTTAAAGGTGAAGTCTTACCTTTGTTGTAGGATTCTCTCCCAGAAGCGTTTTTTGTTTAAAGGTGAAGTCTTACCTTTGTTGTAGGATTCTCTCCCAGAAGCGTTTTTTGTTTAAAGGTGAAGTCTTACCTTTGACCTTTGCTGTAGAATTCCCTTCCAGAAGCGTTTTTTGTTTAAAGGTGAAGTCTTACCTTTGCTGTAGGATTCTCTCTCAGAAGCGTTTTTTGTTTAAAGGAGAAGTCTTACCATTGTTGTAGGATTCTCTCCCAGAAGCGTTTTTTGTTTAAAGGTGAAGTCTTACCTTTGCTGTAGGATTCTCTCTCAGAAGCGTTTTTTGTTTAAAGGTGAAGTCTTACCTTTGCTGTAGGATTCTCTCCCAGAAGCGTTTTTTGTTTAAATGTGAAGTCTTACCTTTGTGGTAGGATTCTCTGCCAGAAGCGTTTTTTGTTTAAAGGTGAATTCTTACCATTGTTGTAGGATTCTCTCCCAGAAGCGTTTTTTGTTTAAAGGTGAAGTCTTACCTTTGCTGTAGGATTCTCTCTCAGAAGCGTTTTTTGTTTAAACGTGAAGTCTTACCTTTGCTGTAGGATTCCCTCCCAGAAGCGTTTTTTGTTTAAACGTGAAGTCTTACCTTTGCTGTAGGATTCCCTCCCAGAATCTGTTTTGTTTAGAGGACGACGTCCTAGCTCTAGACCAACAAGTCCCCTGTATAGAATACCACCTTGTCGCGTTCTGTTAAGAACTAAATGCGCTGAGGAATGGACTTTATATTTCACAAAACACGATCATCTCAATCACACCAAACAAAGACAGGGCACAGCTATAATGTAACACACAAATAAACCTTTCCTTCACTCCCATAATCGATATGGGAGCCGCGCTAGCTCAGTGGTTAATGAACTGGACTACAAATGACAAGAGGTAGGGTTCGATCCCAATCGACGGCTTCTGGTTCATACCATCATACGGCTTCTATCTATCTATATATCTATCTATCTATCTATCTATCTATCTATCTATCTATCTATCTATCTATCTATCTATCTATCTATCTATCTATCTATCTATCTATCTATCTATCTATCTATCTATCTATCTATCTATCTATCTATCTATCTATCTATCTATCTATCTATCTATCTATCTATCTATCTATCTATCTATCTATCTATCTATCTATCTATCTATCTATCTATCTATCTATCTATCTATCTATCTATCTATCTATCTATCTATCTATCTATCTATCTATCTATCTATCTATCTATCTATCTATCTATCTATCTATCTATCTATCTATCTATCTATCTATCTATCTATCTATCTATCTATCTATCTATCTATCTATCTATCTATCTATCTATCTATCTATCTATCTATCTATCTATCTATCTATCTATCTATCTATCTATCTATCTATCTATCTATCTATCTATCTATCTCTATCTATCTATCTATCTATCTATCTATCTATCTATCTATCTATCTATCTATCTGCCTGCCTGCCTGTCTGTCTGTCTGTCTGTCTGTCTGTCTGTCTGTCTGTCTGTCTGTCTGTCTGTCTGTGTCTGTCTGTCTGTCTGTCTGTCTGTCTGTCTGTCTGTCTGGCTGCCTGCCTGCCTGTCTGTCTGTCTGGCTGTCTGGCTGTCTGGCTGTCTGTCTGTCTGTCTGTCTGTCTGCCTGTCAGTCCATCCGTCCAACAGTCTTATGTCTGTCTGTTTATAATATGTGTACCTTCTATATAGTCATCACTCCGTTCGCCTGTTGATATTTTCATCGTTTCTATCTAGCCTTTATCTATAAATATGTGTGTATGTGTTTGTGTGCGTGTTCGCGTGCGCGTGCGTGTGTGTGTGTGTGTGTTATCTATGTGCAGTTCGTACAGAGGAAGGACTGAGCGAATGTTTTCCAATAGAAACGGGTTAAACAAGGATGTATTTTATCACCCGAGTTATTTGGAGTTGTTATGGACTTCATAATGAAGAAATGCTGCACTGGTAACAAAGGCATCGAATGGACACAAGGAAACCATTTGGAGGACCTCGACTTTTCTAATGACATAGACCTCATCCGCAGTCAGATAAAAACGATGCAGGAAAACACGAATGGACTATCATCAATAGCCAGCAAAATTGGGCTTGAGATCAAAGACTAAAATCATGAAAAGCTTTATTCCAACAGACGACAGAATATACATGGAAAATAAGCCAGTGGAAGAGGTCGATCACTTTATCTGTCTTGGAAGTCACATTGATCGAGAAGGGGATACAAGTAAAGAAATTAGAATCAGAATAGCTAAAGCAGCAATGTCTTTCAGAAGCCTTGAAAAGTTGTGGAAATCAAAACTCATCAGCACAAACACAAAACTTAGGCTATTCAAATCAGTCGTACTATCTACCCTTACGTATGCATGTGAGAACTGGAAAACAAGAAGAGACATATAAACAAAGTTGAACGCATTTGAAAATAAATGTCTAAGGAAAATAATTGGTATAGCGTGGAACGAGATCGAAACAAACAAAGAAATTAGAGAAATCGTCAATCAACCACTAATATCATCAGTAATTAAGAAAAGACGATGGTCATACGTTGGACATGTGATGAGGAGAGATAATAATCGAATAACAAAGCAAACCCTCATGGGGGAAACAACAGTAAGAGGAAAAGAAGCCGGCCCAGAGCGACACTGAGAAGATCATTGATCAGAGAGGCAAGAGCAGCAGGAATTGGTTCCCTCAATTAGATAGAGTTGCTTGCACAGAACAGAGACAAATGGCGAGATTTGATAAAATATCTTTAGAAGGATTGAAAACTGCTAGAATAACAATTTAGGTAAGAGAAAGAGTATCTGGGTCTATGCCCTATGGGCCGTCTACGACTCTAAGAGGTCAATAGACAGGCAGACAGCCAGACAGACAGGCAGGCAGGCAGGCATACAGGACCAGACCAGTCCAGTCAAGAATCAGGACAGACAGACAGACAGACAGACCAGAACCGGGACAGATAGACAGACAGACCAGGACAGACAGACAGACATACAGACCAGGACAGACAGACAGACAGACAGGCAGGCAGGCACACAGGACCAGACCAGTTCAGACCAGAACCAGGACAGACAGACAGACCAGGACAGAGGGACCAGGACAGACAGACCAAGACAGACAGACCAAGACAGACTGACAGACCAGGACAGACAGACAGACTTGACCAGGACAGACCAAACCAGACCAGGACAGACCAGACCAGGACAGACCAGACTAGGGCAAACCAGACCAGGACAGACCAGACCAGGACAGACAGACAGACCAGACAGCCATGCATACATCTTTTTATTTCATTTATCTAGTAATTTCTTTGTCTATCAACTCGTTTGCATGCCTGTCTGCCTGCATATATGTATGTCTGTCTGTTCACCTGTGCACTGGCCTTCCAATCTGACATTTTCATCCGTCTAGTCCTTTGTCTGCCTGCCTGTCTATTAATCCGTCCATTCACCTGACTAATTTCTCCTCTCTCTCTCTGTTATTACTTCACTTGTCTCTCTCTTTGTCATGCCAGATTCCTCCCGTCTCAGCGTTCGCAGATGTTTTCACCCACTCGCCGATTCGCTTCCCTGCCATCTCACCTCTCATCCTCTTACCTGCTATATTTCTCGCTACCACACTGTAAATGTCCCTCCCTATCAGTTACTTTCCCTCTGTATTACATTCAGTCTTGTCTGTATAAACTGCCTCGATTATTCAGTATAAGCTATGAAAATAGTTCACTTCTCTCGTCTCAGAATGTCTTCTTATGAACTTTATGAGTTATGCCTCCTCTAACATGCACATAATCACATAATCTGAGTGTAAAAGTAATTCTAAAAAACTGCTCTGAGGCGGTCGTTCTATCCAGCAGCCGTGAGACGGACAGTTACAAGGAGAAAAAAAAACAGGCAAGGGAAGAAATATGTTCACTCGTCAAGTGTTCATATTACCTCCCTTGGAGAAGAAACTTGTTTAATAGTGAATGAGCAAGGGAGATAACTTGGGGCACAATTTATCACTTTATATCACACTTCCAATTCTATCTTCCTATCACGTTTACTCCTCTCTTCCTATCTTTCTCTCTCATCTGCATTGCCTCGAGCGAGTGACGTATGTTTTCTTTTCTCTACTTTATTTCTTCGAAGTTTTTTTTTTTTTTTTTTTTTTTGGTATTCGTAAGCCATCTTTCTACCCCCGTCTAACAATTTGTCCAATCTCTTCAAAATTTTCCTTATCCTGTTAAGCTGTTTATTTACTGGACTTGTATTTTATACGCAATTTCTCCCTTCCTTTCAACCTGCCAATCTTCCTTTCTCCATTCCTTCCTGCATTCCTTTTTACTCTTTCTTTTCCATTCTTTTGTCTTCTATCTATCTATCTATCTATCTATCTATCTATCTATCTATCTATCTAATATATCAAATCCTCACTCACACTCACTCATCATCACCTTCACACTCATCCTCCTAAGCTACACTCCTCAAGTCCTCACCCACAGGTCAACATATATCTTCCACCATTTTGCTGCTCTCTCCTGAGAACGTATTTCCGGTATAACCGCTTCACTTGTTTTTCTTCCAGGCTTACAATCAAATCTCTTATCTCCCCTGGTGTTTATATTTTTCCTTCCTAAGCCATTTCCACCCCTTTTTGTGTGTTTCTAGCTTCGTGTTTTTTCTTCCTGACTCAACAGACGTGTTATGTTTCTCAATGTCCACACTATTCTTCGTCACACTTAACTCTAGTGTTGATGATTATTTATGAAATATGTTTTCTTTAACTTTATTTATTTTGTGTGTGTGTGTGAGAGAGAGAGAGAGAGAGAGAGAGAGAGTGCGCGCGTGTGTGTGTGTGTGTGTGTGTGTGTGTGTGGGATGATTTTGAATTATTTTTCGTTCTTTACGACTTTTAGTTTTTCAAGTCTGGTTTTGATGCATTTTAACTTAAATTTACCGTTATCTACTATCCTGCATTTTTACCTGCTCTCTTCTGACTGTTTCTCCGTCTGTCTTGCAGTCTGCTATACCATCTCTGTCAATCAGTCTGTTATATGTCTGTCTCTTTATCTTTGTTTATGTTTCTGTCCAGTTTCTCTGTGTACATTCGGTTTGACTTTCGCATGCAGTGTTTTTGTCTCTCTGTCTGTCTCACTGTTTTATCTTTCTTGCTCATTGTCTCCATCTTTTTTATGTTTGTTTCTCCATATTTCACAGCTTATCTTTCTGTCAGTCTAACAGTTTATTTGACTTTCTTTATAACTGCTTGTCTCTCTTTGTGAGACAGACAGACATTAAATAGACAGCGATAAACTGTGAGACAGACAGAGGGAGAGAGAGAGAGAGAGAGAGATAAATCCTGAGATAGGCAATTATAAACTGTAAACCAGATAGAGAGACAAACTGTGATTTAATGTCTGTCTGTCTCACAGTTTGTCATCTATCTTGTTTGTCTCCACGTTTGTCTCTCTTCCTGTCTCACTATTTGCCTCTCTTTCTGTCTCACTAGTTGCCTCTCTTCCTGTCTCACTATTTGCCTCTCTTCCTGTCTCAAATCAATTTGCCTCTCTTCCTGTCTCACTATTTGCCTTTCTTCCTGTCTCACTATTTGCCTCTCTTCCTGTCTCACTATTTGCCTCTCTTCCTGTCTCACTCTCACTATTTGCCTCTCTTCCTGTCTCACTCTCACTATTTGCCTCTCTTCCTGTCTCACTGTCACTATTTGCCTCTCTTCCTGTCTCACTCTCACTATTTGCCTTTCTTCCTGTCTCACTATTTGCCTCTCTTCCTGTCTCACTATTTGCCTCTCTTCCTGTCTCACTATTTGCCTCTCTTCCTGTCTCACTCTCACTATTTGCCTCTCTTCCTGTCTCACTCTCACTATTTGCCTCTCTTCCTGTCTCACTCTCACTATTTGCCTCTCTTCCTGTCTCACTCTCACTATTTGCCTCTCTTCCTGTCTCACTCTCACTATTTGCCTCTCTTCCTGTCTCACTATTTGCCTCTCTTCCTGTCTCACTCTCACTATTTGCCTCTCTTCCTGTCTCACTCTCACTATTTGCCTCTCTTCCTGTCTCACTCTCACTATTTGCCTCTCTTCCTGTCTCACTCTCACTATTTGCCTCTCTTCCTGTCTCACTATTTGCCTCTCTTCCTGTCTCACTCTCACTATTTGCCTCTCTTCCTGTCTCACTCTCACTATTTGCCTCTCTTCCTGTCTCACTCTCACTATTTGCCTCTCTTCCTGTCTCACTCTCACTATTTGCCTCTCTTCCTGTCTCACTCTCACTATTTGCCTCTCTTCCTGTCTCACTCTCACTATTTGCCTCTCTTCCTGTCTCACTCTCACTATTTGCCTCTCTTCCTGTCTCACTCTCACTATTTGCCTCTCTTCCTGTCTCACTATTTGCCTCTCTTCCTGTCTCACTCTCACTATTTGCCTCTCTTCCTGTCTCACTCTCACTATTTGCCTCTCTTCCTGTCTCACTATTTGCCTCTCTTCCTGTCTCACTCTCACTATTTGCCTCTCTTCCTGTCTCACTCTCACTATTTGCCTCTCTTCCTGTCTCACTCTCACTATTTGCCTCTCTTCCTGTCTCACTCTCACTATTTGCCTCTCTTCCTGTCTCACTATTTGCCTCTCTTCCTGTCTCACTCTCACTATTTGCCTCTCTTCCTGTCTCACTCTCACTATTTGCCTCTCTTCCTGTCTCACTCTCACTATTTGCCTCTCTTCCTGTCTCACTCTCACTATTTGCCTCTCTTCCTGTCTCACTCTCACTATTTGCCTCTCTTCCTGTCTCACTCTCACTATTTGCCTCTCTTCCTGTCTCACTCTCACTATTTGCCTCTCTTCCTGTCTCACTCTCACTATTTGCCTCTCTTCCTGTCTCACTATTTGCCTCTCTTCCTGTCTCACTCTCACTATTTGCCTCTCTTCCTGTCTCACTCTCACTATTTGCCTCTCTTCCTGTCTCACTATTTGCCTCTCTTCCTGTCTCACTCTCACTATTTGCCTCTCTTCCTGTCTCACTCTCACTATTTGCCTCTCTTCCTGTCTCACTGTCACTATTTGCCTCTCTTCCTGTCTCACTCTCACTATTTGCCTCTCTTCCTGTCTCACTCTCACTATTTGCCTCTCTTCCTGTCTCACTATTTGCCTCTCTTCCTGTCTCACTCTCACTATTTGCCTCTCTTCCTGTCTCACTCTCACTATTTGCCTCTCTTCCTGTCTCACTATTTGCCTCTCTTCCTGTCTCACTCTCACTATTTGCCTCTCTTCCTGTCTCACTCTCACTATTTGCCTCTCTTCCTGTCTCACTATTTGCCTCTCTTCCTGTCTCACTATTTGCCTCTCTTCCTGTCTCACTCTCACTATTTGCCTCTCTTCCTGTCTCACTCTCACTATTTGCCTCTCTTCCTGTCTCACTCTCACTATTTGCCTCTCTTCCTGTCTCACTCTCACTATTTGCCTCTCTTCCTGTCTCACTCTCACTATTTGCCTCTCTTCCTGTCTCACTCTCACTATTTGCCTCTCTTCCTGTCTCACTCTCACTATTTGCCTCTCTTCCTGTCTCACTCTCACTATTTGCCTCTCTTCCTGTCTCACTCTCACTATTTGCCTCTCTTCCTGTCTCACTCTCACTATTTGCCTCTCTTCCTGTCTCACTATTTGCCTCTCTTCCTGTCTCACTCTCACTATTTGCCTTTCTTCCTGTCTCACTATTTGCCTCTCTTCCTGTCTCACTATTTGCCTCTCTTCCTGTCTCACTATTTGCCTCTCTTCCTGTCTCACTCTCACTATTTGCCTCTCTTCCTGTCTCACTCTCACTAATTGCCTCTCTTCCTGTCTCACTGTTTCCATCTTCCTGTTTCTCTCCCTTTTTGCCTCACTACGTGTTGTCTCTCTTTTCTGTCTCCTTGTTTGTCCCCCTTTCAGTTTCTCTGTTTTTCTTTCTGTATTATTTTATATATATATAAACTATTTATAAGATAAACGCTAGGTAACACTGCCACTCTTATCTCACACTTTAGTTAGCAGAGTGCCAGTGTTCTCTAGCGTTTACTTTTTCGTGGCAAGGCGCTGTGCCACCGAGTACGGGTTCGATCCTGCTTCGGTCCATATATTGTTCTTTCTTTTGTTGTTGTTGATTATTTGTCATTTTTCTCCGAGTGCTGTAAACATACCTCTTCCTCTGAATTGATGCATAATGTGGACACCGTGGTTAGAGTCTCCGTGGGGTTTGTTCTAACGAAAGTTTGCTTCGCTCCTTATGTGGGAACAAGCAAGGAAGGAAATTGGTTATTCTCAGAGGCTGTGTGGAACCACGTGGGGTAGGAGTGGAAAAATACTAAATAAGGTTTACCAACAGAGTATACGTCCAGATCTAGAACATGGATCATCTGCATGGTGCCCAACATTAAACATCACACTGCAAGAGCTGGACAAAGTACAAGCAAACAAAACCAGCCACTTAGTGCCATAACAGGATTAATGAAATCAACGCCAATATTGGAGATGGAGAAATTGTGAAGCATACCAGCACTGAAAGAACGAAGTGACAAAAAATGTGCTGATAGAGACAGAAAAAAGTTCATGCATGCCAAGACATCCAATGAAGGACCGATTGCAAAATCTTGCATTGGGACTGCTTAAAAGAAGCAGTTTTATCCACCAGCCAAGCGTATTTGTAGACAAACTACCAGATGCCAAGAGTTGTTAATCCCCCTACTGCCCATACCAGTACAGACTGCATGGACAGGGGAATCAGGATTATCAATACAAATACGGACAGAAATTAAAGGAGTACTTAACAAAGAGGAACAGAAAATATAGCGTAAAACAATAACTCTCAGTTTCTTGGATGGATTATACCCACAAGACCTATGGATTCGTGTGTACACAGATGGATCAGCACAGAATGCAGTAAAGAATGGGGGAGCAGGTGCTTACATAGAGTACATAGATAACACGAAGGATATGAATAAAATAGCAACAGGGAAATATTGTCACAATTTTGATGCAGAAATCCTAGCAATAAAGTTGGCAATAGGAAAACTGCTGAACAGTAATCTTAGCCCGCAACCTGTAGTGTTTTTGACAGATGAGAGATTAGTACTCCAGGCACTACAATCCAGAAAATTACCACATCTGCAGACCTTATTGACTAAACTCTGCAAGCACCACAGGATTGCCCTGCAGTGGATCCCATCTCGCTGCGGAATACAAGAAACGAGAGAGCAGATCAGCTGGCAAAGGAAGGTGCAACTGGCACACAAACAGATGCAACAGTTACATACCATCAGAAGAAATAGATAATCAAATCAATCAGAGGACCACAAGCCCCAAATCAGGATGCCTTTCATAAAATGAATAGATATGAACAAGTTATCATTATACGCCTAAGAACAGGACACAACCGACTCCATTCACATGTATACAAAATTCAAGATCTGCACCTCAACTACTTGTACATGTGGACAGGCGTCCCAGACTGCTGAACACATACTTCAAGACTGCACTGAATATAGTAGACTGGGGATAATCCATTGGCCCATAGATACAACACTACCGACAAAACTAATGGGCCACTGCAAGAACTACAAGACAGTAAAATGTTTATATAAACGACATTGTAGATATCAACAATACTTCAGGCGAAGGAAATATAGAGAGATAGATAAATAGATAGATAGACAGACAGACAGACGGACAGACAGACAGACAGACAGACAGACAGACAGACAGATAGACAGACAGACAGACAGATAGATAGATAGATAGATAGATAGATAGATAGATAGATAGATAGATAGATAGATAGATAGATAGATAGATAGATAGATAGATAGATAGATAGATAGATAGATAGATAGATAGATAGATAGATAGATAGATAGATAGATAGATAGATAGATAGATAGATAGATAGATAGATAGATAGATAGATAGATAGATAGATAGATAGATAGATAGATAGATAGATAGATAGATAGATAGATATATAGATAGATAGATAGATAGATGGATGGATGGATGGATGGATGGATGGATGGATGGATGGATGGATGGATGGATGGATGGATGGATGGATGGATGGATGGATGGATGGATGGATGGATGGATGGACGGACGGACGAATGGATTTATGGGTGGTTGGGGGTGGATGGATGGATGCACCAGGGCACGCGGGTGTAAGTGGTAAAGACCGTGCTAACAGATTTGCCAGATTGTCTGACTCTGATTGCGGAAGGGCAATGGACAGCAAGACATTCTGAATGCCCTCAGTGACGTCGTATGGAACAATTACACAAATAATAATTGAACCTCT
Source organism: Megaustenia siamemsis (assembly GCA_032433765.1). Lineage (NCBI taxonomy): Eukaryota > Metazoa > Mollusca > Gastropoda > Stylommatophora > Ariophantidae > Megaustenia > Megaustenia siamemsis. Next base: position 26,302,381 of record JAVIAB010000126.1, read on the forward strand.
TTTGAAGGTGAAGATTAAAGAAGAAAACACTGTTTCCTCACAGATGTTCTGTCAGTAGTTACAACACTGAGGAGTCATGGAAAAAAGGGTCTGAATGATCTAAAAGAAATAATCAACAACCCCCTCTGCTAGTGATACATAACTGTGATTTAATGGATCATTTCTCACTGCAATATTCCTGGACAGGATAAGACAGACAGGTTGGGGAAGGAAAGTGGTAAATTACACCAGCCAGATACAAATACAACTTATGAGGAATCAATCAGGCTTGTCATGATCAAATACTTGGACGAATGGAATGGAGAACATCAGGACTAGCCAAAAAAAAACGATGCCTACTACCAGTTCAACAAAAAATAAAAGTGGAAATTTTTAGTCTCCGAACAGGCCACAACATAAAAAAGAAAACAGAAAAAAGTACTCCTTTTTCAGCAGCCTAAAGATGAACCTCAGATGAATGGGACTGTGGGTCAGTCAAAAAGAGGGCTGAACATCTGCTATAATCATGCCCAACATATGATGCACAGAAAAGCTCTTGGGCCATCACTGGTACCATAAGGGGGCAAGATGAGGTGTCACTAGTCTTGAGTTGACGAATGCTTTCTTCGAACATATTCATATTGACGTATGAGGGTGTTTACGCAGAAGGAGAAGAAGAGGAGAAAAAGAAGAAAAAGGAAAAGAAGAGGAAAAAGAGGAAGAAGAGGAAAAAGCAGAAGAAGAGGAGGAGGAAGAAGAATAAGAATAAGAATAAGAAGAGGAGGCAGTGGAGGAAGGAGGGGGATAGAGGAAGAAGGAGGAGAAAGGAGGAAGACGAGGAAGAAGATATAAACACTATTTATTGTTGGTCATCGTGTTCACTTTTTAGGTTCGCCAACTTTCGCCTTTGGCGAGGTCCCTAGAGACTACAAACTGAATTTTGCATGTTAATCCATTTACCCCAGGCAGCCTTGTGTACAGGAGTCCCTTGCCGCACAGGCATATAACTCTGTCTTCTGAAGTACTCATATTTTTTTTCCCCGCGTTTGAGTAGTGGACATTTCACAGCCGGGCCTCGCTGCTGAGACCAGGGGGTAGTTGCCGCAGAGAGAAATCACAAATTAAATTTCCAACTGGTGCAGCCCAGATTTGAACTCACAACCTCTCTGTCTAGAGACCGGCGGCTTGCGTCCAAACCAACCGGTCCCCCGTATCCACTTATAAGTGATACATTTTAAGAAAATACACTTTTGTTTTTATTCTTCTAGTTTCGCTCTAGCTTGGTGTCATGGCATGGAAAACAGTCAACAGCAGATCTGATACGATGTACTGTAGATAGAAGATTGTGGAAGGACATGATCTCCTACACCAACCGGTATGGCACATGATGATGATGATGATGATAATGAGTTTCCCCCCCCCCCCCCCCAGCCTTAGATGGGTACTGGATATTTTAATTCGGAAGAAAGTCGACCTTGCGAAGAGCTGACGATATATGTGCCAATAATCCATACAATCACGAGGCTTTGGCGCAGTTCTTTCTTTGTTCTTTATTAGTGAATATGAGAAACATGCAAATTCATTTATTTGATGCTGGTATGTTCTATTCTTGGCGCGCATTATGCAAATCAATCTGCACGTGTGTCGCGGAAAGAGTAAAATTGAAATTAATATAACATGGGGTATGTGGTAACGGAAGAGAACAAGAGGAAGAGAAAGACAGACGAGTTTATAGTAGGCGGGCTAACAGCATAGCACGGAATGAGATTTGGTTTAAGATTGACAAGAACAGATGGAAGCAGTCCAGGAGGCTTGGCTGCCTATACCTGAGGGCATGACACGTGATGGTGGTATTTAGTTGCAGACACGAGTCAAAGAGGCAAAACAAAACGTAAACTGAAGTTAGTAGTTCGGCGACTCATAGCTGATTGTTTACGTTAGGATCAGTGAACCCAGTGTTGATCATGATCGTTCTGCACTTCCCAGTGATGGGTCTTATAAGAGATTAACCAATTTGGCGAACCAGTTAGGAAGGCACCACGGTAGCCAATATTGTCATGGTCAAGTTGGATATGTTGGGACGAAATGCGCAGCTTGCTGTGAACTACAACAAGGCGTATTTATACGGATGTAAAGTTCCTCAAATGGTCGACTGTGAAGAGCAGCTGCGTGGCATTAGATGCAGTGGAAGACCCAGTGGAAGAGTTAATAGGAACACCGGAGGCAAAGAAGATTCCTTAACCTCTACTGCATAGTGTGCCAGATATGGCACATACCGAATAACGTTACACATTTAAATAATAATGAATGCAAAAATGTACTACAAACACAGAAGAGGTAGCTAGGATATATAGCTAAATGATTTGAGTGTTCTCCCTTTCTAGAAATCTTCAGTGAAGAAGTTAGAGGTTAGAGTTCGTTATTGGTGACTCATCGGAACATCCGCTTCGTCTGTGGCTTTGGTCAATGTGTTGAACTGTTTCTATTCTTATTCTCAGTGCTAGAGTTTTATAAAAATTATTTAATAGAACTATCACATTATTTATCAAAATTAACACTTCATTAGAGCAAAACAATTAACTAGTGTTGATTAATTCGCGTTTCTAGCTTTGTGCCAGATGTGGAACATTGTGCAGTAAAACTACACACGCTTCCGGGGATTCCCCTTCGTCAGGCCGGCTCAGTGACACAACAAAAGTGTCAGTCTATCGTTTTCATTTTCAAGTGCTTTCTGAACGAGTGTGATTATAATCATCTATAATGAATACAGCTACATTTTATGGCAGCTCTGCACCAAAGAGATCAAGATTTTTGCCGTCCAGTAGTGAAGATAGCAATTTATCTGCTGATTCTGATTGTGATGAATTAGACCTACTACAGAAAGTAGGTACACATATTTCTAACGCTCCTCAACTTGAGGAGTCTGATACAGATTCAGATGACACTGATCAAAATGATGTTGATCAGCTAACTGACATCATCTCTGTTCAGCCTGGCCCAAGCAGCCAGAATAAAAAAAAGAATGTTGGTCAAACAACTGCTACAAAAAAAAAAGATTGACATCAGCTGGAGACATGAACCTCAGAGCTTTGTGCCTAATGAGGGCATGTTTTTGGGAGATAGTCTGCTGTCTGAGGACATATTGAACTTTCAAACACCATATGAGTTTTTTAAGTTTATATTCACAACAGAAATAATTAGACATATTGCATTACAGACTTGCCTGTATGCAACTCAATGTAGACCTGAAAAACCTTTGGACATTGACAATTCTGAAATGGAAGTGTTTCTAGGAGTTCTGTTGTGGATGTCGTTGATTCAGCTTCCCAATACACGCATGTATTGGAAACCAGAGGTAAACATTAATGTCATAACAAGTAAGATGCCGATCAATCGGTTTGAAGAGATTAAGAGATATTTGCATTTTAATGACAATAGTACAGCAGCTCAACGTGGTCAACCTGGATTTGATCGTCTCTGCAAGATAAGACCATTGCTTGATATGCTGAATGAACAGTTCAAACAAGTACCTGTTGAAGAAAGTCTCTCTGTAGATGAGCAAATGTGTGCTTTCAAAGGTCAACACAGTCTGAAACAGTACATTCCAAAGAAACCTCACAGATGGGGTTATAAACTATTTGTTCTGTCAGGAGTATCTGGCTTTCCTTACATAGAAGTTTACACCGGTGAGGAGAAAGGATGCCCTGACCAAAACATGAACTGTGGTGCAAGCGGAAATGTGGTTTTGCGGTTATGTGATGTTGTGCCAGAAAAGAAGAACCACAAAGTTTATTTTGATAACTTTTTCAACAGCCCAGAGCTTCAGCTTTGCCTTGCAAAAAAAGGTATTCTTTCACTTGGAACTGTTCGAATGAATAGAGTACCTAAGTGTAACATAATATCAGATGGTGATTTGAAGAAGAAAGGAAGGGGCGCATTTGATGAGGCATCTGCAGTACACGACTCAGTTAGAATTTCTTGTGTTAGGTGGTTTGATAACCAACCTGTCAATTTTCTGTCAACATTTGTGGGCAGCCAACCAGTCGGCAAAGCAAGGAGGTGGTTAAAAGCACAGAAGCAGTTTCTAGAAATTGACTGTCCCAGTGTTGTTGCTGTTTACAATAAACACATGGGAGGTGTTGATTTATTAAATTCCCTTTTGGGACTTTATAGAATACAGCTACGGTCCAGAAATGGTATTCTCGTTTGTTTACACATTTACTGGATGTGTCAATCATATCAGCATGGCTGCTATATTTGCGCGCGCAACTGCAGCATCGTAGTCGTCCAAAAGATGTCATCAGCCTCAACGACTTCAAGCAGCAAGTTGCTGAATGTTTGTGCAAGTGTGGCAAATCTTCAATACCTCCTACAAGTTGCTGAATGTTTGTGCAAGTGTGGCAAATCTTCAATACCTCCTACAAGTTGCTGAATGTTTGTGCAAGTGTGGCAAATCTTCAATACCTCCTACAAGTTGCTGAATGTTTGTGCAAGTGTGGCAAATCTTCAATACCTCCTACAAGTTGCTGAATGTTTGTGCAAGTGTGGCAAATCTTCAATACCTCCTACAAGTTGCTGAATGTTTGTGCAAGTGTGGCAAATCTTCAATACCTCCTACAAGTTGCTGAATGTTTGTGCAAGTGTGGCAAATCTTCAATACCTCCTACAAGTTGCTGAATGTTTGTGCAAGTGTGGCAAATCTTCAATACCTCCTACAAGTTGCTGAATGTTTGTGCAAGTGTGGCAAATCTTCAATACCTCCTACAAGTTGCTGAATGTTTGTGCAAGTGTGGCAAATCTTCAATACCTCCTACAAGTTGCTGAATGTTTGTGCAAGTGTGGCAAATCTTCAATACCTCCTACAAGTTGCTGAATGTTTGTGCAAGTGTGGCAAATCTTCAATACCTCCTACAAGTTGCTGAATGTTTGTGCAAGTGTGGCAAATCTTCAATACCTCCTACAAGTTGCTGAATGTTTGTGCAAGTGTGGCAAATCTTCAATACCTCCTACAAGTTGCTGAATGTTTGTGCAAGTGTGGCAAATCTTCAATACCTCCTACAAGTTGCTGAATGTTTGTGCAAGTGTGGCAAATCTTCAATACCTCCTACAAGTTGCTGAATGTTTGTGCAAGTGTGGCAAGTCTTCAATACCTCCTACAAGTTGCTGAATGTTTGTGCAAGTGTGGCAGATCTTCAATACCTCCTACAAGTTGCTGAATGTTTGTGCAAGTGTGGCAAATCTTCAATACCTCCTACAAGTTGCTGAATGTTTGTGCAAGTGTGGCAAGTCTTCAATACCTCCTACAAGTTGCTGAATGTTTGTGCAAGTGTGGCAAATCTTCAATACCTCCTACAAGTTGCTGAATGTTTGTGCAAGTGTGGCAAGTCTTCAATACCTCCTACAAGTTGCTGAATGTTTGTGCAAGTGTGGCAAATCTTCAATACCTCCTACAAGTTGCTGAATGTTTGTGCAAGTGTGGCAAGTCTTCAATACCTCCTACAAGTTGCTGAATGTTTGTGCAAGTGTGGCAAGTCTTCAATACCTCCTACAAGTTGCTGAATGTTTGTGCAAGTGTGGCAGATCTTCAATACCTCCTACAAGTTGCTGAATGTTTGTGCAAGTGTGGCAAGTCTTCAATACCTCCTACAAGTTGCTGAATGTTTGTGCAAGTGTGGCAAGTCTTCAATACCTCCTACAAGTTGCTGAATGTTTGTGCAAGTGTGGCAAGTCTTCAATACCTCCTACAAGTTGCTGAATGTTTGTGCAAGTGTGGCAAGTCTTCAATACCTCCTACAAGTTGCTGAATGTTTGTGCAAGTGTGGCAAGTCTTCAATACCTCCTACAAGTTGCTGAATGTTTGTGCAAGTGTGGCAAGTCTTCAATACCTCCTACAAGTTGCTGAATGTTTGTGCAAGTGTGGCAAGTCTTCAATACCTCCTACAAGTTGCTGAATGTTTGTGCAAGTGTGGCAAGTCTTCAATACCTCCTACAAGTTGCTGAATGTTTGTGCAAGTGTGGCAAGTCTTCAATACCTCCTACAAGTTGCTGAATGTTTGTGCAAGTGTGGCAAGTCTTCAATACCTCCTACAAGTTGCTGAATGTTTGTGCAAGTGTGGCAAGTCTTCAATACCTCCTACAAGTTGCTGAATGTTTGTGCAAGTGTGGCAAGTCTTCAATACCTCCTACAAGTTGCTGAATGTTTGTGCAAGTGTGGCAAGTCTTCAATACCTCCTACAAGTTGCTGAATGTTTGTGCAAGTGTGGCAAGTCTTCAATACCTCCTACAAGTTGCTGAATGTTTGTGCAAGTGTGGCAAATCTTCAATACCTCCTACAAGTTGCTGAATGTTTGTGCAAGTGTGGCAAATCTTCAATACCTCCTACAAGTTGCTGAATGTTTGTGCAAGTGTGGCAAATCTTCAATACCTCCTACAAGTTGCTGAATGTTTGTGCAAGTGTGGCAAATCTTCAATACCTCCTACAAGTTGCTGAATGTTTGTGCAAGTGTGGCAAATCTTCAATACCTCCTACAAGTTGCTGAATGTTTGTGCAAGTGTGGCAAATCTTCAACACCTCCTACAAGTTGCTGAATGTTTGTGCAAGTGTGGCAAATCTTCAACACCTCCTACAAGTTGCTGAATGTTTGTGCAAGTGTGGCAAATCTTCAACACCTCCTACAAGTTGCTGAATGTTTGTGCAAGTGTGGCAAATCTTCAACACCTCCTACAAGTTGCTGAATGTTTGTGCAAGTGTGGCAAATCTTCAACACCTCCTACAAGTTGCTGAATGTTTGTGCAAGTGTGGCAAATCTTCAACACCTCCTACAAGTTGCTGAATGTTTGTGCAAGTGTGGCAAATCTTCAATACCTCCTACAAGTTGCTGAATGTTTGTGCAAGTGTGGCAAATCTTCAATACCTCCTACAAGTTGCTGAATGTTTGTGCAAGTGTGGCAAATCTTCAATACCTCCTACAAGTTGCTGAATGTTTGTGCAAGTGTGGCAAATCTTCAATACCTCCTACAAGTTGCTGACCAAATCTCAATACTACAAGTTGCTGAATGTTTGTGCAAGTGTGGCAAATCTTCAATACCTCCTACAAGTTGCTGAATGTTTGTGCAAGTGTGGCAAATCTTCAATACCTCCTACAAGTTGCTGAATGTTTGTGCAAGTGTGGCAAATCTTCAATACCTCCTACAAGTTGCTGAATGTTTGTGCAAGTGTGGCAAATCTTCAATACCTCCTACAAGTTGCTGAATGTTTGTGCAAGTGTGGCAGATCTTCAATACCTCCTACAAGTTGCTGAATGTTTGTGCAAGTGTGGCAAATCTTCAACACCTCCTACAAGTTGCTGAATGTTTGTGCAAGTGTGGCAAATCTTCAACACCTCCTACAAGTTGCTGAATGTTTGTGCAAGTGTGGCAAATCTTCAATACCTCCTACAAGTTGCTGAATGTTTGTGCAAGTGTGGCAAATCTTCAACACCTCCTACAAGTTGCTGAATGTTTGTGCAAGTGTGGCAAATCTTCAACACCTCCTACAAGTTGCTGAATGTTTGTGCAAGTGTGGCAAATCTTCAATACCTCCTACAAGTTGCTGAATGTTTGTGCAAGTGTGGCAAATCTTCAACACCTCCTACAAGTTGCTGAATGTTTGTGCAAGTGTGGCAAATCTTCAACACCTCCTACAAGTTGCTGAATGTTTGTGCAAGTGTGGCAAATCTTCAACACCTCCTACAAGTTGCTGAATGTTTGTGCAAGTGTGGCAAATCTTCAACACCTCCTACAAGTTGCTGAATGTTTGTGCAAGTGTGGCAAATCTTCAATACCTCCTACAAGTTGCTGAATGTTTGTGCAAGTGTGGCAAATCTTCAATACCTCCTACAAGTTGCTGAATGTTTGTGCAAGTGTGGCAAATCTTCAATACCTCCTACTGTAAAAAAGCGAGGCCGCCCAAGTAGTGAAGTGGAATACCAACTTCATCTGAAGAGAACTAAAGGTCCAACAGCCGCAGTTCCCCTTCTGGCAGTCAGAAAGGACGAAATAGGTCATGTCCCTGTTGTATCAGATACACGACAAAGGTGCTGTTGTATCAGATACACGACAAAGGTGCTGTTGTATCAGATACACGACAAAGGTGCTGTTGTATCAGATACACGACAAAGGTGCTGTTGTATCAGATACACGACAAAGGTGCTGTTGTATCAGATACACGACAAAGGTGCTGTTGTATCAGATACACGACAAAGGTGCTGTTGTATCAGATACACGACAAAGGTGCTGTTGTATCAGATACACGACAAAGGTGCTGTTGTATCAGATACACGACAAAGGTGCTGTTGTATCAGATACACGACAAAGGTGCTGTTGTATCAGATACACGACAAAGGTGCTGTTGTATCAGATACACGACAAAGGTGCTGTTGTATCAGATACACGACAAAGGTGCTGTTGTATCAGATACACGACAAAGGTGCTGTTGTATCAGATACACGACAAAGGTGCTGTTGTATCAGATACACGACAAAGGTGCTGTTGTATCAGATACACGACAAAGGTGCTGTTGTATCAGATACACGACAAAGGTGATGTTGTATCAGATACACGACAAAGGTGCTGTTGTATCAGATACACGACAAAGGTGCTGTTGTATCAGATACACGACAAAGGTGCTGTTGTATCAGATACACGACAAAGGTGCAAAAGACCCAATTGTACAAGCAAATCCTTTATCCAGTGCATCAAATGTGCAGTGCATTTGTGCTTGAACAAAAATAACAGCTGCTTTGTTGAATTTCATGTTATGTAAAAAATCCTTTTTTGTGTAAATTGTTCATTGTGTGCGCAATGTGCCATATTTGGCACAAAGCTGCAAATGTATTACAAAATAAAATATTTTAAAAATAAACACATATTTAGTATACTGTATGTATTTTAATGTAAGAAAATTAGAAAAAAAATTTGGGGGGCAAATTTAAAATAATTCATGCAATAGAGGGTTAAAGAAACACGATAACCTACTCCTAAGGACCTGGCACCTAATGATGATGCCGCACCAAAATTCTATAATTATTAAAAATCTACAGACATCTGGGACAGGGAATAAATGTGGGTATGAACATATCTGGGAGCCGCGATAGCTCAGTGGGTAGTGAACTGGACTACAAAGGACAAAAGGTAGGGTTCGATCCCAACCGACGGCAGCGGGTTCATCCAGCCATAATGGGTACCTGATTTTTCTCAGGGAAAGTGAAGCGGCATGGGCGTAATACCGACCACATTACCCCAACAATTATGTGCCGAAGATCTGTAAAATTTATGGTCACTAATACCATATTCCCTATACGCCACTTGGCGTGACCGGGGTACTTTACTTTACTTTTTATGAACATATCTGATGTATGAGAAGAAATCTGGAAGCATATCTCTTTCCGTACGTTTCGCCACATAGTGCCCACGCTCAGTTTGATTAGTGTGAACGCCATCAAACCATATTCTTTTTATATATCTTATATCATCTTGATATTGGTGAAATCTAATACCTTGTTCAACTATCTAAAAATTCATATATAATATGTTATATGTTAGATACATATAAATATGTAGATTGATTCTTAAAACGATGAAAAATGTTGTCTCTGAAATCTCTTCTGTTGGGTCGGAAAAAATGTTCCGTACGGAATATCTAGCTGGCGAATTATATAAACAGATTTCCTGCGCTCATCCCTCAAGTGAAGGGTAGCGTCTTTGCAAGGAATACTTGGCAAGTCCAATGTTTTATACTCTGCAAGACGCTTCGTTGGCAACGGACCGGTGAAAACACCCGCCATCTTGGGAAACACCAAAAATCGCATCGTCAATGCCCTCCGAGATGTGGGAAGACCACATGACGTCGACAACCATGAGTCCACGTCACTGCTTAGGATGAGTGAGATGGGAGTTAAGATGGGCACAACCAGAAACGAAAATCTTAGTGGGCGTGTAAGAAGACTTATCAACCAACACAGAACTCGAGTCGCCAGTCGCTGGACACTGTGGGACTTCCTGGGGAGGGGATATGAGCACCTGCGGACATGTTCGGATTACAATGATGATGACCTGCAAATAATTCAATAACTCAACAGTCTCTTCAACCTCCTGATTTTTTGTTGTCCCTCTTTTTAAAGCGGGTGCACATAATTGATTACGTTTTGTAGCAGTTTAAATGGAAGATGTCGTGATTGTTTTACCCCGCCCGGTACAATACTTTAACAGAATATTTGTTACGGGTTGCTTTATTCTTTTCTTCATGACCCAAATTGGGATTTTTGAGATATTTCTCTCCTATAAGTCCCCATGGCAGACCTCAGTTATGGTGTAATGCCCTAAAGATAGTTTTTTTTTTTTTTTTTAGTTTTTTAGCAGTTACGCTGTACTGATACTCCTGTGAGAGCTCTAGTGGCTACTACTTTCGTCTGATAACCTTAAGGTTTAAGGTTGAAATGTCAAAATCGTCCTCTCTCTCTCTGTCTATCTATCTATCTATCTATCTATCTATCTATCTATCTATCTATCTATCTATCTATCTATCTATCTATCTATCTATCTATCTATCTATCTATCTATCTATCTATCTATCTATCTATCTATCTATCTATCTATCTATCTATCTATCTATCTATCTATCTATCTATCTATCTATCTATCTATCTATCTATCTATCTATCTATCTATCTATCTATCTATCTATCTATCTATCTATCTATCTATCTATCTATCTATCTATCTATCTATCTATCTATCTTTACTTCCTCTTCTACTCTTTGGGGTGTCGAGAGAGATGTAAAGTTTTGGTTCTCGGCCTTTCGGCGGCTCCACTCATTGTTCATTGATTCTGTTGTAACGTTTCTTTGATGTTGTCTGGTCATCTTACTTTCGATCTGCCTCTTGCTCTTCTCCCATCTCCCCTTTTAATATATTCTTTGTCTGGTAAGAAATCACATGGCATTCTATCTACACGGACAAACCAATTTATTTGTTGTTTCTGTATGTAGTTTAGGATTGGTTCAATGCCTACTCTTTTCTTTATAATGTCGTTTCTGATTCTGTCGTTTTCAGACCTAAAGGGTTCTCGGGTTTTACCCAGCCCCTCTAAATGGGTACAAGATATATTCTCTATGAAAACAAGTGGCGAGGAAGGGCATTGGCCACCTCAGGTCGTGAAGTTAAGGCTCAGAACAATGAAATCACTAACACTCTATTAGATACCGTTATTGTTATGGGGACTAAGGTTGCCTTTCTATGTGGCGTACTGGAATTAGGATGAAGTTTGTTCTTTCTTCCTTTCTCTCTTATTTCTTTTCTCTCTTATTTCTTTTCATTTTTTTTCATAACATCTTCCCTTATTTCTTTCTTTCACCAGCTTATTCATTCATTTTTCTCTTTTTTTTCACTCTCTCCTTATTTCATTCATATGTCTTTCTTTCTCACTTTATTTTTTTCTTTCTTTCCTTCTTTCTTTCTTTCTTTCTTTCTTTCTTTCTTTCTTTCTTTCTTTCTTTCTTTCTTTCTTTCTTTCTTTCTTTCTTTAATTCTTTCTTTAATTCTTTCTTTATTTCTTTTATTCATTGTTTTTATATTGTTCTTTCGTTCTTGCTTTGCCAGAAGTCTTTAGAAAAGAGGTAATAGAAAGGACACATCTCCCATTAACGTTCAAGGGGACTGAAGTTTAAAACACCACCGTGTTGAGCCACCTCTTCTAAAAGTGAAGCCACACTCTTCGCTTATACCTTGACACCAACTTATCAAACCAGGTAACCATAATATTGTTCCCATGGCTCAACCGGAGATCATCAAGGTACTGTTGCTGCTGTTATTGCTGTTGTTGTTGTTGTTGTTATTGTTGTTGTGTGCTGTTTGTGTTCGACACCTTTACATCTCTAGCGAAATCCAGGGGGACTAAATTTTCCTTGAATATCACCTTTTCCTATTTTTCACACTACCAACTGTGTACTCGGGTGTCCCCTGCCATACAGGCAGATTTTCTCCGACTTCAGAGGTACTCTCATAATCTTTCACGTCGAGAGTTTTAACGTTTTGGTTAAATTGTTACTGCTAATTTTGCCAGGGCGGCCGCCATATTTTTTCGGCGTACTGTTTTTGATTTCCAACTGCCGAGATACTTTAACGTGCGCAGACTGCATACGAGGCTGTTTTTCGCCATTTACCGAGAGGGCTAGACATCGGATCTCACTATATAGAGACCAGGGAAGGGTAAATTCACAGATTCAGTTTGTATTTATATATTTTTTAAACTTTTCCACCGCCAGATGCAGGAATATTCAAATCAAACGTACTATCAACACTTCCGTATGCGTGTGAAAGCTGGAAAACAAGAAACAACAAGAGACATAGAAACAAAGTTGAACGCATTCGAAAATAAATGTCTAAGAAAAATACTTAGTATAGCGTCGATCGTTTTCGGAACAAACGAAGAAATGAGAGAAATCGCAAATCAATCACTAATATCTTCAGTAATCAAGAAAAGACGATGGTCATATGTAGGACATGTGATGAGGAGAGATAATAACCGAATAACAAAGCAAGCCCTCATGTGGGAAACAACAGGTAAGAGGAAAAGAGGCCGACTCAGAGAAACATTGAGAAGAACATTGATCAGAGGGGCAACAGCAGCAGGAATCGGCTCCCTCAATGAGATAGAACTGCTTGTACAGAACAGAGACAAATGGCGAGATTTGATAAAATATCTTTAAAAGAATTGAAAACTGCTAGAACAAAAATTCAAATAAGAGAAGGAGTATCTTGGTCTACGCCCTATGGGCTGGCGACGGCGCGAAAAGTCGAAAGATAGATAGATAGATAGATAGATAGATAGATAGATAGATAGATAGATAGATAGATAGATAGATAGATAGATAGATAGATAGATAGATAGATAGATAGATAGATAGATAGATAGATAGATAGATAGATAGATAGATAGATAGATAGATAGATAGATGGATGGATGGATGGATGGATGGATGGATGGATGGATGGATGGATGGATGGATGGATGGATGGATGGATGGATGGATGGATGGATGGATGGATGGATGGATGGATGGATGGGTGGGTGGGTTTTGGGTGGGTTTTGGGTGGGTGGGGGGACGGACGGACGGACGGACGGATGGATGGATGTGGGAATCAAACCCGGGATCTTCTTGCCCACAGGCCGACGTTTTACCCCCTAGACCACCCAGCCCCATTCAAGCTGATATAGAACCAACATTAATTACATTTTGATGACAGCCTTCAAACCACAACTAACGCTCAAATGCTATTGTTAATATATGCACACACTTGAACGTATTTGTGCATGCATCGGCACCCTGCCGTGCCCAAGTGCACATCTGTTTCGACCACGCCACAGTGATGATGGATCACGAGTTAATAAACTCTAGTAGCCTGACAACATGGCGCTATTCTTTCTTAGCACGCATGCGACATATTAAAAATGAGCCGCGCACGCTCTGTAATAATCAAAGAGCAAAGTCATTAAGTATAATTGGCCCACGGTTAGCTTTGACATTTGATATGCAAATAAGGATTTACGACTGTGGTAGAAATTATTGAACCTTTGGTAAATAAACCTAAACGTAAAAAAAAAAAAAAAAAACTATCTCTACGACACATAGTACCATTGCTGGTGTATGTCGGGTGGCAACGTCTGAACCAGAGGGATAAAGGCCGCTTGGTCAAGCAGTCGCCACGACGTGTGCGACTCAGGATTTTTATTTCACCCCCGATAGAAAAAAACCTTTCTGTCTACCGCGGGCTTCGAACACCGTACGTCAACTTTTCAACCAGCGGAGCAGTGGTTTTAGCCGCACGGCCACGCGCACCTCGACGTACCTAAACATAGCTTGGCAATAAATGGTCTTTTTTGAGTATATGTATACGTTGCTTCAATCTGTTTTCTAGAATACGAATCTATTATCAGCTATGTTTATTATAATGGCCTGCCTACCTTATGTATATGTAGCACATATACTCATTTTTTCATCTCATCTCTTATCACTCCGTCCACTTCTCCTTAAATTACGTGTCCCATTCATCCTAGATTCAGCAGTATTTATCTGTGTCTCATCATGTGTTGTCATTGTTCTCGTTTTCTGAAGAGGCCGCATGTAGGCCGAAACGTCAGTATTCTGTTGTGTTCCGTTTTTTTAAAGTTGTCACAAGATTGTACAACCGACCATCAGTCTTACAAAATTGTACAACCGACCATCAGTCTTACAAGATTGTACAACCGACCATCAGTCTTACAAGATTGTACAACCGACCATCAGTCTTACAAGATTGAACAACCTACCATGAGGTCTAGTATGAAGATAGACTTCTTTGTTCGCATTAAACATTTAACTGTAGTACAATTACCATCTGAAGATATTATCTTTATTTCTTCTTCTTTCTTTCCTCAATTGCCTTTTATTGTCAAGAGGAGATATAATTCGCGGTATTTTGCTCTTCTGTTGGCCTCTGCTGCTGTTATGTTTCCTAGTGTTTCTAAAATTGCATCAATCCATCTTTTTTCGTGGTCGGCCATTGAGTCTGGCGTTCTCGCAGCGTTTAATAAATGCTTTGTTTTGATCGTTCTGTCTAATCACGTGGTCAAATCATTTTATCTGTTGTTGCTTTGTAATTAAAATATATTATTGTTCTCAGATATATTAAGTCATCTACCTGCTGTTATACATACACAATAAAGAAAAGGTTACCTCTATGTCTTCCTAGATGTATGAGGAATATGGTGTTAGTGATCATGTATTTCCAAGACTACTGCACATGTGTGGGTGATGTGGTCGGTAAAACGCCAGGCCGCTTTACTTTACAGAAAAATCTCTTTTGAGATACTAGTTAACCATTAACAGGAAGTGATATCTCTTTCATGATACAAGTTAACAATTAACAGTTAGTGACATCTCTTTTGTGATACAAGTTAACCATTAACAGGTAGTGACATCTCTTTTGAAATACAAGTTAACCATTAACAGGAAGTGACATCTCTTTTGAGATACAAGTTAACCATTAACAGGAAGTGACATCTCTTTTGAGATACAAGTTAACAATTAACAGTTAATGACATATCTTTTGTGTTACAAGTTAACAATTAACAGTTAGTGACATCTCTTTTGTGATACAAGTTAACCATTAACAGGTAGTGACATCTCTTTTGAGATACAAGTTAACCATTAACATATAGTGACATCTCTTCTCTATTACAAGTTAACCATTAACAGGTAGTGACATCTCTTTTGAGATACAAGTTAACCATTAACATATAGTGACATCTCTTCTGTATTACAAGTTAACCATTACTAGAAAGTGACATCTCTTTTGTTACTTCAATGTAGCATTCTATTTGGCACTGCCTGCACGAAGTAATAGAACTGGTACGCCTGACACCAACATACTTATTTTGTTCAACAAATGCATAGTATAGAACTCCAAGCGTTGCTTTATTAGGGAGGGGGGAACAGGCAAATAATTGCAATGCTGCGGTAAAGCTGGTAGCAAGGAGCCAATGGTGGGGGCAAATTGTCTTGTACCGGTTCTGAATTGTGATTTTATATTTATCTTGCAACTTCTTGTCTGATTTGAGTAAATCTAAATTTAACTTCGATGTTTGGTGGGGTCAATGAAGAAGGCCACAGGCCGAAACGTCAGTATTGTGTTGTGTTCTTTATTTGTAAAGCTGTCACCATACCTTGGAGTGTTTAGCACACCCCACCATTGGCTCGTTGCTTTATTAGCCTCGGTGCTTGGGTGGTTATTGTGTTCGCTTTCTGATCAAATACGGGTTCGATCCCCAGAAGAGACGAATTTTTTTTTTGATCGACATGGCTACGGGGTTCACCCATACTCTAAAAGTGGGTACCAGTGATTTTTCTTGAATGTAAAGGCGGCCTGGTGTAATAGCGACCATATCACCCAAAAATATGCTGTGGTCATAGAAAAAAATTGGTCACTAACACAATATTCTCTACACGCCAAACAAGACGTGGAAGGAACCTTAACTGTACTTTTGCTTTATTATATCAATAAAAAAAATGATTTGGAACTTTTCATTTGTTGTGGCTTTTTTTTTTTTTTTTTTTTTTTTTTTTTTTTTTTTTGTTAAACGTTTATATCGCTGTTTGTATCACTTGATTGCAGAGGCCTGTGCAAATTAGTTTCCGACCTCTACATAGCAAAAAAAATGTTTTTTATGTCAACAATTAACCGCATATCAATTATCATCATCATCAAATACCATGCCTGCTGGCGTAGGTGATCATGTCTCTCCACAAAGTTCGATTTCGACAGTTATTTATCATTTCTGTTAATGTCCTTCTGCCAAGCAATTTTCTTAAGCTGTCTGGTATCTTTTCTTTTTGCCTCCCCCTTTCTCTTTGTCCCTCAATTTCCTCAGTTGTTACAAAATATTCCAGCCGTTCCCTCCTCATTGTATGGCCAAAAAATAGATCAATTATAACAATGGAAAACATAACTTTCTACCCGTTGTACTTGCCTCCCCTTTACATATGAGCTACTTTATAACTCTGTTCCACTAAATATGGACACAGAAATGGTTACCAACACGGAACATTAGAAAAGTACATTCAGTGGCACAACAGCAAACCCAGTCTCGCCCAATAAGAGCCTTCGAACTTAAAGAACAAATGTAAATAGTCGACATTTGTTCAACTTGATCATGTAATGACTCCGATCGAAACAATACAAGATATAACAACATAATCTTCAGTAATTGAATTGTCTCTGACGCGGTACTCAACTTTTAATTAATCATCCTTGACAACGGGTTTCATTAGTTGCCGGGGTCAAAAGGTCACCAAGGGTTAACACTCCCCCACCTCTTCCCTCCCCCAGAGAATGGAACTTGCGGAAATGAAAGGACGAAGGGGAAGCAACTGGACTGTTTGGAAAATGGCTTTGGGGATGTTAAATGATGCAAGGAAGAGAAATTACCGGATGAACTAGAAGTGTGAATTTGGTGTGGCTTTGGAAGTTTTGTGAAGACAACTGTTGACTGTTTAAAGTCAGGAATTGAGCATTTTACTAGAAACTTGTTCCGACTTGTGTGCCCTTTCTTGGCTGTAGAGATCTTGTCTGTCCGGATTCTCATATCCCCTGGCGACCCTTCCTTCGATCATGCAATAACTCTTAAACTGAGCTATATCTTCTCCATCTGTGATCCACGGTCTCTCTGTCCTTAAATTTACACTTACAGTGTAGTGTTCCGTTTTTCTTCGTCTGCAAAAAAAGCTACTTTCCACTACAAAAAATATGTTTCTCCTGATGATGAGAACCAGCTGTGCATGTTGGTCTCATACACGAAAGAGGAGTAGGCATCATGTTATATAGAGAAAGAAGCAAAACAGTGAAAGGATTTTGGCCAGTATCAGACAGAATTCTGCTAGTAAAATTGAGTGGCAGACCAATGGGTATCAACATAATTCAAGTTTATGCACCAACAAGTAATAGCGAAGAAGAAGACATTGACACTTTTTACGAGGAGCTAGAGGCAGCCATGGAACAGTGTAAATCCCATGAAATAACTGTTGTATTAGGGGATTTCAATGCAAAGGTAGGAACAGCTAAAGTGCAAAATGTGACTGGGGGGCATGGCATGGCGAGACGAATGACAGAGGGGATAGATTGATAGATTGGGCAAAGACACATGAAATGATTATAGGTAACACCTGGTTCAAACAACACCCTAGGCGACTATGGACATGGCAAAGCCCAGACAAAAAAGTACACAATCAAATTGATTTTATACTGGTACAGAGAAGATTTAGGAATGGGCTAACGTCTGTTAAAACAAGGCCAGGAGCAGATTGTAATAGTGACCATGTACCAGTAGTTGGAAAGATAAGAATAAAACTGCGGAAGGCACAGAAATCACCAAGAAATATAAAATTAGAACTAGATATGCTAAGAGTAGATAAACAGATGAGTGATAAGTACAGCATGATAGTGCAAAATAGATATATGCTATTGAGAAAATACAGGACATCGAGGAGCAGTGGGAAATGCTCAAACAATCGATTCAACAAACATCAAAGAAGTAATACCAGTGACTAAAAGAATCAACAAAAAGAAATGGATGACAGAAGAAATATTACAACTAATGGACGAAAGAAGAAAACATAAGAAAGAAGAACGAGCATACAAAATATTCCACAAAGAGATCCAAAACAAGTGCAGAGAAGCAAAGGAAGGATGGTTAAAACAGAAATGTGAAGAAATGGAAAAACAACAAAAGAAAGACACAAAATTTATGCACAATCAGTTAAATGAATTAACAGGAAGAAAAGAAGTCAAAGTTTCAGGATGTGTTAAGTCAAAGGAAGGAAATATAATAATGGGACAGGAGAAGACAATGGAAAGATGGACAGAATATATCAGTCAACTCTATGATGATGAAATACCAGAATTGAACAATTCAAATGAAGACACAGGACCACCAATAATGCAGAGTGAAGTGGAGGACGCAATTCAACACATGAAAAGAGGCAAAGCTCCAGGTCCTGACAATATAACAATCGAAGAGATAAATGCATTAGGAGAGTTGGGAGTACAAGTCATAACAAAATTACTCAATGACATACATAACACTGGACACATACCCGAGGATCTACTAAAATCTATCTTTGTAGGCATACCGAAGAAGTCAGGAGCCACTGATTGTGAAGACCATCGCACTATTAGTCTCATGAGCCATATGACTAAAATATTACTAAGAATAATCATGAGACGTGTAAGGAACAAAATAAAACCAGAAATAAGTGAGGAACAATGTGGATTTGTGGAAGGAAAGGGCACCAATAATGCAATATACATCTTAAGGACATTGATAGAAAGATCTATAGAGATAAAGAAAGATCTATATATGTGCTTTATAGACTACACGAAATCATTTGACAAAGTAAAGCATGTGGAAATAATCAATGTGCTGGAGAAATTAAACATTGATGGCAAGGATCTGCGAATCATAAAAAAACATGTACTGGCAACAAACAGCAGCTATACGAATTAACAACCAAACAGGACAATTCCAATATATAAAACAAGGAGTCAGGCAAGGCTGTGTTCTGTCACCGGACTTGTTTTCACTTTACAGCGAACATATTATGAGATCAATAGTAGACAAAAAAGGAATTGAAGTCAACGGTCACAACATAAATAATGTGCGATATGCGGATGACACAGTCTTAATAGCAGAGACAGAGAATGAACTACAAGAAATGATAGACATAATAGTAGAAGAAAGCAACAAGAAAGGTCTCAGTCTGAATAGTAAGAAAACAGAAGTAATGGTTATATCGAAGAAACAATCATCACCATCATGCAGCATAAAAATAAACGAGACAAATCTAAAACAAGTGCAACGTTTCAAATACTTGGGCACAATAATTACATCAGATGGGAGATGCACCACAGAAATAAAAAGCAGAATAGCTCAGGCCAAAATAGATTTTCAGAAGGTGAAAAATATTTTATGCAACAAATCTATGTCAATAAAAATGAGAAAGAGAGTTCATCGGTGCTATATAGAACCAATTCTGACCTATGGAAGCGAATCATGGACAGTAGACAAACAAATGAAACGACGGTTAGAGGTCACAGAGATGGGATTTCTCAGAAGAATGTTGAAAGTCCCCTGGATGGATAAAAAGACCAATGAGGAAGTTCTCACTCAAAGAGGCCAACACAAAAAGGGAGCTCTTAAAAAACATCAGAAAGAAGCAATCAACATTTTTCGGGCACAGCATGAGAAGAGGAAAGTTGGAATACTTGGTTACAACTGGCAAAATAAAAGGATAGAGAGATCGCGGACGACAAAGAGAGAAAATACTGGATAGCTTGGTGTCATGGCATGGAAAACAGTCAAGAACAGAACTGATACGATGCACTGTAGATAGAAGATTGTGGAGGGACATGATCGCCTACGCCAACCGGCAGGGTACATGATGATGATGATGATGATGATGATGATGATAAATAATTCTATCTCTATCTCTTATATCTAAAGAGTAACAGCTGGGAAAATTGAGGGACGAAGAGATAGAGGGAAGCAAAGAGAAAAAATACCAGACAGCTTAAGAGAATGGCTTGGCAGAAGGTCAACAACAGAAATGATAAATAACTGCCGAGATCGAAAGTTGTGGAGAGACATGATCACCTACGCCAGTAGGCCCGGTACTTGGTGATGATGATAGATAACTCCCTAGATACTAACTAGACCTCTAAAGATAAAGTTTATGCGCCAACAGCAGACAGTCTAGAGGTAACAATTGATACATTTCACGACGAGTTAAATAAGGTACTTCGTGAATGGAAACCACATGAAAACACCATAGTTCTAGGGATCTTAACGCAAAAGTAGGAAAGGAAAGATTTGAGGAAGTAGTTGGTCATTATGGCTTAGGCGAGAGGAATGAAAGAGGTGACAAATTTATTGACTGGGCAAGAACACACAACATGATGATAGGAAACACCTGGTTTAAGCAACATCCAAGACGTCTGTGAACATGGAAAAGCCCAGGAGACAAAGCACGTAATCAAATTGATTACATAATGATAAGCAATAGATTTAGAAACAGTCTGGTGTGTGTGAAAACTAGACCAGGATCAGCTTGCAATAGTGATCATGTACCAGTTGTGGGAAAGTTTAGAGTAAAATTGAAAACAACAAAACGAGCCTCAGTTAACATCGAAGTTAAATTTAGATTTACTCAAATCAGACAAGAAGTTGCAAGATAAATATAAAATCACAATTCAGAACCGGTACAAGACAATGGAGAAGATACAAAGCATTGATGAACAGTGGGAAATGCTAAAAGAATCAATGCAACAAACATCAAAAGAGAAATGACAACAACAGAAATGATAAATAACTGTCGTGATCGAAAGTTGTGGAGAGACATGATCACCTATGCCAGCAGGTTTGGTACTTGATGATGATAGATAACTCTCAACATTCTTCTATTTAAATAGTCGTTGTCGTTAATCAATTATTTCAATTAATCTTTGTGGAATGTCCGCACTCCACTTCTGAATTCTTGTTAACATTAATATAACTGATTTTTTGCACATTGCGTGTTTCATTATATCTTCTTCTTTCTTTCTTCATTTATTTTCAGTGTTGTGGGGAGATATAATTTGTGGTCTTTTACTCATCTTTTGGCATCTGCTGCTGTTATGTATCCTAGTGTCCTTCTAATACCCTATCTAGCCATCTTTTTTTTTTTTTTGTCAACTCTGGTGTAGTCTGGTGTTCTCGCAACGTTTATTAAAGTCTCGTTTTGTTGTGTTTTGGTGTGTCTATCTTACCATTGTGGCTAACTAATTTATCTGTTGTATGTCATCTGTTGTATGTTATTTTATGTATTCAATGGTAATCACAAGAATGAAGATACTGTGTTCATCATCATCATGTGCCATACCGATTGGCGCAAGCGATGAATGTCCTTCCACAATCTTATATCTACAGTGCATCGTATCAGTTCTGTTGTTAACTGTTTTTCATGCCATGAAATTAAGCTATCCTGTTTGTTCTCTCTTTGTCGTCCGCCATCTCTCTTTCCCTGTATGTTATCAGTTGTAACCAAGTATTTCAACTGTCCTTTTCTCACGTGTCCGAAAAATGTTGATTGTTTCTTTTTGATGTTTTTTAGGGGCTCCTTTTTGTGTTGGCCTCTTTGCGAATTTCCCGATTTGCTTTTTTAGCTGTCCAGGGAACTTTCAACATTTTTCTGAGAAATCCCATCTCTGTGGCCTCTAATCGTTTTTTCATTTGTTTGTCTACTGCCCATGATTCGTTTCCATAGGTCAGAATTGGTTCTATATAGCATAGATGAACTCTCTTTCTCACTTCTATTGACATAGATTTGTTGCATAAGATATTTTTCATTTTCTGAAATGCTATTTTGGCCTGAGCTATTCTGCCTTTTATTTCTGTGGTGCATCTCCCATCCGATGTTATTATTGTGCCCTAGTATTTGAAACGCTGCACTTGATTCAGATTTGTCTCGTTTATTTTTATGCTGCATGATGGTCATGATTGTTTCTTTGATATGACCATTACTTCTGTTTTCTTACTATTAAGACTAGGACCGTTCTTGTTGCTTTCTTTTACTATCATGTCTATCATGTAGTTCGTTCTCTGTCTCTGCTATTAAGACTGTATCATCTGCTTATCGCAAATTATTTATGTTGTGACCGTTGACTTCAATTCCTTTTTTGTCTACTATTGATCGATGTTGATACTGTACTACACTAACATAATTCGGGAGGGAGGCGGGTGTAGCATGAGTGGAATGATGTGCCAGAATGTGAGTGCTTGTACATTCATTATTTATGTACATTCGTTATTTATGTACATTCGTTATTTATGTGCATTCGTTATTTATGTACATTCGTTATTTATGTACATTCGTTATTTATGTACATTCATATTTATGTACATTCGTTATTTATGTACATTCGTTATTTATGTACATTCGTTATTTATGTACATTCGTTATTTATGTACATTCGTTATTTATGTACATTCATTATTTATGTACATTCGTTATTTATGTACATTCATTATTTATGTACATTCATTATTTATGTACATTCGTTATTTATGTACATTCGTTATTTATGTACATTCATTATTTATGTACATTCGTTATTTATGTACATTCGTTATTTATGTACATTCGTTATTTATGTACATTCATTATTTATGTACATTCGTTATTTATGTACAATCGTTATTTATGTACGTTCGTTATTTATGTACATTCGTTATTTATGTACATTCCAGTTTTATTTTCTTTTATGAACGTATGTCGTAAAGAGTTGTGAGGAGTTGCAGTTTTCTGTCCTATGCCATTGTACTCGTATAGGTTGATCATTTTGAAAGCTGCATGCAACTATTTCAGCAACGATGTCTGTCCATCTGATGTTCGTTTTTGGTTATTGCAGGTGAACAGCTTTGACTGTTTTGCTATTTCGTCCTCATTTTGACATTTTTGAACTAACGCGCTCATTATGATCTCTTTACCTCACCAATACGATTGCTATGACCAATAATGTTGTTGAAGAGGATGGTGGGGATTGAGAATTAAAATAGAAGGAGAAAAATAAGAGGGGGGAAGAAGTTGAGAGCGGTGAATCATGAAGAAAAAAGTTAAGGAGGAAGAAAATGAGTAGAGAGGGATGAAATAGATGGAGAAGAAAATGAAGAAGTTGAAATGAAGAAGAAAAAGTGAAGGATTGAGGAGAAGGAGAGGGGATACAGAAAAGGATAAGTGAGTAGGAAGAAGAAGAAGGAATGCTAATAGGTAAAGGGTGGGGAGGGGAGATAACGTTGAAAAGAAGAAAGAAAAAAAGGAAGAATAGGGTGAAATGGAGGTGGGTGAAGAAGAGAAAGGAAAGGTAAAAAAAAGTAAGGGGAAAACAAGAATGGATGAAAGAGGAAAACGATTGTAGGTGAATTAGTTACGATAAAGAAAGAGAGGAAAACAGAAAAAAGGAGAAAATCGGAAAATAAGAAACGAAGAAGAAAAGAAAGAAGTAGGACGAAGTGCTGCAGGAAGGAAAGTTAGAAAGAAATGGAGGGCGAAGTACGGAAAGAAATAGAAGACGAAATACAGGAAGAAAAATTTGTAAAGAAAGGGACAAAACATGGGGAAAAAGTTATGAAAAAAAGGAGGACGAAGAATGGGAAATAAAAGGACGAAATGTAGGAAGAAAACAGGGATGAACAGGTGGACGAAGTGGAGAAATAAAAATGAGGGAAAAAAGGAGGACGAAAAACATGAACAAAAATATTAGGGGATAATAGGAGGACGAAATACTGGAAGAAAAATTAGTTAGAAATGGAGGAGGAAATGGGGAAAGAAAAATGAGGAAGAAAAGGAGGAAGTGAGGAAGTATAAGAAATAAGGGAAAAAAATCAGTTGGAAAATTAGACGTTGAAGTAAAAAGAGGAAGTGAAAAGGAAAAAAGAACGGCGGCATAAGAATAAAGAAGACCTTCTGATATGGGCCATCACTTGGCTATAATTTAAACTATTATCTAATTGACATCTCTGGCTTAATGTGAACGCGAGGTCCCCAAAGATCGATGACCCGACACACATATAGTCGTTGATGCACATACTTTCTGGTAGAGCGTCAAGAAAAAGGTATCTGATGGCTCCATTTCCGACATTCGCAGAATCTGATGACTCTCTTGGACATATACTACAGATAACATTGAAATAATGTGGGAATCTGCATGCACCGTGGAAACATTAACGGCTTTATTTCTCTGTTTTGTTTATTTTATATTCTTTATTTATTTCCTTTTATTGGTGTTAGTCTTCTTTTCTCCACATCGTTATTTATTTTTCTACATTTGTCTTGACCTCTCCTCATCATTTTCTTCCCTTAATATTCTTTTCTTCTTCTTCTATCTGTTTTAGCTCCCAGTGGAGCATAGGTCTTCAACAAACACTTTCCAAGTCGTTCTGTTTTTTGCCTTTCTTTTAAGATCATTCCATGTCTTCCCCATCATCTTCATCTCTGCTTCTATCTGTCTTCTCCAAGAATTCCTTGTGTCTTCCTCTTTGTCTTTTCTCCTGGGGATTCCCTTAATATTGCTGTTATGTAATTATTTTTCATTATGATCTTCTCTTTATTTAAAAAAAAATTTTCCTTATCTTTCCATTTCCTTCCTTAATAGCTGTTGTTATGTTATTGGTTATCATTATGATCTGCTCTATCTTTTTCTTTAACTCTTTCCGTACGTTTCGACGCACCCTACGTAAAGATTTCGGTCACGTACGTTTAGCCGCACAGTGCGTCACTCTCAATTTGATTAGTGTAAACTGTCATCAAACCGTATTCTTTTTATATGTCTTGAATCGATCTTGATATCAGTGAAATATATTTCCTTGTTTGATTATCTAAAAATGCATATATAATATGTTAAATGTTATATAAATATAAAACATGAAGATTAATATTTAAAAACATGAACAGTTTTGTCTCTGAAATCTCTACCACTAAATTGATAAAAACCGTCCGTACCGAAAGAGTTAACCATTTCTCTTCTTATACTTTCTTAATTGCAGATGTTAGTTATGTTGTTCTTTTTCATTATCATTCTCTCTTTCTTTTTCCTTAAACCTGTCAATTCATCCTCTTCCTTAATTGTTGCTGTTATGATATTGTTTGTCACAATCATCTTCTCTTACTTCTTCCTTCACATCTTCTATTATCTTTATTTATTACAAATCTTTCACTTTCCATTTCATGTTTTCAATAACATAAACGTATGTAGATTATTTTTGCTCTAACCACATCTCATACAATCTTCATTTCTTAAACCCAACCTTTTACATTTGATTCAGCGTGGGCTGAAGAAGACCACCGACTCGTATCTCACTGCATGCTTCATGATCAGTAATTGAAAACTAGTTAAGGCCCAACCCTCCTTCATATGGTTGACCAGGAACTGGGCTGTTCAAGGGCGTGTAGATCAAAAGGGAGAAAGTAACGTATTCAAAAATGTTCTGCTGATGGGCGGATTATTCGGGTTGAAATGAATATCACTGCCTCCGTTAAATCTCAACACAATACACTAATGCCCGTTTAATGACAACTGATGAAGAGGGCTAGTTATCATGCGACAGTAGAAGAGGAAGATCAAGAAGACCTTTAAGAAAAATGAGATGATGAGGAAGAAGAAGAAATAAAATAAGTAAAATATAAAGCAAAAGATGATAAAAAAGAGTACGATGAAAAAAACGAAAAAAAGACGATAACGAAAAGAAGACGGAGAAAGAAAGAAACAGAACTAAAAATAAGAAATAAGAAGAAAAATAAGAGAAAAAGGACAAGAATAAAAAGAGCTTTTCATTGACAAATCCTATTGAAGACCAAAATTAGCGGTCAGCAGACAGAGCCCAAGCTCCAAACTGACCAAGACGCCATTGTATGTCTACATGTAACTCTCTACAAATATATTTGTGTTATAGTGGGTTGAAAAGCTGTGTGAAAATCGCCGCAGTCTCTGTAGCTGTGGAAAATACTGATATAGATAACCAACTCTTTTAATTATACTACAGAGTGTCCATAAAATCTGGACACACAGGGAAAAGTACATAGAGATTGGCTGAATGACAGTCTCTCTAACTGGATTTTGTCGCTGAAAATCTATGCTGTGCATGGTCTAGACTCACGCGCACCTACTGAGTCGCGCGGCCCAGAGCCCGAATATTCTGGACTTCGGATGAAAGAGATGGGAGTAAAGATGGGCACAGCCAGAAACGAGAAACTTAGTTGGCGTGTAAGAAGACTTATCAGCCAACACAGAACTGGAGTCTTCAGTCGCTGGACGCTGCGGGACTTGCCGCGGAGGGGATCTGAGCACCTACGGGCATGTTCGGAGTGCAATGATGATGACCCTCAAATAACTCGATAACTCAATTCTCTAGCTGGATTGGAAGACGTGGTTATGTGGAATGGTCTCCTTTTTTCCTTGACCTTACCCCCCTTGACTTCTTTTTCTGGGGTATGCTAAAGTACAAGATGTACTCAATGAAAATCACAAGCAGTAACACGTTTGACTGAGCACATAAAGAGTGAATGTGATTTTTACAAAGAGCATCAACTCTTGCACCACAGATAATAACAATCGTATTGAAGATTTTATTTAATATTCTATCTCAATAAAAGGCTGTAAATAAATTTCATTTCTTGAAAATATGTTGTTGGTTTTTTTTGGTCAGACTTTAGGGACACCCTGTATAACTACTGGCTATGACATACTAACTGCAACTGTCCCTCCTAGAATCAAATAATCAAAGAAAGCTAAAGTCGGTCACGTGAACTAGCCTACGAGCTTATTCACCAGTTCCAAGTATACCAATTTCATTTACTTTCTCATATCTTATTCTATTAGCTTCCTTTCTCATATCTTATTCTATTAGCTTCCTTACTCATACATTGTTCTATTAGCTTCCTTTCTCATATCGTATTATATTAGCTTCCTTTCTCATATCTTATTCTATTAGCTTCCTTTCTCATACATTGTTCTATTAGCTTCCTTTATCATATCTTATTATATTAGCTTCCTTTCTCATATCGTATTATATTAGCTTCCTTTCTCATATCTTATTCTATTAGCTTCCTTTCTCATATCTTATTCTATTAGCTTCCTTTCTCATATCTTATTCTATTAGCTTCCTTTCTCATATCTTATTCTATTAGCTTCCTTTCTCATATCTTATTCTATTAGCTTCCTTTGTCATACATTGTGCTATTAGATTCCTTTCTCATATCTTATTCTATTAGATTCCTTTCATATATCTTATTCTATTAGCTTCCTTTATCATATCTTATTCTATTAGCTTCCTTTATCATATATTGTTCTATTAGCTTCCTTTCTCATATATTGTTTTATTAGCTTCCTTTCTCATATATCTTATTCTATTAGCTTCCTTTATCATATCTTATTCTATTAGCTTCCTTTATCATATATTGTTCTATTAGCTTCCTTTCTCATATATTGTTTTATTAGCTTCCTTTCTCATATCTTATTCTGTTAGCTTCCTTTCTCGTATCATATTCTGTTAGCTTCCTTTCTCATATCTTATTCTATTAGCTTCCTTTCTCATATCTTATTCTGTTAGCTTCCTTTCTCATACATTGTTCTATTAGCATCCTTTCTCATATCTTATTCTATTAGCTTCCTTTATCATATCTTATTCTATTAGCTTCCTTTATCATATATTGTTCTATTAGCTTCCTTTCTCATATATTGTTTTATTAGCTTCCTTTCTCATATCTTATTCTGTTAGCTTCCTTTCTCGTATCATATTCTATTAGCTTCATTTCTCATATCTTATTCTATTAGCTTCCTTCGGCATCTATTTATCTCTCATTTATCTTAAAATACAATTATATTTAACTAATATTTCTTCCGTCCTCACTCCCATATTCTCTCATCCCTCCTCCTCTCTTACCAATTATTCCTTTACAACACCCTCCTCTTTCCCCCGTTTCCTATTTCCCCATTTCTATTTCCCTTAATCTTCTGATTTGTATTTCTCAAAGTCTGCTACTCATTCCGTGGTCTTCCTTGGGAATTCCAGAACAATGGTCTCTTTCTCGTCGACTATAGCTTCTCTGTCCTTTGAAGATTGAAATGAACAGATATCGTCCACAATCTGTCAAATCGCTTCTACTGATTGACTCAAAGAAATGAGGATAACAATCTCCACTGTTAACAATTCCGGTCCAACGGTTTTATTACCGAAAGTCCGTAGAGGGTTCGATCTGGAGTAGGACCTCAGCAAGAAATCACTTATCTAAAATGAGCAGAGGCATGAGGTGTAGCTACTTCATGAGTCTCAAGTGAGATTTCTTTGATGAATTGATCAGATCTTATTTTATTTTTTTCTTGCTGATTCCCCCCCCCCCCCCTCTTTTACTGCTCTTCATTGTCCACAAGAAATAAATAAAGGAAGGAAGGAAGGAAGGAGGGAAGGAAGAAAGAGAGGGGTGAGATGAGATGGGATGGGATGGGAGAGAGGGATGGGAAAGAAGGATGGGAGGGAGTAAAGAAGAAGGAAAGAAAGAAAAACGAAAGAAAGAAAAAATGAAAGAAAAAAATGAAAGAAGGAATGGAGAAATTAGAAAGAAAGAAAATGAAAAGAAAGAGGAAAGAAGGGAATGACAAAAAGAACTGTGATATCCATCCTTTTAGTCCCAACATATCCTTCAGGATGACCTACTTGCTTTGACCAGACTTGTTAGTATGTTCACAGATTTACCGCAGGCATATGGATAGGGTCTTTACCAGTTTTAGTTCACTTTTCATAACTCTGACAGTCAGCTGTGAACTATTGACCGTTGTTTTCATCTCTGTACTTGTTGGGCTTTTTTTCCGTGCAAATGATGAGCAACCAAAAAAATATTTAACGATTCCAATCAAGAAATATTTACCGACTCCAACCAAGAAATATTGAACGACTCCAACCAGAAATATTTAACGACTCCAACCAAGAAATATTTAACGGCTCCAACCAAGAAATATTTAACGGCTCTAACCAAGAAATATTTAACGACTCCAACCAAGAAATATTTAACGGCTCCAAACAAGAAATATTTAACGGCTCTAACCAAGAAATATTTAACGACTCCAACCAAGAAATATTTAACGGCTCCAACCAAGAAATTTTTAACGACTCCAACCAAGAAATATTTAACGACTCCAACCAAGAAATATTTAACGGCCCCAAACAAGAAATATTTAACGGCTCCAACTAAGAAATAATTAACTGCTCCAATTAAGAGATATTCTCCAACCGAGAGCTATATAACGGTTCCGACCAAGAACTATACAAACGTGCCAACCAATAACTGTATAACAGCTCCAACCAAGAATTGTGTACCCGTTCCAACCAAAAAATATATAACTGTTTTAACCAAAAACTATATAAACGTTCCAACCAAGAAATATATAACCGTTCCAATGAAGAAATATATAACCGTTCCAACCAGGAACTATACAACAGTTCCAATCAAGAAATCTATAACCGTTCCAACCAAGAACTATATAACGGCTCCAAGAAATATTTAATGGCTCCAACCTGAAATATTCTCCAACCAAGAACTATATAACTGTTTCAACCAGGAAATATATAACGGCTCTAACCAATATTCTCTAACAATGAAATATATAACCGTTCCAACTTAAGAACTACATAACCGCTACAACCAAGAAATATATAACCGCACCAAACGAGAACTATATATCCGCTTCAACCAAGAACTATTTAACCCCTACAACCAAGAAATAAATAACCGCTCCAACCAAGGACTATATAACCGCTGCAAGAAGGAAATATTCTCCAACCAAGAACTATAAAAACGGCTCCAAACAAGAAATTTATAAACGCTCCAAACAAGAACTGTATAACTGCTCCAACCAAGAAATATATAACGGCTCCAACCAATGCATATATAAACTAGCAATCATATCATACCAAAACACTCAATAGTAAAATATATAAATCAGCAACTTCTACTCAGTTGCATCTATATCTAATACAACTCCTAAATTCTTTAAAACTGCCCAAGACCATAACTTCTACATCCTTGTGTCTAACTACATATTTCTTATTTTTTTGGCTGATGTTTATGGTTTATTTCTAGCTATCTATTCTTCACTAATTCTGGTACCAACAACTCTATTCAGATATGAGTAGTCTCTTCAGCGCTTTGCCTGATCTAAAATTATGTCTTGTCTTTCTGAGTTACTGATGGAAACTGATTAGTCCAGAACCTCAGCCTGGATCGTCGAGTTTTGTCACGTGACGAACCCAATAACACGATACGAGATGTCCTTCAAACTGACCAATGTTCAGCGTTGTAAGCAACTCAACGCCTCCCGTTCATTCGCCTGCTAACTCTATTAACTCCCACTCTCCAAGTATACTGTTTAACCCTCTATACAACGGCTCCAAACAAGATCTATTTAACGGCTACAATATAGAACTATTTATACCCTAGATTGCGATACCTAAGTAAAATTTACCGCATCGAAATGCAAATTTCTCAAAATTTGACATCTTCCCGTGTTCAAACATTACCCTTTCCGTGTAATTTCCTAAATAGCACTTCTGTACCCCTGAGTGTTTAATTTGTTTACATTACTGTTAGAATTTTTTTTTTTTTTTGGGGTAAGATCGTGAGATACATCGTTTAATACGAAAAAAAAAATCGGCAATTTTCAAGCAATTGGCCGTTTTTCTGTGTGTGTGTGTGTGTGTGTGTGTGTGTGTGTGTGTGTGTGTGTGTGTGTGTGTGTGTGTGTGTGTGTGTGTGTGTGTGTGTGTGTGTGTGTGTGTGTGTGTGTGTGTGTGTGTGTGTGTGTGTGTGTGTGTGTTATGTGACAAGGGGAATTTCCTAGTCATCGGTAGACATCAGACAACTATTTGTGATCCAGGAGACACTGCGATTAACGTTTAACGGTCACCGAACATACATATAGACCTACGGCGACCGTACCAATAGACATTGTAACACGTCCGGTCCATAATGTGAAACTCAGTCATAAATCAACCTGAGCCATGAATTTCAAGTCCCCGTGTTTTGCCTAGTGTGAACACACGGCACAGTTTAAAGAATTCAAAGAAATTACTATTTTTAGAACACCTAATGTTACATTTAAGTGGTAGTAATTTTTACTACGGTACCATAACTGGGAGAGTTGCAGATATGTTTCGTAATTAAGGATTTGTCTGTAGCCAATAATTACTTCACGATAGTGACTAAGAACTTTTTACCGTTTTCAGTCAAGAATTATTTAATGCCTCCAACCAAGAATTATTTAATGCCTCCAACCAAGAATTATTCAATGGCTCCACCCAAGAACTATTTAACGGCTCCAGCCAATATCTTTTTTAACGGCTCCTGCAAAGAAATATTTAACGACTCTAGGCAAGAATTACTTAACGATACTGACCTAGAACTATTTAACGACTCCAACCAAGAACTGTTTATAGGCTCAATGCAACAATTATTAAATGACTCCAGTGAGTAATTATTTAATCACTTCAACTAAGAACTATTTAACGATCCCAAATAAGAACTATTTAACGATATCAAATAAGAACTATTTAACGATCCCAAATAAGAACAATTTAAAGCCTCCAAAACAAGAACTTGCTCCAATTGCTCCAAACTTGAACTATTTTACAACCATTACTAAGAACTACTAAAATCCTGTCTACTCTCTGATATTCTCTTCCTCCTTCTCTGTCTGCCTTATGGCTATGGTTATGGTTATGGAAGGCCCCGGTATCACTGCAAAAGAATTAAAATCCATAATTGCTCAACCGCCCGTGCCAGTGGAATCATCCGAATTAATATCTCATCTCCTAAATAAAGAAAGGTACCTGTTGTCCCCCATCATAGCAGTCTCAGCACACGCCAAAAGACATAAGACAAAACCGCACAGAAAGTGAACACAATCTGTCTGCCTTATCTTCTGTATTCAAAACTGTTATATAACAAATTATGAAATGATGGATATTGTGAACGTTTTTTCTTAAATGTAATCGATAATAATTAAGGTTATTGATCTCCATTCAGCCCCTTTATATTAGTAGAAAAGTAACGCGTGCTACGGATCACCTAAGTGACAAAATAAACGGAGACAAGAAATATCTGCATCAAACCGCAAACGTTGTGAGCAAAATCGATTTAATTATATGAGATCGAACGATGGAAGATATAAAAAAAATACAAATTATAAAATCAACACGCACAAATTTGATATATTTTTTTTTCGTACGCCAGCTTTTACCTCTGACGAAGACCCTAGAGACTAGGAACTGAATTTTGCATGTTAATCCATTTTTTGCTGGCAGCCGTGTGCACAGGGGTCCCTCGCCACACGGGCAGATAACTTCGACATTCGGAGATACTCATATTTTTTTACCGTCGATGAGTAATTGACTTTTCAAGCCGGGCCTCGCTGCTGAGACCAGGGGTGGTTGCCGCAGAGAGAAACCATAGATAAAAATCCCAACTGGGGGAGCTGGGATTTGAACCCACAAACTCTCTGTCTCGAGTCCGGCGTCTTGCCTCAGACCAACCAGTCCCCCAAATTTGATATGAAAAGTATGGCTACTGATTCCATACGCGTGAAGGCATCAGTTTTTAGCAGTAAAAAAAAAATTCTTCGTTGTCATTTGTCCACTAATGAATTGTTAGGTTTAGTGTATTGCCAGTTTCATTAATACTCTTAGTATACTATGAGAAATGTACCATCTCTTATTGCCAGTTTCATTAATACTCTTAGTATACTATGAGAAATGTACCATCTCTTATTGCCAGTCTAGCAAAAATATTAGTATATAATGACAAATCTCGTTTCTTTTCTTAATGCTAGTCTCCCTAAAATATTAGCAAACAATAACAAATCTCGTTTCTTTTCTTAATGCTAGTCTCCCTAAAATATTAGCAAACAATAACAAATCTCGTTTCTTTTCTTAATGCTAGTCTTCCTAAAATATTAGCAAACAACGACAAATTCGTTACATCTCTTAATGCCCGTTTCACCAAAATATTGTATACAATGACAAATCTACCATCTCTTAATGCTAATATATATGTGTATAGTTCCCTATATTTTGTGGGGCGTTCGCTTTCTCTTGCATTTCAACTTTATCCCAATTCAGTCGTTTGTAGTGTGTTCTATCATAAGCTTTGATGTAGTCTAAGTAGCTGCATATATTGGTTTGTTTACTTCAGTGTACATTTCGATTAGTGTTCTCATGCAGAATATGACTTCTTTTGTCCCACTACTTTTCCTAAATCCAAATTTCTGCTGATCTAATTCAGTATTGATTTTATTCTGAATCCTTCCTTGTATAACTTTTAGCAAAGATTTTTGTAACATGGCTCATTAGGCTTCTTGTTCTAAAATCACTGCATTCAACTATATTATATATATATATATATATATATATATATATATATATATATATATATATATATATATACATGTATACATATGCAAGCAAGTGTAGCTACATATTGATAATATGCTATACTATCTGTGAAGTAACAAATAATAAGTCACATACCTGAAATATTTGTTTCGAAGTATTGCTATTCAATATATTGTAGACTTGTAAAGGCTGCCATTGTCAAGTATATTTCTAGCTAATACTATCTTTTCTAAGCAACATGAACAAGCCCTCGTGAAAATAAAAACCCTCGGTAGCAAAGTGGTTAATACATCTGTCTGTTGATCAGGTAGTTTTGGTTTCAGTTCTTGAAGTTGTAAAAGGTAAAGAGCCCCGTCACACCAAGTGGCGTATAGAGAATATGGTGTTAGTGACCATATTTTGTATAGACTTTCGGCACATTATTTCTTAGGTAATGCTGTGGATATGACGCCTATGCCGTTTTACTTTCTCCGAAAAAAATCCGGTACCCATTTAAGGTTGGGTTCTTGTCCTTTGTAGTCCAGTTCACTAACCACTGGTTTATCGTGGCTCCATGGTGTTCTTGAAATGCAACTATGTAATTCTCCTAACGCCAATTTGATTTTGCTACGGTCCATGCAGCCTCTGAAAAAAACATATTCAATAATTTTCATGAGGCGAGACGCCTGACAGCAGCGGAGATGGAAGCTGCCAGAGACTCCTAGCTGATGGCTTGTGCGAGGATCGATGAACCAAATCTATGCAAACCTTATTTCACCTGGGAGCCGCGATATCTCAGTGGTTAGTGAACTGGACTACAAAGGACAAGAGGTAGGGTTCGATCCCAACCGACGGCTTCCGTTTCACCCAGCCTTTAATGGGTACCTGATTTTTTTTCAGGGAAAGTGAAGCGGCACGGGCGTAATATCGACTACATTACCCCAAAAATCATGTGCCGAAGGTCTGTAAAATATATGGTCACTAACACCATATTCCCTATACGCCACTTGGCGTGACGGGGGTACTTGACTTTACTTGACTTATTTCACCTGTTTGCGGTGTCTCTAGTAAAGACTAACCAATCTAGTCTGGCCACGCGAGTAGGGATCGAAAAGGAAAGAAAGCCCGCTGCTCAAAAATGCCATACTGGAGTCGGATGTGTTGGACCGAAAGGCGCAAATAAACCACAAAATAGCGAAATTACGTCCACTTAAGTCCATTTAAGGACGGACGACGAAAACGACTATACATTCCTTTAGTAGTCATCGGGTGAACTTCAGAAAGAAATAAAGAGAATGATTTTCTCTCTAGAAAACATTGGGGCGTCGTGGCATAACACTGACTATAAACGATTACGTACGCTTTCTTATGTGTGTACAGCACAGCCTTGGTATCATGTATATATATATATATATATATATATATAATTTAATAATAACAACACAAGAAGATCTATTTTTTGTTCATAAAGTACGAGAGGGGAAGTTTGATAAAACTCCGTGGCGAAGGACAGTCTTATATTATCCAGAAACATATCGTATATTTAACTCTTTCCGTACGTTTCGACGCACCATGCGGCATGTTGATTTCGGTCATGTACGTTTAGCCGCACAGTGCGTCACTCTCAATTTGATTAGTGTAAACTGTCATCCCAATCTTCATCCCAACGTTGTGCTACCAATCCCAGACCTGGACCCTAGATGCAAGAACAATAAGAAATATAACCTCTACAGAGATGAAATGTGTTAGTCGAATGACAGGAAACAGTCTGAGAGATAAGATCAGAAACGAAGAACTGAGAAAAAAGCTAGGAATAGCCCCAGCCATAGAACATATAAGGAAACAACAGATAAAATGGTTCGGCCGCGTGACAAGGCAGAAAGAACAAAACACAACACAACGAGCCTTCAACAAACGTTGTGAGAACACCAGACCCAAGGGTCGACCACGAAAAAGATGGGTCGATGGTATATTAGAAGCACTAGGAAACATAACAGCAGCAGAGGCGAACAGAAGAGCAAAAGACCGCAAATTATATCTCCCGTCGACGCTGAAAGGCATATGAGGAAGGAAAGAAGAAGAAGAAGAAGAAGAGAAGAAACAACCATATTCTTGTTATATGTCTTGTATCATCTTGGTATTGGTAAAATATAACTCCTTGTTCATCTATTTAAAAATGCATATATAATATGTTAAGTGTTAGATAAATATCAACATGTAGATTAATAATTAAAAACTTGAAAAAATATTTCTCTCTGAAGTCTCTACCGCTAGAATTGATTAAAACCTTCCGTACTGAAAGAGTTAAATAGGGCTCGAAAAATCTATAAACAACATCTGAAAATACTGGAAAGAATAATTTATGCAAGCGATCTGTTTGAATAGCAGTAGTTGATTATGTGATATAGGGGTCATTAGATTAATGGCAATTATTGGCTGATGGCTACAGTAAGGAACCTCATTGCACATTCAATATCACAGCTGAAGCTACCAATCACTGTTCGTGTTATGATTATAAACTAGATATTAAGCACGTGAGTATTTAGCCAATCACGCTAATGAAGGGAACTAGATTAACCAATGGGAAAATTCTAAACTGGTCAGTGTATGATTCATATTACTAGCGAGTGTTCTACGGCTTCGAATAGTTGAATGTGGGACTTTTCTTTCTTTCTTTCTATTTCTTTTTAGCCCTCTCCTGTTAAGTGGGCATTAGTGTATTGTATCGCTAGTTTGAGGTAAGCCGCGACATCTGCTATTTTTCGTACCGACACATCCGTCTTCGGTGTGGGTATATTTTTAATTTAACCTTCTTTGCCCGGACATCACCCATTTTTAGTCTACTCTTTTCAGCTTTTAAATGTCAAGTGTTCTTTAACGTGCGCATAATGCACACGTGATTTCCTGGAGTTTTTTTTATTTTACCGCTGTCCGAGAGGGCTAGACATCGGATGTCACTACCAAGAGAGGGCTCGACATGGGATATCACTACCCAGAGAGGGCTATACATGGGATATCAGTACACAGAGAGGAGGCTAGACATGGGATATCACTACCCAGAGAGGGATCGATATCGAATATCACTACCCAGAGAGGGATAGATATCGGATATCACTATCCAGAGAGGGTTAGATATCGGATATCACTACCTAGAGAGGGATAGATATCGGATATCACTACCCAGAAAGGGCTAGACATGGGATATCACTACCCAGAGAGAGATAGATATCGGATATCACTACCCAGAGAGGGATAGATATCGGATATCACTACCCAGAGTTCAAATGGCTATAAAGCTACGGCGAAACCACAGATTTGACAAGCAAATTTCCCAAAGTATCTTGTTGGCTTCGAACCCGTTACATCCAGGTCCACAGAGGCCGTTACCTCTAGACCACCCAGTCCCAAAATTGGTTGAATCCTTGAGTCAGGAGTGTTCAAGGCGCTGCTACACCTCCACCAAATAAAACTTGAAACAGAAAAATAATGCTGGTCAAATGCTAGTGGCAACAGAAGACAAGCAACTCACAAATGCAAAGAAGAAGTCGTATGTTTTGGGGAAAAAAGCCTAGATATCGCACTTGCGCCACAGCATAACGCATCTACGTTTATTTAACCTTCTTTTAACGACGGGCGTTAAAGAGGATTGGTTTTCTGTCATAAACTAGGTACTAATGTTTTATTACTTTTGTAGATGGCGGAACTTCCGGGCTGATATAACATACCGATACTCTAATATCACCAAACAAAGTGCTATCTACTACACTATTAACGCTTTTAGGACTGTATATTATATATATATATATATGACCCTTTTCGTCTTGTCAGACGGTCTAGTGGAGGCTATTACGTATTTTTTTGAGGTATTGTTTTTGCCGAACAGCTTCTCTCGTGGCTAATTCTACCAATGTTTGACAAACACACGCGGTCACATAATGAACAGGTCAGGCTCGCTGATCCACAGGGGTTACCATCCTTTTTCATGAGTCTCTTCTCTTCTAAGTCCTGTCTTAGCACAGTCTCAAATGTTGTTATACCGTTCCTTATACATGCTCTCCATGATGTGCGATCACTTGCCAGATGTTGCCAGTCGTTTTCACAGATGGAGAAGTCTTTCAGAGATGATTTGCAGATATCTCTATATCGTAGTTTAGGTCTGCCGATTTGTCGTTTTCCGTGTTTTAGCTCACCATATAGTATTTGCCTAGGAATGCGTTTTTCTTCCATCCGTTGGACATGCCCCAGCCATCTTAGCCTTCGACTTCTGAGCATCGACATGATTGTTAGGGTCTTAGCACGTTGCAGGACAGTTAAGTTGGTTATTTTGTCTTGCCATTTGATGTGCATTATTTTGCGGAGACATCGCATGTGGAAGACATTTAGTCTTTTTTCCTGGTTTGAGTATGTTGTCCAGGTTTCGGATCCATATAGTAGTGTGCTAAGCACACATGTTTGATATATTAGGAGTTTAGTCTTTCGAGTTAGTTTCGTGTTGTTCCATGCCCTTTTTGTGAGTTTGCCGAAGGTCGTAGCACTGTATATTATAATATGTAAGCTATTCTCTCTCTCTCTCTCTCTCTCTCTCTCTCTCTTTGCGATCAGGACTCAATCAGAGTAGGATTCCAGACTCTCACATGAAGTCAGCTGTCAGGTTAAGTGTGTTGATCGCCCCCACAGACAGAACATCACAATCAGAGTCTGTCAGATCCACTCTGACTGAACACCCGTTAAAACGTTGCACTGTGTTCTGCGCCAGTGGCCCAGTGCATCCTATTTCAGCCAGCATTTTATTCAGGTTTGCATTCCTTAGCCTTTGATTGTCCCCAATCTTCCTGCAAGGCAGCAGATGATCTTTTCTGTAAGGGGATTCTGCCCTAAGATGGTCGTCCCTCCCAGGTTTACGAGCACCATCTGCCCGAGTCACTAGAGGTGACTAACGCAGACATGCACACGCAAAGATATGAGATGTGACTAACATAGACATGCACACAGCGATACGAGGCATGACTAACACTGACACACATCAAGATATATGACACATGACTAACATAAACATGCACATAAAGATATAAGCTTGTGTATAAAGTTGTAAACTATTCAAATAATAAATAATACATGACGTCTACTAAACTATGCGTGCGATTAAAGTATGTTGGTATATTTTACACCAATGAAAAACAATGTTTGGAGTTCTACTAAATGTCACTTCTGATGTCAGTTCTGGTTATTACTAATGCGTCCAGATGCTAGACTTGGTAGCCCAAAAGTAATTTCAGCAGCTTCACAAGTCATTTCTGATACGCCTAAATGTCATGTATGGTGTCCCAGAAGTCAAGTCTGCGCTTCCTTTACAGAAAAAGTATGTGATATCAACATTCTATCTATCTCTCTATTGACCTTTCGAGCCGTAACCGGCCCATAGGGCGTAGACCAAGATACACCTTCTCCTATATGAATTTTTGTTCTAGCAGTTTTCTTTTAAAGATATTTTATCAAATCTCGCCATCTGTCTCTGTTCTGTGCAAGCAGTTCTATCTCATTGAGGGAGCCGATTCCTGCTGCTCTTGCCTCTCTCATCAATGTTCTTCTCAGTGTCTCCCTGGGTCTTCCTCTTTTTCTTTTACCTGTTGTTTCCCATATGAGGGCTTGCTTTGCTATTCGATTATTATCTCTTCTCATCACATGTCCAACGTATGACCATCGTCTTTTCTTTATTACTGAAGATATTAGTGGTTGATTGGCGATTTCTCTAATTTCCTCGTTTGTTTTGAATTCGTTCCATTCTATACCAAGTATTTTCCTTAGACATTTATTTTCGAATGCGTTCAACTTTGTTTCTATATCTCTTGTTGTTTTCCAGCTTTCACACGCATACGTAAGGGTTGATAGTACATTTGATTTGAATAGCCTAAGTTTTGTGTTTGTGCTAATGAGTTTTGATTTCCACAACTTTTCAAGGCTTCTGAAAGACATTGCTGCTTTAGCCAGTCTCTAACATTAGTCAAGATTAAATTTCTCACAAGTGAAGTTTTATTCTAAATAAAGCGTTTACCGCCCGTTTTTCCGCCTTCATTCAATCAATGAATAATGTATATATAGAAAAATGCACGAGAATGGTATAAAAAAATAAAAACAATTATTGTCTGCAGCTACGTCATATATCTCAACTCTGACATCAAAGCAAGCTTCAGAAATACAGAACTGGATCAGACTCATAGGCTGCAGCTTCAGTTCCGGACGGAAATACGCGTCCACATATAAATTCCCATATAAATTCCCCAAACAAAAGGAAAATAACAACAATACTGTTTCCATTTAGCCACGATAGCTCAGTGGTTAGTGAACTGGACTACAAAGGACAAGAGGTAGGGTTCGATCCCAACCGACGGATCCGGTTCACCCAGCCTTTAATGAGTACCGGATTTTTTTTCTGCGAAAGTAAAGCGGCACGGGCGTAATACCGACAACATTACCCCAAAAATCATGTGCCGAAGGTCTGTAAAATTTATGGTGGCTAACACCATAATCCCTATACGCCACTTGGCGTGACGGGGTTACTTTACTTTTTTTTTTTTTTACTTTTTTACTTCTCCCTCTAAATAAGTCTATTCCGTCCATAATTCTCGCGAACTCGCGATGTAAATTGTTTTTCTTTATTTTCACAAACATGATTTCTAAACTGTTACATTTATGGTCGTTTTAAGATAGAAAATTGGTCCAAATTCCTCCAATATTTTCAATTCCCAACAGTATTGTTCATTTTTTAAGGAGATGGCTTGGTCTAATTTCTATCATAGTTTTATCTTTGCTCTCTCTCTCTCTCTCTCTCTCTCTCTCTCTCTCTCTCTCTCTGTTAATTCCGAAGTCTCCAATATTTCTCGTAGTTTGATCATGAGCCAATTCAAAACAAAGTCTCGGTCACATTTCTTCATTTACTGTTTTCGTGGAACATCCAACATCGCTCAATTCTTCTACATTAACTCTTCAGTTTCCCTTATCCTACCTCTTTCAGTTCGGGCGTAAACCCATTTACATAAAATAAAGGTAGTCGCGATCTATTGTTTGCTAGTTATGCAATATGTTGTGTTATGTGAGTTATTTTATATGTTGTGTTATATTTTGAGTTATGTGAGTTATGTTATATGTTGTGTTATGTGAGTTATGTTATATGTTGTGTTAAGTTAGTTATGTTATATGTTGTGTTATGTGACTTATGTTATATGTTGTGTTATGTTAGTTATGTTATATGTTGTGTTATGTGAGGTATGTTATATATTGTGTTATGTGAGTTATGTTATATGCTGTGTTGTGTTAGTTATGTTATATGTTGTGTTATGTTAGTTATTCTATATGTTGTGTTATGTTAGTTACGTTATATCTTGTGTTATGTGAGTTATGTTATAAGCTGTTTTATATTAGTTATGTTTTATGTTAGTTATGCTATATGTTGTGTTATGTGAGTTATGTTACATGTTATGTTATGTTAGTTGTGTTATATGTTGTGTTATGCAAGTTATGTTATATGTTGTGTTATGTGAGTTATGCTATGT
The DNA here is from genome assembly GCA_032433765.1 of Megaustenia siamemsis. Classification (NCBI taxonomy): domain Eukaryota; kingdom Metazoa; phylum Mollusca; class Gastropoda; order Stylommatophora; family Ariophantidae; genus Megaustenia; species Megaustenia siamemsis. Next base: position 26,343,433 of record JAVIAB010000126.1, read on the forward strand.
GTTCTGTTGTGTGAGTTATGTTATATGTTGTGCTATGCTAGTTATGTTGCTTGTTGTGTTATGTTAGTTATATTATATGTTGTGGCATGTGAGTTATATTATATGTTGTGCTATGTTACTTTTGTTATATGTTATGTTAGTTACGTTATATGTTGTGCTATGTTACTTATGTTATATGTTATGTTAGTTATGTTATATGTTGTATTATGTTATGATTATCACCACTGCACTCCGAACAAATGCAAATGAAAGTAGTCATATAATGCATTCATCAATTTAAAAACAGAATTTCAGAGAGAGGATGGCCGAATCGATAACTCGCCGGGTTCCAGACCTGGAGAACACGAGTTCGAATCTCACTAGGGTCAACATTTTTTTTCTATGGGGACAGGATGAAATAGAAATTCAGACCGGAACACCTCGCGGCGACCGCACTTGACAAGGAGACTTTATGCTGCAATCTTACAACTCAATGTAACAGACCCATTAATAGTAACCTACCGTAAAGATATTTTTTAATAAAAAAATAAAAAAAAAAAAACTATCATTACGTCATATTTGGAAGTGGGAGTATGGGATGTTTTATGAATGGAGAATATGTTCCGCGTGCTCAGAGGTGTTCGGAACAACATTTTTTGTTCACTCCCAATTGGAAAAGTCGAAGTTAAAAGAAAATGAACAAACTTTAACAAATCCCGGGAAACGAAAATGGTTTTGATCCATTCCATCAGTCACTCTTTTCAGTTCATCTAATATGGGGTCTAAAATTGTACATTATGCATATCACAAGTTTAATCACATGTGCAGTAAGGCATGTCATCGTGTTGTGTTACTGTTAAAAATACATGTTATTCCGTAATATATCACGTGCTCGAGGAATGGTCAGTTTCATTATTGAGGTGATGTGTTCTTCAATGCTGCCATTTACCTTTTTCCCAGCTCAGTGAGCCTTATTTCCTTCCGGTTTTTTGTTGCTTTGTTTTTTTTTTTTAAAGCTGGGTCTGCTGGAAAGTATCAATCTAGCTTCGAACCCAGGTTGATTTTAACGCCCGTCCAACATGAAGCCACTATGCTACAGACGCTCTGATATGATCTTTGGTTTGTTTTAGTTTGGTTTGGTTTGGTTTGGTTCGGTTTGGTTTGGTTTGGTTTAGTTTAGTTTAATTTGTGTGTTTAGTTTAGTTTAGTTTAGTTTAGTTTAGCTAAGCTTAGTTTAGTTTAGTTTAGTTTAGTTCAGCTTAGCTTAGCTAAGCTTAGTTTAGTTTAGTTTAGCTTAACTTAGCTTATCTAAGCTTAGTTTAGTTTAGTTTAGTTTAGTTTAGCTAAGCTTAGTTTAGTTTAATTTAGTTTAATTTAGCTTAGTTTAGTTTAGGTTAGTTTAGCTTAGCTACGCTTAGTTTAGTTTAGTTTATTTTAGTTAGCTAAGCTTAGTTTAGTTTAGTTTAGTTTAGCTTAGCTTAGCTAAGCTTAGTTTAGTTTAGTTTAGTTTGTGTGTTTAGTTTAGTTTAGTTTAGTTTGTGTGTTTAGTTTAGTTTAGTTTAGTTTAGTTTAGTTTAGCTTAGCTTAGCTTAGCTTAGTTTAGTTTTCTTTAGTTGACCTTGTCAATCTCATTGTACAACGAACGCGTTCAGAAGTGCTCATATCTTCTTTGATGAAAAAGTTAACGTAAAGTACGAGACTTGAGTCGACACTTAGCACGCACGTTTTTCACTCACATCTGTTCGACCGTCTATCCATAAATGTTCGGAGACTTCCGGATAGTGTCGCTTCATCGAAACTCACGATGCCAGGCGACATTTTTTACCTTACAAGACTACTATACAGGTACCTATTTCTGCCAGCTGCTGGGTCTACCGTGGGAGTATTTTTTTTTTTCAACCACCAGTACAATTGACACTGTTTCCAGGGGGAATCGAACACGGGTTGTCCGAACGTCGGTAGCCCAGTCGGGTGATTTTCCCAAATAGTTTACTGAGGTGCCCATTCTTCGGAGTATATCCCTCAACGTGGAGTGGCCAACGACACTGGTATTGTGTTGGTTGACAAGTCTTCTTTGACTTCCTGTTTGGCTCTCCCGTCAGGCATGGAGACAAATAATAATAAATGAATATTATTATAGAGGGAAACTTCCGAGGCGATAATCAGCGAATCAATTCAGAGGAAGAGGTATGTTTACAGCACTCGGAAAAATTGACAAATAATCAACAATAGAAAAAAAAGATGGACCAAAGCAGGATCGAACCCGTACTCAGTGGCACAGCGCCTTGCTGTGTTGACATGCCATTCAGAGCAGTCTGTTCATGGCTGCGAATTTAGTCTTTTTTTTTTTTTTTTTTTTTTCAGTCGGTTCGCTTAAAGTCCGAGAAATCATTCAGTATGTCATCACCATCCTTTGACCTTCCGACCTCAACATCAGCCAAACTGGCAAGTCTGTTTCCACGATCATTTTCTCTTACACCAGAATTCCTTAGCACGATAATGAAGCAGATTATGTTAGACCAGACCTCCCCAGAGACCATAATCACTGCCGTTGAGTCCAGCCAGTTGCGGATCTTTCTGGGCATACCCTTTGCGCATTGAGAAAACACACACGTGTATAGTTCTGCATCTCAAGCCATGCCAATGTTTTAATGACAGCCATAACTTCCATAATTATATAATCATTACAGTCACCATGGTTTCCATTCTGAATGTGACAATTAGAATCTATTCTATTACAACGTTTATAGAGCTCTTTTCTCGAATAAGCTCATGACCTTACCTGTTGCATCTGAATAGCATGGCTCTCGTCTTTTGTCTTTCCCTCTCTATAACTCTTTTTTCTCTCTGCCTCTCTTTCTCTCTCTCTCTCTCTCTTCCATCTTCCTATCTCTTCTCTTTCTCTTGTTCTATTTCTCGCTCTTTCTGTCTCTTTATCCCTCTCTTCTCTTTCGTTCTCATCACTTTCTCTCAATTCTCTTTCTCTCTCTCTTTCTCTCGATCTCTATTTCTCTTTTTCTCTCGCTCTTCTCTCTCTCTCTCTTACTCTCTCTCTTCCTCTCTCTCTCTCTCTTACTCTCTCTCTTCCTCTCTCTCTCGCTCTTTCTTTCTATCTCTTCCTCCTTCTCTTTCTCTATCTTTTCTTATGCTCTATTCTCTCTCTATCTTTCTCTCTCTCTTTTTTTCTTTCTCTCGCTCTCCTCTTTTTCTGTTTCTCTCTCTTTCTTTCTATCTATTCCTCCCTCTCTTTCTCTCTCTCTCTCTCTCTTTCTATCTCTTTCATTCTATCTCTTCCTCCCTCTATTTCTCTCACTCTCGTTTTCTCTCTCTCTCTCTCTCTCTTACTGTTATTACATTTCCTAAACATGTAAGGAAGGCCAGTGTTTATTTTTACCAGTTCTGTCAACTAGAGTATGTCACTCCAGAAATAAGAAAACCCTGCTCTTCAGCAAAATTGACAGACAAATACAATTGAAGGCACGAACACTGACAAGAAAATATATTTATTTTTTGCACTTTCAGACTAGTTGGAGCCAAAGCTTATATTGGCCACATTTTTCTTTCATTACAAAAATAAATTGCTAAAAATGGTCTCTGTAATAGTGAGTTATGGCTATTTTATTTTCTAGTAGTTTATAACGTAATTTGTTTATGTCATAAGTAGTGTGATTACATGTTACTTTATTTCTAAAGTAATGTGTTTAGCGCAAAATTTACTAACAGAACTGAAACACTAAAGTTACACTCATAGTTGCTCAGTTCTTGAAAAAAAATTATTTAATTACATGCAACAGTTACTTACGTTGTAAGAAGTAGCTATTTACTACAATTATTGTTTTTTTTTTTTTTGCTATGGCGGTTTAATATAACCTAGAAGATATAGTTTAAGGTTGAGTGGATTCTACCTTGCTTAGAGGAAAACAAAACCTCAAGGCCGGTTAACCTTTCGAAAAAAAAATGCTAGACACTTTTGACATTTTAAAAATATATCCTGTATCGGTAATGTAAATGCCTAATGTAAGAACTGGTGAGATCGAAAGTTGTGGAGAGACATGATCACCTACGCCAGCAGGCCCGGTACTTGATGATGATGTATCCGTAATGCTGCAAGATGTAATTTACATCTTTTTGTTTTTTAATTATATTTCACTTATATTAGGGTGTCCGGTTAGCGCAATCGATAGGCGGTTGGCTTACCACGGCAACAGCCGGGGTTTCCCTGGCGAGGACACCTGGGTTTTACTAATTCCCTAAAAATTAGTGGGAGCCGCGATAGCTCAGTGGTTAGTGAACTGGACTACTACAGACAAGGGGTAGGGTTCGATCCCAACCGACGGCTCCGGGTTCACCCAGCCTTAAATGGGTACCGGATTTTTTCTGGGAAAGTAAAGCAGCACGGGCGTAATACCGACCACATTACCCCAAAAATCATGTGCCGAAGGTCTGTAAAATATAGGGTCACTAACACTATATTTCCCTATACGCCACTTGGCGTGACGGGGGGTACTTTACTTTACTTATATTAGAATATCACCGCACACTACAACACTATTATTTCAAATTTCATTTAGACAGATAGACTACTGCACAATTCTCGATTTCTATTTTTTGGTAACTTCGGCATTAAAGAGATTCCCGCTGGGTTGTACAGAATAATGTCAACAAATTATGAAGGATTACGTGACAACACAACATCACACGAAGATGTCTGATTACCACGCAGCAGGGGTTCAACCCTTACTTGGTCGAAGTGCTTTTCAACACTCTTCTATGCTTCCGGATTGACTATTGTTGTTGTTATTATTAATATGATAGATATGAAATGTTACGTTATTTTTGGTAAAGCCACTTCCAGTTTTGCCTTTCTTTCTATGCGTGTTTGGTAAAACAGCAAACTGACAACTAAAACAAGGGTTTACAATGCCTACATCATTAGTAACTACCTGTATGGCAATGAATCTTGGACAACCTAAGTAAAGCAGGAGAGAAGGCTAAATGCATTCGATATGCGATGTCTGCGCTGTATTCTTGGTATCATCTGCAAGGATAAAGTGACAAATGTTGAGGTCCTTACACCACAGGCCTCCCGAACATCTACACACTGCTCAAACAACGTAGGTTACCCTGGCTTGGCCATGAACGTCGAATGAAAGACGGCCGCATACCAAAAGATATACTTTATGGACAACTAGCAGATGGCAAGAGAACTAAGAGGGGCGCCAAAAAATTCAATTTGTAGACGTGTGTAAACGTGACATGAAGAATCTGAACATAAACTCTGCAGCCTAGGAAGAAATAGCTGCAAACCGCAATCTTTGGAAAAAAAACGTTCTAAAACTCCAACTCAAACAAGAAGCAGGCAGATTAATGGAAAAAAGGAATACACGGCGAAAGAAAAGAAAAAAAAAACTTTTCCAGGGGCGCTGCAAAATCCATAGTCAACTATGACTGACGGAGGCTACTAATGTTATTAAAATACAAGAAGAGGAGACCATGTCGAGGTTGATTGATTTTTCACTAATTATGATGATTTAACAGTTGTGGGGAAAAGTGCTGACATAACAGTATATAAACACATAAAATAACAGGACTTATTTAACAACAAAAGGAAATGCAATGTGTCAGGTATGTTAGTTTTATAACTAGCAAAGTGAGAGCGCACTACTTTACCGATAAAGTGAATATTCTTACGCCAGGAAACAAACAGAATAGTGAGGAATAAAAAAACAACACACAATTTAGAAAAAAAAGAGGAGTAGCAGGGAGGAAAATGGACAGCATCTCTAAAATATTTACAGGCATAACCTTAAACAGTATTTCCTGTCAGTGATTTGCTCATCTCCAGACTAACACATTCCATGAACAATGCATCATGTGGAACTTATCTTGTAGAGACACTTGATTGAATCTATCTAGCTATCTTTCGTTCGCCCGAAGTATTGTCTATATCTGCAATGTCGTTTCCTGTATAAATTTTACTGTTTTTTGTAATTCTTGCGGAGGCCCATATAGTTTTGTATATAGTGTTGTATCTATGGGCCAATGGATTTTCCTTAGTCTACTATATTCAGTGCAGTCTTGAAGTATGTGTTCAGCAGTCTGGGGCGCCTGTCCACATGTACAAGTAGTTGAGGTGCCGATCTTGAATTTGGTATACATGTGACTATGGAGTTGGTTGTGTCCTGTTCTGAGGCGTATAATGATAACTTGTTCATATCTATTCATATTATGACAGGCATCCTGATTTGGGGCTTGTGGTCCTGTGATTGATTTGATTATCTGTTTCTAATGATGATATGTAACTGGTGTATCTAGTTGTGTGCCTGTTGAACCTTCCTTTGCCAACTGATCTGCTTTCTCATTTCCTGGTATTCCACAGTGAGATGGGATCCACTGCAGGGGAACCCTGTGGTGCTTGCAGAGTTCAGTCAATAAGGTCTGCAGATGTGGTAATCTTCTGGATTGTAGTGCCTGGAGTACTGATCTTGCATCTGTCAAAAACACTACAGGCTGTGGGCTAAGATTACTGTTCAGCAGTTTTTCTATTGCCAACTTTATTGCTTGGATTTCTGCATCATAATTGTGACAATATTTCCCTGTTGCTATTTTATTCATATCCCTAGTGTTATTTGCGTACTCTTTATATGCACCTGCTCCCCCATTCTTTACTGCATTCTGTGCTGATCCATCTGTGTACACACGAATCCATAGGTCTTGTGGGTATTCTTCATCCAGGAAACTGAGAGTTATTGTTTTTCGCTGAAGACTATCTTGTTCCTCTTTGTCAACTATTCCTTTCACTTCTGTCCGTATTTGTATTGATAATCCTGATTCCTCTGTCCAGGGAGTATGTTCTGGTATGGGCAGTAGGGGGTTAACATCTCTTGGCATTTCTGGTGTTTGTCTACTAATACGCTTGGCTTGGTGGATAAAACTGTTTCTCTTAAGTCGTCCCAATGCAAGATGTTGGAATCGGTCCTTCATTTGATGTCTCGGCATGCAATCAAATTTTTCTATCTGTATCAGCACCTTTGTGTCTCTCCGTTCTCTCAGTGCTGGTATCCTCCACAATTTCTCCATCTCCAATATTGGTGTTGATTTCATTGCTCCTGTGACGACCCTAAGTGCCTGGTTTTGTACTTTGTCCAGTTCTTGCAGTGTGGTGTTTGATGCTGAGCACCATGCAGATGATCCATATTCTAAATGTGAGCGTATACTCTGTTGGTAAACTTTACTGAGTATTTTCCCACTCGCACCCCATGTGGTTCCACACATCTTTCTTAGAATAGCCAATTTCCTCCTTGCTTTTTGGGTTGCCTTATTTATCTGCTGTTTCCAAGATAGTTTGTTATCGAATGTAACTCCGAGATACGTAGCTTGTATGTCTTCTTTCACAGGCTCATTGTTTATGTAGATGGCTCCTGCTTTTTGTTTTGGGGAGAGTGTGAAAAGTGTAGTACTGCATTTGTCTGTATTGATGTTGATACACCATCTATTTGTCCATGAATACAGTGCATTCATAGTTCGCTGTAGCAATTTGGAAGCCACTGCTTCATACTCCTCTGTGCACCACATTACCAAGTCATCTGCATACATTGTCACTTTGATAACATGTGGTAGTTCAGTAACTAGGTCATTGATGTAGACTAGAAAAACTGTTGGAGATAGTACCCCAACCTGTGGAACACCCTGGCGTAGTAAGACCTTCTTACTCTTAAGACCATCCAGTTGCACTCTGGCTCTCCTGTTATGCAGGTATGCTTTGACCCATTTGTACATCCTGCCATTTACTCCATAAAGTTTCTTCAAAAGCCCTTCCTTCCATACCTTATCAAATGCTTTCTTTAGGTCTATCCATGCTACTAGTACCAGTTTCTTTTCTTCAAACGCATCCTCAATTTCCTGGGAAAGATTGGTTGCCTGATCTTCGGTAGAGTAACACAGTCTAAAGCCTGCTTGTTGTGGGACAAGGGACAAGTAGACTTTCACTTTCCAGGTACCACTGCAGTCTGAGATTGATTATACGGTCTATTGTTTTACACAAACAGCTTGTAAGGCTGATTGGTCTATAGCTGGATGTCGGTGAACCATCTTTTCCTGGCTTTAGTAATGGTATCATAATTGCTTCTCTCCATGCCTGTGGCACTCTACCTGTGATCCAGCAAATGTTGTAGATCTGCAGTAGTTGTGATTTAGCTGCAGTTCCCAAGTTCTTAATCATTTCATTGGACACTCCATCACTGCCTAGTGATTTTTCCATTTTTAATTTGGATATTGCCAGCTCTAGCTCTCTTTGTGTAATGGGTATTTCCATGACTTTGTGTATGGTCTCTTCTTGTCTTGCATTATGTTGTTTTAAACGGGTCTCTTGTCGTTTCTCTAGGCTAATTTCAATATTATTGTCATTTGCAAAGGAGTCTGCAAAGTGATTTGCTGCATGCTTACCTATTAGGATGTTTCCATCCTTCTTCAGTGTAATTTTGGTATTTCTTTCTGTACCCTCATCATTCAGCTGTTTTACAAGCTTCCACATTTTTCTTGTGTCTCGTTCAAGATTCAAGGACACTGTTTTCTCTTTCCAGCTTCTCCGTCTGGCTTGTAGTTTAGCCCGTTGAAATTTGGCCTTAACATGCTGATAGTTGTTGTGGTGTTCCTGGCAATGGTTATTTTCTGCTTGCTTTCGAGATGTTTCCATGTCATTGTGCAGTTGCTCTAGTTCACTACTCCACTATGGTTTGTAGTGTTTCCGTGCCCCTCTAAGTATTGTTTCACTGGCAGCTTGTATTGTTAGTCTACTGAATTCATCAACTATTTTGTTGATGTCTCTGTCTGTATTTAGATCTTTAGTCAGTACACTGGTGTTATGTTGATACATTTTCCAGTCTGTCTTTTTGTAATTCCATCTAGAGAGAGTTCTGCTCTCCCTGACGACCTCATTTTGTACCACTAAAAAGACTGGTCGGTGGTCGCTACCTCCAAGTTGTTTCCCAACAATACGTGTAATATTCCAATCCAGGTCTGGTGAATGGAAAGCAATGTCTGGTTTAGATGTGGTATGCCATGATCTGGAGTAGAATGTTGGTGGATCTGTTGCCTGGTTTAATAGTATAAGGCCATTGTCGTCCTGCCAATTTTCAAGTTCTTCGCCTCTCTTGTCCATATGTTCATAGCCCCGGCTCTGTAAATGGCAGTTAAAGTCTCCACATACAATTATTCTTTCCTTTAATGTAATTGTGTCTAGTGCTAGTGGGCGGTCACTCGGAAAGTAGTAGTTAAGTAGATGGAAGTCTGTATTTTCTGTCCTGAGGTGCAGTATTTGATATTCCGCCCCATCCACATACACTTCAATCTGACATGCATTGATGTTGTTCTTTACAAGTTTCAATATTCCGTCCTTTTGTCTGTTTTTTCTGTCAGATCGGTAGCACTGGTATCCCCTAATCTTCAAGGCTATGTCGTCGTTTAGATGGGTTTCCTGCAAACAGCATATGCTTATTTGTTCTTCGTACAGGATATTTTCTAATTCTATCTTTTTACTGTTCCCATCTCTTTTGCTGTTGATGCCTTCTGCATTCCAAAGCATTATTTTGAGTGGGGTTATTTTGGATTGGCCAATAGCTCTATTCTCTCGCCCCCTGACTCCACAGAGCGGTTGAGAAGGACATCCAGTAATAGAGGTTGGGCCCTTTCGAGGCTGAGGGCCCGGCGCTGCACCTGCTCGAGTGTCCATCACAGGGCGAGTGCCATATTGATTTGCTGTTATAGACATACTTCCCATTGGCGTGAGTGCGTGGCATCCTGATTGTTGTAGTGCGCCTTTTGGCTGGTTGCCTCCGACTTCAGCACTTAAACTTGCTAGAGCAGACAGTGGTCTTGCTCGGGTGTAAAAAGGCCTGGCCAGTCTTGGTTTTCAGTCCCTGGTGACTGTTAAGCTCCATCCCCACGACAAGGAGCTGGCCTTGATGAGGACTTGATTGAATTATTCCATCCATTTAAAAATCCATCTATTCAGTCAGTCAGTCACTTAGTTTGTCTGTCAGTGTACCTACGTACCTTTCACCCACCCATCCAACCATTCAGTCAGTCAGTCTGTCTGTCTGTGTACCTACGTACCTTTCACCCACCCATCCAACCATTCAGTCAGTCTGTCTGTCTGTGTACCTACGTACCTTTCACCCACCCATCCAACCATTCAGTCAGTCTGTCTGTCTGTGTTCCTACGTACCTTTCACCCACCCATCCAACCATTCAGTCAGTCTGTCTGTCTGTGTACCTACTTAACTTTCACCCACCCATCCAACCATTCAGTCAGTCTGTCTGTCTGTGTACCTACTTATCTTTCACCCACCCATTGAGTTATTGAGTTATTTGCGGGTCATCATCATTGCACTCCGAACATGTCCATAGGTGCTCAGATCCCCTCCTCAGCAATTCCCTCAGTGTCCAGCGACTGACGACTCCAGTTCTATGTTGGTTGATAAGTCTTCTTACACGCCCACTAAGTTTCTCATTTCTGGCTGTGCCCAACTTAACTCCCATTTCCATCTTCCGAAGGAGTGACGTGGATCTGTGTTTGTCGAAGTCCTGTGCTCTTCCCACATCTCAGAGGGCATTGATGATGTCCGCCCGATCCATTGGTTGCCCATCCTCATCGACAGCGCAGCTAGCCAACCTGTCCGCTCTTTCATTTCCCCCCACTCCCGCATGTCCAGGGACGTAGACAAAGGTGACCTTACGTATTTTGGATTTCTACAACGACTCTACCCACTGCATGCGTACAGAGCCCGCCTCCACTTTTTTTATCATGCTCATCGAATCACTCAGTATACAGTGTACTTATTTACTTATTACCCACCCATCCAACCATTCAGTCATTCTGTTAGTCAGTCTGTGTCTGTGTACCTACTTATCTACCACCAACTCATCCAACCATTCAGTTAGCCAGTCTGTCTGTCTGTGTCTGTGTACCTACTTATCTACCACCAACTCATCCAACCATTCAGTTAGCCAGTCTGTCTGTCTGTGTCTGTGTACCTACTTATCTACCACCAACTCATCCAACCATTCAGTTAGCCAGTCTGTCTGTCTGTCTGTGTCTCTGTACCTACTTATCTACCACCAACTCATCCAACCATTCAGTTAGTCAGTCTGTCTGTCTGTGTCTCTGTACCTACTTATCTACCACCAACTCATCCAACCATTCAGTTAGTCAGTCTGTCTGTCTGTGTCTCTGTACCTACTTATCTACCACCAACTCATCCAACCATTCAGTTAGCCAGTCTGTCTGTGTCTGTGTACCTACTTATCTACCACCAACTCATCCAACCATTCAGTTAGCCAGTCTGTCTGTCTGTGTACCTACTTATCTACCACCAACTCATCCAACCATTCAGTTAGCCAGTCTGTCTGTCTGTGTACCTACTTATCTACCACCAACTCATCCAACCATTCAGTTAGCCAGTCTGTCTGTCTGTGTCTGTGTACCTACTTATCTACTACCAACTCATCCAACCATTCAGTTAGCCAGTCTGTCTGTCTGTCTGTCTGTGTCTGTGTACCTACTTATCTACTACCAACTCATCCAACCATTCAGTTAGCCAGTCTGTCTGTCTGTCTGTGTCTGTGTACCTACTTATCTACTACCAACTCATCCAACCATTCAGTTAGCCAGTCTGTCTGTCTGTCTGTGTCTGTGTACCTACTTATCTACTACCAACTCATCCAACCATTCAGTTAGCCAGTCTGTCTGTCTGTGTCTGTGTACCTACTTATCTACCACCAACTCATCCAACCATTCAGTTAGCCAGTCTGTCTGTCTGTCTGTCTGTGTCTGTGTACCTACTTATCTACCACCAACTCATCCAACCATTCAGTTAGCCAGTCTGTCTGTCTGTGTCTGTGTACCTACTTATCTACCACCAACTCATCCAACCATTCAGTTAGTCAGTCTGTCTGTCTGTCTGTGTCTGTGTACCTACTTATCTACCACCAACTCATCCAACCATTCAGTTAGCCAGTCTGTCTGTCTGTGTCTGTGTACCTACTTATCTACCACCAACTCATCCAACCATTCAGTTAGTCAGTCTGTCTGTCTGTGTCTGTGTACCTACTTATCTACCACCAACTCATCCAACCATTCAGTTAGCCAGTCTGTCTGTCTGTGTCTGTGTACCTACTTATCTAACACCAACTCATCCAACCATTCAGTTAGCCAGTCTGTCTGTCTGTCTGTGTCTCTGTACCTACTTATCTACTACCAACTCATCCAACCATTCAGTTAGCCAGTCTGTCTGTCTGTGTCTCTGTACCTACTTATCTACTACCAACTCATCCAACCATTCAGTTAGCCAGTCTGTCTGTCTGTCTGTGTCTCTGTACCTACTTATCTACCACCAACTCATCCAACCATTCAGTTAGCCAGTCTGTCAGTCTGTCTGTCTGTGTCTCTGTACCTACTTATCTACCACCAACTCATCCAACCATTCAGTTAGCCAGTCTGTCTGTCTGTCTGTGTCTCTGTACCTACTTATCTACCACCAACTCATCCAACCATTCAGTTAGCCAGTCTGTCTGTCTGTCTGTGTCTCTGTACCTACTTATCTACTACCAACTCATCCAACCATTCAGTTAGTCAGTCAGTCTGTCTGTCTGTGTCTGTGTACCTACTTATCTACCACCAACTCATCCAACCATTCAGTTAGTCAGTCTGTCTGTCTGTCTGTCTGTCTGTGTCTGTGTACCTACTTATCTACCACCAACTCATCCAACCATTCAGTTAGCCAGTCTGTCTGTCTGTGTCTGTGTACCTACTTAACCTTTCCACCACCCATCCTACCATTCAGTTAGTCAGTCTGTCTGTCTGTCTTTGTCTGTGTACCTACTTATCTACCACCAACTCATCCAACCATTCATCCATCCATACATATCTAAGGAAAATATACATCGTATTTGCTTAATTGTAAAAAAAAAAAAAAAAAAAAAAAAAAAAAAAAAAAAATTTGTTTTTTCTCTGATGGAAAGTTGCAAATTAATAATTAACCAAGATGTAGAAGTAGTCAGTTGACGACATTAACCAACGCTATACCAGCTACTGCAATTACTAACGTGGTACTGCTAACTCACTCAGACACAAAATTGAGCTGTAAAAGGCGAGTGGCTGCTACACAAGAGGAAGTCAGTCGCGCATGCGTCAAGGCAGGAAGTAGAAAATTGTTACTTAACCTGGCGTAAGGGGATGAAATGTCGGTGGTGAAGGGTTAATGATGTGGAGTACTCTGACGGGACGCATAGGGTTAATAAGAGGGCGAAAATTAATACCATGTAATTTTGATGTATTTTATATGTGGGTATGTGCAAACGTCATTGTGTGTTTAGGTAGTCCATGTCTATGTTTGCGCCCTTGTCGCTGTGATAATTATTCTAGGTATAGCTATAATGCCCCTACAATAATGTTGTACTCCTCAATAACTATATTAAGACTCCTTATATCTTTTCTAAAACTATAATGATCATAAACAAAGGAAATACTCAAGACCCACAAATGGATATCACAATTGAAGGAATAGACCTGGAGACAGTTCAGAACTACAACTACCTTGGACATACTATAACCAGTGATGGAAAATGTACAACTGAAATAAACAAAAGAAAAGGAATGGCAAAAAGTAATTTTAATGCCATGAAGAACATACTAACATCAAAACAAATAAAAAACCAGGGCTAAAACTAAGAATAGCAAAATGTTACATCTTCTCAATATTCCTATATGGTGCAGAAACATGGACATTGGACAAGAAAACAGAACAGAGAATTGAAGCCTTTGAAATGTGGATACATAGAAGAATAGGTAAAATTGGATGGAAGGAAAAGAAAACAAACGATGAAGTCTTAAAACAAACGATGAAGTCTTAAAACAACTAAAAATGAAAAGAGAACTACTAAACACAATTCAAACAAGACAAATGCGATTTTTTTGCCATGTTAAAAGACACAACAGACTGCTAAAAGTAATCCTGGAGGGGAAAATACAAGGTAAAAGAGGCAGAGGCAGAGGCAGACCAAGACTAACATGGACGAGTAACATCAAAAGATGGACAAATCAGCCTGCACCATTAAAGCAAGAGACAGAGCAGAATGGCGCTCCATGGTAGCCAACCTTCGTTGCGGAGACGGCACTCCTTGATGATGATGATGATGATGATGATGATGAGCGAACGTCATTGTGTGTCTATGTATGTCCATGTCTATGTTTGCGCCCTTATCACTGTGACAATTACTCTAGGTATAGCTATAATGTCCCAACAATAATGTTATACTCCTCAATAACTATATTAAGACTGCTTATATTTTCTCTATTAAAATGAAACAAAAAAATGTAAAGAGCAACGTCACGTCAAGTGGCGTATATGGAATATGATGTTAGTGACCATACATTGTATAGACCTTCGGCACATGATTTTTGGGGTAATGTGATCAGTATTACGCCCGTGCCGCTTGACTTTCCCAGAAAAATATATTATGATGAGGCTGACGTTATTGTTCTGTCTTCTGATCCCTCCCCTGATATCTTGGCTACATTACATCTTCTTACATGACGGATACAGGATATATTTAAAACATGTAAATTATATCTTGCAGCTTTACGGATACATGAAAGAATATATTTTAAAAACATGTAAATTATATCTTGCAGGTTTACGGATACAGTAAAGAATATATTTTTTAAAAAACATATAAATTATATTTTGCAGCTTTTCGGATACAGGAAAGAATATATTTAAAAAAACATATAAATTATATCTTGCAGCTTTACGGATACAGGAAAGGATATATTTTAAAAACATGTCAATTATATCTTGCATCTTTACGGATACAGGAAAGAATATATTTTAAAAACATGTCAATTATATCTTGCATCTTTACTGATACAGGAAAGAATATATTAAAAAAACATGTCAATTATATCTTGCAGCTTTACGGATACAGGAAAGAATATATTTTAAAAACATGTCAATTATATCTTGCATCTTTACGGATACAGGAAAGAACTCGAGGACAAAAGTATCGACAAATAAAGTCACAATCAGAAGACAGAGACGATTTGAAAATGTCAGCGCAATCTAAATCTATGGATGTGTTATAGGTGAGTGCGTTAATAAAAAAAATCAATTGAGTTGTTCCTGATTGTAATATTGATGTATATGTAAACGCATTGAGTTACTGAGTTATTAGCGGGTCATCATCATTGAACTCCGAACATGTTCATAGGTGCTCAGATCCCCTGCTCAACAAGTCCTGCAGTATCCAGCGACTGACGACTCCCAGTTCTGTTAATTTGTATTCTTACACGCCCACTAAGTTTCTCGTTTCTGGCCTGTGTCCATCTTAACTCAAATCTCTTGCATCCATATTAACGCATATTAATATAGACATTAGCGACAGAAATTGTGTTCAGCAGTTTCTATATATTGCCCGTTTGTTACCGGGCCTCATTATGAGGGAGGTGAAGAAAAGTGACACTGTGACCTTCCAGGCATGTCGTAAGAGGCGACTAAGGAGGTTCATCGATGGCTTGGCAAGCTGTCATTGTAAAAAGTATTGTTATGGAAACAGCGCCATAGATTTTAGAACAGTGATATCTGTAATATGTGCCATTTTGGCACGCAAGGTTTCTGTTTTTGAGATTGTGGTTCTGCCCTATGTGCCGTCTTCGGCTCGAAAGGACAATAGATAGATAGATAGATAGATAGATAGATAGATAGATAGATAGATAGAGAGATAGATAGATAGATAGATAGATAGATAGATAGATAGATAGATAGATAGATAGATAGATAGATAGATAGATGGATGGATGGATGGATGGATGGATGGATGGATGGGATGGACGGACGGACGGACGGACGGACGGACGGACGGACGGACGGACGGACGGACGGACGGACGGACGGACGGACGGACGGACGGACGACGGACGGACGGACGGGACGGACGGACGGACGGACGGACGGACGGATGGATGGATGGATGGATGGATGGATGGATGGATGGATGGATGGATGGATGGATGGATGGATGGATAGATAGATAGATAGTTTCTATAACGCACATCTACGTATCTACATTCTTCATTACGTGTTGTGTTGGGTACAGCTTGTAGTCATCTTTCTCAAACCCCTAATCTTTAATGGGCGACAATTCTCACTACATACCCCCACGTTTTAGGCCTCATCTCCCCCCAAACCGCCTTCTTTTTTAACATTCATATATTAACCCACAAAAACATGTCTAATGTCAAGAAGAAGTGAGAAAGAGAGTTCATCGGTGCTATATAAAGCCAATTCTGACCTATGGAAGCGAATCAAGGACAGTAGACAAAGAAATGAAAAGGCGATTACAGGCCACAGAGGTGGGATTTCTCAGAAGAATGTTGAAAGTTCTCTGGACAGCTAAAAAAGACCAATGAGGAAGTTCTCAAAGAGGCAAACATAAAAAGGGAACTCCTCAAAAACATCAGAAAGAAGCAATCAACATTTGTGGGGCAATAGCGAGATGAGGATATCTGTTATACTTGGTTATAACTGGCAAAATAAAAGGAAAGAGCGATCGCGGACGACAAAGAGTGAAAATACTAGATATCTTGGTGTCAAAACACGGAAAACAGTCAACAAAAGAATTGATACGATGCACTGTGGATAGAAAATTATGGAAGGGCGTGATCGCCTACGCCAACTAGTATAGCACATGATGATGATATTATCCTCCCACACCCTCACATATTCACCCTCACATATTCACCCTCACACTCCTCCATAATTCCATTACGTCTGACCCTATAATAAGACGTGGCAAGCTATAATACCTGCGGATAGATTTACCCTCTGTACATATTCTGAAGCTTAAAAGCGACCATAAATCTGCGCCTCATATTCTCCAGCCTCAACACTCCAATTTAAATATCCTATAATGGAATATGCCAGGATTTACTGCCAAACACAAATTTGCAGCAGCCAAATTCGTTATTGCTTGAGGCTTATATCCTGCCAAAACTGGCCGGCGAATTATGAACGTTAATGAAGAATTTATAGATAGCTTTTCTTTGATTGAAGCTACATTAGAGCTCTGCTTTGTGAACAGGCCTTTAGCGAACAAGGAGTCTGGGTTATATCTACAGACTAACGCATATATTTCTGCAATCACTCTGTTATTTTGGAGCCGCGATAGCTCAGTGGTTAATGAACTGGACTGCAAAGGACAAGAGGTAGGGTTCAATCCCAACCAACGGCACGAAAATGGTAATTTAAAAAAAAATAAAAACAATTATTGTCTGCAGCTACGTCATATATCTCAACTCTGACATCAAAGCAAGCTTCAGAAATACAGAACTGGATCAGACTCACAGGCTGCAGCTTCAGTTCCGGACGGAAATACACGTCCACATATAAATTCCCATATAAATTCCCCAATCAAAAGAAATATAACAACAATACTTTTCCATCTAGCCGCGATAGCTGAGTGGTTAGTGAACTGGACTACAAAGGACAAGAGGTATGGTTCGATCCCATCCGACGGTTCCGGTTCACCCAGCCTTTAATGGGTACCGGTTTTTTTTTCTGGGAAAGTAAAGCGGCACGGGCGTAATACCGACCACATTACTCCAAAAATCATGTGCTGAAGGTCTGTACAATTTATGGTCACTAACACCATATTCCCTATACGTCACTTGGCGTGACTGGGGCTCTTTACTTTTTTTTCTTTTTACTTTACTCTGTTATTTTATTCTGTTCTCTGCGTTTGTTGTTTGTTCATTCTTAGTCTGTCTGGTCGTTGTCGGTTCTCAGTCAGTGTCACGGTTTCGCCTTATGTCTTTTGGCGTGTGCTGAGACTGATATGATGGAGACTACAGCTACCTTTCTTTGTTTAGGAGATAAGATAATAATGTGGATGATTCCACTGGCACGGGCGGTTGAGCAATTATGGATTTCAATTCGTTTGCAGTGATACCGGTGTCTTCCATAACCATAAACATAAGTGTCATGCTCTGTCAGTGTGTTCTGGTTCGTTGTTTTGTTTTTAGTTTGTTAATTTATCTCTTTGTCTTATTGTCTTCTATTTTCTGGTTCTCTTTATCTAATGAAACAATCTGTTCATTGTCTTTTCTTTAAGTCTGTTCTTTCTATTAGCCAACTCTCTCAGTCTGCGCTCTCAGACTGTTTACCTCAGTCTGCTCGTTGATTCTTCTCTTACTCTGTTCTTTCTTTATCCTTTCTGCCTGTTCTCAGTCTGCTCACTTATTCTGCTCGTTGATAGTTTTCTGGGTTAGATGTCTTGGTCTCTTCTCTCATTCTACTCTCTCAATCCGTACTCTCAGTAGTTTCTCTCCGTAACTCAACGCGCCTCAAACAATAACATATCACAATAACTCAACTCCCGCTTTCCTCCTCTATTTCGCTTGTCTCCAGTATCTCCTTGCAATAAATCACACATCCTTCAAATAAATACTCCCCCTAATTTTTCCAATTAACTTCTCTAACCCTCTTCTTCAGGTTCTTTCTCGCATTAACTCTTTATCATTAACTTCTTTCATTCTCTTCTGTATATCCCAGTTTACAAATCAACTTCTTTTAAACTAATAAAACTCAGTCTCATTTTTTAAATGTGCATCTTCTATAATCTACCCAAACTCACTACAAATTGGCATCCTCTATTAAACTATCCAATCTCTAATTTACAAATTAGCATCCCCCATTAAGCTACTCAATCTCTATTTGACAAATTATCATTTTCCATTAAGCTACCTAATCTCTACTTTACAAATTGGCATCCTCTATTAAACTACCCAATCTCTAATTTACAAATTAGCATCCCCCATTAAGCTACTCAATCTCTATTTGACAAATTATCATTTTCCATTAAGCTACCTAATCTCTACTTTACAAATTGGCATTCTTCATTAAACTACCCACTTTCTATTTTACAAATTAGTATTCTACATTAAACTACCCAATCTCTAATTTACAAATTAGCATCCCCCATTAAGCTACTCAATCTCTATTTTACCAATTATCATTTTCCATTAAGCTACCTAATCTCTACTTTACAAATTGGCATTCTTCATTAAACTACCCACTTTCTATTTTACAGATTAGTATTCTACATTAAACTACATAATCTCTATTTTACAAATTAGCATCCTCCATTAAACTACCCAATCTCTATTTTTCTCTTCTCCGCATCTCTCCCTTCCTCACTTTGCCCCAATTCAAAGACATTCCACCACACCCACCCCTTCCTTTAACAATTCCACCTCCATAACCCCATATCCCCTGTGCATTACGCCACACAAAGACATCCCCAGATCAGCAATAAAAATCAGCAAACAGCAAAATCACTATCAATTCCCGATAGAATATTTCCTTGTTTCCTGAATGTGGAATATACAAAAGAAGGCATGTGCATTAAAGGCTGGTAATGCGATGTATTGATGGAGTGACAGCAAACAGATGGCGGTATGAAAAGAATGTTAAGAGTGATCGTAATGGGCCTGTAAGTCATAATGTCCTTAGAGTGTGTTATTTCTTTGTGTCACATTGTGACAAGTGATTATTTGGATTATATTACCAGTGGATATTTTAATGCAAACATTTGTGACAAGAAATGAATAGTTCAACTCAGTGTACTGTTCTTTTAGTCTTACTAGAGATTCTTGTTTTGTGTGTGTGTGTGTGTGTGTGTGTGTGTGTGTGTGTGTGTGTGTGTGTGTGTGTGTGTGTGTGTGTGTGTGTGTGTGTGTGTGTGTGTGTGTGTGTGTGTGTGTGTGTGTGTGTGTGTGTGTGTGTGTGTGTGTGTGTGTGTGTGTGTGTGTGTGTGTGTGTGTGTGTGTGTGTGTGTGTGTGTGTGTGTGTGTGTGTGTGTGTGTGTTTTTGTTTGTTTGTTTGTTTTTTGTTTTAGAAATATTCAAAAATTGTCGTCATCATCATCTTGTGCCGTTTCCGGATATTACTTGCTTGTTTGCGCTCAGTCAAAAGCAGCGTTCCAAAAAGTGAGGAAGAGACTGTGCAATCCATTTTTCACATAGGAAACACAGAATAAGAGTTCTTAAATGTTATGTAGAGCCAGTCTTAACATATGAATGTAAATCAGGGACAATATGATAACAGACAAGAAAATCACAGGAGGCTGTAGAAATGTGGGTTTACAGAAGAATGTTGAGAGTAATATGGACAGCTAAGAAGAGAAATGAAAACGTTGTAAAAGAGGCCAAAACAAAAGGAGAGCTAATATCCAATATTAGGAAGAAACAATCATCATTTTTTGGCCATGTAATGAGAAGGGAATAGCTTGAATATATTGTAACAACTGGGAAAACTGAGGGACGAAGAGATAGAGGGAAGCAAAGAGAAAAGATACCATACAGCTTAAGAGAATGGCTTGGCAGAAGGTCAACAACAGAAATGATAAATAACTGTCGAGATCGAAAGTT
The DNA here is from genome assembly GCA_032433765.1 of Megaustenia siamemsis. Classification (NCBI taxonomy): domain Eukaryota; kingdom Metazoa; phylum Mollusca; class Gastropoda; order Stylommatophora; family Ariophantidae; genus Megaustenia; species Megaustenia siamemsis. The sequence continues at coordinate 26,363,894 of JAVIAB010000126.1, forward strand.
GTGGAGAGACATGATCACCTACGCCAGCAGGCTTTGTACTTGATGATAATGATAATGATGATGATGATGATTAAGTCTTCCCAATTGCTCAATGACTAGTTAGACCACTTTGTTATTGCTCTTTAAAAGGACGTCAAGTTTGCGTGAATGTGTTGAGGTTTGAAGTAGAAGTGTGATATTTGCGCCTTTCGGCCCAACACATCCGACTTCAGGACATAATGTTTTAGTACTGGGCTGCTGTCCCTCTGAATCCATACTCATTCGGTCAGGCGAGACTAGTTTGTCTGTTTCTAGAGGCACCACGAAGAGGTGTAGTAGGATCTATAGTCCTGGTTCACCGATCATGGCTGCAAGCCATCAACTATGATTCGTTGATAGATTAAAGCTCTTTTTCTGAACGGTGCCATACCCGCCTCCCCCAATTTCCTAATCATTCTGGGGGCGTCGGTAGCCTAGTTGGGAACACCACCTGACTGGGCTACCAGCGTTCGGACAACCCGTGTTCGATTCCCGCTGGAAGCAGTGCGAATTGTACTCGTGGTTGGAAAATAAAATATTCCCGCGGTTGACCCAGCCGCTGGCAGAAATGGGTACCAGGTTAGAAGTACTCCGGGAAGGTGAGGAATGCCGCCTGGAATAGTGAGTTACGATGCTTGAAGCGACACTGTCCAGAAGTCTCCGAACACTTTTGGACAGGCGGCCGAGCACATATGAGTGGAAACTCGCGAGCTAAGACGCCGATTCAAGTCTCGTACCTCTACCTTCCGAATCAGTTTACCACCACACTTCGCCTTTTCATTGTCTTTTGTATTTAATGTATGTACTGTCACGTGTTCTGTTTACTATCTCTTTATTTTACCAGTACACTTCAGTCTTTGTCTTCCTCTGCCTTGTTTACCATGTATTTTTCCCTCCAAGATAACTTTCAGCAGGTTACTGTGTCTCTTTTTGTGTTAAAAAATCATAGTTGGAAACTTTACAAATATTTGTGTCGTATGTCATGTCTTTCTGTTGCATGTTTATGTCGTGTTTTTATGTTCTATCTTTATTTCGTGTCATTATGTCTTATCTGTATGTCGTGTCTTTATGTCGTATCTTTATGCCGTGTCTTTATATCGTATTTTTATATTGTCTTATGTTGTACTTTTGTGTCGTGTCTGTATGTTGTATTTGTATTTTCTGTCTTTATGTCATATATTTATGTCGTATATTTATATAGTGTCTTTATTTCATATTAGCATGTCCTATCGTTATTTTATATCATTATGTCGTGTTTTTACGTTATATCTTTACGTCGTCGTATCTTGTATCTCTATGACGTATATTTATTTCCCGTCTTTACGTCGCATCTTCAAGTCGTACATTTACGTAGTTTATTTTTGTTGTATCTTTATGTCGTACCTAATTGTCGTATCTTATGTCGTGTTCTTTCTTGTTGTATCGTATTGTCATATCTTCATGTCGCATCTTTAAGTTGTGTCTTTAAGTCGTATCTTTAAGTCGTCCCTTTATGTCGTATAACCAGAAAGTTCACTGCCAACAAGTGGCTAGTACGCCCCTGCATTGTTAACGTAAAGGTAGCCACATACCAATTATCGTTTTATTGACATAATTGTACTAAGCCCATCATCTAGAAGTGGGGTGGTTGCTTCCCTTCATCACTGTCTCTCTTGTCCAACTTATATGTATTCTTATTTTCAGTTGATTTATTTGGGTCTTTTCTGCTCTTTAATTTTGTCCGGTACAATTTATTGTCCTATATCTTTATATACACATTTTTAGTGTCATCACCGTATCTTCATTCGTATTTTCATAGAAAAAGAGAATATACGGCGAAAGGAAAGAAAAGAACAAATAAGATTTCTAAGGGGCGCTGAAAAATCCATATTCAACTATGACTGACGGAGACTACTACTACTACTACTGCTACTACTACTACTACTACTACTACTGCTACTACTACTACTACTACTGCTACTGCTACTACTACTACTACTACTGCTACTACTACTACTACTACTGCTACTACTACTACTACTACTACTACTACTGCTACTACTACTACTGCTACTACTACTACTACTACTGCTACTACTACTACTACTACTGCTACTACTACTACTACTACTGCTACTACTACTACTACTACTACTACTACTGCTACTACTGCTACTACTACTACTACTACTGCTACTACTGCTACTACTGCTACTACTACTACTACTACTGCTACTACTGCTACTACTACTGCTACTACTACTACTACTACTGCTACTACTACTACTGCTACTACTGCTACTACTACTGCTACTACTACTACTACTACTACTACTACTGCTACTACTGCTACTACTACTACTACTACTACTGCTACTACTACTACTACTACTACTACTACTGCTACTACTACTACTACTACTACTACTGCTACTACTGCTACTACTACTACTACTACTACTACTACTGCTACTACTACTACTACTGCTACTACTGCTACTACTGCTACTACTACTACTACTGCTACTACTGCTACTACTACTACTACTACTACTACTACTGCTACTACTACTACTACTACTACTACTGCTACTACTACTACTACTACTACTACTGCTACTACTACTACTACTACTACTACTGCTACTACTACTACTACTACTACTACTGCTGCTGCTACTACTACTGCTACTACTACTACTACTACTACTACTACTACTACTACTACTACTGCTACTACTACTACTACTACTACTACAACTACTACTACTACTACTGCTACTACTACTACTACTACTACTACTGCTACTACTACTACTACTACTACTACAACTACTACTACTACTACTGCTACTACTACTACTACTACAACTACTGCTGCTACTACTACTACTACTACTGCTACTACTACTACTACTACTACTACAACTACTACTGCTACTACTACTACTACTACTACTGCTACTACTACTATTGCTACTACTACTGCAACTACTACTATTACTACTACTACTGCTACTACTACTACTGCTACAACTACTACTGTTACTATTACTACTACTACTGCTACAACTACTACTGCTACAACTACTACTGTTACTACTACTACTACTACTACTACTGCTACTACTACTATTGCTACTACTACTTCTACTACTACTACTACTACTGCTACTGCTCCTGCTACTACTACTACTACTACTGCTACTACTACTATTACTACTACTGCTACTACTGCTACTACTGCTACTACTACTACTACTACTGCTGCTACTACTGCTACTACTACTACTACTGCTACTACTACTACTACTACTGCTACTACTACTACTACTACTACTACTACTAATACTACTGCTACTACTACTGCTGCTACTACTGCTACTACTACTACTACAACTACTACTACTACTACCATATCTTCATTCTTGTGATTACCATTGATTACATAAAGAAACAACAGATAAAATGGCAAAATGATAAGACAGAAAGATCAAAATACAACTCAACGAGCATCAACAAACTTTGCGAGATCACGGGTCGACGACGAAAACGATGAATTGATGAAATATTAGAAACACTAGGAAACATAAAAACAGTAGTAGCCATCAAAATGTAAAAGACGAAACAATTTATCTTACCTCAACGCTGAGAAGCAGATGTGGATGGAATGAAGAAGAATAAACTTCTTCTTCTACCTTTTAGCTCCCAGTGGAGCATTGGTCTTCAACAAACACTTTCCAATCCGTTCTGTTTTTTGCCATTCTTTTAAGATCATTCCATGTCTTCTCCATCATTTTCATTTCTGCTTCAGTCTGTCTTCCCCAAGAATTTCTTGGTCTTTCTCTTTTTCTTTTCTCCTGGGATTTCCAAAAAAGGCCTATTGTGTAATACTCTCAGTTGGCTTCTGCAGTGTGTATCCTATCCAGCGCCATCGTATTTGCTATATCTCTGTATCCTCTGGTACTCTAACTGCTGTTATTTCTCTAGTTTCTCTCATTATGGAACTAATCATACCCTGTCAGTTATTCTTTTCTTTCTTTTTATTTATGACGTATAATGAAATATATAAAGTGTAAAGAATGAATTAGTGTCGATAATAATTGAAATACGAGTAGATAGACAGAATCAAATTATCACACTAGGAAATAGATGCCGTCAACAGGGAATTAATTGAGAAAAATTGGTTAAAGATGTAGGAGTCATTAAAGTATCTACCCGAGAAGGAAGTGGTACCAGTTTAGTGTTACGATAGCAACGGAATTTTCACTTCCTCTAGTCCCAGACAGCTTCTCGATGTTGTCTGATTTTAATACGAAATCAGGATATTTATTCAGGATTTTGAGTTATATTGAAGGTGCAATAAATGCGTGAAATCTCCGGAAGTACAAAGCGTGTTAATGTTGCCAGGTAACATAATGGGACGTTTTATTCATCATCATCATCATTGAGTGCCGTCTCCGCATCGAATATTGGCTACCATGGAGTGACATCCCACTCTGTCTCTTGCTTTGATGGTGCAGATTGCCATAGGTTGACTTGTCCATCTTTTGATGTTACTCGTCCATGTTAGTCTTGGTCTGCCTCTGCCTCTTTTACCTTGTATTTTCCCTTCCAATATTACTTCCATTAGGTTGTTGTGTCTTTTAACATGCCCCAAAAACTTCAATTGTCTTGTTCTAATTGTGTTTAGTAGTTCTCTTTTCATTTTTAGTTGTATTAAAACTTCATCGTTTGTTTTCTTTTCTTTCCATCCAATTCTACCTATTCTTCTATAAATCCACACTTCAAAGGCTTCAATTTTCTGATCTGTGTTCTGGTCGAATGTCTATGTTTCTGCACCATACAGGAATGGATGTTTTATTGCTCTCCTGAAATTGTCATTTCCGTTCTGGGGTGAAGAGGCTCGCGCGGTCTTATTCTTTGAGGAACTCTGTAGACAGTTGCAATGTTACCAATGTTGTTTCACAATGAAAAACAGGTCAAAGATTTGTAACCAGATTAAAATGGGTTTATAGAAGTTGTCGCCAGAGTTGTTCAGAAAATCTCGATGTTGAGTCAATGTCAGAGTTGTTCAGATCAGTTCAATGTTGAGTCGGTGCCAGAGTTGTTCAGATCAGTTCAATGTTGAGTCGGTGCCAGAGTTGTTCAGATGACTTCCATTTTGATTCAATGCCAGACTTCTTCAGATGACCTACATGTTGGTTATATACCAGAGTTGTTCAGATGACCTACATGTTGGTTATATACCAGAGTTGTTCAGATGACCTACATGTTGGTTATATACCAGAGTTGTTCAGATGACCTCCATGTTGAATCAATGCCAGAGATTTTCGGTTGATCTTATTGTTAACTCAATACCAAATGTGTTCAGATGATATCAATGTTGATTCAATGTCATGGATGAGAGCTGCGAGATCTTAGACCCAAGAAGGTGACGTAAGAGGCATCGCCGGCCTTCTTGATTTCTTGGGTTCAGCTGAAGGACCAGAATCTTTGTTAACCCAGAGCTATATCAATTATTGGTCTTCTATATCTGGAAACTCCGCTACAGCAGGAACTGTGGCGATCCTCTTCTCGTTAGCCAGCTTCTCTTGATGTTGACTTTTACTATATCCATAAATGGGTACCAGTAGGCAAGGCGCCAGACAGCACCAGAGCTGGAAGCTTTCAGAGACTCATAACTGATAGCTTGCGCCAGTATCGGTGAACTAGAACTATCCAGAATATACTCCGCCTCCTTTCGGCGCATCTATAAACAAACTAACCAGTTGTAGTCAGGCCAAACGATTAGGGAACGAAGAGGAAAGCTAACCTGGTACCCATTCTGAGGTCGGATATGTTGGGTCGAAAGACACAAATATCACAGTTCTATTATAATCTCATCACAACGCATCTACACCTAGTTAAGGTGTTTTTAATGGCGGATGACAAAGAGATCATCCAGTTCCTTGTTAGTCATCGGGCAAGCACCAGAAGGGAAGAAATGGGTACCGAGGGATTATTTTTTCTGGAAAAGAAATGCGACGTGGGGTAATGCCGACCACATTACCCCAAAAATAATGAGCTTGAGGTATATTCTAAAAATATGGGCACTAACACCTTATCCCCCCCCCCCCTCCCTTTATACACCACGTGGCGTTATGGGGCTCCTGTCTGTTTTTTTTTAAATTTCTATGTGAAGATGAAATGAGGCAGCTGTGAGTCTCTGATCGTGTTTGAGTGTCTGATCCTGTTTGAGCCTCTGATCCTGTTTGAGCCTCTGATCCTGTTTGAGTTTCTGATCCTGTTTGAGTCCCTGATCCTATTTGAGCCTCTGATCCTGTTTGAGTTTCTGATTCTGTTTAGCCTCTGATCCTGTTTGAGTTTTTGATCCTGTTTGAGTCTTTGATCCTGTTTTAGTCTTTGATCCTTTTTGAGCCTCTGATCCTGTTTGAGCCTCTAATCCTGTTTGAGCCTCTGATCATGTTTGAGCCTATGATCCTGTTTGCGCCTCTGATCCTGTTTGAGTTTCTGATCTTGTTTGAGCCTATGATCCTGTTTCAGTATCTGGTCTTGCATGAGCCTCTGATCCTGTTTGAGCCTCTGATTCTTTTGAGTCTCTTATCCTGTTTGAGCCTCTGATCCTGTTTGAGTTTCTGATCCTGTTTGATTCTCTGATACTGTTTGAGCCTCTGATCCTGTTTGAGCCTCTGATCCTGTTTGACTCTCTTATCCTGTTTGAGTCTCTGATCCTGTTTGAGCCTCTGATCCTGTTTGACTCTCTGACCCTGTTTGACTCTCTGATCCTGTTTGAGCCTCTGATCCTGTTTGAGTTTCTGATCCTGTTTGAGTCCCTGATCCTATTTGAGCCTCTGATCCTGTTTGAGTTTCTGATTCTGTTTAGCCTCTGATCCTGTTTGAGTTTTTGATCCTGTTTGAGTCTTTGATCCTGTTTTAGTCTTTGATCCTTTTTGAGCCTCTGATCCTGTTTGAGCCTCTAATCCTGTTTGAGCCTCTGATCATGTTTGAGCCTATGATCCTGTTTGCGCCTCTGATCCTGTTTGAGTTTCTGATCTTGTTTGAGCCTATGATCCTGTTTCAGTATCTGGTCTTGCATGAGCCTCTGATCCTGTTTGAGCCTCTGATTCTTTTGAGTCTCTTATCCTGTTTGAGCCTCTGATCCTGTTTGAGTTTCTGATCCTGTTTGATTCTCTGATACTGTTTGAGCCTCTGATCCTGTTTGAGCCTCTGATCCTGTTTGACTCTCTTATCCTGTTTGAGTCTCTGATCCTGTTTGAGCCTCTGATCCTGTTTGACTCTCTGACCCTGTTTGACTCTCTGATCCTGTTTGAGCCTCTGATCCTGTTTGAGTTTCTGATCCTGTTTGAGTCCCTGATCCTATTTGAGCCTCTGATCCTGTTTGAGTTTCTGATTCTGTTTAGCCTCTGATCCTGTTTGAGTTTTTGATCCTGTTTGAGTCTTTGATCCTGTTTTAGTCTTTGATCCTTTTTGAGCCTCTGATCCTGTTTGAGCCTCTAATCCTGTTTGAGCCTCTGATCATGTTTGAGCCTATGATCCTGTTTGCGCCTCTGATCCTGTTTGAGTTTCTGATCTTGTTTGAGCCTATGATCCTGTTTCAGTATCTGGTCTTGCATGAGCCTCTGATCCTGTTTGAGCCTCTGATTCTTTTGAGTCTCTTATCCTGTTTGAGCCTCTGATCCTGTTTGAGTTTCTGATCCTGTTTGATTCTCTGATACTGTTTGAGCCTCTGATCCTGTTTGAGCCTCTGATCCTGTTTGACTCTCTTATCCTGTTTGAGTCTCTGATCCTGTTTGAGCCTCTGATCCTGTTTGACTCTCTGACCCTGTTTGACTCTCTGATCCTGTTTGAGCCTCTGATCCTGTTTAAGCCTGTGATCCTGTTTGAGCCTCTGATCCTGTTTGACTCTCTGATCCTGTTTGACTTTCTGATCCTGTTTGTGTCTATGATCCTGTTTGACTCTTTGATCCTGTTTGAGCCTCTGATCGTGTTTAAGCCTCTGATCCTGTTTGACTCGCTGATCCTGTTTGACTCTCTGATCCTGTTTGACTCTTTGACCCTGTTTGAGACTCTGATCCTGTTTGAGTCTCTGATCCTGTTTGACTCTCTGATCCTGTTTGACTCGTTGATCCTGTTTGAGCCTCTGAACGTGTTTGAGCCTCTCATCCTGTTTGACTTTCTGATCCTGTTTGAGCTTCTTATCCTGTTTGAGTCTCTGATCCTATTTGAGCCTCTGATCCTGTTTGACTCTTTGATCCTGTTTGAGCATCTGATCGTGTTTGAGCCTCTGATCCTGTTTGACTCTCTGAACCTGTTTGAGCCTCTGATCCTGTTTGACTTTCTGATCCTGTTTGACTCTTTGATCCTGTTTGAGCCTCTGACCCTGTTTGAGCCTCTGATCCTGTTTGACTCTCTGTACCTGTTTGAGCCTCTGATCCTGTTTGACTCTCTGATCCTGCTTGAGTCTCCGCTTGTCAACTACATAGCGTTCCTCACTGTGGTTCAGTAGATTCTATATCAGTGGCAGTGATGAGACTAAACAGTTTGCAGAAGATGTAGAACTATACCAGCTCGATAGAAGTATAACTTATGAGTTATTGTTATTGAGTTATTAGCGGGTCATCATCGTTGCACTCCAAACATGTCCATAGGTACTCAGATCTCCTCCGCAGCAAGTCTCGCAGTGTCCAGCGACTGACGACTCCATTTCTGTGTTGAACTTAACTAATGAGCACAAATATAAATGTGATCACAGGAAAAACTAGAAAAAAACCTGAAAAATTAGACACGTAATTATGACTGGCAGTGAAAGTACCACTTCAGGACTATTTGCCCGTTATTCTTTGTGTTGAACAAGAAGCATATTGTGTTTATTTATTATTGTTATTCTAATTATGATGAAGACCTATGGCCGCAACGTTATATTTTGTTCATTTTCCCTATTAATTTAGCTGTCCAATACAATTTTAGGTTTATTTATATATTTTTTTAAAGTTAAGAATAGTCTAAGGGGTTTGTCATTAACAAATACGTGTTTGATGTTTGCTTGCGTTCGTCCGAAGACTAAAGGAGTACACCTCTTCTTCATCCGTCCTTAAAAGAACGTTAAGTGTTAGCGTTGTTTTGTGGCTTGTAGCATAACTGTGATATTTGCGCCTTTCGGCCCAACACATCCGATTTCAGCATGACATTTTTGAGTACTGGGTTGCCTTCCCTCTTCGATCGCTACTCGCTTGGCCAGACTAGACAGGTTAGTCTGTTACTAGAGGCACCACGGAGAGGTGGAGCAGGGTCTGGATGGTTCTTGTTCACCGATCCTGGCTCAGAGCCATCAGCTGAGGGACGCTGACAACTTCCAGCTAAGCTGCTGTGAGGCGCGCTTTGGCCTCCTAAGAAATACATGAGAAATGAAAAAAAATTAATATCAAAGATGATAGAGAAAAAAACAAATACTCTCTAAATTCTCAGCAGAAAATATCAAGCAGCACTTCATTCTCTGTGAGAACCGCCATAGCTCAGTGGTTAGTGAACTGGACTACAAAGGACAAGAATTAAGGTTTGATCCCAACCGAGGGTTTCGATTCACCCAGCCTATAATGAGTATAGGATTTTTTCTGGGAAAGTAAAGCAGCACGAGCGTAATACCGACCACATTACCCCAAAAATCATCTGCCGAGGGTCTGTAAAATTTATGGTCACTAACACCATATTCCCTATACGCCACTTGCCGTGACCGGGGTACTTTACTTCCTTTTTTTTTTTACTTTACTTCACTCTCTGTGTGGGAGCCGCGATAGCTCAGTGGTTAGTGAACTGGACTACAAAGGACAACGGGTAGGGTTCGATTCCAACCGACGGCTTCCGGGTTCACCCAGCCTTTAATGGGTACCGGATTTTTTTCTGGGAAAGTGAGGCGGCACGGGCGTAATACCGACCACATTATCCCAAAAATCATGTGCCGAATATTTGTAAAATTTGTGGTCACTAACACCATATTCCCTATACGCCACTTGGCGTGACGGGGGTACTTTACTTTTTTTCACTATCTGTGTAGATTATAGCAAATTTAACGCTCTAAAGACCGGAACCTCTGACAAACGTATAACTGTTACATTGGCAACATGTTCTATCGAATTACATCCTCAGCAGAGATAAAAAAATACACTTGTATTAAGCAGCTAAACCTGTATAGAAAAGAGTCAAACTACGACGTCTCCACAAAAAACCTCATCAAATACAATAACACAACAAATACTATTACACAAACTAACATTAATGCGAGTACATATCATCATGGCGATGTGAGACGATGGACTCGTAGGGTCCAAATATTTAATATATTCATTATTTTTCTATTCGTGAAATAAGTTTCATTGCAATCGGTGCAGGCAAAATATTCGCTCCACGTCCTGTCACGACATATCCGACATGATTGTCATTCCAGTGACAATAATCTCAATGGTCAATCAATGCTGTTTTGACAAAGTCGACCTCTATACATGCGCTGTTTGGCGACGCAGACTACTACTCAGAGTTCGTTCCATCGAAAATAGAGTGTTCTCACGGCCACTTCTTCGCCTCAGTTCTCTGGGTAAAGGAGAAAAAAAAACATGATCATCGTCCGCCCTTAAAAAGACGCTACATGGACGTAAATGTTGTGTGTTGTAATTGACAGCAAAATGTAATATTTATACTTTTCATCCAGGTGTATCCTTCTCCAGCTTTACACTGTTGAGTACCGGATTTCCTCTCCTTGGCCAGGCCGGTTAGTCTGTTAAAACCGGCACCGATGAGAGGTGTAAGAATAGTTTTTGTTCCCCGGCCCTGAATGAAACGGTCAGTTTCGAGTCGCTTACAGCTTTCTGCCCCAAAAGAGAGATAAGTTATTTTATTTGGAATATCATGGATTTACAGTGTTGAGATATCATAGTATTCTCGATCAGAAATATCCGATTATAGCACGATTTCTAAAGGAGGTAACGGGGTTATCTTCCCTCCTTGATTCCAAATAACGTGGCCAGACTGTTTAAATGTCACCTAGTCAAGGTGAACCACGATCTTAATCAGTTTTAGTTAAATTTTATTCTTTCCATGGAACCAGTTTCATTACTGTTAGGAATTTCCCATATCCGCTCCATCACTGCTCTCATAATTTCCGAAAATGTAGTTTTAATTCCCTTAACCCAATACACTCCAGTTTAACAAACATTCCACTATTAGTCGCTAACTGCTTTCATCCCAGCGGCAGCTCGGCCACTTCACCCCAGTGATCTGTTTATCTTCATAGTAGCTGTCTTTGGTATGCCTGCTTTCACCTTTATCTTTTACCAGCGAGGGAAAACTACCTGTCATGTTTGAAATCCCAATCTCCACATTTTTCCTATTCTGTTGTCGAATTTGTTACGCCCCTTTCCGAGAATTTACAGTCCACTTATTTCCCCTTATCGACGTCGATTTATCGTTGCATTATTCCCTAGCGCTCTATTCTCTCTTCTTTAGGACCTAGAAATTGACTTCGGTTTCAAGTACTTTATCACGAGTCGATACTATACGGGGAGATAAATAAAAATCACATTTTTGTGCTGAAGATAAAAACACAGTATCACATAACCTCCCTTTGACTATCAAACCTCGCGGCGTCAAAACTCCCTCATAATTGGTCGCTGTTTCAGAGCGAAAGTTTATACCGACAACAAACGTCAGTGTCATGGTAGTCTAGCAGTCTTAAAACTTAAAGAGATAAGCGAAACAGAACAATTTCTAAGTAGATTCTTGAGTCATAAAGTTTAGAAAATATCCAGCGCGTAAAATAATGTTGAAAAGAACCGTGCAAAGGGACGGCACGGGTAATACCCCAATAGGGAACTTTAATCTAATCTCCATCTATCTATTGTCATTTCGAGCCGAAGACGGCACATTTTTGGCAGAACCACAATCTCACAAACAGAAACCTTGTGTGCCAAAATGGCACATATTCTAGAGATCACTGCTTAAAAAATCTATGGTTTGTTTCCATAACAATGCTTTTTACAATGACAGCTCTTAAGAACTTTAATAATGAGTGGTTAACGATCTAGCACATGGATAAGTGGTCGGTAAGAACCTGGCTATTTTTGTTTAAATACAATAGGTGGTTGATCCTGCTTTTGGGGCTTTGTTTATCTATAAGATAATTGGTGTTAACACAAAAGGAAGACCCAGAAGAAGATGGATAGATGCAGTGACAGAGACATGTAACAACAAAGGAAAATCACTAATTCAGACACATCGAGCAGCTCAAGAACGACAAATGATATAACCACGACACCTTTTCGGTACCAGCGAGAAAGAGAAAAGAATAAAGAAGAGGAAGAATACAAAATAAGAAGGAAGACCATTGTTGTGCTGATTTCTCTCTCTCTCTCTCTCTCTATATATATATATATATATATATATATATATATATATATATATGATGTTACATGTCTGATCTCTAATATTACAGCCACCTTGTTTACTCTATTAATATTGTGTGGTTGTACGTAGACTTCACCGTTAGATGACATGAGCCTCCCTAGTTATTCCAAGTATGCTGCCAGCGTTATTATTCAGTGGCTGAGTGGTTAGTCTGTTCGGTTCGTTATCAGACGGGTCCAGGTTCGATTCGCAGAAGTGGCAGTTTGTTGTTTGTTGGGGGGGGGGAGACGATAGGATTATGGGGTCAACCCTGGCTCTAAAAAATTGGTACCATAGATTTTTCCGATATGTAAAGGCGGCCTGACATAATACTGACCATATCACCCAAATATGTGCTGTGGTCATTGAAAAATATGGACACTAACCTTATATTCCCCCTTTCTTCTAGCAAGGCGTGGATGGAGCATTTAATTCAACAAGACAAGGCGACAACAATAAGGGAAAGATTTTAAGAAAACAATAATATATTCAGAAAACAAACAAAAAAAAACATATGAATATTGAAACAGAGAGAACATGGAAAATGAGGGTGGAGAAATAAGTCGTCCACACAAATATTGAAAAATAGTGGAATATAAGCAATTATTATTGCTCATTGTATCAATTAGCAGGACCTCAAATGGGGTAGGAATCTGTGAGTAAAATAAAAAGAGCCTTACCTAGAGAAACACAAAAAAAGAACACTGAAGCGAGAAGCAACAACATCAGGCTTCAGATACCTTGTCGAGATTCACAGGCTCGCCAGAAAAGGGACGTGTGACGAGATACAATGCGTGTACCGTGCAAGGTCTGACAGTTGATATAGACAGGGTAGACTTTCTGTCCAATGTGCAGTCTTCGGCTCGAAAGGACAACAGAATGATGATGATGATCGATCATCATCAAATACCAAACCTGCTGACGTAGGTGATCATGTGATAGTTAAATTGTATCAATTCCTGTCGTCTGTGAAGATGGAGATATAGACCATACGTAGTGTGCACTTTCATCACGTTGTGCACAAGTCAGAGTTCTCAAACTAAATAATCTCTTAATCCTACCGGAAAAATAGATTTCCGTTTGGGTTCAGAGCACCGAACTGCACCGGGGTTAGAATCGAGCAACGCCTCGTTGTTAATTGTTTGTGATGGGACGAATTAACCACAACTTTCTTTGTTTGGGAGATGCGATATTAATTCGGATGATTCCGCTGGCACGGGCGGTTGAGCAATTACGGATTTTAATTCGTTTGCAGTGATACCGGAGCCTTTCATAATCAAATAACCACACCTGATCGAGATCCTATCCAAAACCATTTGCTGCAGGCTTTTAGATAGTCAAATGAAACAGGTGATTGGAAATCTAATAGAGAAGACAAACTTGTGCTCACAAATTTCATGGTAAAATCGGATATGTTTGGTCGAAATGTAGATATCTCAGATATTTATGAACAAAAACACAACAGCGGTTGTTGTCTCGGTAGCTTAACTGGGAAAACCACCTGACTGGGCTATCGACGTTCGGAGAATCCGTGTTTGATTCCCACTGGTAGCAGTGTGAATTGTACTCTTGGTTGGAAAAGAAAATTACTCATACGGTCGATCCAGCTGCTGGCGGAAATGGGTACTGGGGTATTATACTCTGGGAAGGTGAGGAATGCCGCTTCGCATCGTGAGTTCCGATTATTGAAGCGACACTATCAAGAAGTATCCGAACACGTTTGGATAGGCGGCCGAGCACATATGGGTGAAAACTCGAGTGCTAAGACGCCAGTTCAAGTCTCGTACTTTACTTTTACCTTTACCCAACAAGCAAGCGTTGTAGTGGTTGAGTGAGTACAGCTTTGCATGAAGAACCATGTTTATCTTGATGACAAATGACAAGCTCTCCTTGAACCTCTACTGGATAAGAGAAAATAAAGTAAATATTTCCTCCTCTTGTCTTGCTCGTCGTATGGGGAAAATGTTAGTAAAATGTTTTTAAATAACTACGGCACATTTTGGAGCGATGTAGTCGGCATCACGCCAGGCCGCCTTTACTTCTCAGAAAAATCTCAGAAGACCATATTTAGAGGCAGGGTGAACCCCGGAGCCTTGTCAGTCCGAAAATAAATCCGTCACATCTGGAAATCGAATCAGGACCCTTCTTTTCAGGGAGCGAGCGCACTAACCACTCAGCCCCTTAGGTTATTGGATAAAAATGAGTCAATATTACGATTCAAATACTGAAACATGTATACAAACAGTACGATCAAACACTGAAACATGTATACAAGCCGTACGATTGTACACTGAAACATGTATACAAGCCGTACGATCGTACACTGAAACATGTATACAAACAATACCATCAAATACTGAAACATGTATACAAACAGTACGATCAAACACTGAAACATGTATACAAACAATACGATCACTGAAACATGTATACAAGCCGTACGATCGTACACTGAAACATGTATACAAACAATACGATCAAATACTGAAACATGTATACAAACAATACGATCAAATACTGAAACATGTACACAAACAATACGATCAAACGCTTATCGACCAACACAGAACTGGAGTCGTCAATCGCTGGACACTGCGGGACTTGCTGAAGAGGGGATCTGAGCAAATATAGACATGTTCGGAGTGCAATGATGATGACTCGCTGCTAACTCAATAACTACGATCAAACACTGAAACATGTATACAAGCAGAAAGGAATGATCTAGCACTAAGCCTAAAATAAAAACAAAAACAAAAACAAAAGGTTGAGAATCAGGTCTTTGCGACATTGAAATCAACTTCGGGCCTGAAAGAAGAAGTGATCGTCAGTCCAGGAAACGCATCCCTTGTGGTGATGTCAGAGCTGATATTATAAGTGCAGCTTGCCATCTAATCATGATCCGGCATTCTTAACTCATTTTGTGTTTTCTTCGTGCTCAATGAATTATCTCTTCCCATTTCCTATTTGCACTTCTTGAATACGTCCTCTTGTGCCTCTCAGTCGAGGAAAAATTGCTTATTCATGGCAGGGCACTGTAGTTTGCTTCATAAAAAGTAGTTAATTTGGCTTTTGATATTTCGCTCTTTCATTTTTTTGGGTTCTGATCTCCCTTTTCCTTGTCTGTTGTAGCATCTATTTTAATGTTTCTTGTGGGATAGCACTTGAGTGCAGGCCCTTTATATATCTTCATTATCATCATCAAGTGCTGTCCTGCTGGGGTAGGTGACCATGTCTTTCCACAATTGTGTTACAATTTATATCATTTCTGTTGCTGACTTTCTATCAAGCCATTCTCTTACTGTCTAGCATCTTTTCTTTTGTTCTTCTTCTCTCCTTTGTCGCTATAAATTCTTACTTCTCCCTTCCTATTCCGTACCTAAAATTAGGATCACCTCTTCCTGATGTGGTAATAAGCTTTCTTCTTGTCTTTCCTTTTCTAGAGCATCCCTCGTTTTGTTTTATCTATTGTCTTTTCTTGTAATCTCAACATTTCTGCTGTCGGTATTCTCAACATTTCTGTTCTTGGTATTCCGAACATTTCTGTTCTTGGTATTCTCAATCTTTCTGTTCTTGGCATTCACAACATTTCTGTTCTTGGTATTCCGAACATTTCTGTTCTTGCATTCTCAACATTTCTGTTCTTGGTATTCCGAACATTTCTGTTCTTGGTATTCTTCTCAACATTTCTGTTCTTGGTAATCTTCTCAACATTTCTCTTCTTGATATTCTCAACATTTCTGTTCTTGCTATTCTTCTCAGCATTTCTCATTTTGGTATTCTCAACATTTCTGTTCTTGCTACTCTTCCCAACTTTTCTGTTCTTGGTATTCTTCTCAACATTTCTGTTCTTGGTAATCTTCTCAACATTTCTCTTCTTGATATTCTCAACATTTCTGTTCTTGCTATTCTTCTCAGCATTTCTCATTTGGTATTCTCAACATTTCTGTTCTTGCTACTCTTCCCAACTTTTCTGTTCCTGGTATTCTTCTCAACATTTCTGTTCTTGATATTCTTCTCAACATTTCTGTTCCTGGTATTCTTCTCAACATTTCTGTTCTTGGTATTCCTCTCAACATTTCTGTTTCTAGTATTCTTCTCAAAATGAATGTTCTTGGTATTCTTCTGAACATTTCTGTTCTTGGTATTCTTCTGAACACTTATGTTCTTGCTATTCTCCTCAACATTTCTGTTCTTGGTATTCCTCTCAACATTTCTGTTTCTAGTATTCTTCTCAAAATGAATGTTCTTGGTATTCTTCTCAACATTTCTGTTCTTGGTATTCTTCTGAACACTTATGTTCTTGATTTTCTCCTCAACATTTCAGTTCTTGCTATTCTCCTCAACATTTCTGTCCTTGCTATTCTTCTCAACATTTCTGTCCTTGCTATTCTTCTCAACATTTCTGTCCTTGCTATTCTTCTCAACATTTCTGTCCTTGCTATTCTTCTCAACATTTCTGTCCTTGCTATTCTTCTCAACATTTCTGTCCTTGCTATTCTTCTCAACATTTCTGTCCTTGCTATTCTCCTCAACATTTCTGACCTTGCTATTCTCCTCAACATTTCTGTCCTTGCTATTCTCCTCAACATTTCTGTCCTTGCTATTCTTCTCAACATTTCTGTCCTTGCTATTCTCCTCAACATTTCTGTCCTTGCTATTCTCCTCAACATTTCTGTCCTTGCTATTCTCCTCAACATTTCTGTCCTTGTTATTCTCCTCAATATTTCTGTCCTTGCTATTCTTCTCAACATTTCTGTCCTTGCTATTCTTCTCAACATTTCTGTCCTTGCTATTCTCCTCAACATTTCTGTCCTTGTTATTCTCCTCAACATTTCTGTCCTTGCTATTCTCCTCAACATTCTCCACCAAAACATCTGTAACCTGAAACGACTTTTCTTGCAGACCGTCAGCCTGCCAACGCAGTAGATAACATTTTACTGACTAACGTTCTATCTACATATTCTATATGTGTTTATAATTGTATACCTGATCTTTTAATACGAAACGTCTGAGTACATCATTTGAAAAAAAAAACCTGTAAAGATTTTATAAAATGCTTTAGAAATTATGAAAATCCAATCATAAAAGCTGAGAAAAGGCTCAATTTAAAACCCCTGCACCGAGGCTTGTTACTTTCTCCAAAGCTTGTTACTTTCTTCGAGATCTGTCATTTTCACCGAGGCTTGTTACTTTTTTCGAGGCTTGCTACTTTCTCCAAGGTTAGTTCCTTCCACCGAGGCTTGTTACTTTCTCCAGGCTTGTTACTTTCTTCAAGGCTTGTTACTCTCTCCAAGGCTTATTACTTTCTCTAAGGCTTGTTACTTTCTTCGAGATCTGTCATTTTCACCGAGGCTTGTTACTTTCTTCGAGGCTTGTTACTTTCTCCAAGGCTAGTTCCTTCCTCCGAGGCTTGTTACTTTCTCCAAGGCGTGTTACTTTCACAAGGCTTGTTACTTTCTCCAAGGCTTGTTACTTTCTTCGAGATCTGTCATTTTCACCGAGGCTTGTTACTTTCTTCGAGGCTTGTTACTTTCTTCGAGATCTGTCATTTTCACGGAGGTTTGTTTCTTTCTCCAACGTTTGATACTTTCTCCGAGGCTTGTTACTTTCTTCGAGGCTTTTTACCTTCTCCAAGGCTTGTTAATTCCTCCGAGGCTTGCTACTTTCTTCGAGGCTGGTTACTTTCTCCAAAGCTTGTTACTTTATCCGAGGCTTGTTACTTTGACCGAAGCTTGTTACTTTCACCGAGGCTGTTACTTTCCCCGAGGATAGTCACTTTCACCAAGGCTTGTTACATTCCCCGAGGCTTGTTACTTTCTACGAGTCTTGTTACTTTCTCAGAGGCGTACTACTTTCTCCGATGCTTGCTACTTTCTCCTAGGTTTATTACTTTTTCCGTGGCTTGTTAATTTTCCTCGAAGCTTATTACTTTCTCCAAGGCTTGCTACTTTCACCAAGGCTTACTACTACTTTCCCTGATGCTTGTTACTCTTAATATATAATCTATCCAATGGCAATCCATCAAGACAACATTACTAACGTGACGCTTTCATCTACAGAAGCTATAGACTGTTGACGCTATTCTACCCACAATGCCCCACCCTGCAATGCTGAAAACGTCACGCCAGTTGTGGGTTTTCACTTCAGTAGGCTTACTTCTGTAGGTGGCGGTGATCTATTTAAGTTAAAGGCAGATTGAAACTTAGCAGAACTTTAAAATAAAGCTTCGATGCCAAGTAAGATTAATACTCTAAGGATAATAACAATCCCAAACGAATGCATGCTTTAAGCAGATACACTGACAATGAAGAATGTCATCATAATCATCATCAAGTACTATGCCTGTTGACGTAGGTGATCATGTCTCTCCACAACTTTCGATCACGACAGTTATTTATCATTTCTGTTTGTTGACCTTCTGCCAAGACGTTCTCTTAGGCTGTCTGGTATCTTTCTCTGTGCTTCTCTCTATCTCTCGTCCCTCAATTTTCCCAGTTTTCACAATATATTCCAGCTGCTCCATTCTCATTAAAATTTGGCCAAAAATTGTATGATTGTTTCTTCCTAATATTGGAATTTGGCTCTCTTTTTGCTATGGCCACTTTCATGACGTTTTCATTACTCTTCTTAGCTGTTCATGGTAATCGCAACATTCTTCTGTAAAACCACATTTCTACAGCCTCCAGTTGATTTCTTGTCTTTTGTCATGTTGTCCATGATTCACATCCTTATGGTAAGACTGGCTCTAAATAACATTTAAGACATCCTTTTCTTGTTTCTATTGTCAAAAATGGATTGCACAGTATATTCCTCATTTCTTTTAAAGCTGCTTTTTCCTGAGCCATTCTGCATCTCACATCTGCTATCTGAGGTTAACATTGTTCCCAGATATTTAAATTCATTTACCTGTTTTAATATTTTCCCACTTGTCTTTATGAAGAACATAGCACAGCAAAATGGAAATCGTTATTACGTGAACAAAGAAGAAGCAACAAGCAAGCACTAAACTTTCAGAAAACTCCACTACGAGTAGGATGTGCGATTAATGCCCTTCTAAACTAGATGCTTTCCCGGAGCATCCGACCTTAAAATGAAATTCCTACTGGGATGTAATTTATCTATACACATATTTTGTTTACTGCAATTTAAGCTATAATATGTGCACACATCTGGAAACAGAACTCATAAACTTATATATAAATATCCAATCAACGAGCAGTTGCTGGCCTGAAGGGGCCCTGATAGGGTTTAAAAAAATCTTCCTTTTAAGGTTTACGTGTGAGCTCCTCTCATGAAGGCGCCCTGTAATAAATAAAGCAAAGGAAATGGAGTCCCTTGTCAGTCTTAATAACAACAAAAGTTATAATTGTAACGTAGAATGCGGCTGCAGAAAGTAGATGTAATTGAAATAATTTTATCATGTGAATCGTGGATATAATAATAATCATTTTCCAAGTACCGTGCATGTTGTTTCCGGTTGTACCCTAAATTGAGGTATTATTTCTCTCCGGCTTGGTATAGAACTGTTGAGCAGAGTTTAACAAGCCGTTATCGTAAAAACGATTTTGTTAATGAAACGTCAGTAATAAAGAAAGACGATGGTCATATGTTGGACATGTGATGAGAAGAAATAATAAGCGAATAGCAAAGCAAGCCCTCATATGGGAAACTACAGGTAAGAGGAATGCCCAGAGAGACTTGGCGAGATTTGATAAAATATCTTTAAAAGAATTAAAAACTGCTAGAACAAAATTCAGATAAGAGAAGGAGTGTCTTAGTCTACGCCCTATGTGCCGGCTGCGGCTTGAAAGGTCACAAGCAAGCATGTTGTAGTACGTAATTGTATCTCTGATCAACTTTCTATATCTGTAATTGTTTCGAATTTTGTTTATTGACTTTCTACCAAAACATTACATTGTTGTTGTTGTTGTTGTTGTTGTTGTTGTTGTTGTTGTCATGGATGAAACATTATCTTAAATGTTTATACTACTTTACTTTCCTCTCTTACTGGTATACTTACCCCTACTTTCCTCTCTTACTGGTATACTAACCCCTACTTTCCTCTCTCACTTGTATAATTACCATCTACTTCCCTCTCTCGCCGGTATAATTACGCCTACCTCCCTCTCTCACTGGTATACTTACCCTTCTTCCCTCTCTCACCTGTATACTGACCCCTACCTCCCCCTCTCACCTGTATACTTATCCTCTACTTCCCTCTCTCACCTGTATACTTACCCCTACTTCCCTCTCTCACTGGTATACTTACCCCTTCTTCCCTCTCTCACTGGTATATTTACCCCTTCTTCCTTCTCTCACTGGTATACTTACCCCTTCTTCCCTCTCTCACTGGTATATTTACCCCTTCTTCCCTCTTTCACCTGTATACTTACCCTTCTTCCTTCTCTCACTGGTATACTTACCCCTTCTTCCCTATCTCACTGGTATACTTACCCTTACTTCCCTCTCTCACTGGTGTACTTACCCCTACTTCCCTCTCTCACTGGTGTACTTACCCCTTCTTCCCTCTCTCACTGGTATACTTACCCTTACTTCCCTCTCTCACTGGTATACTTACCCCTTCTTCCTTCTCTCACTGGTATACTTACCCTTACTTCCCTCTCTCACTGGTATACTTACCCCTTCTTCCTTCTCTCACTGGTATACTTACCCCTTCTTCCCTCTCTCACTGGTGTACTTACCCTTACTTCCCTCTCTCACTGGTATACTTACCCCTTCTTCCTTCTCTCACTGGTATACTTACCCTTACTTCCCTCTCTCACTGGTGTACTTACCCCTTCTTCCCTCTCTCACTGGTATACTTGCCCCTACTTCCCTATCTCACTGGTATACTTACCCCTACTTCCCTCTCTCACTGGTATACTTACCCCTACTTCCCTATCTCACTGGTATACTTACCCCTACTTCCCTCTCTCACTGGTATACTTACCCCTACTTCCCTCTCTCACTGGTATACTTACCCCTACTTCCCTCTCTCACTGGCATACTTACCCCTACTTCCCTCTCTCACTGGTATACGTACCCCTACTTCCCTATCTCACTGGTATACTTACCCCTACTTCCCTATCTCACTGGTATACTTACCCCTACTTCCCTATCTCACTGGTATACTTACCCCTACTTCCCTATCTCACTGGTATACTTACCCCTACTTCCCTATCTCACTGGTATACTTACCCCTACTTCCCTATCTCACTGGTATACTTACCCCTTCCCTACTTCACCTATCTCACTGGTATACTTACCCCTACTTCCCTATCTCACTGGTATACTTGCCCCTTCTTCCCTCTCTCACTGGTATACTTACCCCTTCTTCCCTCTCTCACTGGTATATTTACCCCTTCTTCCCTCTTTCACCTGTATACTTACCCTTCTTCCTTCTCTCACTGGTATACTTACCCCTACTTCCCTATCTCACTGGTATACTTACCCTTCTTCCTTCTCTCACTGGTATACTTACCCCTACTTCCCTATCTCACTGGTATACTTGCCCCTTCTTCCATCTCTCACTGGTATATTTACCCCTTCTTCCCTCTTTCACCTGTATACTTACCCTTCTTCCTTCTCTCACTGGTATACTTACCCTACTTCCCTATCTCACTGGTATACTTACCCTTACTTCCCTCTCTCACTGGTATATTTACCCCTTCTTCCCTCTTTCACCTGTATACTTACCCTTCTTCCTTCTCTCACTGGTATACTTACCCCTACTTCCCTATCTCACTGGTATACTTACCCTTACTTCCCTCTCTCACTGGTATACTTACCCCTTCTTCCTTCTCTTACTGGTATACTTACCCTTCTTCCTTCTCTCACTGGTATACTTACCCCTTCTTCCCTATCTCACTGGTATACTTACCCTTCTTCCTTCTCTCACTGGTATACTTACCCCTTCTTCCCTATCTCACTGGTATACTTACCCTTCTTCCTTCTCTCACTGGTATACTTACCCCTTCTTCCCTATCTCACTGGTATACTTACCCTTCTTCCTTCTCTCACTGGTATACTTACCCCTACTTCCCTATCTCACTGGTATACTTACCCTTACTTCCCTCTCTCACTGGTATACTTACCCCTTCTTCCTTCTCTCACTGGTATACTTACCCCTACTTCCCTATCTCACTGGTATAATTACCCTCTACTTCCCTACCTTACTGGTATACTTACCCTCTACTTCCCTACCTTACTGGTATAATTACCCTCTTCTTCCCTACCTTACTGGTATACTTACCCTCTACTTCCCTCTCTCTCTGGTATAATTACCTCTACTTCCCTCTCTCACTGGTATACTTGTTATTGTAAATGACCATCACATATACCTACCCCTACTCCCTTTCTCAACTGTATACTTACCGTTTACTTCCCTATCTCTTGAAACATGGAATGAATGGAAGAAATGAATTTAAATATATGGGACCAATGTAAACCTCAGATGGTAGCTGTACAACACATGTGAGATGCATAATACCTCAGGCTCTACATAATCTAGTCTCACACCAAAGGTACAGAAACTATTTCTTCAAATATTCAACTCAGAAACGATAGTTTACACTGTTTAACTTTAAAGTCCAGAACACTTTATGTATGGCCCCTTCGCTGTTAATATTTCAGTGTAAACTTGTGAGTACAACCCAGGCTAGCTTTCGCTTTCTCTAAACGTTTCGCGTTTGAAAGTAGACACGTGCAACCATCTCCATACAGTTCACTTATTCATCATAATAGTACATTTGCCCAAAAGCAGGGAGAAAATTCATTTGTTGATAATATATTTTTTTTCAAACTGTGTTTGTTGTTAGAACAGATGTATTTCTTCTTATCTTCTCCAACATTGTGGTTGTAATTTTTTTATATAAAAAGATGATTTTTTTCACGTTTTCTCTAACATTGTGTTTACTGTTTGAAAAGATGATATACTTCAAATCTTCTTCAAGCTAGTTTTTTGTAATTCGAGAAAGATAGCTCATGGGCAAAGAAAGATATGGTCACCAACACAATATTTTCCAAACGACTAGGATAGCGTGGAGGGATCTTTACTTTATTTACTTTACCTCATCATCTGCCCATAAAAGGATGTTTATTGGGCAATGAGTGCGCTGTGTTACATTTTGCAATAGAAATGTGATATATGCGACATTCGACCCAGAACATCCGACTTCAGCATTTCATTTTTGAGTACCAGGTTCCCTCTCCTCTCATTCCCTACTCAATTGACCAGACTAAACTGATTAGTCTGTTTCTAGGGGCACCGCGAAGAGGTGGAGTAGAATCAGGATTGTTCTGGTTCTATGATCCTGGTGCGCGTCATCAGCTATTATTCACAGAAAGCTTTCAGCTTTCTTGTTGATCGCGGCGCTTTAGAACCGAATTAGATCAGAGTCAACATCATACTTGCTATCGTTTCCCTTACTCTTTCCGTACGTTTCAACATATCGTACGCCATGCCGATTTCGGTCATGGGGGGAGGGAGAGAGAGAGAGAGAGAGAGAGAGAGAGTGAGAGAGAGAGAGAGAGAGAGAGAGAGAGAGAGAGAATTGAAAACTAATAGAAAAAAATGGTATGGTAAAAGATTAGTAGACGAAACAGATTTGAACGACGTTTCGGCTCAATAGGCCTTCAGCAGGAACAAACAAACAACACGCACACACAGATATCTAAGTAAGTAAAGCTAATCCTACATAGCTAACTTGTAACGAAACATCCGAAACAAAATAATCGAAACTGGTTTAAGAAACAAAAATGACTGCCCTGTGTCGTGGACCGTGGTCAGAATGGTAAAGAGATAGTCACACGGGTGTAGCTGTAATTATACCTTGCTGGTCAGAACCGTGTGAAGGGTTCTAAAAATACGTGAGTGGGGGGAACGCTGTCTAGGTTACCTCGACTGCAAACACTCCTATTGAGCCGAAACGTTGTTCAAATCTGTGTCGTCACCATACACGTCAAGCTTTTACCATACACGTCAAGCTTTTACCACACACGTCAAGCTTTTACACACACGTCAAGCTTTTACCATACACGTCAAGCTTTTACCATACACGTCAAGCTTTTACCATACACGTCAAGCTTTTACCATACACGTCAAGCTTTTACCATACACGTCAAGCTTTTACCATACACGTCAAGCTTTTACCATACACGTCAAGCTTTTACCATACACGTCAAGCTTTTACAACACACGTCAAGCTTTTACCATACACGTCAAGCTTTTACAACACACGTCAAGCTTTTACCATACACGTCAAGCTTTTACCATACACGTCAAGCTGCTACCATACACGTCAAGCTTTTACAACACACGTCAAGCTTTTACAACACACGTCAAGCTTTTACCATACACGTCAAGCTTTTACCATACACGTCAAGCTTTTACAACACACGTCAAGCTTTTACCATACACGTCAAGCTTTTACCACACACGTCAAGCTTTTACCACACACGTCAAGCTTTTACCACACACGTCAAGCTTTTACCACACACGTCAAGCTTTTACCATACACGTCAAGCTTTTACCACACACGTCAAGCTGTTACCACACACGTCAAGCTTTTACCATACACGTCAGTAGTATACAAGGGTCCAACTGTTTATCATTTGGCCGTAAATTAACAAAGATATATAGGGCGGCGCGCGGCGCGCATAAAGCGTGCGGCGCAGGGGGAGTTAACCATGACCGCTCGTGTCGGGGCGTTGACCGCTAGTCCAGGTGACCCCGGAAGTGACCTGTTTATGTCTGGTGTATGCTGACTTTGGAGTTCTTGATGTACTTGATCGTTAGTGATAGGTTAGTAGATTATACAACATCAATGAAAAAACGTTCAATATAAAACAGAAGACAAAGATATATTTTATTCTTTTATTATCTCAATAGGTGTATAACATACAGTGGATATTATATAACAGTACAAAAATATTCAGTACACTGAGTAAATATATAGTACAAGGATAACATTTATTTATAGATAGGTAGTTGGGTGTCTGCTTAGCTATGTGGCGTCGATGAATCATAAGGGGTGAAACTGTTAGAGATAGCTGGGTAGTCTTAAGTGGTAGTGTAAAGAGTTAATATCTAGAGGCGTTGTCGAGACGTTATCAGCAGCTACCTTTCTTTTTATATAGAAATAGGAAGAGCATTTCTTGTTTGACTATAGGAAAATATGGAATTATTTAAGACTTTGAAACCTACATTTTTCCCACCCTTAGCCTTTTGCGTGGCGAGAACCTCTAAAAACATATCTTTATCTAATTTGTTGTGTTGCTTGCTTAGCCCTTTACAACTGATTTTATCGTAATCCCCACTACAATGGTACGTCTTACTACATAAGCTAACAAGAGCTGTCCCTTCGTACTCTAGTTTAAAAAGCCCGGGCGTTCGTTTGGTGTATGCTTTAACACCCTTACAGTTTATACAGTCTGTCTTGCTAGTATGTTCATCGCAAAACTCGGCAGGAAACCAGTCTTTATATACACTATTAAACTCATCCCGCAGACCTGACTTAACTATATCCTCTAGCTTAGGTGCACTTAAAGCCAAGTATAAACTATCAGTATCTGTTTCACATAACTGAAAGTTGGACCTATCTACAAACTTATCTAAGAACTCGAAATAAAAATCTAACATACGAAGTTTTGCATATTGATAGACGAAGAAACCAATTTGTAGGGGCAAGTCCAAACAGTTTTCTTTTTCTCCATCTCAATTTCAAAAAGATCCTCCCCTATTTCAGTCATCTTTTTAAACCGGGAACTATTAATCATTTTCGATATCTCATCCCCCTGAACGTACGAGACAGCGCTATGATTGGCCTTATTGGTTAGAGTCTTCCCGTAGGCTGAGTTTCCTAAGAGCTTCATCGTATCGCTTACTATAGATTGACTTTCATCTAGATCACCAGCCCGCCTAGCGTCAGAAACCATTTCACCAAACTTTTTAAAACAACTAGACGGTTGATATTCTATCACTTGATAAATTTTTGTTACCTCCAATCCGTGGTCTAAATACCATTTTAACAGTGGTGTTGCCAACAAAATTTTTTCCCCGACATAACTACCGATTAGGGTGCGACGAGGGGTTGACAACAAGTTATGTTTGAGGGCATATTCACCCATAAACGGGCCAATATCATCACGCGTGACGTCAATATTTTTGAAAATTGGAGTCATCTCACTGAAATGTTCCTTCAGGCGATCGGGGACGTGTAGATCACATTCTACTAAACCAAAACATGTCCCATCTGAAACAGAAGCCAGAATCTGTTTATCACTGAGAGGGAGCCCTTCTTTAGAGTAAGAGGGTCTAGCTCTAGGGATGGCTTTAGAAAGGAAAGCCCTAATGGTTGGGTCAGACTTTTTCAGAGCCTGCCACTCACAATCCCACATAACTTCTACTAGGACTTTTACCTCCTCGGTTAGGTAGGTGTGTATCTCACATGTTTTTTCAAACAGCTCGAACAAGGGCTTATTATTAACAGGGTTTCTATCTTTACCTTTGGTGAGGGGACAGTCTTTGTGACCATGGTACAGACAACCATGAAAATTGTAACCTCTTCTATTGGATTTATCCCACCCATCCACGGGGATATTTCTAGCACCTAATCGAAACTCCCTCCCGTTAAACTGAGTTTTCAACTCCACCCCTTTTTGGTGGGCGACCCACGTTAACCACTCTCTACTTTGTTGGACATAATAGTTATCTTTTTCGACCCTAAACCCGGTCTCCATTCTTCTAATAATTGGATAATCTGTTGGCATTGGGTTCATCAGAGCCCAAAGATACAACGCGTTGGCATCGTAACCTTGATGGATTTGACTAGCTTTCCGCCCCTAATAAACGTTTTGCCTACCTCGTGATACCTATGGAAAATTATAGAGGGACCCCCAACGATATTATCTCTAATCATTTTGTGTAGACTCGCCTGTTTGCTCGAACATAAACTAAACATTACACCCCTATCAACGGTCTTAAAAAGATACTTTAAACAAACACCAGGAACCGAAATGGCGTCTTTAAAACAGTCTACACCCCGCTCCCCATAAAAGCGAACCTGCTGCTCCAAGGCTTCTAAGAATGGGACTACATCTTTGTTGTTATACCACACCAAAAAGTCCCTAAGTGTGGTCATGTTATTGTCCTGCCATACCTTTTTGCACAGAGCGTACTCCTCCTTGGAAATGTTGGAATTTTTTAACGACGAATAAAACGCTTCGTGTGGGGGTAGTTCTGTCTCCTCCAACTTTTGGGGGTCGTCTATATATTCATAACAAAAGTAACCCTTTGTCTCACTAATCTTATAAGCCGCCAGATATTTACTATAACTAAACCCGGGGCTAGATAGTTTACTATATCTAAGAATTTTAGATTCTGTGTTGCAATACACATAAAGTTATTGTTTCTTTTAACTATAAACTTGAACGGTTTTGCTACTTTGTAGTCTCCTTCCATTGTATCTTCCTCTTCTTCGTTAGCAGCAGCGGCTTCTTCTTCTTCTTCTTCGTCTTCTTCTGCTTCTTCACCCACTTGCGCAGTGGCATCCATGAAGTGTTTTATTAAATAAGGTTTAATGACGTTGACGTCATATTTCCCCGAGTTAAACCCTATCACTGGAAGCTCTTTTAATACTCATCAAACTTAGCTATTAGCTTGTCTTTATTCAGATCATGGAGTTGAGTAAAAATACTTTCAAATCGTGACCGCAACAACGAGTATGCCGTATCGGCGACACTAGTGAGGTAGTCAGCCATCTGACTAACTAAAACCTGTGGGTCACCCTTCGTTATGAAGCATATTGGGCCCTCCCATCCGGGGACATTTGACGCTATAGAGCAGGAGAGAGGGACGTGTTTGGCTACAAAGGTAGTCGAGTGCGTTTCTTGGGGAACATTCCCTTTATCAAAGTAACATTCATAATCGAATGTCGCCCTGAATGGGTAAATAAAACACTCAGGAGTACTGATCCCTTCAGCGCTGATCGCGTCCCATACACTTTCAGGTGAAGAATAAACACCACCTTTATATGTCTCTACAGCCATATCCCATTGCAAGTTTTTTCATGCCTATCCATACGCCCAAACTTTTTCCACAGTTTCCCACATTTTCCACAAGAAAAGCTTTTACTAGCCCTAGAAAGATCGTTTATATAAAAGAAGTGGTTTTGTAAAGTAAAAGACGGATAGTTTCATTATAACTACTACCGCTTCTCAGAACAATACGCAAGGCTTGCGCAGAATCAAATTCAAAAATATCTATGTTTACTGAAAAACAATTTTCTAAGAGAGGCATTTCAGCAAGAGTTACACCGTGAAAGTTACTTAACTTTAGAGACGGTTAAACTGTTTGAAAAGTAGTCTCGAAACCTTCTAACATTAGTATTTGAAGTTCCTCGATGGACAGCTAGACAACGGAAGAAGCAGAGATTATCATTGTAAACTTTAGAATGGGAATCGGTTTGAAGGATATTAATGCCGTAGTTGGATGTAATGTAGGGTGGGATATCAAGCAGACACCCTATAGGATAATCTTGAAGTTTATAAATATAAACACTCGTACTGACTAATGCTTCTAATGTATATTTGGTTGTCTCCCTGTTTTTATTTGCATACCCTAATATATCACTTTCATTTAATCTATCTACAAATATTTCAAAATCGTAGCTGTTGTTAACTAACAAGGGTTTGTCTAATCCTGTCGCGTTATTTGAGCTGGCGTGAAAGTAACGCAACCCCTGTGTCTCCCTATGTCTTAAAACTAGATGATGACTATAATTCACCTTGAAACGCTTTTCTGGGCTAGAAAAATTGGGTTTACAAGGGTCTTCCAATCTATAGGAGTATCAGGCCGATGGAATATAGTGTACGTATCCATGTATTTGGTCCTACGGTCATGTGTTCTAATAGCTAACCAGTTGTTCTTATATATCTTCTTAACATCTTGAGGTAACGTATTTAAAGTGTCTATTTCATTAATAAGTCTTGGTCTCTTTGAGGGTTCTTGAGTCGAACTCTTTACTGCCCGCTTGTGTGAGGTTGTCGTTAACGGGGGGCCTGGTAGTGTTGATGGTGTTGAGGTGGTCATAGCTATGTCATGGCTAGCAAGATGCACTTGTAGGTTGCGTGCCCCAGTAAAGCTTTGTTGGCAGATATGGCAGATATGTGGGGTAACACAGGGCTCTTTTGAAGGTACATGATCTGTTGACACGGGAGTTGGTGATGCAGGAACCACTGAGGCAAGAGATGCAGGATGCTCTGTCCTGATATGTCTGGCAAGGCTGTCTACTCTTGTATATACTCGTTCACAAACATCACATTTGTATTCCTGATGCCCATGTACACTAGCAACGTGTCGTTTTAGGTCTCGGCTCCGGGTGAAAGTTTTGGAACAGATATGACAAGTGTTAGACATCTGTGAAAAGAAATTGAAACATTACAAGAAAAGAAAACAAGAAAAGTAAACAACGAGATACACAAACTATCGAAATTAGGTTACAAAAGTAACACGTGGATACTAAAAAACCAACTTATCGAAGTTAGGTCACAAAAGTAACACGTGGATACTAAACAACCAACTTATCGAAAATAGGTTACTAAAGTAACATACTATAACATTAAAGATCTAATATAACACTTACTTTTTATGTGTTTGAAGGTACAAGACACATCCGTCGGCAACAACTGTAAGCGAAAGTCTGATTACAAGCTTCACAGTCGCGTTATATATACACGCCAGAAACACCGGAAGTGTTACTAAAAATAGAACTGACCGCTGATGCAATACCGGAAGTGTTACTAAAAATAGCTTTTGACCGCTGAAGTGATGCCCGTGGAGTTTCTAAAAATAGATTTTGACCTATGATGCAATACCAGACAATTTTATGATAGATACGCCCCTTGCCCCTTTATGATGGGACGCCCATGAAACTGTTAGAAATAGTAAATTTACACTCTAGGGTTACTCCAAACTTTACATTAGACATCCCCATAGCAAAAATTTACTTAAAAGTCACTTTTATGGTTGTTACGCCCTTTGACCCTTTATGAGGGCTACGCCCATGAAACTGTTAGAAATAGTAAATTTAACATCTAGACATACCCAAACTTTATATTAAGCATCCCCATATCAAGAATTTACATAAAAACAACGTTTGAAATTACTACCCCTGTACCCATTTTTGGCGGTTACGCCCATGAAACTGTTAAAAATAGTAAATTTAACATATAGACATACCCCAAACTTTATATTAAGCATCCCTGTATCAAGAATTTACATAAAAACAACTTTTGAAATTACTGCCCCTGTACCCATTTTTGGCGGTTACGCCCATGAAACTGTTAAAAATAGTAAATTTAACATATAGACATACCCCAAACTTTATATTAAGCATCCCTGTATCAAGAATTTACATAAAAACAACTTTTGAAATTACTGCCCCTGTACCCATTTTTGATGGTTACGCCCATGAAACTGTTAAAAATAGTCAATTTAACATCTAGACATACGCCAAACTTTATATTAAGCATCCCCATAACAAAAATTTACATAAAAACAACTTTTGAAATTACTACCCCTGTACCCATTTTTGGCGGTTACGCCCATGAAACTGTTAAAAAATAGTAAATTTAACATCTAGACATACCCCAAACTTTATAATAAAACATCCCCAAATCAAGAATTTACATAAAAACAACTTTTGAAATTACTACCCCTGTACCCATTTTTGGCGGTTACGCCCATGAAATCGATAAAAAAATTGAAGTTTAACCTATTGGTATACCTCAAACATAATATTTGACACGCCCATGTATCAAATTTGCCTAAAAAATCAACCAAAAATTAGTAGTATACAATGTCAATTAGGATGGATAGACTATAAGGAAAAACGGTAGACTCTCATATAAGGAAAAACCGCACCAAAAATGTGCCTCGATCTGCAGGTAGACTATTTATATAAGAAAAAACAACCGGCTGCAGCAATTTGGCTGCAGATCGAGGAACATTTGGTGTCCCTAATTGACATTGTATACTACTAATTTTTGGTTGATTTTTTAGGCAAATTTGATACATGGGCGTGTCAAATATTATGTTTGAGGTATACCAATAGGTTAAACTTCAATTTTTTATCGATTTCATGGGCGTAACCGCCAAAAATGGGTACAGGGGTAGTAATTTCAAAAGTTGTTTTTATGTAAATTCTTGATTTGGGGATGTTTATTATAAAGTTTGGGGTATGTCTAGATGTTAAATTTACTATTTTTAACAGTTTCATGGGCGTAACCGCCAAAAATGGGTACAGGGGTAGTAATTTCAAAAGTTGTTTTTATGTAAATTCTTGATATGGGGATGACTAAAATGAAGTTTGGGATATGTCTAGAGTGTAAATTTACTATTTTTAACAGTTTCATGGGCGTAACCGCCAAAAATGGGTACAGGGGTAGTAATTTCAAAAGTTGTTTTTATGTAAATTCTTGATATGGGGATGACTAAAATGAAGTTTGGGATATGTCTAGAGTGTAAATTGACTATTTTTAACAGTTTCATGGGCGTAACCATCAAAAATGGGTACAGGGGTAGTAATTTCAAAAGTTGTTTTTATGTAAATTTTTGTTATGGGGATGCTTAATATAAAGTTTGGGGTATGTCTAGGTGTTAATTTGACTATTTTTAACAGTTTCATGGGCGTAACCGCCAAAAATGGGTACAGGGGTAGTAATTTCAAAAGTTGTTTTTATGTAAATTTTTGTTATGGGGATGATTAATATAAAGTTTGGCGTATGTCTAGATGTTAAATTGACTATTTTTAACAGTTTCATGGGCGTAACCATCAAAAATGGGTACAGGGGCAGTAATTTCAAAAGTTGTTTTTATGTAAATTCTTGATACAGGGATGCTTAATATAAAGTTTGGGGTATGTCTATATGTTAAATTTACTATTTTTAACAGTTTCATGGGCGTAACCGCCAAAAATGGGTACAGGGGCAGTAATTTCAAAAGTTGTTTTTATGTAAATTCTTGATACAGGGATGCTTAATATAAAGTTTGGGTATGTCTATATGTTAAATTTACTATTTTTAACAGTTTCATGGGCGTAACCGCCAAAAATGGGTACAGGGGTAGTAATTTCAAACGTTGTTTTTATGTAAATTCTTGATATGGGGATGCTTAATATAAAGTTTGGGGTATGTCTAGATGTTAAATTTACTATTTCTAACAGTTTCATGGGCGTAGCCCTCATAAAGGGTCAAAGGGCGCAACAACCATAAAAACGACTTTTAAGTAAATTTTTGCTATGGGGATGTCTAATGTATAGTTTGGAGTAACCCTAGAGTGTAAATTTACTATTTCTAACAGTTTCATGGGCGTCCCCTCATAAAGGGGCAAGGGGCGTAACTATCATAAAATTGCCTGGTATTGCATCATAGGTCAAAATCTATTTTTAGAAACTCCACGGGCATCACGTCAGCGGTCAAAAGCTATTTTTAGTAACACTTCCGGTATTGCATCAGCGGTCAGTTCTATTTTTAGTAACACTTCCGGTGTTTCTGGCGTGTATATATAACGCGACTGTGAAGCTTGTAATCAGACTTTCGCTTACAGTTGTTGCCGACGGATGTGTCTTGTACCTTCAAACACATAAAAAGTAAGTGTTATATTAGATCTTTAATGTTATAGTATGTTACTTTAGTAACCTATTTTCGATAAGTTGGTTGTTTAGTATCCACGTGTTACTTTTGTGACCTAACTTCGATAAGTTGGTTTTTTAGTATCCACGTGTTACTTTTGTAACCTAATTTCGATAGTTTGTGTATCTCGTTGTTTACTTTTCTTGTTTTCTTTTCTTGTAATGTTTCAATTTCTTTTCCACAGATGTCTAACACTTGTCATATCTGTTCCAAAACTTTCACCCGGAGCCGAGACCTAAAACGACACGTTGCTAGTGTACATGGGCATCAGGAATACAAATGTGATGTTTGTGAACGAGTATATACAAGAGTAGACAGCCTTGCCAGACATATCAGGACAGAGCATCCTGCATCTCTTGCCTCAGTGGTTCCTGCATCACCAACTCCCGTGTCAACAGATCATGTACCTTCAAAAGAGCCCTGTGTTACCCCACATATCTGCCATATCTGCCAACAAAGCTTTACTGGGGCACGCAACCTACAAGTGCATCTTGCTAGCCATGACATAGCTATGACCACCTCAACACCATCAACACTACCAGGCCCCCCCGGTATCGACAACCTCACGCAAGCGGGCAGTAAAGAGTTCGACTCAAGAACCCGCAAAGAGACCAAGACTTATTAATGAAATAGACACTTTAAATACGTTACCTCAAGATGTTAAGAAGATATATAAGAACAACTGGTTAGCTATTAGAACACATGACCGTAGGACCAAATACATGGATACGTACACTATATTCCATCGGCCTGATACTCCTATAGATTGGAAGACCCTTGTAAACCCAATTTTTCTAGCCCAGAAAAAGCGTTTCAAGGTGAATTATAGTCATCATCTAGTTTTATGACATAGGGAGACACAGGGGTTGCGTTACTTTCACGCCAGCTCAAATAACGCGACAGGATTAGACAAACCCTTGTTAGTTAACAACAGCTACGATTTTGAAATATTTGTAGATAGATTAAATGAAAGTGATATATTAGGGTATGCAAATAAAAACAGGGAGACAACCAAATATACATTAGAAGCATTAGTCAATACGAGTGTTTATATTTATAAACTTCAAGATTATCCTATAGGGTGTCTGCTTGATATCCCACCCTACATTACATCCAACTACGGCATTAATATCCTTCAAACCGATTCCCATTCTAAAGTTTACATTGATAATCTCTGCTTCTTCCGTTGTCTAGCTGTCCATCGAGGAACTTCAAATACTAATGTTAGGAAGGTTTCGAGACTACTTTTCAAACAGTTTAACCCGTCTCTAAAGTTAAGTAACTTTCACGGTGTAACTCTTGCTGAAATGCCTCTCTTAGAAAATTGTTTTTCAGTAAACATAGATATTTTTGAATTTGATTCTGCGCAAGCCTTGCGTATTGTTCTGAGAAGCGGTAGTAGTTATAATGAAACTATCCGTCTTTTACTTTACAAAAACCACTTCTTTTATATAAACGATCTTTCTAGGGCTAGTAAAAGCTTTTCTTGTGGAAAATGTGGGAAACTGTGGAAAAAGTTTGGGCGTATGGATAGGCATGAAAAAACTTGCAATGGGGATATGGCTGTAGAGACATATAAAGGTGGTGTTTATTCTTCACCTGAAAGTGTATGGGACGCGATCAGCGCTGAAGGGATCAGTACTCCTGAGTGTTTTATTTACCCATTCAGGGCGACATTCGATTATGAATGTTACTTTGATAAAGGGAATGTTCCCCAAGAAACGCACTCGACTACCTTTGTAGCCAAACACGTCCCTCTCTCCTGCTCTATAGCGTCAAATGTCCCCGGATGGGAGGGCCCAATATGCTTCATAACGAAGGGTGACCCACAGGTTTTAGTTAGTCAGATGGCTGACTACCTCACTAGTGTCGCCGATACGGCATACTCGTTGTTGCGGTCACGATTTGAAAGTATTTTTACTCAACTCCATGATCTGAATAAAGACAAGCTAATAGCTAAGTTTGATGAGTATTTAAAAGAGCTTCCAGTGATAGGGTTTAACTCGGGGAAATATGACGTCAACGTCATTAAACCTTATTTAATAAAACACTTCATGGATGCCACTGCGCAAGTGGGTGAAGAAGCAGAAGAAGACGAAGAAGAAGAAGAAGAAGCCGCTGCTGCTAACGAAGAAGAGGAAGATACAATGGAAGGAGACTACAAAGTAGCAAAACCGTTCAAGTTTATAGTTAAAAGAAACAATAACTTTATGTGTATTGCAACACAGAATCTAAAATTCTTAGATATAGTAAACTATCTAGCCCCGGGTTTAGTTATAGTAAATATCTGGCGGCTTATAAGATTAGTGAGACAAAGGGTTACTTTTGTTATGAATATATAGACGACCCCCAAAAGTTGGAGGAGACAGAACTACCCCCACACGAAGCGTTTTATTCGTCGTTAAAAAATTCCAACATTTCCAAGGAGGAGTACGCTCTGTGCAAAAAGGTATGGCAGGACAATAACATGACCACACTTAGGGACTTTTTGGTGTGGTATAACAACAAAGATGTAGTCCCATTCTTAGAAGCCTTGGAGCAGCAGGTTCGCTTTTATGGGGAGCGGGGTGTAGACTGTTTTAAAGACGCCATTTCGGTTCCTGGTGTTTGTTTAAAGTATCTTTTTAAGACCGTTGATAGGGGTGTAATGTTTAGTTTATGTTCGAGCAAACAGGCGAGTCTACACAAAATGATTAGAGATAATATCGTTGGGGGTCTCTCTATAATTTTCCATAGGTATCACGAGGTAGGCAAAACGTTTATTAGGGGCGGAAAGCTAGTCAAATCCATCCAAGGTTACGATGCCAACGCGTTGTATCTTTGGGCTCTGATGAACCCAATGCCAACAGATTATTCAATTATTAGAAGAATGGAGACCGGGTTTAGGGTCGAAAAAGATAACTATTATGTCCAACAAAGTAGAGAGTGGTTAACGTGGGTCGCCCACCAAAAAGGGGTGGAGTTGAAAACTCAGTTTAACGGGAGGGAGTTTCGATTAGGTGCTAGAAATATCCCCGTGGATGGGTGGGATAAATCCAATAGAAGAGGTTACAATTTTCATGGTTGTCTGTACCATGGTCACAAAGACTGTCCCCTCACCAAAGGTAAAGATAGAAACCCTGTTAATAATAAGCCCTTGTTCGAGCTGTTTGAAAAAACATGTGAGATACACACCTACCTAACCGAGGAGGTAAAAGTCCCAGTAGAAGTTATGTGGGAATGTGAGTGGCAGGCTCTGAAAAAGTCTGACCCAACCATTAGGGCTTTCCTTTCTAAAGCCATCCCTAGAGCTAGACCCTCTTACTCTAAAGAAGGGCTCCCTCTCAGTGATAAACAGATTCTGGCTTCTGTTTCAGATGGGACATGTTTTGGTTTAGTAGAATGTGATCTACACGTCCCCGATCGCCTGAAGGAACATTTCAGTGAGATGACTCCAATTTTCAAAAATATTGACGTCACGCGTGATGATATTGGCCCGTTTATGGGTGAATATGCCCTCAAACATAACTTGTTGTCAACCCCTCGTCGCACCCTAATCGGTAGTTATGTCGGGGAAAAAATTTTGTTGGCAACACCACTGTTAAAATGGTATTTAGACCACGGATTGGAGGTAACAAAAATTTATCAAGTGATAGAATATCAACCGTCTAGTTGTTTTAAAAAGTTTGGTGAAATGGTTTCTGACGCTAGGCGGGCTGGTGATCTAGATGAAAGTCAATCTATAGTAAGCGATACGATGAAGCTCTTAGGAAACTCAGCCTACGGGAAGACTCTAACCAATAAGGCCAATCATAGCGCTGTCTCGTACGTTCAGGGGGATGAGATATCGAAAATGATTAATAGTTCCCGGTTTAAAAAGATGACTGAAATAGGGGAGGATCTTTTTTGAAATTGAGATGGAGAAAAAGAAAACTGTTTGGGACTTGCCCCTACAAATTGGTTTCTTCG
Organism: Megaustenia siamemsis; assembly: GCA_032433765.1. NCBI lineage: Eukaryota > Metazoa > Mollusca > Gastropoda > Stylommatophora > Ariophantidae > Megaustenia > Megaustenia siamemsis. The sequence goes on from JAVIAB010000126.1 coordinate 26,400,986, forward strand.
TCTATCAATATGCAAAACTTCGTATGTTAGATTTTTATTTCGAGTTCTTAGATAAGTTTGTAGATAGGTCCAACTTTCAGTTATGTGAAACAGATACTGATAGTTTATACTTGGCTTTAAGTGCACCTAAGCTAGAGGATATAGTTAAGTCAGGTCTGCGGGATGAGTTTAATAGTGTATATAAAGCCTGGTTTCCTGCCGAGTTTTGCGATGAACATACTAGCAAGACAGACTGTATAAACTGTAAGGGTGTTAAAGCATACACCAAACGAACGCCCGGGCTTTTTAAACTAGAGTACGAAGGGACAGCTCTTGTTAGCTTATGTAGTAAGACGTACCATTGTAGTGGGGATTACGATAAAATCAGTTGTAAAGGGCTAAGCAAGCAACACAACAAATTAGATAAAGATATGTTTTTAGAGGTTCTCGCCACGCAAAAGGCTAAGGGTGGGAAAAATGTAGGTTTCAAAGTCTTAAATAATTCCATATTTTCCTATAGTCAAACAAGAAATGCTCTTTCCTATTTCTATATAAAAAGAAAGGTAGCTGCTGATAACGTCTCGACAACGCCTCTAGATATTTAACTCTTTACACTACCACTTAAGACTACCCAGCTATCTCTAACAGTTTCACCCCTTATGATTCATCGACGCCACATAGCTAAGCAGACACCCAACTACCTATCTATAAATAAATGTTATCCTTGTACTATATATTTACTCAGTGTACTGAATATTTTTGTACTGTTATATAATAACCACTGTATGTTATACACCTATTGAGATAATAAAAGAATAAAATATATCTTTGTCTTCTGTTTTATATTGAACGTTTTCATTGATGTTGTATAATCTACTAACCTATCACTAACGATCAAGTACATCAAGAACTCCAAAGTCAGCATACACCAGACATAAACAGGTCACTTCCGGGGTCACCTGGACTAGCGGTCAACGCCCCGACACGAGCGGTCATGGTTAACTCCCCCTGCGCCGCACGCTTTATGCGCGCCGCGCGCCGCCCTTATATATCTTTGTTAATTTACGGGCCAAATGATAAACAGTTGGACCCTTGTATACTACTGACGTCAAGCTTTTACCACACACGTCAAGCGTTTACCATACACGTCATGCTGTTACCATACACGTCAAGCTGTTACCATACACGTCAAGCTGTTACCATACACGTCAAGCTGTTACCATACACGTCAAGCTGTTACCATACCAATTTTCTATTTTATTTGTCAATTTTCCCTCACATTCAACTTCACTGTAGCTTTGTATTTTATGCATTTCTTTGCCTTAACACCCCCCCCCGTTCCTCCCCCCTCCTCCGATTTCGGTAATGTACGTATAGCCCTAAACTATCTTTAGAGGTATGCGTGGCCGTGCGGCTAAGACCACTGCCCTGTTGGCTGAAAGGCCTCGTACGGTGTTCGAAACTTGCGGTAGATAAACAGGATTTTTTTTTCTATCGGGGGTGAAATGCAAATCCTGAGTGTCACACATCGTGGCGACTGCTTGACCAAGCGGCCGTTATTCCTGTCGTTACCCCCCCCCCCCCCCCTCTTTCGACATATACCGGCAACGGTACTATATGTCGTGTAAAGATAGTTGTTGATTTTTTTTTTAACCTTTAACCGCACAGTGCGTCATTCTCAGTTCGATTAGTGTAAATTGTCATCAAACTATATTCTGTTTACATGTCTTGTACCATCTTGGTATTGATTAACTCTAATTCCTAGTTTAATTATTAACAAAAATTAATATCTAGTATCAAAAGTGTTAGACAAATATTAACATGTAGTTTAATATTTAAAACCATGAAACGTTTTGTCTCTGAAACCTCTATCGCTTCAACCTTCCGTACTGAAAGAGTTAAATCTAGACACTGTAACATCGACAATATGTGGACATATTACTCTTGTGTGGACATATTACTCTTGTGTGGACATATTACTCTTGTGTGGACATATTACTCTTGTGTGGACGTATTATTCTAGTGTGGACATATTACTCTTGTGTGGACATATTACTCTTGTGTGGACATATTACTCTTGTGTGGACATATTACTCTTGTGTGGACATATTACTCTTGTGTGGACATATTACTCTTCAGACGACTGTGTTTATAAAGCTAAATGCGAGTGTTTCAAAGGCTGAAGATGCATAACGGCGCCTAATATGAAAGCGATCAGTGACTCATAGCTGACTGTTTGCGTCAGACTAGGCGAATTAGAACCAAGTAAAACCCTATTGCACCACAATGTCTAGTCTTGAAGCAGACAAATGCACAAAACAGAGATGGGGAAAAAAACAAAGGCAAACTCTGTCCAAAAATATGTTTCCGAAAGACAAGAGTATAGGGAAGACATGCGCAAAATATCGCTGTATAAAACAAGACGACAGTACAAACCAACTACGCCTATCTAGAGCCATTTACTGGGCAAAAGATGAAGATGAGAAATTAGGCGAGTGTAGAACGAGAAGGAGGAGAAGAAAGAAGAAGAAAAGAAGAATAAGGAGGAGAGCGGAGATGAAGAAATTGAGGAGGAGTAGAATAAGAAGTAGTAGAAGTAGAAGAGGAAGAAGGAGAGGGAAAAAGAGAAGAAAAAAATAAGAGAAGGAAAAAAAAGAGGGAAAGAGGAGAAGAAAAGTGAAAAGGAGAATAAGATGTAGAATAAGTAGAGGAAGAAGGAGAAGAATGAGGACTGTGGAAGAAGTAGAAAAAGTAGAAGATGAAGGAGGAGAAAACAAAGAAGAAGAGAACTGAGGAGTAGAAGAAGAAATAGAATGCGTTGATAGAAAAGTGTGTGGGAGTAATGAAAAAAAACGTTCAAACATAATCTACCGTCACCATGAACTTCTTCATCGGTTCGCACAAAGTGGGACACCCAAAGAAACATCCCTGACATCCTGTAACTCGCTGCACACATAATTATCGACTACAGCAAACTAAAAGCACAGAAATCGTAACGATAACATTGACTCAAATGTAAGTAGTAGTTATCCAATCAAATACTAGTTATGAAAACCTTGGTACAACTGGCAATCGACTTTGAATAAAACTTTTGAAATAAGTACACAATTGTAACCATAGTTAAGTTACTGCTAGTGCAATTTTATTTTTACTCTAATACTGAAGGTTGTAAGATTATATTTCAGAAGAGCGATTTTACTGTTCTTGTGCAAGAATACCAGTGTCTACATCGATAATGACACGTAAAATGTCAAATCTGACTTTTCGTTTTGTCTCTACATATTTATTTATAAAACAATTTAATATGTTTCATATAAATTTAAAATGTCTATTTTTTTTTAGTGTTAAAATTTGAATAAGAATAACTCAAATATGGGAAATGTCACCACCACAGTGGTAAGTATGTAAGTGTTTTGTATTGTATTGTATTTAGCAGTAAATGTGATTAATGATTTTTTTTTTAGAATCATTGCGAAACATAAATAATTGAAGGTTGTGAAATAAATTCATTAGACTGCGTATGTAGGTGGGAAGTCATGCAAATGTAGGTTAGAAGTCATAAAAATGTAGGTTAGAGGTCATGCAAATGTAGGTTAGAGGTCATGCAAATGTAGGTTAGAAGTCATAAAAATGTAGGTTAGAGGTCATGCAAATGTAGGTTAGAGGTCATGCAAATGTAGGTTAGAAGTCATAAAAATGTAGGTTAGAGGTCATGCAAATGTAGGTTAGAGGTCATGCAAATGTAGGTTAGAAGTCATAAAAATGTAGGTTAAAAGTCATGCAAATGTAGGTGGGAAGTCATGCAAGTGTAGGTGGGAAGTCATGCAAATGTAGGTGGGAAGTCATGCAAATGTAGGTGGGAAGTCATGCAAATGTTGATGGGAAGTCATGCAAATGTTAGTGGGAAGTCATGCAAATGTAGGTGGGAAGTCATGTAAATGTAGGTGGGAGGTCATGCAAATGTTGGTGAGAAGTCATGCAAATGTAGGTGGGAAATCATGCAAATCTAGGTGGGAAGTCATGCAAATGTATGTGGGAAAACACACAAATGTAGGTGGGAAGATATGCAAATGTTGGTGAGAAATCATGCAAATGTAGGTGGGAAGTCATGCAAATGTATGTGGGACTCAAATGTAGGTTAGAGGTTATGCAAATGTATGTGGGAAGTTATGCAGATGTTGGGGGGGAAATTATGCAAATGTAGGTGGGAAGTCATGCAAATGTAGTGGGAAGTCATGCAAATGTAGGTTGGAGGTCATACAAATGTTGGTGGGAAATCATGCAAATGTAAGTGGGAAGTCATGCAAATGTTTCTTGAGAAATCATGCAAATGTAAGTGGGAAGTCATGCAAATGTAGGTGGGAAATTATGCAAATGTAGGTGGGAAGTCATGCAAATGTAGTTTAGAAGTCATGCAAATATAGGTGGGAAGTCATGCAAATGTAGGTGGGAGGTCATGCAAATGTATGTGGGAAATCATGCAAATGTAGGTGGGAGGTCATGCAAATGTTGGTGGGAAATCATGCAAATGTAAGTGGGAAGTCATGCAAATGTTGGTGAGAAATCATGCAAATGTAAGTGGGAAGTCATGCAAATGTAGGTGGGAAATCATGCAAATGTAGGTGGGAAGTCATGCAAATGTAGGTGGGAAGATATGCAAATGTTGGTGGGAAATCATGCAAATGTAGGTGGGAAGTCATGCAAATGTAGGTTAGGCGTCATGCAAATGTAGGTGGGAAGTCATGCAAATGTAGGTGGGAAGTCATGTAAATTTAGATTGGAAGTAATGCAAATGTTGTGAAATCATGAAAATGTAGGTGGGAAGTCATGTAAATGTTGGGAAATCATGAAAATGTGAGTGGGAAGTCATGTAAATGTTGGGTAATCATGAAAATGTAGGTGGAAAGTCATGTAAATGTTGTGAAATCATGCAAATGTAGATGGGCAGTCATGTAAATGTTGGGAAATCATGAAAATTTAGATGGGAAGTCATGTAAATGTTGGGAAATCATGAAAATGTAGGTGGGAAGTCATGTAACTGTTGTGAAATCACGCAAATGTAGATGGAAGTCGTGTAAATGTAGATGGGAAGACATGCAAATGCAGATGACAGAGAGCAAAGGTTTGAAAACAAAAGAGAGCAAGAAAGAAGTGTTGGAATGCTGAGAAATCACTGCAGTTGAACTAGCAAGTCTGTTTATATCAATATAAACGTCACTAAAGTTTGCTTCCAACTCAAAAGATTCAATAAATTCACTAGATTTAATAGACTCTATAGATTAATAAGATTCAATAGTCTCAAAAGATTCAATAGATCTAATATACTCAAAAGATTCAATAGATAAATAGATTTAATAGTCTCAATAGATTCAATATGAACAACAGATTTAATAGATTCAATGGACTCAACAAGATTCAGTAGACTCAATAGATTCAATATGATCAATAGATTCAAAAGGTGCAATAGATTCAATAGCTTCAATATGATCAATAGGTCTAACAGTCTCAATAGCTTCAATATGATCAATAGATTCAAAAGATTCAATAGACTCAATAGTTTCAATATGATCAATAGATCTAACAGACTCAATAGATTTAATAGACTCAATAGACTCAATATATTCAATAGTCTCAATAGATTCAATATGATCAATAGATTCAATAGACTCAATAGATTCAATAGTCTCAATAGATTCAATATGATCAATAGATTTAATAGACTCAATAGATTCAATAATCTCAATAGATTCAATTTGATCAATAGATTCAATAGACTCAATAGATTCAATAGTCTCAATTGATTCAATATGATCAATAGACTCAATAGATTCAATAGACTCAATAGATTCAATAGACTCAATAGATTCAATAGTCTCAATTGATTCAATATGATCAATAGACTCAATAGATTCAATAGACTCAATTATTTCAATAGACTCAATAGATTCAATAGACTCAATAGATTCAATAGTCTCAATAGACCTCAGTCTAGCGTTCGGCTGGTAAGGTCCTGTAACTTCCACAACAAAGCTACTTTTTTCATATATTTTCTCCGTCTTTGTTTTACAAGTTTTAGTTACTTCCTATCATGTAGTGTTGTATTTCTCCCTTGCTTTGTCCGTTCGTTATTGTTGTCCCTGTTTTCTGAGGAGCGCCGCATGCGGGACGAAACAACGTCAGTAATCTATATTATCCTCTTTTGTAAAGCTGTCACCATACATTGTGCTCTACTCGTTCTATGCTTACCAGCTTTCCCGCTGCGCCGCTGCTATTTGCCAGCGCCCCTCTCGCCATTTCAACTTAATACTTCGATTCCATAATCGCCATTAAGGCTCCTGCCGCTCAAGCGTCCGTGGTGTGACAGCCTCATCAAATCGTAGCTGACTACTTAGAGTAGGGCCTGAAATTTATAAATGATCAAGACTCTACACCACATCCCCGCAGTCGATCTGGCAACAACAAAGAGGGATACAAGAAGAAAGGCAATCAGGTATCTAAAAATATTATGCTGAAGTCTGATGTTCAGGTCCGAAAAGGTTAGATAAAGCAGTTTGTTGAGTTATTGAGTTATTTGCGGGTCATCATCATTGCACTCTGAACATGTCCATAGGGGCTTAGATCCCCTCCTCAGCAATTCCCGCAGTGTCCAGCGATTGACGACTCCAGTTCTATGTTGGTTGATAAGTCTTCTTACACGGCCACTAAGTTTCTCATTTCTGGCTGTGCCCATCTTAATTCCCATTTCCATCATCGAAGAAGTGACGTGGATCTGTGTTTGTCGAAGTCCTGTGCTCTTCCTACATCTCGGAGGGCATTAATGATGTCCGCCCGATCCATTGGTTGCCCGTCCTCAACGACAGCACAGCTAGCCAACCTGTCCCCTCTTTCATTTCCCCGTACTCCCGCATGTCCAGGGACATAGACAAAGGTGACCTTACGTATTTTGGATTTCTGCAACGACTACCCATTGCATGCTTTTAGAGCCCGCCTTCACTTTTTTTATCATGCTCATCGAATCACTCAGTATACATGCGTGGGTGTAGTCTTGTGACTCTAACCATTTGAATGCCTTGGTCACTGCCATCACCTCTATTGTCATACTACTAGTCGTCATGACGTATGCACCACTGTCTTATTTGACTATTCTGCCTTCCGAGCATGCTGTAAATGCCCATGCACATCTTTGGTGTCGTCTTACAGATCCGTCTGTATAAATGACTGCATGTTTCTCATCGGTGTTATCGATGAGCCCGTTGACCTCAGCATTAACCACGACCGGGTTCTGTTCCCTACTTTTCCTGTCGAGTGTGACAATAGACGAGAAAGTCCCATTGAACGACGTAGGCACCGGTATCCACTCCTCACCAACGCTGATATTGGTAAGCCCACAGACCTGTTTGATGACATCTTCTGCTCGGCCCACCAATGATTTGCCTCATTTTAGCCTGGCATCTCTCCCGTGTGTTGAGCACGTGGTGCAATGGATGCTCTGTATCTGTACTAATCTTCAGGCATGCTCGTGCTCTCCAGACCTTGATTCTGTCATCCATGGTTGGAAAGTCAAGAAGATACCTCATTGCTACACAGGGAGTGTCCCTTGTACCTCCCAAGATAATGTGCATGGCTTCATTTTGTATTTTCTCCAGCCTATCAATTTGAGTCGTACTGACAGTAAGAATTGCCAGGGCATACTCGATTGGTGCGAGAACTAATCCCTGTAACAGAAGAGTAAGTAGCCTCTGCTCGATGTTGGCAGCTGCCATGACCTTCAAGGTGGTTAATCCTTTGAGGGATTTTGTTATCACATGGTCGACGTGGTCCCGAAAACACATGCTGCGATCAAACTTAACTTCGAGGTATGTCATCAACTTGTCCCTGATCACCACATCAGCTCCCATTTGTACTACCGGTGTGGTCATATTAACGACATGATTGTTAAGGGAGAACCATGAAACTGATGCTTTATTAGGATTAACCAAGGCACCTGAAACCCCACACCAGGAAGAAATGCAATCGAGTTCGTCTTGCATTTTGGAGGCGATTCCCCGTCTGTCTCTTCCCTGTCGATATACCAGAATATCATCAGCAAAAGTCATAGTTCTTCCCCTCCCATCCAGCTGTTGTTCCGTGATCGTTATTGTGTACACGTTAAATAGAACTGGTGACAATGGTGAACCTTGTGGCAGCCCTGGACAAATGGATGTTGACTCGGAAGACCAACTTCCACATCTGAGTATCACTTTCCTCTGAAACAGTGCCGCGGCGATCCATCTAATGAGGAATGGGTGCACCGCCAGTTTGAGGAGCATATACTTGATATATTCAAATGATACCCTGTTGTATGCATCCTCCAGATCTATAGCAGCAGCACATGTCTCCTCTCGTCTGTGGAAGCCTTCGAAGGCGTCATAGGCAAAGACTGCCGCATTGAGCCATGTCTCTTTGTTATATCTATAACCTCCGAGTGTGGGTGGGACGTGAGGACACGTGAGGACACGGGCAACTATTTTCTCCAGCAGCTTGCCCGCAGTGTTCTGCATTGTGATGATTCTGTAGGCACTGATCTGAGAATGGTCCTTTTTTGCTTCGGTAGCGGTAGTAAGTAGCTGTGTAGCCACTCCTCCTTAATCTGGCCACTCCGAATGCTGGCATTAAACTCATTGGCCAGTTTTGTCAAGTCGTTGTCAGCTAAGTCGCCTATGTCATCGTACCGAACACCATCTGGACCAGGAGCAGTGATGTGTGTCCAGCTTGTTATAAATCATAACCAAACACATCTAGTGGTATTTAATGTAATTCTTATGAGGGCGTGGTTTAATTTCGTTACGCAACGACAAATGATAGTCGTAATTAGCAGTGACAAGCTGTATGGTCTAGTACTTCCTTATCTTAGACTCTACGTATTTTATTCTCTACATATTTTATTATCTCCATTTTTATTCTCTACATATTTTTAATCTCTACATATTTTATTATCTCCATATTTTTAGTCTCTACATATTTTATTCTCTACATATTTTAGTCTCTACATATTTTTAGTCTCTACATATTTTATTATCTCCATATTTTTAGTCTCTACATATTTTATTCTCTACATATTTTATTATCTCCATATTTTTAGTCTCTACATATTTTATTATCTCCATATTTTTATTCTCTACATATTTTATTATCTCCATATTTTCAGTCTCTACATATTTTATTATCTCCATATTTTTAGTCTCTACATATTTTATTCTCTACATATTTTAGTCTCTACGTATTTTATTATCTCCATATTTTAGTCTCTACATATTTTATTATCTCCATATTTTTAGTCTCTACATATTTTATTATCTCCATATTTTAGTCTCTACATATTTTATTATCTCCATATTTTAGTCTCTACATATTTTATTATCTCCATATTTTAGTCTCTACATATTTTAGTATCTCCATATTTTAGTCTCTACATATTTTAGTACCTCCATATTATAGAATCTCCATATGCTATTATCTCCATATTTTAGTATCTCTATATTTTAGTATCTCCATATTTTAGTATAGTAGATAATAACCGAATAGCAAAGCAAGCCCTCATGTGGGAAACAACATATAAGAGAAAAAGAGGAAAACCCAGAAATACACTGAGAAGAAAATTGCTGAGAGAGGCAAAAGCAGCAGGAATCGGCTCCCTCAATGAGATAGAGCTGCTTGCACAGAACAGAGATAAATGGCGAGATTTGATAAAATATCTTTAAAAGAATTGAAAACTGCTAGATCAAAAATTCAGATAAGAGAAGGAGTATCTTGGTCTACGCCCTATGGGCAGGCTACGGCTCGAAAGGTCAATAGATAGATAGATAGATATTTTAATATCTCCATATTTTAGTCCCTACATATTTTAGTATCTTCATATATAAATCTCTACACACTTTATTCTCTTCATATTCTAGTCTTTCTTCACTTTATTCTTTCTCTTAATAGTCTTTCCAAATGCTGTCATCATCATCATCATCATCATCATCATCATCATCATCATCATCATCATGTGACATACCGATTGCCGTAGACGATCATGTCCTTCTACAATCGTCTATCTACAGTGCATCGTATCAGTTATTTTGATAATGCCATTACACCAAGCTATCTAGTATTTTCTCTCTTTGTCGTTCGCGATCTCAATTTCTTTTTATTTTGCCAGTTGTAACCGGTATTCTAACTTTCCTCTTTTCATGATGTGTCCGAAAAATGTTGATTGTTTCTTTAAGATGTTTTTTAGGAGCTCCCTTTTTGCGTTGGCCTCTTTGAGAATTTCCTCATTGGTCTTTTTAGTTATCCAGGGAGTTTGCAACATTCTTCTGAGAAATCCCACCTCTGTGGACTCTAGCCATCTTTTCATGCGTTTGTCTACTGTCAATGATTCGCTTCCATAAGTCAGAATTGTTTCTATATAGCACCGATGAAACCCCTTTCTCACTTCTATTGACATAGATTTGTTGCATAAGACATTTTTTATTTTCTGAAATGCTATTTTGACCTGATCTATTCTGCTTTTTATTTCTGTGATGCATCTTTCATCTGATGTTATTATTGTGCTCAAGTATTTGACGTGTTGCACTTGTTTCATATTTGTCCTGTTTATTTTTATGCTGCATACTGGAAATGGGGAGCCGCGATAGCTCAGTGGTTAGTGAACTGGACTATCACGGATAAGGGGTAGGGTTCGATCCCAACCGACGGCTTCCGGGTTCACACAGCCTTAAATGGATACCGGATTTTTTTCTGGGAAAGTAAAGCAGCACGGGCGTAATACTGACCACATTACCCCAAAAATCATGTGCTGAAGGTCTGTAAAATATAGGGTCACTAACACCATATTTCCCTATACGCCACTTGGCGTGACGGGGGGGGTACTTTACTTTTTTTACTATACTGGTAATGATTGTTTCTTCGATATGACCATTACTACTGTTTTCTTTCTATTCAGACTGAGACCTTTCTTTGTGCTTTCTTTTACCGATTCTAGTCTCTCCATATCTAAGTCTCTCCGTTATCTACTTTCAGTATTTTCTGGTTTCTCCATTTATACTCTCTACATGTGTTGGTCTCTCCTCGTTCTAGCTTCCCTATACTCTGGTGTCTCCGTGCTCTCTAGTTGAATAGTTTCCTTATCTCTGTAAATCTTGTCATTCCGTACCCAATTGGTGAACGCTTCTCTTCAAAGGATAACAAATCTTACCAGTGTCATTTTTATCGTTTCACTTCCCAGCACAAGCGCGCACCTATTATCCTTATCACCCCATCTGTCCCTTCCAACCTTAGCAATATTCCCCTGGCTATGTCCGGATAGTCAACTATCGCTGGAGAAAGCTTTCTAAAAAGTCGACTATAAATCTACCGACTGACGCCAGAGAATTTTAATGTCGTGTTGAACTATACTGAAAGTTACTGTCGGCTAGGTTTACTGGCGTTAAAATAAACTAGAAAATGAGACGGGGCAAGATTTGATAAACGTTCATGATACTAATAAATGTTTACATTGAATGTCTGTTTTTTTTTTTTTTTTTTTTTGGGGGGGGGGGGCGGGACGGTTGATTAATTTGTCGGTTGATTGATTAGCTGGGGTTTATTTGATAAATTTGATTTGTGGTTGACTGGTTGTTTGATGCATTAGTTAGCTGGTTAATTTCGTGTTGGTTTGTAGGTTTCTAGTGGGTTAATTGGCTCACTTTTGATTAGTCACTGGCGTAATGATTGCTAAGTTGGCTGGTTTGTTAAATAGTTGCTTTGCTTGTTGGGTGGTATGTTAGTCGGTTGGGTTGTTCATTGATTAGTTGGCTGGTTCGCTGATTGGTTGCATGGTTCCTTTAATGGTTCGCTGGTTTCCTGATTGGTTGGTTGGTTCGTTGATTGATTGTCTGGTTCACTGATTAGTTGACTGTTTTCCCTGATTGGATGGCTGGTTTCCCTGATTGGTTGGCTGGTTTCCCTGATAGGTTGGCTGGTTCGTTGATTGCCTAATTACCTGATTGGTTGGCTGATTAGCTTATTGTTTGGATGGAGGAATGGTTTTCTGTTTGGCTAGTTCATTTGATTGTTTTGCTGGTTGATTGGCTGTTTGACTGATTGATTATATATTTTTTTATTTGATTGGTTGATTGGTTCACTAGATTATTAGTTGTTCGCCGGTTGACTGGTTGGTTCGCTGGTTGATTAGTTGGTTAGTTTTTTTAGGGAACAGGCAAATAATTGCAATGCTGCAGTAAAGCTGGTAGCAAAAAGCCAGTGGTAGGGAGTGTTAGACACTCCAAGGTATGGTGACAGCTTTACAAAGAGGGAACACAACACAATACTGACGTTTCGGCCTGTAGCCTTCTTCAGAAAACAGGGACAACGACAACAAACGATGATAGTTTTTTTTAAGCTCGTATCTCTTTGTCCACTGGTATTTAATTTGTACTTTTCCGTTATTCTACATTAGTTACTTTATCCTGCCATTTCCATCCTTTTATTCTGCACAAGCATCCATTAATGAAAGTCTGTATCTTCATTGTTGTAATTTTTCTTGGTCACTATGTTTAACAGCCATATAATAGGACTGATCTAGCATTGGAGTTGAAAAATTGTAATTTTGTTTCTAACCTAATTTCTTTGGATTTCCATGTTTCCCAGTGCAAGGAATGTTTCTCTTGCTTTTGGTATCCTTTTTAAGTTTCATCTCAGTTCCTCCCACTTTGTGTATATTACTGCCCAGATATATGTAATATTGTGCGTTTGGTAAAGGTATTTCTCCTATTATTATTTGGCTATTGGCAACGGCATTAATGATCATAATTTTGGTCTATCTGTTTATTGTCAGTCCCAGCTGTTGTGATCTCTCATCTAGTATGCTCATTTTATCTTGCATCTGTTGATGATTATGTGGTAGGAGAGCTATGCCATCAGCAAAGTCTAAGTCATCAATTTGCTTCGTCAGTGACCACTGGATTCCATTTCTGTTTTTCTGAGATTATTTTCATAATCTAATCAAAGGCCAGCAGAAAGAGAAAAGGAGATAGAAAGCATCCCTGTCAGACTCTCTTTCTATGCACAATTAGCCTTTGTTGCTCATCTGTAGAGTGGCTATCTACAATCAGCCGGGATTGTCCATCTTCAAAGTAGCTAAGAACAGTTACTCTGGATTCCCATTGTGATAGAATGATAATGTACAATTAGCATATATTGCCCTATGAGAAATGCGGTCGATTCTTTTCATCTGTAAGATATAATAAAAGAAGCTAAATTGAATCGCAATCAGAGTATGTCAATCAATGAAAGTAGATCAGCTAAATGGCAATAAGAATGGTTCTATTCAAATCTTTCTTTTGCCTTCAGTCTTGTTGTTAGTCGATCTAAGACTTGCATGCGATTTATGTTACGCACATTCTGAAATTAGAATTAGTAGTTTGGATCTAGTTGAGAGTAATTACAATAATTGTTTGGTCATATATTATAATTGTTTATTTTATATATTAGAAAACATATGACTAGAAGAAAATCAGTATTGATAAATCGATTCAATAAACGATGACTTTTTTGAGGAATTGGTTCAAGAATTGCTGACTGTATTGATAAATCGGCTGAAGAAATCGTGAATGAATTGATAAATCGGCTCAGGAAATGGTGAGTGAATTGATAAATCAGCTCAAGAAATGGTGAATGAATTGATAAATCGGCTGAAGAAATGGTGAATGAATTGATAAATCGGCTCAGGAAATGGTGAGTGAATTGATAAATCAGCTCAAGAAATGGTGAATGAATTGATAAATCGGCTGAAAAAATGGTGAATGGATTGATAAATCGGCTGAAGAAATGGTGGATGAATTGATAAATCGGCTGAAGAAATGGTGGATGAATTGATAAATCGGCTGAAAAAATGGTGAATGGATTGATAAATCGGCTCAAGAAATGGAGAATGAATTGATAAATCGAATCAAAGAAATGGTGGATGAATTGATAAATCGGCTGAAAAAATGGTGAATGGATTGATAAATCGGCTCAAGAAATGGAGAATGAATTGATAAATCGACTCAAGAAATGGTGAGTGAACTGATAAATCGGCTCAAGAAATGGTGACTGAATTGATAAATCGGCTCAAGAAATGGTAACTCAGTTGGAAGACCAACTAAACTCGTTTAAGAAATTAGCCCAGGAGGTGATTGGATTAAGAGGTATCGGCTCAAGAAATCATGACTGTGCCTTCCGAGATTAACTCAAGAAATCATGACTGTGCCTTCTGAGATTAACTCAAGAAATCATGACTGTGCCTTCTGAGATTAACTCAAGAAATCATGACTGTGCCTTCTGATATTAACTCAAGAAATTATGACTGTGCCTTCTGAGATTAACTCAAGAAATCATGACTGTGCCTTCTGAGATTAACTCAAGAAATCATGACTGTGCCTTCTGAGATTAATTCAAGAAATCATGACTGTGCCTTCTGAGATTAACTCAAGAAATCATGACTGTGCCTTCTGATATAAACTCAAGAAATCATGACTGTGCCTTCTGAGATTAACTCAAGAAATCATGACTGTGTCTTCTGAAATTAACTCAAGCAATCATGACTGTGCCTTCTGAGATATATTATTTCAAGAAATCATGACTGTGCCTTCTGAGATTAACTCAAGAAATCATGACTGTGCCTTCTGAGATTAACTCAAGAAATCATGACTGTGCCTTCTGAGATTAACTCAAGAAATCATGACTGTGCCTTCTGAAATTAACTCAAGAAATCATGACTGTGCCTTCTGAGATTAACTCAAGAAATCATGACTGTGTCTTCTGAGATTAACTCAAGAATTCATGACTGTGCCTTCTGAGATTAACTCAAGAAATCATGTCTGTGCCTTCTGAGATTAACTCAAGAAAGCATGACTGTGCCTTCTGAGATTAACTCAAGAAATCATGACTGTGCCATCTGAGATTAACTCAAATAATCATGACTGTGCCTTCTGAGATTAACTCAAGCAATCTAGACTCAGCTGATAGATACATTCCGGAAATAGTGACTGGGTTGAAATATTAGCTCAAGATATTGCAACTGGCCTGTCTGATGGACTCAAGAGACGGTGACTGAGCTCTGAAATTAGCTCAAAAAATTGTAACTGGCCTACATGGTTAACTCAATAAATGGTGACTCAGTCATGAAATTAGCTCAAGAAATTGTGACAGGACAGTTTGATCAACCCAAGAGATGGGGACTCAGATCTGAAATTAGCTCAAGAAATTGCAACTGGCGTGTCCGATCAATTCAAGAAATGATGACTAAGTTGTGTAATTTGCTAAAAAAAATTGTGGCATTTAACAGATGAGCACAAGAAGTCGTGATTGTATTGAGTGGTCAGTCCATCCAATGTTGCTTGGGATCTAAGAAATGACCTCAAGAAATGATGACTGGGATTATTTAGAAATTTGAGAGATTAACTTATGAAACTGTGATTGAGTTTTAATAAATAAACCATAAAAAAATATTGGTAATTTGATTGAATGAGACTTATTCAACTGTAGGTGATTCGCCCAAACAAAGAGTAGCTAAACATGGAGACTGTGAGTAATGTAGCACAAGAAATCCGGTCAATATGGTGTATAGGCGGCAGGAATCGTTAAATAATGTATAAATAATGTTCCTTGTTGCAGTTTCCTCATATTCCAAGTCCGGCTTGGTGCCGGAGCTACTGAGTTAAGTGCTCTGTGTATGCCGTGAGCTGTGCGTTTCATCTGTTTTGATCGTCTTTCAATATTCCCACTGCTTACGAATAATGATGATATCCTATGACGGAGAACAGATGGCTGTATTCATTTTCTGTGCGGTTTCGCCTTACGTCTTTTGGCGTGTGCTGAGACTGTTATGATGGGGACTGCAGCTACCTTGTTTGTTTGGGAGATGTGATATTAATTCGGATGATTCCACTGGCACAGGCAGTTGATAAATTATGGATTTTAATTTATTTGCAGTGATACCGGGCCCTCCATAACCAAAACTATAAGAAATGATGATGGAATTGATAAATAATAGACTAATTGAATGATTCATATTAAGAGAACGCTAATTAGGCCCAGAATGGACAACAGGATGTGTGCGAAACAGTTATCTAATGTAATAAACTGCACCTTGTATAATATTACAGCAATACATTCTATGCACGGAAAAGACAAATGACACTGAGAACCCATTGTAACAAGATAGCTTTAATCTTCTCACAGCGTGTTATCTGACAAGTTGAGCGTTGAGAGTTCGTCTCCCACTAGATTAGACTTTAATTAATAATAAGCTCTAGAAAATTACATAGGGTTTTATGCATTTTAAACAAATTAGACAAAACACAGGGCGCCGTTTTCTTGTTTGTTTGTGTATTGTATCAGAGAGACTGAGGGCTTTTGTTCTCGATATCAATGTTTGAAATCAGCAGGAGAAAAATGAGCATGCATTTAACCAATGAAAGACAGAAGAGAGTGATAACAGGGTGAGAAATTTTGATGATGGATTGACCTAAATATAAATATAATTTTTCTGTTTCTTTATAGCAATGTTATTGGATTTTCAGAGTGCCTTTATATTATATGTTCTCCTGTACCATTATCGTTTGATACAGTTAATAATTGATTTTCTTTTAAAAAGTGGTAGATTTAATCGGATCTTGCGAGGCAATGTTCTTGAGGGCTGGATTATAACGAGAAACACGCGCATTTGGGATAAGATGGCTTCGCGGAATTCTAGGTATTTCATATTTAGAGCTCAATACCAACACAGGCACAGTTTCTGATCATATTTTGATTTGTTCTCTCGTTTGTTACTGAATTTCTCTTTTTCTCTTCTCTTCCTTCCTTCCTTCCTTCCTTCCTTCCTTCCTTCCTTCCTTCCTTCCTTCCTTCCTTCCTTCCTTCCTTCCTTCCTTTCCTTCCTTCCTTCCTTCCTTCCTTCCTTCCTTCCTTCCTTCCTTCCTTCCTTCCTTCCTTCCTTCTTTTCCCTTTTTTCCTTTCTTCTTTTTTCTTTTATCTTTCTTTCTTTCTTTCTTCCTTCCTTCCTTTCTTCCCTTCCTTCCTTCCTTTCTTTCTTTTTCTTTCCTTCCTTCATTTCTTTCTATCTTGTTTCTTTCTTTCTTTCTTTATATCTAAACGCAGCCAGATGAAAGGTTAACTTATCAAGTAACAAAGATATTTGTTTGGAACAAATACATCAACAAATGGAACAGAACAGAACATGAGGGCTACCAGAAAAAAAAAATATTCCTACTACTAGCTCAACAGAAAAGAAAAAGTGATAGTTTTTAGACTACGAACAGACCACAACCTTTTTAACACCCTGATGCACGTGATTATCTCTCCCTTAGACACTTGTAACTGCACCGACAATAGTACGCCTCCAACACTGAAACGTGCAGTAAGTTCTATTTCATATCGACCGAAAAAAACACACATTATTATTTTTCCATGAGTATATAATAAACAGACAATGTTAGTCACACAATATGACCTGCGACTGTTTGATACTTTTGAGCCTGTGCATTTCTGCCAAAGCAGAGTACAAGAAGAGAAATAAAATTGCCGCACTCCAAAGTGGGACGCCATATGGCAGAGAAGTTCAAATCCCGGATATTTCAAGTAAATCAAGGTTATATGCGTTCCTTCTCCTGCCACAAATGAACACTGGTCACAACAGACACGCCCACTTATCGTCCTTTTAAGGGCGGATGACGAAAAGGTGTACTTTAGTCATCGAACGAACGCAAGCAGGTAAGCAAGCACCACTGGTCACAAGAATAATTTCGTTGTTTCTCTCCTCACCTCCAGGAGTATTGGCCGGCTACTTTTTCAGCCTTTTTTTTTATTCTGTTGCATTGTGTGGAATCTAATATGTCATTGGAAAGACCAAAATTGGCTCATGTTGAGATCTTTGATGTAACTTTAGTAAAACGTTGCAGTATATAACAAATGGAGCAAGCAGACGTTTATTATGTTGCTGTTGGAAAAAATGATTAACATTTCAAGAGAGTTAATCGGTGTTATATAGAACCAATTCTAAACTATGGAAGCGAATCATGGACAGTAGACTAACAAACGAAAAGACGGTTAGAGGCCACAGAGATGGGATTTTTCAGAAGAATCTTGAAAGTTTCCTGGACAGCTAAAAAAGACCAATGAGGAAATTATCAAAGAGGCCAACACTAAAAGAGAGCTCATAAAAACATCAGAAAGAAACAATCAACATTTTTTTCGGGAAAATCATGAGAAGAGGAAAGTTGAAATACTTGGTTACAACAGGCTAAATACAAGGAAGGAGATTATTATTACTCTTTGTATTTACTTATTTACTTCTTTGGGGCAGCCAGTGACAGCTCAACACCATATTTTTTATTATTTCAGTCCGTTATAAGTCCAGAAGAGCTACAGCAAAATAAACAGAAATACAGATACTATGAAATAGATAGAAAAAACATTTAAATGCCTGTGTAAATGTACTGTGATAATAAACATAGTTAATTGTATTAACTGTGATAATTAAACATTTTAATTCGTTTGCAGTGATACCGGGGCCTTCGACTAACCATAACCATAACTATGAAAAGTTATATTAAATGTAGTGCAGAAATTAACAAATGAATAACAATGGCAAATAGTATTTTAATAACATGAAATATGTACTCACAGCTAAACATATAGCATCAGGACTAAAACTGAGGATAATAAAGTATTAGTTTTTTACTAAACTTTCCTGTATGGCTCAGAAACATGGATAGAAGAGAATTGAAGCCTCCGAAATGTTGATTTATAGAATTATGGGCTGAATTGTGTGGACAGAGAAGAGAATAAGTGATGAACGTTTAAAAGAGCTGACCATGAAGAGGAAACTATAAAAGACAATTCTGACAATACAGATGAAAGACAATTATTTTTCAAGATAAATGAAAGATAATTCTTACAAGGTAAGTGAAAGACAATTCTAACAAGACAAATAAAAGACAATTCTTACATGACAAATAAAAGACAATTCTTACATGACAAATAAAAGACAATTCTAACAAGACAAATAAAAGACAATTCTTACATGACAAATAAAAGACAATTCTAACAAGACAAATAAAAGACAATTCTTACATGACAAATAAAAGACAATCTGACAAATGCAGATGAAAGACATTTTTTTTCAAGATAAGTGAAAGACAATTCTAACAAGACAAATAAAAGACAACTCTGACAAGCAAATGAAATACAATTTGTTTCAAGATAAATGAAAGACAATTCTTACAAGACAAATGAAAGACAATTATTACAAGACAATGAAAGACAATTCTTGCAAGACAAGTTAAAGGCAATTCTGATAAGGCAAATGAAAAATAATTCTCTCTCTCTCTCTCTCTCTCTCTCTCTCCCTCTCTCTCTCTCTCTCTCTCTCTGCGATCAAGACTTAATCAGAGAAGGATTTCAGACTCCCTCATGAAGTCAGCTGTCTGTTTAAGCGAATCGATTGCCCCATATAGTTTTTCTTCCAGGGAGGTGGGAGTGGACTACATTGCTCTTCTCAAGTCTGTGTACTGGGGGGGGGGGAAATCCTGTAAAACATGTTTTGTAGTCATATTGTCCAGTGTACAGTGGCATAGGCTGGTTGTACCTATTTTGAATTTGGTTGAATGTGATTCCTCATTCTATTGTGGCCAGTGCGTAGGCGAAGTATGATGACTTGATCCCTCCTTGATAGTTGGTGGTATCCGTCCCTCTCGTTATACTTTGGGTGTTCTCGTTTCCATTTTTCATGGTACTGACCTTTGATGATGGATTTGACTTCATCATAACTGAGCGGATGGTTCTCTTGTGGTAATCTCCCTCCCTCTTTAGCTAATTTGTCTGCGCGTTCGTTCCCGGGTATATTACAGTGTGATGGTATCCACTGAATGACTACTCTCTGGAAGTTATTGCATAGTTGGTCCAGGGTTGTTCTCAAGTCATCTAGTTCATTGTTCTTGGGGCTTTTTAGAGATGATAATACTGACAGTGCATCAGTCAGAATCACCAATTTATTGTGCATGTTATTTTTGTGTTGAGTAGCCAGTGTTGCAGCATCTCTGATGACCTCAGTTTCTGCTTTAAAGTTGTTTGAGAATTTTCCAGTAGCTATTAACTTGGTGATCTCGTCCTGGTTATTCAGCGTCAAGAACACACCTCCCCCTCCATTTCTGGTGGCATTTGTAGCAGAGCCATCTGTGTATATGTGAGACTAAGAGTCCTGTGGGTAGATATCGTGTATGTGTACTTCTGCAACATGTTTTCTTTCTGTGTCTGATTGGGTGCCTTTTTTCATGACTCCTGTTATATTTTCCTTAAGTTCTGGTATTTTATGTTTTCCATGAGGAGACATATCAGATGGGCCCAAGGGTTTCGATATTGTTTGGGAAAGTACTGGGTCTCCAGTTGTTAGTTCATTGCAATTGCAGCGAAGTTGCTCCTCTTTAGTCGTACAATTCCGGAACCAGTTATTCTTTGGTGCATGGGGTGGCTAAGGAGCCTTCTATATTTCTCCGCTTGTTGCAATACTTTAGTGACCCGTCTGTCATCTAAGGGTTGTAAACCTGTTACTGTTTCTAGAGTCTTGAAAGGTGTAGATTTCATAGCACCAGTGATGATACGGGAAGCTTAGTTCTGTGTTCTGTTAATTTTGCCAAGGTGTGATTTGGAAGCCATAGCCCAGGCTGTGACTCCATACTCTAGAACTGGTCTGACTCTTCCTAAGTATAGTCTTTTTAAAATATTGCTCCCCCCCCCCAGTCCGTTCCTGCCAATTTCTTCATAATATTTGTTCGTTTTCTGGCTTTTTTCCTTGCTCTGCCTATCTGATTTTTCCAAGTCATTCTGCGATTCATGGTGACGCCAAGATATGTTGGGTTTTGGTCAATAGGGAGTGTATGGTCTTTTATCTTCAAGTGTGCAGAGAGTCTGTTTCTTGATAAGCTGAAAATTGTATATATAGTTTTTTTTTCGTTGATTAGTAAGAACCAGGTGTTCGTCCATTTTTCAAGTTCACCAAGGGCATCTTGCATCCTGGGTTCAGCTACAGACATACTTTCCTCGCGAGCCCATAACGCCAGATCATCTGCGAATATTGCTGAGAGTACTCTTGGCGGAATGTCCATTACGATGTCATTTATGAAAATTGAAAAGAGTGTTGGGGACAAGACTCCGCCTTGTGGGACACCTTGTTTGATAGAGACCATCTTACTTAGTTGACCTTGAACTTGTACTCTGGCCGTTCTATCCTGAAGGTATTGAGAGACCCAATTGAATAAACGACCCTGGATGCCAAGCCTAAAAAGCTTGTTCTTTAAACCCTCTCGCCAAACCCTATCAAAAGCCTTCTCCATGTCGACCCACACTTCCAGTGTGTGTTTCTTTTCTTGTAGAGCATCCTCTATTTCCTGTGCAATGTAGATGACCAGGTCTTCAGTTGATCTGTGCTGACGGAAGCCACTTTGTTATGGTCCGATTTGTTGTTTTGTCTCCAAATGCCACATAAGTCTTCTGTTAACCAGCCTTTCCATGAGTTTACTCAGGGAGCTCAGTAGGCTAATTGGTCTATAGCTACTTGGGTCTAGTGGGTCTTTTCCACGATTGAGGATGGGCACCATAATAGCTTCTTTCCAGATTGTCGGCACATGACCTCTCTTCCAGCTAGCATTTATTATCCTTAGAAGCTGGCTCTTGGCTTTCTGTCCCAGATTTAGGAGTATTTCGTTGGAGATTCCATCTTTACCAGGGGAACTTTTGAGTTTCAATTCTTTGAGGACAACATCTAATTCAGTTGGGGTAAAGATGGTCGTCTGATGCTCTTCTGGTGCTAAAGGCATGTGTTTTGCATCTTGGTTCTCCCGTCTTGCAGCTTTCTGTGTGTCTATTGAAATGTTTATTCTGCTAATGTTTTTGTAAGTTTCTATCAGTAGATTTGCTGCCCTTTTGCCTGTGAGGATGTTCTGATTGTGTGCTAATGATATTGGAGGTCGGCAGTTGTTTTCGTCGCCCAGATCTTTCGCAAGTTTCCATAGTTTATGACCATTTTTGTCTAGATTAAGGCTCTCTGTTTTGTCTATCCAGCTCTGTCTTGCTGATATCATGACCTCACGTCTGTATTTGGCCGAGGCTGCTTTGTAGGCAATGTTGCTCTCTGTGCTGTGTGATGTTTCAGCTAGTTTTCTGGCAGAGTCCAGTTCCTCTTCTAGTCTTTGTATTTCCTAAAAATAATTCTGACAAGGCAAGTGAAGGACAACTCTGACAAGGCAAACGAAAGACAACTCTGACAAGGCAAGTGAAGGACAACTCTGACAAGGCAAGTGAAGGACAACTCTGACAAGGCAAGTGAAGGACAACTCTGACAAGGCAAGTGAAGGACAATTCTGACAAGGCAAGTGAAGGACAACTCTGACAAGGCAAGTGAAGGACAACTCTGACAAGGCAAGTGAAGGACAACTCTGACAAGGCAAGTGAAGGACAACTCTGACAAGGCAAGTGAAGGACAATTCTGACAAGGCAAGTGAAGGACAACTCTGACAAGGCAAGTGAAGGACAACTCTGACAAGGCAAGTGAAGGACAACTCTGACAAGGCAAGTGAAGGACAACTCTGACAAGGCAAGTGAAGGACAACTCTGACAAGGCAAGTGAAGGACAACTCTGACAAGGCAAGTGAAGGACAACTCTGACAAGGCAAGTGAAGGACAATTCTGACAAGGCAAGTGAAGGACAATTCTGACAAGGCAAGTGAAGGACAACTCTGACAAGGCAAGTGAAGGACAATTCTGACAAGGCAAGTGAAGGACAACTCTGACAAGGCAAGTGAAGGACAACTCTGACAAGGCAAGTGAAGGACAACTCTGACAAGGCAAGTGAAGGACAATTCTGACAAGGCAAGTGAAGGACAATTCTGACAAGGCAAGTGAAGGACAATTCTGACAAGGCAAGTGAAGGACAATTCTGACAAGGCAAGTGAAGGACAATTCTGACAAGGCAAGTGAAGGACAACTCTGACAAGGCAAGTGAAGGACAATTCTGACAAGGCAAGTGAAGGACAATTCTGACAAGGCAAGTGAAGGACAACTCTGACAAGGCAAGTGAAGGACAACTCTGACAAGGCAAGTGAAGGACAATTCTGACAAGGCAAGTGAAGGACAATTCTGACAAGGCAAGTGAAAGACAATTCTGACAAGGCAAGTGAAGGACAATTCTGACAAGGCAAGTGAAGGACAATTCTGACAAGGCAAGTGAAGGACAATTCTGACAAGGCAAGTGAAGGACAATTCTGACAAGGCAAGTGAAGGACAATTCTGACAAGGCAAGTGAAGGACAATTCTGACAAGGCAAGTGAAGGACAATTCTGACAAGGCAAGTGAAGGACAATTCTGACAAGGCAAGTGAAGGACAATTCTGACAAGGCAAGTGAAGGACAATTCTGACAAGGCAAGTGAAGGACAATTCTGACAAGGCAAGTGAAGGACAACTCTGACAAGGCAAGTGAAGGACAATTCTGACAAGGCAAGTGAAGGACAATTCTGACAAGGCAAGTGAAGGACAACTCTGACAAGGCAAGTGAAGGACAATTCTGACAAGGCAAGTGAAGGACAATTCTGACAAGGCAAGTGAAGGACAATTCTGACAAGGCAAGTGAAGGACAATTCTGACAAGGCAAGTGAAGGACAATTCTGACAAGGCAAGTGAAGGACAATTCTGACAAGGCAAGTGAAGGACAATTCTGACAAGGCAAGTGAAGGACAATTCTGACAAGGCAAGTGAAGGACAATTCTGACAAGGCAAGTGAAGGACAATTCTGACAAGGCAAGTGAAGGACAACTCTGACAAGGCAAGTGAAGGACAATTCTGACAAGGCAAGTGAAGGACAATTCTGACAAGGCAAGTGAAGGACAACTCTGACAAGGCAAGTGAAGGACAATTCTGACAAGGCAAGTGAAGGACAACTCTGACAAGGCAAGTGAAGGACAATTCTGACAAGGCAAGTGAAGGACAATTCTGACAAGGCAAGTGAAGGACAATTCTGACAAGGCAAGTGAAGGACAACTCTGACAAGGCAAGTGAAGGACAACTCTGACAAGGCAAGTGAAAGACAATTCTGACAAGGCAAGTGAAAGACAACTCTGACAAGGCAAGTGAAGGACAACTCTGACAAGGCAAGTGAAAGACAACTCTGACAAAGCAAGTGAAGGACAACTCTGACAAGGCAAGTGAAGGACAACTCTGACAACGCAAGTGAAGGACAACTCTGACAAGACAAATTACAATTTTTAACACATTAGGATCACAGTGACCTACTTGCTTGCTTGTGTTCACCCGATGACTAAAGGAATAGTACCACCACCATCATCATCATGTGCCATACCGGTTGGCGTCGGCGATCATGTCCTTCCAAAATCTTCTATCTACAGTTCATCGTATCAGTTCTGTTGTTGACTGCTTTCCATGCCATAACAAAAGCTATCCCGTATTTTCTCTCTTCTATCGTCCGCGATCTCTCTTTCCTTGTATTTTGCCAGTTGTAACCAAATATTCCAACTATACCAACCCAGCCCTATACCATTTTATTTTTTTTTTTTATAAGGGCAAATAAACTCGGCCACGAATTCCGAACGCGTTAATATGTTTTGTTTTATTTTTAAAATATCCTTCATACTAACGTGTACTTATTAGCACATATCACTGCTTGATTTATCTCTCACTTATATAAACAGTAAAGGAAAATTAACAATACATATTGACATACTTGACAAATATCAACAAGCACTACCTGTAATATTATGTCTAAAATGGGCACATTAATTATACCCCCAGCAGATATATGTTGTGTGTTTACAAGATATCAAACTCTTGGCTGTCTCTAGAGCAAAGGGCAGCTGTCATTACTTTTTCTGTTTTTTTGTTGATAGTTTCATTATCTATCTCTTGGCAAATTTAGTAATTGTTGATTTGAATCTAATTTTGTATCTTCCGGTCTCTCTCTCTCTCTACTATATATATATATATATATATATATATATATATATATATCGTTATTCTCCCTCACTCTCTGCCCCACATACTTTTTCTTGTCTGTCTTCTGTCTGTCTGTCAGTTAGTCAGTCAGTCAATGTCTCAGGAACATACATTGATCTTTCTTACTCGCTCACAGCCTCGCTTATATCTTTCTCTCTCCTCTGTCTCTCTTTCTGTCTCCCCAGTGCTAGCTTGATTATTTAAATATGCATATGTTACCAATGTAAAACAAAATTCGTAACATGTAAAATTATAGTTCAGTGATAAAGTACACTTTACCGTACTAGACCACAACATCTGGAAGTGAAGTGGCCAGAGATTTTCCTCGCTGGTGATATAATATCTAACTCAACACCATCCTTTCTGGTAATACAGCATCAACTCAACACCCATCCTTTCTGGTAATACAGCATCAACTCAACAACCATCCACTCTGTTAATATAACACTAAACTCAACAAGTCATTCTGTCTAGTAATATAACACTGAACTCAACAAGTAATACTGTTTTATAACATAACACTAAACTCAACAAGTCATCCTCTATGATAATATAACACTAAACTCAACAAGTCATCCTTTCTGATAATATAACACTAAACTCAACAAGTCATCCTCTATGATAATATAACACTAAATTCAACAAGTCATCCTTTCTGATAATATAACACTAAACTCAACAAGTCATTCTGTCTGGTAATATAACACTAAATTCAACAAGTCATCCTCTATGATAATATAACACTAAACTCAACAAGTCATCCTTTCTGATAATATAACACTAAACTCAACAAGTCATTCTGTCTGGTAATATAACACTAAACTCTAGTCATCCTCTATGATAATATTACATTAAACTCAACAAGTCATACTGTTTGATAATATAACACTAAACTCAACAAGTCATTCTGTCTGGTAATATAACACTAAACTCAACAAGTCATTCTCTATGATAATATAACACTAAACTCAACAAGTCATCCTCTATGATAATATAACACTAAACTCAACAAGTCATCCTCTATGATAATATAACATTAAAATTAACATGTCATCTTTTCTGGTAATATAATATTAAACTCAACACATCATAAAGTCTGGTAATATAACATTAAACTCAACAAGACATCCTCTCTGGTAATATAACATTAAACTCAAAAAGACATCCTCTCTGGTAATATAACATTAAACTCAAAAATTCATCCTTTCTGATATTATAATCAAGCCAGCACCAGTTCGTTCACGTCCCTTAGCTGGAACGATTTGAGTGCATCATAAAACAAGATGCCATTCATAGTATCTTTATCATTAAGCCAGCTCCCACGCTATTGACGCTACTTAGCAAAATGCTTATTCTTCACTTAAAAGAATGTCTCCCTCTTTTAAAGATTCTGTCAGATTCTGTCAATCAAAGGCTTTGCTTTATTAGGTGACCATGAGATCTTTACTCTTTCAAATAGGATTTTCAGATTCTGTTATAAAGATTGTAGGATGA